>CM049427.1:263022735-263622735 GCA_026929855.1 Poa annua | reverse complement strand
GGGAATAGTCCTAGGAACAATCTCTACCAAGCAACATTGAAACAAATAACTCCACATCAAGATCCAAGTGCAAGCACATTAGGAAGAAGAAAAGTGAAGTTACCCTCATCCATGGAGGCCATTGCTTGGAGGAGGGAGTTCCCGGGGCGGAGGAGGAGCAGATCCGGCCGAGAAAGAGGTTCCCCGGCGGTCGGAGTGCTCCGGAGGGAGTTGGGAGCAACAGGGGCGGCGGCTGGAGGAGAGGGAGGTCGGGGGTGGAAGAAAGGCACTAATGAGCCCTTCACCCCGAGCCTGCCCTTATATTTCTGGACAAACCGCCAGACCGGATATTCTGGTATAAGTTACACCGGATATTCCGAGTCACCGGATATTCCGGTTCAAAATGAACCGGATATTCCGACCTGTGAACCAAAATCCCAGTTTTCAAAAGGATGACTTGTGTGCAATAGAGAGAAATGTTTTCAGGGGAAAGTAGGCTTGGGATAGATTTCCAAACTGATATTGGTACACCATACTCAACTCACAACAACCAAATCGAACCAAAAGAGCCAAGTTGAGTAGGTTTCCCACATGCATGAAAAGGAGGGCAAATAGCAACAAAAAGCTCCAAATAAAATCAACTCTTCAAGGAGAAGAGGTCGGTGGCCGAGGCCACCATGTAGGAGTGTATGTCATGTTACCGCGAAGATGTATCTTGGGTACATAACCAATACTCGTCGTTTTAGCTCATTACTCACAAGAATGAATATAGAGATAAAAGAACACTTGCTATCGGCATAATGGGGGGAGGGATGGTCCAATGTATTAGGACCGCACTCCCCCTATTTCCATGCCTACATCTAAACTAGATAAGATGCAATTACGCCCTAGGTGAGTGTGCAAGCGATCAAGCCAAGGACATCGAATCAATGATATTTAGCTCATTCCTCAAAAAGCAAAACCTTCCTTCCTCAAGGGGCTTCGTGAAGATATACGCCAATTGATCCCTTGTGCCCACATAAGATAAGTCAATGTCTCCACGGGCCACATGATCTCTTATGAAATGATGGCGGATCTCAATATGCTTGGTTCTTGAATGTTGCACCGGGTTGTAGGCAATCTTGATGGCACTTTCGTTGTCACATAGAAGAGGCACTTTGTCACAATTGACACCGTACTCCTTTAAAGTTTGCCTCATCCATAGCAACTGAGTGCAACAACTTGCGGCGGCAACATACTCGGCTTCGGCGGTGGAGAGAGATATACAATTTTGCTTCTTAGAAGACCAACTCACCAAGGACCTCCCAATAAATTGACAAGTACCGGAGGTTGACTTCCTATCATCATGATCTCCCGCCCAATCGGAATCCATGAATCCACATAATGAGAAATTTGCATCCTTGGGATACCACAATCCATAAGTTGGGGTATAAGCCAAATATCTAAAGATTCTCTTGACCGCCACATCATGGCTTTCTTTAGGAGCCGCTTGATATCTTGCACACACTCCTACGGCTAGCACTATATCCGGTCTAGATGCACAAAGGTAGAGGAGAGATCCAATCATGGAGCGGTATACCTTTTGATCCACATCCTTACCCTTCGGGTTGAGCTCAAGGTGGCATTTGGTTTGCATTGGAGTAGAGGCACCCTTGAGATCAAGCAACTCGTACTTCTTGAGCATGTCTTGAATGTATTTTGCTTGGTTGATGAACGTTCCTTACCTCAATTGTCTGATATCAAATCCGAGGAAGAACTTCATCTCGCCCATCATAGACATCTCAAACCTGTCAGTCATAAGCTTAGAGAATTCTTCGTTAAATGCTTTGTTAGTCGATCCAAATATAATGTCATCCACATATAATTGACAAATGAAAAGCTCCCCATTAACTTTCTTAGTGAAAAGTGTGGGGTCGATTTCCCCAACTTGGAATCCACGGTCTACAAGTAGTTCTCTAAGGTGCTCGTACCACGCTCGTGGGGCTTGTTTAAGGCCATAGAGTGCCTTATCCAACTTGTAGACATGGTTCGGATACTTGAGGTCCTCGAACCCCGGTGGTTGCTTAACATAAACAAGTTCATTTAGTGGACCATTTAGAAAAGCGGACTTAACATCCATTTGTTGCAACTTAAAGTTATGGTGAGAGGCATAGGCAAGAATAATACGGATTGACTCAAGTCGAGCCACGGGCGCGTAGGTTTCTCCAAAGTCAATGCCTTCAATTTGAGAGTACCCTTGAGCCACCAATCTTGCCTTGTTCCTCACCACCATGCCATGTTCATCTTGCTTGTTCTTGAATATCCACTTGGTGCCGATAACATTGCGGCAATCTTTGGGTCTTTCCACCAACTTCCACACTTTGTTGCGCTCGAAGTTGTTGAGCTCTTCATGCATAGCATCAAGCCAATCTTTATCTTCAAGAGCTTCAAAGACCTTCTTGGGTTCCACCATGGAGATATGAGCTTGATGTTCACTAAAGCTTGCGAGTTGTCTTCGGGTAGAGACCTTGCTTCTCACATCACCAAGCACCTTGTCAAGAGATAGAGCTCTTAATTCTTGTGAGGTGCCAACCCTATTCAAGCGGCGGATCTCGATTTCCCTCCGAGTGGTGGGAGGAATCGCTTGATAATCTTGATCATTCATGTCTCCGCCTTGACTGATTTGATGGCCTTGATCAACCATTGGAGTGGTGGCCATTGGTGAGGGAGAGGGTTGATCTTGGCCTTGCGAACTGCCACCGGGAATGTCAGCAGGACCGGATATTCCGGGTTCAGGGACCGGAAATTCCGGACCACCGGAAATTCCGAGTCCATCTGGAACCGAATATTCCGGTCCTCCGGAAATTCCAGGAGCAGCTGTAGAATCTTGTTCTTCTTCTTGGCTAGGTGCATTG
This sequence comes from Poa annua, assembly GCA_026929855.1. NCBI lineage: Eukaryota > Viridiplantae > Streptophyta > Magnoliopsida > Poales > Poaceae > Poa > Poa annua. Next base: position 263,619,862 of record CM049427.1, on the reverse strand, counting down.
GGCACGGTGTTGTCGATGGGTGTTTCTTGTGTTGGGGTGGTCACCACTTGTGAAGAACTTGGTCCTTGTTGATCATCCTCATAATAGAGTTCAACGGGGCGGTGGACTCCCAACCCCATTCTTCGGATAGCATCTTGAGGTTCATCATCACCTACACCGGAAACACCACTTTGCTCCACGAGGGAGCCGTCATTCTCCTCGAACACCACACTACAAGTTTCTATGATTATGTGCGAGGCCTTATCATAGACTCTATAAGTGTGGGATTCGGATCCGTAGCCCACAAATGTCCCTTCAAGAGACTTAGAATCAAACTTGCCCAAACGAACACCTTTGATGAGGTAGAAACACTTACAACCAAATACACGGAAGTAGGAGATATTGGGCTTGTTCCCGGTGAGCACTTCATAAGGTGTCTTCATGAGTCCTTTGTGAAAGAAGAGCCGGTTGGATGAATGGCAAGCGGTGTTGACGGCTTCGGCCCAAAAGTTGTGAGGGGACTTGAACTCGGCCATCATCGACCTTGCCATCTCAATTAGTGTGCGGTTCTTCCTTTCGGCTACACCATTTTGTTGGGGAGTATAAGCAGCGGAATATTGATGACGAATCCCTTCTTCACTAAGGAACTCGTTTAAGGTGTAGTTCTTGAACTCGGACCCATTGTCACTTCGTATCACCAAGATAGGGACATTGTGTTGACGTTGAGCTTCATTGGAGAAGTCGATGATAGTTTGTTGAGTCTCCATCTTCGTCTTGAAGAAGAAAACCCATGTGTATCTTGAATAATCATCAACAATCACCAAGTAATATTTCTTGCCACCAAGACTAGCTTCCGGAATGGGACCAAAGAGGTCAACATGAAGAAGCTCCAAAACCCTCTTTGACGAAATGATGGTCTTGCTTGGATGGTAGATGTCATGCATTTTTCCTTCAACACACGCCCTACACATTCGATCCTTCGAGAAAGAAACATGGTCTTTTAGTCCTAGGATATGGCCACCCTTGTGGAGACTTTGCAAAGTCCTCATGTTGACATGGGCTAGTCGGCGATGCCATAGCCAACCCAAGTCCGCCTTTGCGAATAGGCACATTGTATGGGAAGTGGTGACTCCGGAGAAGTCAACCACATAGAGCCCATTCTCAATGTACCCAACGAAAGACACATTGAGAGACTTGCTCCGCAAGAGAATGACCATTTCCTTTTCAAAGACAACGGTATAGCCCAAACAAGTTAAGGAATGGACGGAGATCAAGTTGAAACCTAGGGACTCGACAAGCAAGATATTCACAAGTGTGATGTCCGGTGCCACTACCACCTTGCCGAGACCTATTACCTTAGACTTGGAATTATCACCATATGTAACGGTCATTTGATCATCATTGGGCTTCAACTCCGTTACAATATCCTTGCTTCCGGTCATATGACTAGTGCACCCACTATCAATTATCCATTTCGATCCTCCGGAAGCAAGGCCCTACACACAATCAATTCTTGGATTTAGGTACCCATTTTGCAATGGGTGCCTTTTGGTTAGCAACAAGGGTCTTTGGAACCCAAATAGCATATTCAATGTAACCATCAAAAGGACCAATGTATCTAGCATAGACATCACCATAATAATCAACATATAAAGCATAGTTGGGGTTAGATATGCCCGCAAAGTCATTACGAGTGGGAGTGCCCCTTGTGGCATTTCCACTCGCAATGTCAACCTTCTTGGCTTGTGCGGACTTGGTCTTCTTCTTGATCTCCTTCTTCTCCTTAGCAACATAGCCTAGACCTTCCTTACCCTTGTGGGGCACTCGCTCATGAAGAGGAGTAGTAAGTGTCCCCTTACCTTTATCAAGAGAAGTCTTGGGCTTGGTTGCCATAGAAGGAACAAACAAAACCCTAGCAATACCCTTCACAACATTTGCATTAGCATTCAAAGGAGTAGAGGTGCTAGGTTTCTCAAGAGTAGATATCCGAGATTGGAGTTGATCACGAGACTTGAGAAGACGTTCGTGATCACTTGTCAACACCTTGTGAGCATTGTCAAGTGACTCGAAGTCTTCGCAAAGTCTAGCATGAGAAACTACAAGCTCGGACTTTTCATTTTGCACAATTTTACATTTAGCAAAATAGAGATCACGATCCTTAGTGATCTTAGCAAGTTGCTCCTCGAGGAGAGCATGAGCTTCTTGTTCATCTTCGAGAGAGGATTGGAGAGACACCTTAGCGTGTGCATCCTCTCTCTCAATCTCACCTTTTAGTTCAAGCTCATCCTCAAGCTCACCTATACGACTCATGATTGAGCCAAAGTGTTTCTTTCCTTCTCCTTGCAAGTTAGTCATGAATTTATCAAAGGCAATGATTTCTTCCTTGACTTCTAGGCTCATAGCATCATCAATGTCATGTGATATGGAGTTGGGGGATAGTTGTACCTCGGATGTCTTAGCCATAAGACATCTTCCATTCTTGATGATGGGGCTCTCGTTTGGTGAGGAGAAGAGTGATGGAGGTGTGGAAGACATGGCTAGTGCGGCCACTTGCGTTGGAGTATCCTCCTTGTCACTATCTTCATCATCGGTGGGATATTGCTCTTGAGTCACCAAGACAATCTTTTGGTTCTTCTTGAAGAAAGGCTTCTTCATGGGCATGGGCCCCTTGCCCTTCGTCTTGGCCACGAGCCTCCCACCATGATCCTCTCTTCTCTCCCATGGGCAATCGGCAACAAAGTGGCTCTTGTCATCGCAATTATAGCAAAGTCTCACTTTGTTGAATGGCTTTCCTCCGTTGGGGGGAAACTTCTTGTCAATCCTTGCTTTGGCCCTTCCGGGGTTCTTCCAAAAGGTTCTTGCCGCAAGACCCATGTGTTGAGTGAGAGTGCTTGAGAGAGCTTCACTAGATAGCTCGACTTGATCATCACACTTCTCTTCATCCTCCTCTTCAACGGTGGCCTTCAAAGCAATTGAGTCATGCTTGTGCATCCCTATGGCTCTAGCTCTTTCATCTTGTGCAATCTTGGAGGCCACCTTGTATGCGGTCATCTCTTGCATAACTTCATTGGATGTCATCTTTGCAAAGTCATGTCTCCCTTGGAGTGTCTTCAAATCCATGTCCTCAAAGGGCATGAGAGCGGTCACGAACTTCCTCTTGATCCAAGCATCATTGATGTACTCCGCCCCGAGGTTCTTGAAGGAGTTGGCAACCAACACCAACCTCCGGTACATGTCCTCGTGGCTTTCTCCATCCAACTTGTAGAACCCTTCCACCTCATTGCATAAGGCATCATACCGGTTCTTCTTCATGCTCTCATTCCCAACGAAGATGTCGGAAAGAGCATTCCAAACTTCCTTGGCGGTGGAGAATTGTTGAATGAGCGCCATGTCCTTCTCTCCAACGGCCATTTGGAGTTGATGAAGAGCGGTGGCGTTGAGTTGGCTATCAACCACCTCTCTTCTTGTCAAGTTGGTTGGATCATGGGGCTTGTATCCTTCTTCAATGATGCGCCAAAGCTCAATGGAGGCACTACATAGATGAGACTTCATTAGAAACACCCATTGAGAGAAATGAGTAGGTTTAAGCTTAGGAGGATCACTTCTAAAGTTTACATGAGGGTGAGAGATAGGAGGGTTAGGAGAGTAATTATGGTTGACATTATGAAATTCCTCTCCTTTGGGGGTGTTAGAGGAGCTAGGTGGTTCATCCTTTTCCGCCATCCCGGGAACACTTGAGGTAACATCTTTGGACCCATCCGAAGATGACTCCTTAGAGTTCCCCGCATGTTCCTTAGGAGGAGGAGAGGGAGAAGTAGCCTCGGGCTCCTTAGACTTAAAGAGTGCCATGAGCATCTCATTCATCTTGAGGAGTTGGGCCTCCAAGGACGATCTCATATCAATAAGATCGGCCATGGTTGCCCCTTTGGCTAACGCCTCCTTCTCCGCCTCTAATTTTTCACGGGCGGCCCTCTCGGCATCGGATTCCGTCATCGTTGCACTTAGGTGGTTAAGCCCTTAAAAGTGAACCTGGCTCTGATACCAATTGAACGGGAATCCGGCACCTAGAGGGGGGGGGGGGGGGGTGAATAGGTGCTATTACAAATTTTAGGTCTTTTTAATTTTAGGCTCAACACAAAGGTAAATTCTCTAGATATGCAACTACGGTGAATTTACCTAAATGAGAATCTAAGCAATAACAAGATAAGTAAGTAAGGGAGCAAAGGGTAAAGGGAACCAAGTGAAGCACGCGGAGACGAAGAAGTATTCCCGAGTTCCACCCAAGGGTGTACGTCTCGTTTGGAGAGGTGTGCGCTACCACAACAGGTTAGCCGCAACGCCACAAAGGCTCACCTTCTTCTCCGATGAACTCAACCACAAAGGTTTCGAGTCCACCTTCCACTATTGATCCCCTTTTAGGGCGGAGATCAAATCCCTTACAAACGCTTGAGGCACACACCCACAACTGAATTGGGGGCTCCCAAGAAGACCACAAAAGGTCAAGGACCACAAAAGGTCAAGGTAACACCAAGAGTACAACAATGGTGAACTAGGTTTTCCCACCGGAAACCCTAGCCACGAAATCCCCAAATGAATGGGGGAGAAATGCAAATCCCTTCGGTGAGGATGTAGATCCGGGCCTTCTCCTCCAATCCTCCAAAGATCTATGAATTTGGGTGGGGGGATTGGGAGATCTTGATGATTTGAGCTTTCAAGAATGGTAGGAGAGAGAAAATCTGAGAGCTCACTGTTATTGAGTGAGTGAGGGGGTATTTATACTCCCCCTCAAAATCTGGCCGTTGGCTGTCTTGGTCACCCGGAAATTCCGGTTTAAGTTACACCGGAAATTCCGGTCACCCGGAATATCCGGGCCTTTGAAAATATCCGAGCTGAATTTCCGGTTGAGATCAGAACCAATTCTGAACTTGACTTAGTCGATTTTCTGAGGTTGACTCAGAATATCCGAGTCCTTGAAATTTCTGAGCTGATTTTCCGATTGAAGTCAGTACCACTTCTGAATTAGCCAATTTTCCTGAGGTTGACTCGGAATATCCGGTTGGTGAACCGGAATATCCGGGTCCTGGAAATTTCCGAGCTGATTTTCCGATTGAAGTCAGTACCACTTCCGAATCTTGGCTTAGCCAATTTTCCTGAGGTTGACTCGGAATATCCGGTTGGTGAACCGGAATATCCGGGTCTTGCAAATTTCCGAGTTGATTTTCCGATTGAAGTCAGTAGTACTTCTGAACTTGACTTAGCCAAATTTCTGGGGTCGACTCGGAATATCCGGTTGGGGAACCGGAATATCCGAGTCCCTGAAGAATTCCAGAGACTCTTTTTCTCTACAATTTGGCTTTATGATTTGTGATATGAGTTTCATCCAAACTGAAATACTTAGCAATAGGATTAGTATCATTGGTATTGTTAACTAACACACAAAACACTAGGGATTAAGAAATGTTCTTTCAGCCATGGTCTGAGATCACGCGGATCGTGCGCGCCGTTATATATAGATAGATATTCTAGACCACCACTCCCTTGTTAATTAGGGTTCATGTTTGGCACATGCAAACAATCGTCTTTAAATATTTAAAGATATGTAACTACAAATATAAATACATTAGGCTACACCTCATTGAGTGACACAAATATAATGCACATGAATGTATATTTCTCATCTTGTGTTTTGCTTACATCCTGTACCGTGTGAAGAATAATAGAAGTTCAGTTAATGTTTCGACACAATTATTTAAAATAACATAATCATGAAATATAGTTGTACTTGTTAAACACAACAATAGTTATCATTTAAGATTTGTTGGAAAACATTGGAAATCATTTTAAGATTAGACTAGACAGCAAGGCAAAGTTAAAAATAAAATGGTTCAATATAAATGGTACATTAAATGTAAATAGTGAAAATGGGCTTTCGGCCAAGCTAAACGGATGGATGTCACCAAATGTTTGTTGCTTCATTTGAGAGCACGGAGTCGTTGGAAAAAGTTGGACATAGAGAGTTTACTCAAGCTAGACCACATAACAAGGTATAATCTTTGTTACATGTTTACTAAGATGATCTAGAGTGGCCACCTTAATCAGACGATGAAGCTAGAAGTCAGTAGACGGTATGTTCATAGCACTAGTATGCAAAACTAGCCTGAGTGTGGATTCGCCATTTTGCCCCATGCAGAACATGCGTAGGTATACAAAGATAGATCATAGAATTTTAGTTAATGTTTTATGTTAATTTAACAAGGAGAATGCAAACTAATATTTAATTGTAATTGACATGAGAAACTACTGAGTATCAAATTGTTTAAACAAACTAAACAAGAATAAGAATTTGTGATATACCTCTTTCAAAACGTGAATAGCTCGATCCATGACGCTAAGGTACGAGGCTCAGGCTCTCGACCTAGTTTTGTAAACTAGCAATGATGAATACCCTTGTCAAAACGTGGACACCGTTGTAGTTTTGCAACTGTGATGAATTTTTGTTGTTGACTTCACACTAAAAAACGGGTATGAGTACATAAATCTCACATGAATACGTGCATATGAACCCACGGGTCCAAGTCCATGGAGACCCAGCTACAACCGTGATCAAGGATTATTTTTGTTGTACTATTTCGATTGTAGTATTGCAAAATGTTGGCGCGTAGAAATTATGTGTTTATATTGAATCTTATTTTCCTAATGGATGCTTGAGCACACTGTTACTGAAATTGTTCGAAAGATTTAAGTAAAGAGCAATGGTTTAAGAAAATCCTTTTGGGGGTGGTAGATGGGCCTCCAAGGTCAACTCCAAATCTGCATACAGGTCATCGTCGACGAATTTTAAAAATCCAACCCGACCAACCACCTCCACCATTTTTTTTTCTCTCGCGTAGGCAGACTGCTGCACTGGAGACAGAGGAAACCTTCCAGAAACCAGCGAAAAAGCGCCCCAATCCAGCCACCGCCGAGATCAAGCACGCCGCCGGGCGCGACCCAATCAGAACCCCTCCCCGCCGGTCGCCGACTCTGTGCGCCGATCCGCTCCGCCGCCCGCGGCCAGCCAGAGTTCTGCTCCTCGCCGGTCAGATCTCGCGCGGCGGCACGCAGATCTGGGGTCGGCGGCGGTGAGGGCCGGAGAGGATGGCGCTCTCGGGGATGCGGGGGCTGTCGGTCTTCATCAGCGACATACGCAACTGCCACAACAAGGAGCAGGAGCGCCTCCGCGTCGACAAGGAGCTCGGCAACATCCGCACGCGCTTCAAGAACGACAAGGTACGCCCGCCGCCAAGCTCCCCGTCTCCCTCTCCCGCCGTTTCCTGATCTAGGCGCCGCCGCGCATTAGCGGAATTCAGGCACTCAGCGAGCTGGGTTTGACCCCCCAGAAATGGTCGGTGGACGAGTAGCATCATCTACTAGTCTGGGGGTAGGAATTGAGCTGCTTGGGGCCTGGGGCTAAGCTATGTGAAGCTCTTAACAGCCTTGGGCTGACCAGACCACCTGCTAACAGCTTACCGCTGTACAAACAATTACCATCCTAAACCAGCAGCGGGAAGGTTGGTGCCCTTAGGATACTGGGGGACTACAACAAAGTGCACTATCAGCCTACGAGCTAATGCTTTGATTTACATTCCAGTCATGTACGTTGGACTAGCTTGGATCAGCTATGCATTCAAATTTGTGAAAATGCGCTGAAACTAGGTTCTACCCCCCTCTGCGAGCTGTTAACACAATTTCAATATAGACAATGGGATGACCTCCCTTACACACTGGCACCACTGACAATCTAGGTAAGCATTAGGAACAAACTGTTATGGGACTACATTTGGCAACAGTTTGTGCAGACCCCACGAATGAATATTGTGTATGTTTACTCACCAAAATTTCGGAGGTTTGATTTTTGCATCCTAAAACGATCTGTTACTGAGGCGTAGAAGATATTATTTGAATGCTCACATGATAAGTTGCAACGTAAAGCTCCACACCGTGGTGTATCAGTTAAATGTTTCATGACAAAGAGGAGGTGTTACGTATGAAACTGCTGCAGCACCAAGCAATGATCGTATGCCTGGATGCATTTGCCTTGCATCAAGGTGCTGTTATGCATGCTCATGCATTATGTTAAACTACTCTTAAACTAGACTAAAAGATACTGTATTAACTTGATTAATTCATGCTTGATTACAGTAGCTGTGGTAGCCAACATTACATAGGCGTTAGTTTTCCCAAAAATATGGAAACTAACCAGATTGTATGGCAATTAGACCCTACTTTCATAGCAGTAATATCTTTATCCATATATGGACTGACATGTGCATATGTTGAGCATGTTAGGTGTTTCGTGGAGTCGGACTGAAATAAAGATCTGCTGCATTTTGAATTTTTGATACACCATCTTGCTTTATGTCAGGCCAGGTTGTCTAGGCTCTAGAAATGTGTGATCTTAATTTTAAGGTGATATTGGCTGGTCTCGTCAGCGCACATAAAATGTCTCCATAGAGAAGTAGCACCATGTCCATTTATTATTTCCAATTCCTTTTTTGCTGTCGAAGAAACAAATTATTCACATAGAAAGAATGGGGAAGGGATGCACCAAAAGCACGCTATTACTTTTTGTGCTAGTGTTCTCATGTTATCCTGAATAAAACATCAGTGTGTAATTATCTTAGACTAGTGGACAGTTCTGCAGATAACCATTCCTTTCATGGTACAGACTTAGTTACCAAGGGCGTTCCACTTCCCTTGTAGTAATGCTTTTACCCACGCTTTGCAACAGTTAACACATCGCAGAAGAAATAGTCTTACTGAAAACACTATGATCTGCCATTTTGCAGGGATTGTCGCCATACGAGAAGAAAAAGTATGTTTGGAAAATGCTTTATATACATATGCTGGGCTATGATGTTGACTTTGGGCATATGGAAACTGTTTCTTTGATATCTGCACCAAAGTATCCCGAGAAACAGGTGAAAGCCACATCTTTGAAATCCTCAATCATCAGTCCTTTTGTAATTTTGTTTCCTGATTCCCACCCTTTGATTGTGCTTCAGGTTGGATACATTGTGACATCTTGCTTACTGAACGAGAACAATGATTTCCTAAGGATGGTCATAAATACAGTACGCAATGACATAATAGGACGAAATGAGACCTACCAGTGCTTAGCATTGACAATGGTATGCCATCCTGTTCTACTCTTTCATTCCATATCTTCTTTCAATTTATTTGAACCCCGTGGACATTCTATCTTAAACAAATTGAATCTAACTGCTTTTATGAATATATAATCCAGTATTGCTAATAAGCATGCTTTTCTAACTATCACACTCATCATACATTTCATCTAGGGAGTATGACTCGATACAAGAACAGATCATATGAAAATTAAGAGGCAATAACCGCCCCTGAGCAATTTAACCAACCTGAAGCACATAAACAAAATTTTGGTCTTTTTTATTTAATGGCTTTTTTGTTAGGTGTACATTACTCATAACTATTGTATAAAGTAGAACAAATTATACCTGCTGTTGGCCATTTTATGTGTTTCTTTAACTAAATCTGTTTCAGGTAGGTAATATTGGTGGGAAAGAATTTTCCGAGTCGTTGGCCCCTGACGTCCAGAAACTTTTAGTAAGTGAACGATTATTTTGCTCATCTTTTCCTATCTTCTCATTTGAGTGATTGGACTAATGAAACATCTGACTCATCAGATTTCAAGTAGCTGCCGGCCTGTAGTCAGAAAGAAGGCTGCTCTATGCCTTCTGCGACTCTATAGAAAGAATCCAGATGTTGTGAATATTGATGGCTGGTACTAACATATTGGAACATAAGAATCCAGATGTTCTATTATCCACTCCACTCCACACAATGGCTCTAATTACATTTCATATATCAGGTCTGATCGGATGGCGCAACTTCTAGATGAGCGTGATCTAGGTGTGCTGACATCTGTCATGAGCCTTTTTGTTTCACTAGTTTCTAATAATGCCGAAGCATATTGGAATTGCCTTCCAAAGTGTGTAAGAATATTGGAGAGGATGGCAAGAAACCAAGATATTCCACAAGAATACACCTACTATGGAATTCCATCTCCTTGGCTTCAGGTGCTTTTCTTTCCTTGACTCATCCAGCTTGGTTAAAGTAAGGCCTGCATATATTTGTATCGTGATTGTTGAAATCTGTTTGAACGCAATCTACTGAAATCTTGTTCTCCTTTAATTTTTATTATGTACTTGTGATTTTTTTTTCCGTTGGTCTCTGGATGCCTTTGAATTCTTAATTGCATACTGAATAAAGACATTTGTACTTGTTGTCTAATATACTTTTTAAATTCAGTTTTCTTTTTTAATTGAATTACGTCACATGCATCATCTACTTTCTATGCTGGTCGGTTCAAAGAAATATGCATACCTGTTGTGCATATTGGATGCAATATTTCTACGCACTCATTTGTTTTATTTAATTTTATTGTTATTTCAGGTGAAGGCAATGCGAGCTCTTCAATACTTCCCCACCATTGAAGATCCTAGTGCAAGACGAGCTTTATTTGAGGTAGCTATTTTGACTGTTGTACTCCACATATACAAAAAACATAACAAATAATTTAATGATTCTTGTCATGCTGTAGGTGCTACAGCGGATTTTAATGGGCACTGATGTTGTTAAAAACGTCAACAAGAACAATGCCTCACACGCTGTTCTCTTTGAAGCTCTTGCGCTGGTGGGTTTGTACTGTCTTCTTGAAAGGCTTCTATTTATTTATTTTTCCTTTTAGCAGTTTGTCTTCCTGCCCTACATCAGATTTTCTTGTTCATATTTTATCTTCGTAGGCTCTTTTGCTTAACTATGTGTTCCTTCTAAAAATTCGTCGTGCAATACTTCTCCTAATTACAGGTTATGCATCTTGATGCTGAAAAGGAGATGATGTCACAATGTGTGGCTCTTCTCGGCAAGTTTATTGCTGTCCGGGAGCCAAATATTAGGTATCTTGGTCTGGTAAGTTGCTGTGTATTTTCCGCAGCAGTGGGTTCACTTGATTTTATGCAATGTCTCCCACTGTGTTTCATTAGAATCAATAAGTGCGAGGGAGAATTTTTTCTTAATGTAACAATATTTCGTTCACCTTCACAGGAGAATATGAGTAGGATGCTTCTAGTAACAGATGTACAGGATATAATTAAAAGGCATCAGGCTCAAATCATTACGTCTTTGAAGGATCCAGATATCAGGTATATGAGGTCTTTCCAACATATTTAATGGCATAAGCATTATAAACTGGTTGACCTGCAAATATAATATATATATAAAGGAGTTAAAGTCAGTCAGATCACACTTTTAACCTAAGGGCAGTGATATCTTGGAACTTCATACTTTTTTATTTGTAGGGAAACAGTAGGAGCATAACTTCACTCTCCTTTTTGACAACCAAAATAGTTTTTACTCTAGACGTAGCTGACTTCCCACCTTGTATTGATAATTCTTACTCGAACACTTTATTTTACATTCTTTCTAGGCGGTATATTAATGTCTGGTGGACCTAGAATTGGACTCGCTGGAAAAGTTTTTTAAAAAATATTCAAGTGTTGTTAGATGATTCATGCATATTTTCGTACACGCATTTCCTGAAGACCTGTACATACTTTCATGTGAGGAACACTCCATGCATGACTTGAACTGATGGCAACTACTTGTGGGTTTGTGAGGGTAGCGGTGAAGGCTCAAAGCTAGTATATTCACTAATAAAGAAGTGTGTATTTTTCATATTGTGGTCATGTAATTAGCAGTTTATATAAATCCAGTTCGTTTTGAAATGTTTTACCTATAATTTTCGTGTGCTCTGTACTTAGATGTTTTTGTTATCTGTCGTGCAGCATTAGAAGGAGGGCTCTTGATTTGCTCTACGGCATGTGTGATGTTACAAATGCGAAGGAAATTGTCGAGGAGTTATTGCAGGTAACTAATGTTGTAATGACTGTCTTGCAAATAAAAAAAAATCTACACATTTTTTACTTCTTACCGGTTCCCTTTCTATGGTATTCCAAACACTAATTATTACCTTCTTTTTTCCTCAGTATCTTAACACAGCTGAATTCGCAATGCGTGAAGAGCTTGCTCTGAAAGCAGCCATTCTTGCAGAGAAGTTTGCTCCAGATCTTTCTTGGTAAAGAATGTTTATGACCGGATCAGCTTTTATTTCACTGATTGTTAATGAACTTGAAAGCTGAATTGTCTTGCATATATTCTTTCCATACATGTGATATGTTTCATGCACAGCCAGTGGCCTAGTTCCAATCAAGTAGCTGTTCGCCTAAAATGGGTGTAGCCCATGATTTTACCGTGTCTGAGTCACAAACCTGACATTTCTGTATTGTGCTGCTGCATTTTGTGTAAAGTAATAGCTTGAGAGAAGGACGCTACTTTGTGTTGGCTATATCTAACTTTTATATCTGTAGGTATGTTGATGTTATACTTCAGTTGATAGACAAAGCTGGAGATTTTGTAAGTGATGATATATGGTATCGAGTGGTACAGTTTGTCACCAACAATGAGGATCTGCAGGTTCTTGCATATTTATGACTCCACTTTCGCTGAATCTTCTCGGTATTGTTTGATTGACCTGATGTTCAACTTGTGATTTTATCAGCCATATGCTGCAGCTAAGGCGAGGGAATACCTTGATAAGCCTGCTTTGCATGAGACAATGGTCAAGGTATTTTTCGCCACTTGAACTTGTTGTGCTTACTATGTTTTACTTTTATGTTTTACTTACATTCTCCTTCTCTCGTACCCATACAGGTCAGTGCTTACCTTCTTGGGGAATATGGCCACCTTTTGGCTCGAAGACCTGGTTGTAGCCCTAAGGAATTGTTTACCATTATAAATGACAGGCTTCCAACAGTATCGTAAGTTGTAAATCACCTCTTTGATTAACTTTAGCTTCTTTTCTTTCCTGTTCTAAATGTTAATCTCATGATTTTTTCTTCAGGACAAGTACAATTGCTATCATTCTGTCGTCTTACGCCAAGATACTTATGCACACTCAACCTCCTGATGCGGGACTGCAGCAACAAATCCTGGCAATATTTAAAAAGTATTAATTGATTCTTTCTGCTTTGATGACATTTCACCTTTTGTTTGTGTAAGGTTTTTTTAACCCTTACATTATATTTCAGGCACGAGAGTTATATCGATGTTGAAATACAGCAGAGAGCTGTTGAATATTTTGAGCTTAACAAAAAGGGTGCTGCTTTGGCTGATGTGTTGGCTGAAATGCCAAAATTTCCTGAACGTGAGGTAACTATTATACTGTTTACATGTTACTTGCGTGATGTGTGCTCACATTTGCTGATTATACATCAGGAAAGATCCATTTTAAATATTTAACTATGTATTTGCCTGTCCAATCTAGTCCGCGCTGTTGAAAAAGGCTGAAGATGCTGAAGTTGACACAGCAGAGCAGAGTGCCATAAAACTACGAACTCAGCAGCAATCATCCAGTGCTCTTGTTTTAGCCGATCAACCCCCTGTGAATGGAACAGCACCTGCTGCTAATCATCTCACTCTTGTAAAGATACCGAGTCAAAATATTGCCGAGGTATGACCTTCTTAGTTGTTAAATACATTGAACATAATGCATGATTTTATTTAACTGAATATTTATGATATTCAGGAAAGCAATGTCAGTTATGAAGAAACTGCGGTAGAAGCCCCCAAAGAAAATGGTGCTCCTGTCGAAGTCGAGAGTAAAGTCGAGATCATCACTGAGACTGCTGTTGAAAGTAAAGTCGAGCCTCCTACTTATCATCCACCTTCTCAAGCAGACCTCCTTGCAGACCTGTTGGGTCCTCTTGCAATCGAGGGTCCTCCTGCTGATGTAGAACAATACCCTGTTCAAGGATTGGATGCTAATGAAATGCCGGTAGGTGACCTGGCACTAGCTACCCTTGATGACCAGTCCAGCTCTGTTCAGGTACTACAGTACTTTCTCATAACATCATTTGTTTTTATCTGATCGGTGGCATTCATTTTTATATGGGATTGACATTGTCTTCTGTTGACCAACTCTGCTTTATACAGCCAATTGTCAATGTTGAGGAAAAGTTTCATGTATTGTGCACGAAAGATAGTGGAATTCTGTATGAGGATCCTCACATCCAGGTTTGTGAAAGACATTAACGTTTTTCCCCTTCCCTTGATCATTTCTTTTCCCTACTGCCTTAACATTCTTTGTTGTTTTTCACTACTCGGTTCTACCTCTAGATTGGCTTAAAAGCAGAGTGGCGGGCCCATCATGGCCGTCTTATTCTATTCTTGGGAAATAAAAATACTTCACCAATTGTGTCAATGCGGGCTCTGATTTTGCCTCCTAGCCATTTTAAAGTGGAACTCTCATCAGTTCCTGATACAATTCCTCCTAGAGCACAGGTATCTAACACTGCAGTATAATGCTTTCACACGTTCCATGTTTCCTGTCCTAATTGTATCTTATTTTCGTTTTCGTGTGTTCTCTAGGTGCAAATTCCAGTTGAGGTTACAAATCTCCGTGCGAGTAGAGATGTCGCTGTTCTTGACTTCTCATATAAACATGGCACTGTACCGGTAATTAATTAATGTCATCATGTTTTCTCGAGAGTCCTGATATTCACATTTTTTTCTCACAAGGTAACATTAGTGTCTCTCATTTGCCTATCCAGGTGAACGCCAAACTTCGACTCCCTGTTGTATTGCATAAATTCTTGCAACCAATAACTCTTTCCCCCGAAGAGTTTTTCCCCCAGTGGAAAGCATGGAATGTGCAGCCACTAAAGGTTCAAGAAGTGGTATGTTCTCCTTTGTATTATGAATCATCTGTAGTGAACTCTAAGTATTAGGTGTTATCTGCCACGAACAAACAAAAATATGATCATCAGTGTTATTTGATTAAGTACTTATTGGACCAATCTTCTTAATGAACATGTTTTTTGTGAACAAACAGGTCAGAGGTGTAAAACCATTGCCTCTTCCTGACATGGCCAATCTTTTCATGGGCCTTCACCTGGCAGTTTCTCCTGGACTTGTATGTCATGCGACATGTCTCCACATTTTATAGCTGTTTTTTTTCGTATTATTGAACCTTTTCATTTCAGGATGCCAACCCAAACAACATGGTGGCGTGTGGTACATTCTTTTCGGAAGCAACCCATACCATGCTCTGTCTGGTAAGTATCTTGGTATAATTCTTGGTTTGGGGTTCCTTCTGCAAAGTAATTGTTATGTTGTCGATACAACTAGTCTGTCTTATAATTGTTTCCTCAGCTGTCATGGCATCATGCCATCTTCTAGACCATATATTACTTCTTTTTTGAGACATACCATATTTTACCAACTCAACCAAACATACTTTTTTGTACCCATATGTATTGGAGTATCACTATTTGGTTATATTAAAGTTTACCCAACCCAGTTCATTGCGCGAGCCAGTGCAGGCCTTGCCATTTTTCAAGATCCAATACCACCAGCCGAATAGCAGCCAATAGAAAATTGTGATACAGACCAATCTGATCATAGGATAGGCGAACGAAGCGCCTTGGCTTTGTATTTTTCCTAGCCTCATGCTACTGATGACACAGTGCATCTATCTAGCCTATGCTGCATTATCCTTTGTAGTGGGCATAATGGTTTATTCAGTAGACTCTTGCACTGTGGCTTCACTGCTTAACTGAATTTCCTTTAGCTAATCCTGAATATTACTGATACATTGAGTCATAGCCAGGAGAAATTCTTAGCTAGAGGCTATTTTAGTATTTTTCGATGATGCATTAGTGGACAAAATGGTCTCTGGTACCTGCTAGTCTTTTTTAGGAAACATACATGTATTTACCATTTTCCCATTCAAGCTGTGTTATTGTCTGTTGCATGTAAAATTTTACACATGTGTTATCATCAATTATCTTTACGTTCAGTTCAAAGTCTACGTTCAGTTCAAAGTCTTAGATTTCTTACCAGATGCCTGCTACTTTGTTGACAATTTCTCAGGTCAGAGTTGAAACAGATCCACAAGACAGAACTCAACTCCGGCTAACAGTCGCATCAGGAGATCAGTATTTGACATTCGAGTATAGCTTTGCTTCTTCTACCTCCCAAGTAATTATGACTAAGGCTACTAGAATAATGAATGCTGATCTGAGAATGTTTCTGAACAGGTTGAAAGAATACATCAAGGAACATTTGATCGACCTCCCGAGGACTCGAGCGGTGTCCCCGCCTGCTCCGCAACAACCACAGTTGCCCCCTGCAGCACCTCCGACATATAACGACCCAGGTGCCATGCTAGCTGGGCTGCTATGAAAAGAAACCTTTGGGCATCTCGACGTACATTACTACTAGAGTTGTTTCATCTGAGGATCTAACATGGTCACCAAGCATCTTGCTGCCAAGACTCGCGTGGTTCAAGATGAGGAAAGGGCTGGCGGGGTTTGCCTTGAGCTTTGGGTCTTCACCGGAAAGGAATGTATTCTTTTGGGCCGTAGCAAGGGCCCCACATAGTGTGTAATCTTCATTTCTTGTTTCTCGACATGTGTATCATAGTACCTCGCACTGCCTAGGTTCTGGTGGTGAATACAAGTAGTTTTTGTGTGTTTATATATCAGGTGCTAGGTTTTTCCACCAAAGCCGTCCCGGTTGTAAAGTTGCTGTGAATGAATGATGCGCATTGCATTGCTGTTTGTACCAATAAGGGCTGGAGAATGAATAGTCAAAAGAAATTGATATGTTTTTTTGCCAAGTTCTGTTTGTCAAGGAAATTGAAACCTCCTATTTGTATAGAGGAGTGCCGGATAGTGAATGACTCATGACGGCGGTGATTAGTGTGATGGCCTTGCCTGCAGGAATAGACCGTTGGCTGTTCCGGTCAATAACTTGATCCTTCTATTTAATTGTGGCATTTTTCTGAACTTTGTCCGTATGTTTGTCTTGCATTCTGATTAACTAGTCCATCAAACTATGTCCGGTCTACCTTTACAGGTTGAGTGGTCATCGTTTTATGGAATGGGCTATCCCCTAATGTGTGATTTCAATTCCTGCAAGTGCCTAAAACCATACCTTTCCTGGCTGGTCTTTGCAATGACTCGGAGCCAGGCTAGCTGGGTTGCTATGAATTGAAACATCTTGAGGCAGTACCATCTCGACCTACATTACGAGTACTAGAGTTGTTTCATTCCAAGGAATTACATGGCCACGAGCATCTTGCTGCCATGACTCGATTGCTGGTGACAATGACTTTGGGGGCAGGAAGGGGCTGGCTGTATTCTTTTGGGACGTAGCAGAGCCTGGATCCGAAATCATTCTACTTCCCAGAGGAATTCTAGAATCCATTTCAAGCTCCTTTTACAATTGATTTAATGTAATCAAACAAACTTTCGTACAAACTAGTGCATGACATAGCAATTCTATGTTTTCCTATTTCTACGTCTTCCCCACCCTACAAATTAAACAAACCCTCATAATCTAAAAACAAAGATCTTCACATACGCGCAAATCCTGGGGTGGGGCATGTATCTCTCGTGTTTGTATCTGGCTAACCATGTGCACCCATCAATTTATGTAATAAAATCATGGCCTACCAATATTGTTCATGTTAATATCTACTAATTGCTGATTCTCTCCACTTGTTGTTTCCGTAAATGAATTTTGTAAGATGTGTTTGTAAGTGTAGCATCTCCCATGTTATACATGACTAACATGTGTATAGGAGGGGGCGAAACATCAAAACCCTAAAGCCATTTCAAAGAGAGAAAAAAAGGAAAATACATTAACACGGCGAGGGGTGGTATGGCTGGCTGCACTAGTCGTGGCCCCGGTGCCGTCCGAGGAGTCAGAAGCTAGTGATGCGCTAGAGTTTTCTAACAGGGACATGGCCATAGAGGAGTCGGCTTGGGCGTTGTACGAGCTCTGGATTGCTCAACATGGGATTGCACGAAACAACGCTGAGAAGGCGCATCTCTTCTACATCTTCAAGATGAACCTGCGCCACGTGCACGAGTTCCACGAGCGTGATCTTTCCTACAATGTGGCAATGAAAAGGGCCGTCGACATGACCGGCGAGGAGGTCAAAACTACCTAAGGGCTTGTTTGGCTGTCCGGGGCAAATATCCCTGGGGAAATAACCCCCGCCGGGAATCTGAAAAAACATGTATAAATTCCGGGATTCTATTCCCGACCTCCGGACTAGGGGAACAAATTTCCTGGGAAAAGGCCGGGATCCCACCGGGATTGCGGTTACCAAACAAGCCCTAAGGGTGCGAGGAACTCACAGACGGCGGTGGGCGAGGACCAGGTTGAGTTAGCGATGTCCGCAATTAGTTATGACGACCTCCCGACGGCAGTTGACTGGCGCCATATGGGGTACGACCTCCCTCCAGGGTTCGTGACCTATGTCAAGAATCAAGGTTCAAACTGCAACTGATGTTGGGCTTTCACCGCCGCCGGCTCGGTTGAGGCATGTTCACAATTAAGAGGAATATTGAGCCCTCATGTTTACCCCCATAGCCGCTAAAAGCAAGTTACGGATGTTAGCAAGGTGCAAATGGTACTGATCGTTCAACTATTGAAGCATAAGTTGTTTACTTTTTTAAAAAATTCTTTGCTACGAGTGACATTCAAAATAACAAGAGATAGTGGCAGAGCTTTCCAAAGCATGATGAGAAAGGAGGAGGGGAGGATAAACCACACAAAACTTTCATAATAAAAAACAAATAACTTTACACACGTGTCAAATTGGGGGGGGGGGGGGTTCCCCTCCTGACATGTATTAAGCTGCACCATTGACTAGAGAACACATCTCTTGTGTTTGTATCTGGCTGACCATGCGTGCCCATAAATTTCCGTAACAAATTCACGGGTCAGTCATGTCAGTAACTAGAGCATTTCCCACTTTATATATGACTAACATGTATACATGAGGAGGGAGAGAAACATTAGAACCCTAAGCTCATTTGAAAAAGAAAAAAAATGGAAAAACATTAATATGGCTAGGAGAGAGAGCTTTCAATCGCGTTTCTCGTGTAAACCATAGTAGTAGTACCTCGCATTTCATAGGTCTGGTTGTGAATGTCAGTTATTGTAAGATATCTTCATGTGTGTTTATATAATCAGGTGCTGGGTTTTCTGCACCAAAGCTGGCTGGTTGTAGAGTTGCCGTGAATGACATCGTGTTGCTGGTTGTACCATTATATAAGGGCTGGAGGGTAATTAATCAGAGGAAGCCTCCAATTAGTTTGGTGGAGTAGGGGATAGCGAGTGAGTGGTGATGTGCCGGAGGAATCGCTATTCCAGGTGGGCGATGGATCGAGGGAGGTATGGCCACCACGGCAAAGGTACGACAGTAGACGCCATGACTGCACAGCTAGCTACTGTCGTACGGGACGAGCGGTCTCCTCCGTCGTACAGTGACCGATGTGTCTTGTTGTCTACATGTATGTATCTGCAGGCGTGCGTGCGTACTTCACTCTACTCACCAGCTAACGGTAGGCAGCAGGTACAGTAGTAACGGTGATGTGGAGGAGGAGCTACACGGAGCTCGTGTCTTTTCTTCTGAAAATGTCGAAATGCCTTTTTTTTATGCTTCCATAAAATGTGTGAAAAAAATCTTACAAGTATCTACCATTGTGCAAAAAACATGCGAAATATGCTGTATTTTGGTCTGTGTAGAAATAACAAAATTCTAGATATAAGACGTGATTCGAGTATGTTTCAGATTTATTATCAGGATTTGTCATCTTTGTGTAGAAGGGAATACAAACTATTACGGGTTCGAAATTTACATAATCAATTAATCATAGAAATAGGTCATTGTCAACGTCTATTTTTTTTGCAATTTTTTTAAAAAACTTTTGAAATGTCCATTTCAGTTTTTGAAGTAACGGGCTATGTAGAGCTCGTCCTCTAAAAGAGATTTCCGGCTTTTGCCGTGCTTTCTCTTATAACGCTAAACTGTCAAATCAATATAAAATGACAAGAAAAATCTCTTACAAATGTAAATAAAAGTTTAAATAGATAGAATTGAATTGACCCAAGTTTATAACTAGCAGACATGTCATGTTCGTTCCATCGTGAGACCACAAGCCTGTCACGGAGCTAGTCCTATCTTAATATCCCGGTCACAAGTCCTATCTTAATGGCTCACTAGCCACGGCCGCAGAAGCCTGTCACGGAGCGGATCGGAGATGTACGTCTAACTAGTTTTGCGTTGTTGTATATGTATATGTACCTTTAGCTGCGCTGTCACGGCGAGGTGGCTTGTATACTTGGTTGTACACGTAATGTACGTGCGTCTTTGATCTCTCGAACACGCCCCACTGTGGATACGATGGAAGCATCGATGGATCTCGTAAGTGCATTAAGTAGTGGTGACTGAAAATGTCCAGCCCTAATGGCCTCACTAAGCTAGCGGTGACGGAACGTCTCTCTCTCTATATATATATATCTTTCCGTAATGCCTTTTTACGCACTTAGCGCCTATCAACTCCTCTAGCTTGCCATCTACGGGAAAGGCCTTCCCAATAGTATAGCCTAGCTTAAGCTTATGTACCCATGACGCGTCGATCGTTGAGACCGCACTCAAGACAAGACACGCGCGTGAACCTGAGTCCTACACGTCTCCGTCCCCTGTATTTCCTTGGTTTTTATATTTACTTGGCGTTTTGGGTTTAATCAAAGCCACAGTTTATTAATTTTGATCAAATATTTTAACTGCACTAGAAGACACGATGTAACTGGACTGGCTGCTGACCAGCGTAACGAAGGCTGGCTCTTTGCTCCAGTACTGTTCATACAAACTGCTAGCTGTTCCCTTTCCCGCCCTCCTTCACGGCATCGTACGTGTCGAGAAACAGCCGACGTACGGAATGTTTTCGCTTCGTTCGTTCTGGGGTTTTCGTTACGATCCAAACCAAGGAACGACGGATGGAACTGAAAGATGTCGATCCAAACCCCGGTCTTGTCGATCTCGTCGCGGCAAAATTACAAGGCACAGCACAGCACGTCTCTCTCTCACTCTCTTAGCCTAGTAATAGTATCATCTTCCCCTAATGCCCACTTATTAGCCTATATCTACTTCTCTAGCTTACCATCCAAGGAAAAGTTCCCTACATATACAGATTAGCTTAAGCTAAGCAATGAGGCAACCACGTACGCGCGCGTTGAGGACAGCACTCAGCCCGGTCCGCGCGTGAACCTCACACGTCTCGCCAGCATCGTATCTTCTCAGTACCGTAACGTAATATATGTGTTGTGAACTAGTAGACGATTTCATTGATTAAGCTGCGGGAGAGCAGCACGTTCGTACAGTACACACTGGTACTTCACTGACCCTCACCACGTGCATGGAGCTATATAAACAGGGGGCAATTTAGACAAAATTATGATAAAAACTAATCAAACTCTCGGGAGAAATTAGTTCATCATCATCTCGAGTAGCGCCCATCAATCGGACGCTACACTGTTTGGTAGCGCCCAGCCGCACACCGATCGGGTCGGACATAAAAGGGCCCACTACTGCTTGACGCATTTTTTCTTTAACTATTTAATGAAATATATTTGCCAATTTGATTAATAATTTTAAATTTGTATTATATACGATATAAAAGCAATACATAATTTTAAATCTGTAGGATATGGATCAAACAAGCCTTAAAGAAATAGTGGTAATAAGATCCTATGGATTGGATGTCGATGCCGTACATATTAGGAATTTGAACATTCACTTCCACCTCTTTTTACATTCAACTTCATTAGGGTGGATGCACTTTTCGTGTATTTTTCATGCGTATTATCCAAACGAGTGTGTGGGTCGGTGAAGCAGGGCTGTGGGAGCCGTTGCGGGAGAGGTTGGGCTTGGTGGAGGATTAGAGATGAGATGAGGAAACATCGTTGCCATCGTCATATGAATTGCATGCAATTTTTTCTTCAAAACATAGTGCAATGCAATAATGTAGGAAAAACTTAAAAAATTCTAAGGACCCAATCGAACGAATCTGACGGTCAACAAAGGTAAATTTCCTATATAGGATTTGAATCAAACAAGCCTTAAACGAATAGTGGTAACAAAATAGTATGGATTTGAGGTCGATGCCTCGATTACATAGGAATTTGAACATTCACTTCAACCTCTTTTACAATCCACTTTGTAGGGTGGATGCACTTTTCGTGTATTTTTCCTGCGTATTATCTAAACGACAATTCACGCACTTTAACGCAAAAATGTAGAATTCACGTGCTTTCACATTTTTTGTTTTTTCAAAGCTGAGATCCAAATAGGCTATTACATGTATAAAACAGAGAATTATAAAATGCAGGAAAACAATACAAATACTCGTTTGGATCAAACGCACGAAAAATACAAGAAGCGTGTTTCGATCTTGTACCCCTTCATTTCATATTAGATGACTTTTACTCCCTTCTTTTTGAATAAAAGAGAGCCCCACGCCTCCGAGTTTTATTAATAGAAACCACAGGGAATGAAAAGAGCCACAAGACTTTTACTCACTTTGTTTCATATTAGATGACTTTTGTGTGATCATATAAAAGTCTAGACGTATAACACACATATGTATAGAACTCGGATATATATAGGACATATTCGTACTACCCTCGAAGGTAACTACCCCACGTGTGTTTCACACAATGTATGGAGTATCTATCATAACATGAGGTATGTATCATGTAGTATGGAGTATATAATGCTATTTCAGTACTATAGATACTTTTTTTAGTAGTATGTAGAAAACTTGTACACACTTCTCTTTTATATGCATATATGACGTTATTTCGAGTATATAGTGTAAAATATTAGGCCATTTACAATTTTTTCATTAAAGTTGTTTTTGGGTATCTTAGATATAGTATACGAACATACTCAAACCGATAAATTATGACAAAGTACTTCCGTAAGTTGGTATATGAGACGTGGGGTAGTTATATATATATATATATATATATATATTTGTATTAAGAAATTCATACTACATCCGGGTGTAACTACCCACACGTGTGTTTCACACATGTATGGAGTATCTATCATACATGGAGGTACGTAACATGTAGTATGGAGTATATAATGCTATTTCGGTACTATAAAAACTTATTTTTTGGTAGTATGTAAAAGATTTCTACGTACTTCTCTTTTATATGCACATATGACGATATTTTGAGTATATAGTGTAAAATATTAGGACAGTTGCAATTTTTTCATTAAACTTGTTTTTGGGTACATACTCAAACCGATAAAATTTGACAAATACTTTTTGGTAAGGTGGTATACGAGACGTGAATGTAGTTACACCGGGAATAGAAAGCATTTAACCTTTACATTAATTAATTAATAGAAGCCATGGAGTAAGTAAGATGGACTTTTTTTATCTTGTTCTATTTTTACTTTTCTAGCAAGGTGGTCCAAGTTCCGGAGGCGGGGGCGGGTCAAAGTGGATCCGCGCGGCGGTGCGGACTGTGGACTGTGGAGCGCGAATGCAAAAGCCGGCACGCTCCGCGCGTCGTCTTCCCTTGATTAACCTCACCTAACTAACCTCCTCCTCCTTCCCTCACGCAGCTTCTCTCCCGGTCCCGCCCACCGTCGGAGCAACGGGCCCCGCCACCCAGACCAGCCAGCCGAAAGCCCTCCCGAAATTATTATTCCCATTTCACCTCTCCCCTCTCTCTGCTCCTTCCTGGTCTTCCTCCCTCTTCCTAGTCTAGTCCTCCATCCCCACACGCGACGCGCCTACTGCTCCTCTAGCGCCGGTGGGTGGACCTTCCGCTCCTCCCCGATTGCCCCGATCCATCCATCCACGGCGCGGCCGGGATGGACGACTCGCAGTTCCTCGGATCGATGATGGGCGACACCGTCCTGGCCCAGCCCGCGCCCGCGCCCCCCGGCACGCCCCCGGCCCCTCCTCCCGCTCCAGCCACCGCTCAGCAGCAGCAGATGCAGCTGCAGGTGGGCCCGCCGGTCAAGAAGAAGAGGGGGCGGCCGCCGCGGAACAGGGACGGGGCCGCCGCCCTGGCGGTCGCCTCCGCCGTCCCCACCGCTGCGGCGGTCGCGAGGCAGGCCGCGGCGGCGGCGGCCAGGAGGAAGGAGGAGGAGGACGACGAGGTGGTCTGCTTCATCTGCTTCGACGGCGGAGACCTCGTCGTATGCGATCGGAGGTACGACCGCCTCTACTCTACCTGCGCCCGCCCCGACCGCTCTGTGGAATGGATGCTTTCCAAGCTGGGGAAGTGGAGAAGGCTGATTTCGCTTCCGTTGTTGCTGTTTGTGTGCAGGGGGTGCCCCAAGGTGTACCATCCCGCCTGCGTCAAGCGCGACGAGGCCTTCTTCCAGGGGCGCAGCAAGTGGAACTGCGGTCAGCTCCCGAACCCCGCCGCGACCCATTCTCCTGCTTCTCAACCTCTCCATCACTCCATGCTAGCCTATTAGCTTAACCACGCTGTTCCTCGCCATTATATTGCTTGGCTTTTCTAATGCTGGCTGTTCCTAAGCGGCTTGATGAGCGTTTGCAAATGAATTGCGAGGGGGATACTTGAGCATGATGTGCCCTTGTTTCATGATCCGAGTGTGGAAACTAGGAGTATCGTAGTGATGATTGATTCATGAAATCTGCTAGCTAGCTTTAGTCACGCCATTCTATATTGCTCGGCTCTTCTCATGCACACTGCTCTTCTTTTGCGGGTATCTGATGCACACTGCTACTAATAAGCGGCTTATTAATGAGCATTTATAAACTATTTGCAAGGGGGATACTTCAGAGCATCAGGTGCCCTTGTATGATTGATTGCTTATTAATATCCAGTTTGCAACTTAGCATACAGATTTTGCGATAGGAAAATTAAGGAATGCACACCTGCTTCATGGGCTTTCTTAACTCAACGCGTTTTGTTCACATTCTTTAATTTCAGGCTGGCACATATGCAGCAGCTGCGAAAAGTCGGTGCACTACATGTGCTATACCTGTACATTCTCTGTCTGCAAGGTGTGCATCAAACACGGTAAGTTCTTCAGTGTCAGGGGCACCAAGGGCTTCTGCGACACCTGCTTCGGGACTATATTGTTGGTAGAGGCGAAAGATGACGGTGACGCAAAGGTATACTGATTACCCTGGGACAATCTCTAAATCTCCATTCATTTGGGAGTGTCTAAAAAGCATAGATAGCGTCATTTCAATTTTGGTTCCTCCCAGAATTTGTGAAACCTTTTCCGTCATCTGCTTTACTTGCATGGCATGTTTTTGTAGGGCCTAATTGAGTTGCGTCCATGCACAAGTTTTGTCATCTTTGCCTTTGCCTTTTCTTGTTCTTGCATTACATCATTCCAAAAAATTGTAACCCTGCACCCCAAATTCTTCATTAAGTTTTTCCAGCTTTTGTGATCATGTCAATGCCACTTTAGCTCGCTGTACATAGGCTAATCACTTGCTGATACATAAATGAGAGGGGATACGCAGTGTGCACCCCATTTGGAAATTTTCCAACATATAATGTAACCATCTCGAGTATCGTACTATGCTTCTGAATGCAAATATCTTACTCAAAGCAGAAATTAGCATTATCAAGCAAAGAGTTTAGTGTTAGCGGTCCATGATCTCATGTGCAGTCAACATTATGCGCCTTAGTAAAATATTCCAACCATGACCAAACTGCTAGTTGGTGCCCTTAACTTTTTTGGTTCATTGGCTGCATACATTTTTTAATCGGCTCTTCCTTTTTCATGTGTTTGTTCATTGCAGGTAAGGGTTGATTTTGATGATCGATTAAGTTGGGAATACCTGTTCAAGTTATACTGGTTGGATCTGAAAGGGAAGCTTTCATTAACAATGGATGAACTAACTGCTGCCAAGAGTCGATGGAATGCTCCAATTACTTATGCTAGGAAAGAAAAGGATGAATCATCTGATGACCTATATGATGCTAATTATGATGGTGCTGCTGGTTCCGACTGCTCCTCGAAGAAACGAAGGCGTTCTAATTCTTCAAGGAAAAGGGGTCGAAAAAGTGGGAAAGCACATACTGTTTGTAGCATTACTGTTGAAAATGGTGAAATTGCAACTGCAAATGCTGACTGTCTGCCGAAGAAAGTACAAAGTGACGGGGTGTTTTTACCGTCGGATACCAAATGGGCTTCACCGGAGCTACTAGAGTTTGTGGGGCACATGCGAGATGGCGACCAATCTTTTATTTCCCAGTTTGATGTGCAGGCTCTTTTGCTTGAGTATATAAAAAAGAATGACCTCCGCAATCCGCAGAGGAAAAGTCAAATTATCTGTGATTCAAGACTTCGCAGCTTGTTTAGAAAAACACATGTTGCCCATTTTGAGATGTTGAGGCTTTTGGAGATGCACTGTCCTGTTAGTGACGCTCCAACAGTAAATGATGGGAACAATGAGGTCATCAATCCTAATTCAGCTCAGATAGATGCCACTGGATACAGTGAGATAACAGGCAAACTTTGTCCTGATAGGAAGAAGAGGGTGCATAGAAAGATGGAAACAGAACCACCGAAAAATCTCGAGGATTACGCAGCAATTGATATGCACAACATAAATTTAATTTACCTTCGCCGTAGCTTGATGGAAGATCTTATTGATGACCCGGCATTTTCAGACAAAATTTCTGGTGGTTTTGTGAGGATAAAAATAACTGATGAGGGACAGAAGCAACACATGTATCGCCTAGTGAAAGTTGTTGGTAAGATATTTAACTTTGTAACTTCTACAACCTCTGTCTGGAAGTAGATAGCGTTTTAAACTATTAGTATTAGTCTATAAAGAAATCTGTAGATTCAAGAGTAAAATAGCATCCTTAGATATTTCGGAGAAAGCATTTTTATAATATTTAATACTGAAGACTGCTGAGTGCTGAAGTCCAAAACACCTTCTATTTATGCATCTATACACTCTTAATTCAATCGGAAACCTCTTTTTCTTCAGGTACGCATAAGGTTTCAGAAAAATACAGCACGGGGAAGAAAACAACAAATTTTGCACTTGAGATATTAAATTTAAGCAAAAAGGAGATCATCACGATGGATACAATATCAAATCAGGACTTCACAGAGGTTAGATTTCCCCCTTCCCCTCTCGTGACGAGTGTATATTTAAACTTGAATGCATATGCAACAGTACTGCCTATATTCACAATATATGCACATAATTGAAACATGATTACTTTTCCATGTCATCTAATTTTCTGTCTCAGTGAATTATCCATATATACATGTGTAGGAGGAGTGCAGACGCTTGAGACAGAGCATGAAGTATGATCTAATCAGCCGACTAAGAGTGGTACTGCCTTTTTAGATTGAACACCTGACGGACAACTGATTTTCAGGCCTATTAAGTAAGGCAGGTCTAATGTGCTGTTTGTTCTGTTCTATCAATTCAGGGAGATATTCAAGAAAAGGCCACGATCTTCCAATCTGTAAGATTTAATGACGTAAGGACAATCAAGGAAGTCTTGATTAATATTTCCTTTTCTTCAAAAGTTTCTGATTTATACTACTTCCTACAGCGGTTGGAGAATGAAAAGCAGAGGCTGGGCTATCTTCGGGACCGTGCAAGTGAAACAGGACGCAAAAAAGAATATCCTATTGAGCCTCAATTTGAATACAAGTTGCTAATTTTGCATCCATATATTTTTGTGGTGATTGTGTTCTTTGTTGGCTCTAGGAGGTCTATGATGTCTTTGGACTCAGTGTGTTATTCTTAAATCTCTGACCATATATTTACGAATATGACTTAAAAAATCATTAAATAAGTTTAGGCGTGAATTACTGATCTGAACATGCATGGATAATCATTTATTTAATGGACTGTGGATTCATGTGAAATCTTAGGCTCCCCCTCCTTTTGTTTTGTTGCTTTGTTGTAGTTATTCTTATGTTCTAGGAAAATAGTTTAGGTGTCTGTTTTAGTGTTATGTTCATTCACCCTGTCTTTATTCAGTACCATGCTAACCGAAAGCAACTCTATTTTTCTATTTGGTGAACCTTAACTGTATCATACACTTAGAGAGTATGTGGAAAAGCTACAACTTCTCAACACTTCGGAGGAAAGAACGCGCATAATGAATGAACTCCTACAAGTACATGTGGATTCTCATATGGATCCGGAGTATGACTCTGCTGAAGAAACTGAAGATAAAACAACAGGTATTAATGTGCTTGAAATACTAATGCTGTATTTACTTATAATTAATAAAGTATTCAAATACAACCAGTCATCTGTTATTTAATGGATTGGGATGAGCTGCTTAAATTCGCAAGGTATGCTGCAGTAGTTATATAGCTGTCACAGTAATTTATTCTAATTTTGCATTCAAACAATATTTCACTGCCGTATTTTCAAGTAACTGGAACATTTCTCTCAGTAGATTTAATGTAGTGTCTAAATTGAGCCAGGGCAACAACTGGCCACTGCAATCTGATATTTTTTATTAACAAAGTTTAATGTTTCATGGCATCTCTTCTTGGTTATGTGCAGTTGAACAGAATGAAAATGGCAAGAGAACAAATGGGGTCTCACCAATCAAAGTGCAAAAATTTGCAAAGAAAATGGCTGACGCTATCCGCCATCCCAAAACTTTATCTAAACAGAGTTCAGTACGCAAATTGGGAGTAGTGAGGAACTCTAAGAATTTCCATTCAACAGTTGGTATGGATATTCCAAAATCTGGCACCAATGTAGGTAAAACTGAAGCTGCACCCCTTGTATCTTCACCAGTAAAACTATCAAGTGACACGGAGCCAGAGAAAGTCTGGCACTACAAGGATCCTTCTGGAAATGTTCAGGGTCCATTTACTCTTTTGCAGCTATCCAAATGGACAGCTTACTTCCCAAGTGATCTGAGAGTATGGTTGATTTTTGAGAGTGAAGAAAGATCATTATTGTTGACAGATTTGCTTTCAAAACAACCAAAAGATTTTGTTCAGGCTGCATCAGTTAGAAGTAGTAAAACAACACTGGCAGGCTCTGCACAACACAGAAACAGGTCGAACGTGGATATGAATAGCACTCTATCCCCAGTTGGTTATAATGCGTCTTCTGTTCCAGAAAAGAGAAAGGCGGGCCCTTCAGGTGACAGGTTTTCTCTGACAACAAGCTCGGTTCCACCAAAAGATGCTGACACTGAAGAACCGGACTTGCAAGGGAGATGCTCCGCTGAATGGAACAATGGCCACAGACGGGGTGATCTGTGGAGTCCAAGCATGCCACAGGCAAGTTGTAGCGGGCAGAATAGTATAGAATCTCATCATAATCAGCATGCCTCGCGGTCACAGGTTCAGCGTGATTCTAAAAGTAGTTTACAAAATGGATCTGTAAAGGATTTCGATTTGAGGCAGGAATATTCACAGACTATACCTAGTCAACTAACCAGGAGAGATGTCCCCAGCCCTATACTTGCTTTGAGTCCATCCGAGTCGAGAACTGCTTCAAGTCAACATGAAAGCTCTTGTTTGAGTTCAACCAATCCGAGCCTTCACGATGAGCTTCATTCTTCTATTACTTCTGAAAAGGCTAAGAACTGTGCTCCTGCAACTTCTTTTGAAGACAGAGGATCTAGTTCACCGTCGGACATGCTGACCCACCCTGAAAGAGTTCCACTGTGCAGTCCACAGCCAGTACCTTCCACAGTCGTTTCTGCAAAATGCAAGGTGGGGGAGATCAGTAATGAGCAAAAAACATGCGAAGCAGATGCATCAGTTGCTTCAGTTAACCAGTCTCCTCAGTCCAAGACGTCCCCTGATTCTTCTCCTGATAACCAAGATATTGAACATCAATACCCTAGTCCAGTTCAAAAATCTGAGAGTAAGAAGTCCGATATGGACAAGTCAGGATCAACACCATTAGCACCTGACACTTTAGATACTAAGATACCTGACCACTCGCCAGTTGCTTTTGTTTCGCCAAAATCTGATCTTCCAACTGGGGTAATAGGTCCCACGGGTTTAGTATCTAAGCTGGAGAAAGCAGATTTAAGTGGTCAAGATTCACGTACTCAAAACGAACCTTCCAGCGAGCCTATTCTTGTCCCAAGGGAGAAATCAGTAACTGATCATGCTTCTTGTGCTCGGTCAACAGATGCGACTGGTGATCTGAAATCAGTATCTGATCTTCCAGCTGGGAAAGTAAAGACCATGGATCCAGTGCCCGACATTGGGAAGACAGATTTAAACGGCGGAGATTTAAATACTCACAAAGTGTGTGATAGCGGGGCTACTATTGTCGCAGGGGAGAAATTGGTAGCTGATCCTGCTTCCTGTGCTGAGACGATTGACGTGTCTGATGTTCCGGAATCAGTGTCTAATCTAGAAATAAAAGTTTCCAAGGATCAAGATTCAAGTATTCAAAAAGAAGTCTACAACGAGTCTGTTCTTGTCAGGAGTGAGAAAATGGTAGCTGATCCTGCTCCTTGTGCCGAGATGATAGATGTGTCTAATGTTCCACAACGAGATTTGAAGGTTGAAGATCCAAATATCCAAAAAGATCTGTATAGGGAATCTGCTCTTGGCACAAGTGAAAAATTGGTGGTTGAATCCGCCTCTTGTTCTGAGTCAATATATGTATCTGATGTTTTGCAGTCAGTATCTAAACTGGAGAGAAGAGATTTAAAAGATAAAGATTCAATTATTCAAAAGGAACTGTTCAGTGAGTCCACTCTTGTCACAAGTGAGAAATTGGTGGTTGATCCTGCTCCTTGCGCTGAGTCGGTAGATGTCTCTGATGTCTTGGAATCGGTATTTAACCTAGAGAGAACAGATTTGAAAGGTGAACCTTCATATATTCAGAAGGAATTGCCCGGGGAGTCTATTATTGTTACAAGGAAGAACATGGTAAATGATCCTGCCTCCTGTGGCGAGTTGATACATGTATCAGGTGCTTTGGAATCATTATCTAACTTAGAGAAGACATTTCTAGACGGTGAAGGTTCAGATATTCAAAAAGAATTGCATGAAGTGTCTACTTTTCTCACAAGAGAGAAGATGGTGGTTGATCCTGCCCCTTGTGGCGAGTTGATAAACATGTCTGGTCCCTCGGAATCTTTAATCGAACAAAATCGTGGAACTTTGTGCATGGATGCGATAGCAGCAATAGAACAATTCATGACCACTTCAGCTGAGGAAGAACCACAATGCTCTAGCCCCATTGCATTATCTCCATGGGGTGAATCTGGTTACTATCAAGGTGATGCTGTTGATTCTGCACTATGGGGTGTACAAGATGATCCAATCAATGATATGTGGTCATTACTGTCACCAACACCCGCTGTCCAACAGTTGTCTGGTTAGTCAGTATGTCGATGTTTAGCATGCCTCCCATCATTTCAATTGTGTAACCATGCATTTTCTCTTCTCCAGGGGTTAAAACCGACGGGGAATGTGTTAATGGTATCGATTCGGTAACTGTAACCCAAGGAGAAATCGATTTTTTTCAAAGAGGTCTAACACAAGGCGTTCATGGTATTGACGCGGTACCTGTAACCCAAGGAGAAATCGATTTTTTTCAAAGAGGTCCAACACAGGGGCAGTATTGGGGATTGACTGAGCAGGTACTGTTATCCCAACGTCTGACCAGCATTTGCTTCCTACAGGACATTCCATTTGACATTGACTTTTCTGTGCTACTGCAGGTGAAACCGAAAGCAACTCCTGCGCCAGTAGATCTGAACACGGGATTATTTGGTTGGCAACCACCGGCCAGCGAGAGATCAAACACGGATGCCGTATGGAGCACTAGCCAGAATCCGAACTCGTACTACAGTTGTGAAGTCGCAGCAGCACCCTCAGTTAGAACCTTTCAAGAAGCATCAGTGAAGCAAGAATTCACCGATTTCGTTGCCCCTAATTCTGGACAGGCGGTAGGGAACAACACGAGGAGCTGGAACACGGGTACCGGTAATGCCAACCGAGGCTGCCAGCGCCGTGACAGCAGGTACACTCAGATAAGCGAATCCTGGCTTCTCAGCTCTAATAACACTAGGAGTAGGCCAGACGGAGTTAGCGGTGGCGGCGGAGCATCATCACGAGCGGCCCTGAGGGGGGCATGTAAATTCCACGAGAGCGGGTACTGCAGGAAGGGCTCATCTTGTAACTACCTGCACCGTTAAAAATGCGGTGTATGGTATAGAAGAGAGGTTTTGAAGTTCTCTGCTCCACTTTTGTATAGTCTAATCACGATCATGGTGGTAGTCGACTTAGGGGCGGAACACGATCTTCTTGGCTCCATTCAACCCTAGTAGGGAGTACACTGAGTATATATGTCTGTCTAGCATAGGAGCATGCATGGCTGGGTAGATTTCTCTACTGGGGCATGGCATTATTCCAATGGAACTGCTTTTGTACCAAAAAATTATTTCATCGTGGCCTTGATTTGCCTGATGTATTGGTGATAACTGTGATATCTGACTGTCTGTCCTAGTTTTCTGATGTTCCTGCTGTTGGAAGAATGGTTTAAGTTCCACTGACAGAGAACACTGGCATGTTCAGTAAGGACAGCTTCTTGGTTGGAGATTCGCAGCTCACGATGGTGAGAAACACTTGTCTACAGATATTTGCTTTTCTTGCTGATAGTGATACGGATGACATGTCGCTGTTGCAGTAGATGTGTTGGCAATTGCATCCAGTACTGAAATGCGCAGCGTAGTACATTTTTTTCGATAAAGGGCTCCAATGCCGGAAACCACAAATGGACGCCAGAATCTCATACTTCAGAGTTTGCATCCTTTATTTTGAAAAGTTTGAAAATCATAATTCAGTTTCAAAAAAATCTGAAAAATCCTTTGTAGAAAATGTAGTATTTTACCAAACGTACAGAATCTCAAGTAAGAAAATTTAATGTTTTGGGCTACACACAAATAACAAACTCTGACATATTTGAAAGAGTTGAAAATTTGCACCGTTCATGCGTTCAAATGACAGACTGTCAATTTTGTTCAGGTCAAAACACAAGATGTAACTGGTTGAGATTTTACACGGTAGAATACAACATTGTCCACATCCATGTTTTTTTTCAGAACTGTTTGAAACTTAAAATTTTAATTTTGCAAAATAAAGTGCTCCATGTAGCTCCGACTCCTTTTGTCCCCTCTCTGCACAGCCGGAAACCACAAATGTAGGCCGACCAACATGGTCAAAGCGTACTACTTAGCTGATGTAAAGATGCAAGAGACAGAATTTGCGGAGCAACTGAACGTGAAGTTGCTTGCATGTAGCAAAAGCTCGTAAGGTTTTAGTAATACATACAAAATGTACACGGGCTCATTCTTCTAGAACCCATTCTAGGCAAAACTGTTACATCTCTTCTTTGGTAACCTTTACCGGCAGAGGGATGAAAACAGGATAGTAAGTGTTTAGTTCGAGATGCTCCAGGATCAGTTGTGCGGCCGACAGGTAGGAAGAATGGCCATCAACAAGCTGGGTGACATCAACCTGTAAAAATTGTACAAAAGTTATGTACAAGACTAAAAGAACCCAAGTGGAAAGCAGTCAAGACACTTACATTTTCGACACCAGGAACATCGACCGCCTGTATTCCAGCCAATCCTTGGGTGAGCAGACTGCATATGTGTGAATTAGTAAGTCGTAGGAAAGATGGTTACCCTAAACTGTGATCCACCAATATAAAAACAATCTCTAGGGCATGAATTGTAAGCCTAACGCCACACCATATTTACCTTGCGCGGAAGGTGACACCAAGAATCCAGTCATCTTTGGAGTACACATTCACAAACCTTCCGGCAACCATCTGCAGTGAGACAGGGGTATGTGAGGTCATGCCAACAGCGTGCAAGTTTAAGATACTTAATATGACACGCATGCAACTGCATATCATGCTGATGCTGCTCGCACAACGATGGTACCTTTCTAGCAGGCTCCCACTGTTCGCCTTTCACTGAAACTGGGGCGCCTAGGAGTACAACCCTCTCAACGAGGCCCTCTGTTTCCACCAAAACAAGTAAGCGAAATTACAACAAGCTACATCGATAGAGGAGATAATCACGCAAAAAGTACCATTATCACTTGATAAAGCAAGCTCCTGTAAACATTTGAATATGACGCGTGCTCCTAGTGAAAATCCAACGAGGGTAACAGGCCTGGGAAGATCTTGGCATTAGAGGACAAAATAATTCAAGAAAATAACTGCGTAAACAAAAGGAGCTGCAGGTAGAATTACCTGTTCCCTTGTGCCCCCTTTATAAGTACTTCAGCAAGCATTTTCCCTGCCTTGTCTGATCTGAAAGACCAGAATAGATTAGTTAAGTAAACAAATTTCTATGATGAACAAAAAGGCTGTAACCTATGTTGGGTGTGTATAATAGTGTGTTATAATTTTACAATCTTCCTGGATTGAAATTTACAAAAATTCTCTAAAATTCAAAAGAAAAAACTAATACTAAACACGACGACAACTAGTGGAGTTTGCATGTACCTGTCTATAGCAATGGACCATTTACTATCAATAAAGTCCGTAGCTGCAAGCAGTGTAGCAGGCCATGCAAATGCTGCAAGAAAGCCACTTAAAATTGTTCTCATCGCGCCCTGCTTCATCAATTCCATAGCAAGTCCTGAATCAATAAATTTACATATTAACTAAGGAAATTTGTAACAGTGCAAACTAGATGTACAAATTTACAAACATTACTTGATGTCAACCAATCTTGTATTGCTGTACTCACTGCAATTATATGCTTAGACTCCCATTGAAGAATATACCTGCAAATCGTTAGTCCGAAGTGTAACTGCATTAAGCTTTTAACATGTGGATAAAGTACTGCAGTTATGATCTAGAGAAGTACTACAAATCACTCTATACCTTTCTAAGTTATCCTTCCATCCTTCCCAAGGTCTAATGTAGTCCTCCTCATCAAAAGCAAATCCAGAAACCAAGATCCCAACCGCAAGACGCTGAAAGGGTGAATGACATTTACCAAGAACAAATCAGTTTGAGAGTATTGAGTAACATTCTAGTGACATGGAATTTTCTGTGACATCACAAAGAGATGAGGGACTCACACCCTGATTATGGTTCTCACCAATCGGTTTGAACTCAAATTCTTTTACACTCCCAATCCTTCTGGCCATTTTGGTCCCCGACAAGCCGGCTCCAGCAGCTAATTTACAAAGATGATTCAAAGGATATAAGTAACTAAGTAGAAGATTTCTGCACAACACAATTATTCTACTTGATCCATTCCATCTCTCATGCAAAAGAAGTGAAAACTTTCCATGGTCTAGCATGATAGCAGTACAGCATGAAAAGAAAGAAAAGCTCAAAATACCATCACCCGAAGGGTGTGAACAGGGCATTAGACCTACCACCGAATGATGCAGCCACTGCCACAGAGCCAGCAACAGATCCTGCAGCAGTAGCCATAGCAGCAAATCCACTGGCTCCTATAACAGGCATAATTGTGCCCAACGTTGGAGCAAGAGCACCAAATCCTGCAGCAATTGCTGGAGCAGCTAAACCTGTTGTGTTGAAGAGAATATGAGCCACCAGGGGTAGTATTAGTATGCGCAACAGAAACTACTCAAGATCGTTACTTCTTCAGCATCTCAAAAGAAGTTCCAAAAAGATCTTTCCTACCCCCAGTAATAGCCAGTAATGCTCCTCCAGTCAGCGCAGCTGCACCAATGATTCCCCCACGCTTCCATTTCGCCCATTTGCTTTTGGGGGATGCGTTTTCTCCTGATTGTTCTTGTTCTTTTGCTGCTGCCATAGCAGAGCAGGCGACCATTACCTCGATGGCTTCCTACAATACCAGAAGGGCTGATCACAAAACTACGTAACAGAGCCTGAGGACACGCAATTATGTTGGATGATACCAGAATACAGATGTCCAAAATTATTACTCTGCTGCATCGAGATAGAATAGTGTGTACAAACCATTTTGATCCACTTCACATCAAGCCACGTTGCTAGTAACCGAAGAGCAACCCGATGCCGAGCGTCGTAGCCCTTCCTGAAGTGAGACGACTTCCTGTCATCTTCCTCTTGCGATACGGGTTTATCAGCCACACAAGCAGAGAGAAGCACAAACAATAATGTCATCTTCCGGTGATCGGTAGCAGGAACATCGTCCAAGGACAACTTATCGACTCCCAGCAAGTTCTCAGGAAAGCCTTCCTCAGCCGTAGCAGAGCTAGTAGAAGGACCATGATCACCCTCTCTGATTGTGTCATCCATGAAAGCATCACTGCGCAAACTCATTGCCATCACATCAACCCCTTTCGCCAAGGCGTGTTCCTGGTCGGACCTGTCCGAAGAGCCCTCGCCATCTTCCTCGAAGATCATCCTTAGAAACTACAGAACAGAAGTGAAATGAGTCAGTGAAGCGCTATTTGTGTTTAATCCGACAGTGTGGAATCCCCAAATGTGCTCCGCGGTTCAGTGGCAGAAACGCAAACCCAGCGACTGACTGAGGACACGACTATGGAATATGGATGGAAAAACTGCAGGGCGGTGGAGGGTTGTTGTACCGCGCCGATGTGATGCTTGGCCTCCGGCGACGCCGCCGTCTCCTCCAGCCCCGGCCAGGCCGCGGAGTCGATCTCCAGGAACCTGCCACCATACAAGACAGCCATCGATCCCCAAACCCAAACGGCCAAGTAATTAAGTGAAACCGAATTAAGCGTCCGTGTCAGAATTGACTGCAGCTCATCTCGGTCAAAATGCAAATGCGGGGAGGGAGGGGACGGACCTGAAGACGGGGCGGAGGAGGCCGCGGGAGTCGTGCGTCCAGAGCCCCGCGTCGTCGGCGGCGTCCTCCCCGCTTCCCGCGGAGCCGCTGCTGCTCCCGCCGCTGGCGCTGCTGGCGCGCTCGTCGTCGGCGGGGGCGCCGAGGAGGACGGACTGGTGGATCTGCGCCTGGCGCAGCGCGAGCGCCAGCAGGGCCCCCGCCGCGTAGCGCTGCGTCGGCGCCAGCAGCGCGGCCGCCATGGGCGCGGTTTGAACGGCGCGGGCGGCGCGCGGCAGGAGTAGCGTGCGGGAGTTGGTAGCTCGGACTTGGGGGGGGGGGGGGGGGGGGGGGGTGACGCGGACCTTCTTTGGTTGGTCGCCTTCGCGTACGTGGCCGGCGCCGCTGGGTTTTTATACTGTACGTTGTGCCAGTCAAATTTCGGGAGGTTTTTGAATTTATCCTTTTATCAGTTCTTGACAAACACCATTTGAATAATTATATCGTCAGTCGATTTGCGGAGAACTGAAAGATGTTGGGGCTAGATTTTAGGGTTCCATCTATTTTTCGAATGCAAATTGTTGCAAAATGCCTTTTGGAGCTGGTTTTTTTATGTGTTTGGAACTAAGATTTTCAACTTTGAAATTGTAGCTTCTAAATGTCTATGTAATGGGTGATTGTGCATTTAACTGTAGTTACCTCGTCTTTCATGTGCATTTGGAATACTAGAAACTGAGTGTTTAACGAAAATGCTTCGATTAGTTAAACTGAGTGAGGAAAAAGGATAAGCATGAGTCACCTAGCAAAGAGGAGGAAGACAAGCACACCGTAAAGGAGTTCAAAATCCCTAATGATGGCTTGTGTTTTGACCGTGATGAAAAAGAACCCTATGATATTTTTTTCATCCTTCAACAACTAGTCAAGTGTTATGGAAAGTTGCTCCTGGTGAGGCGTTAGTTGCGGCGACCGGGTGATGTTACCCATTACACTCGCACGGTGGAGGTTTTTGCGGCGTACATGAGCACACACACATGGGTGCCTGTGTCTGGTGGGCTAGACGGTCATGCACTTTTCGTTAGTAAACGCTTCAGTAAATCTGTTTCAGCAGGTGGAGAAGTTGAGGAGGATTCTATTTATTTTCTCGACACCGGTGAAGTATTTAACATGAGATCCAAGACTACAACCCCACCGAACACATTTCTGAAGACTCCTTTCGTAAGAAAGTATAATATGTCTTATCTGTTTATTCCTGATTCATTTTAG
Source organism: Poa annua (assembly GCA_026929855.1). Taxonomy (NCBI): domain Eukaryota; kingdom Viridiplantae; phylum Streptophyta; class Magnoliopsida; order Poales; family Poaceae; genus Poa; species Poa annua. The sequence goes on along the minus strand of CM049427.1, from coordinate 263,581,927 downwards.
ATTCCCGCCTACTATAGATGTGAAACAATTGTAATGATTTTCTTAAGATGTGATCCACAAAAGGGTGTTTCAGTTTTGTCTAAATTTACATGTATCTATATATTAAAATATGTTTAGATACATGCAAATTTAAACAAATTAATACATTGACGGAAATAGTATTTTATATATGAAGTGTGTTTCGTAGCATCTCCCCAACAGACAGCGCTTAACCAAGTGTACAATTTTCCCACAAGAACAGTACACTATTATCAACTTTGATTGTAAATTAAGTTGCACACGGGCTTTTCTCTTCTCTATTCAGATAAATCTTCGACCCGACTTGATCCGGTGCCAGGCGAATGTGCGTGGCTAATGACCGCCGTAGCAGTCATGCCGTTGGGTCACAGAAAAATTATGTTCCGTTGTGAAAAAAAAGGTCGTGTTTCTCTGTTTGATACAACAGTTGACGTGGTGTTGAGTTTAGTTACAAGTAGTTAACCAAAAATCGAGGTTACCCACTTTATTTAGACTAGCTACAACTAATAATAAGACAAAAAAAAGTGATGCACTGCAAAAAAAACATGTTTCGTTCCTCTGTTTGTGCGACAAGTACCGCAAAATGTGGGGGCTCGGTGCAAATTTCTCCAAGCTGGTACTAACGGTTTTTATGTGGTCGAAAGTTGAGTACTTAAGGCGTAAACTAAAGAAACCGCCTTTCCATGCTGAAAACGTAATCAATCGTGCAAGTGAGGCGTAAACCAATCGTCGTCTTCTTCATCTCCCACGCCCACGCCTGAGAAAAAAAAAACGGAATCCTTCTATGCAAACAGAACGGCGCATCAAGTCGCGCCCGCTAATCGATCACCGCCGCTCCGGCTGGTCGATCCGCCGGCGGGCGAACGGACGGCGCAAGGGCGGCGCGGCTGTGCGTGGCCTCCGTAGCAGTCAGTGATGCCGTTCAATTCATTCAGGCGCGCGTCTCCTTCGACGGCGGCGGCGGCGGCAAGCAGGTAACGGCTCCTCGCTGAGTCAATACGGATTAGTGTCGAAATGTTTAGTCCCACATCGCCATTTCGATCGGACTCCGCGCTCCATAAAAGCGCCGCATTCGCTGGTCCTCTCACCGGGTCTGGTAGCGCGGACCTGTAATCCCGGTGCTATTGACGGGGGGTATTGTTGGCGGGGTTAAGGGGCTCGGCCCTTGCGTGGGCGCGCAGCCGGCAACGGCGGCGTGTGTGGCCGAGCTTCCGGCGCTTCTTCGTGGTTGGTTGGGTGTGTGCTCTGTGCTTGCTTGCGCGCTTTGAGCCCAGGGTGAACGCGGCTGCGCGCATATGTACAGAGGTCGCGCGGACGTCCCAGCCGACTTGGGCCTGTCTGGGCGCGTGTGGGGTGCTGTAGGGACTTCCCCCTTGATTGGGGGACACCTTCACCCGCGGACATGGGGCATCGCCGCCGCTCGACGGCGGCAGAGCCACTATATGTAATGTAAACTTACATCCTGCGGGCTTTCGCCCTTACGGGGGGCGACCCTTGGGTTCGCGCTATACAAGCATATCACACACCGACTGGCCTCGCCAACTCTTTTGCAGTTCCACCTGCTCCTACTACCTTCAGCTTAGTCTCAACCCGGTGGGTGGTCATTCATAAACTAGAGAGATTATGGAGTAAACAATTTCTTATTAGCTTCCATGTTCGCACGGATTTATAAGTACTGGAATTAGTAGCCAGCATCTTATTACCTGCAAAAAGAATTAGTATCCAGCATCTTGGTACCTGCAAAGAATTAGTTCCAGCATCTTGGTACCTGCAAGGATTTATAAGACTATCTATGACAGCAGAAAGTGTGAACTTTAGTAGTCATCATGGTGCTGTTGTGGCTTATGGAATAGCTGCCAATTTTTTTAAGTTAATTAGCATTTTTGTATCTCATTTGTCACACCAAAATTGCATATGTTTGATAGCAAGGTTGGCAGTGAGCATTATGAAGTATGATAATAGTGACTAGGAGATGTGTGGACAGTTCTTTTTATCGGTTTTATATTGTTGAATTGAGTTGATAAATATGACTCTGAAGATGTTTGAGGGGCGAAGAGTGCAATCAGTGCTTCAAGCCGAATAAACTGAAGGTGGAGTTCTGGTCGGGCAATCGACTGATGGGCATCAGCTGACCATTAAATGTGCCTCAGGAGGGGCTGAATAACATATCTGCAAATAGTTTGGTGAGATTAGATTATTATTACTGCTGTGAGATGTTGTTTTATTCTCCTTGCTACCATGAGGTTCAACCTTGAAATTGCTTATGTTTAACATAATAAGACATCGGTGTTGTTTCGTCTACTTCTAATTTTCATCACCAAGGAGCTGGTGAATCAAGTTGTTTTCACCGCTTGCCTGTGCTTCTTGGAATTCATATTCTTGGTTTACATAAGCAAAAAATCATACTTCTCATCCATATCTCACATTCTGGGACATCGGGGAAATCCAAGTGATTTCTTGTGTTGGATGCAGGATTTAAGATTTTAGTACCTATATCCTCTCTTCTCTTAAGAATATTGTCTGGTATTTCAAAACCTGAATGCAGAATTGACTTGGGTTAAATCACCTCCTCTATAGAACAAGGTTTCAATGCCAAGGAATGGTGTAAAATGTATTTTTCAGTGTTTTCATCTTAGGCATGCCAGATTCATTAGTTGTTTACCACCCGCAGCTCCTTCAAAGCTTGAAGCTTCCTTTTCTTTTCCTTGTTCTGAGGGGAGTGTGTATACGAGCTCACCACGGCCTTCTTGTACGCTGACAGGAGCGCCACCTTCTCGCTGAGATTACAACAACGGGCAGCAAGCTTGGACATCAACTCCTTCAACAGAGCAGGGCAGCTTGTAGCAAGATGATCGTATTCGTATTCGTATGAGACGACGTGTACGACCGTGATACTGCAGCTCAGCGTGAAACAGTCGTCCTTGAGGAGGAGGCGCTCCAGCCCGCCCCTCTCGACGAAATCGTCGCAGCCCCAGTACGCGCCCTTGCCGGCGAGAGTGATCACTTCGCCGGTGCTCCTTGTGTACCCCGGCAGCGGGTTCCCGGCCGGAGACGTGGTCGAGAACGTGGAAGGTGACCATGGCCTTGACGGCGGATCTGTAGGCGCAGTCTAGGACGGCCCTGACGGACACGAAACCGCCGGCGGCGGGGCAGAAGCCGATGTGCCATCTCTAGTGCTGTCTCCGACAAGGAAGGAGCGAGACGAGAAGGAATGACCGTTGGGGTAGCTCTTCCTCATCCACGAGTACCCTTGGATCTTCATCACGTGCCGCGCCATGGGAGTGCTGGCGAAAAGGGTGGAGGCGGAGTTATCCTCGCCGGCGTCGTCGTGCCGAGCCATGACGGCGTGTCGCTCTCTGGGTCCGGCGGCCATCGATCTGATGACTGATGCAGGGTTTAGGGCTTCTGTTCTATATATCTAGTACTGGCTGGTTTTAATCTTGGACTAAACTACGTGGTAAGTAGTCGCTTATATTATATAGGGGTACTTACGTCTCAGTCTCAGTCTCAGTGTAGGCTGGGTCCGAAAAGGTCTCAAATTTACACACGTTTTCTCATCGACACGGACTCGGATATGGTGTTTGGCGGCGGACGGACCGGAGGATCTAAACATTCAACGGGCCGACCTGGATAGGTATTTTGTTTTGTCGTCCTTTATTCCTTTGGAAATGATGTTTATGTTTTTTGTTTGTAAATGCAAGAATTAGATATGTTTTTGTATTTTATGTTTTTTAAATAGCTAAAAAATGATGGAAAGTGTTTACTTATGTTTAAAAGTGAACCGGGGTTCATGATTTCACTTATGCACTCTCTCTAAGATTTATGTTAGACATAGGACTACTTTAGATGACATAAATATTGGTGTAACATATATTTGTGTTTAAGATAGCATTATATGGGCATCACGTTCTAACATAGAGATGTTGTTTTACTAATCATCTCTCTTGTACTCCTCTAGAAGCAACCTAGAATGAAGAAATAAATCAGAGTATAGCCTTTAATTTTTTGACATGAAGTTAAAATAGTTCACACTAGGTCTATGCATGGGAGTCTTACATGATCCTCAAGACTCCAGGTAGCATGTTTATTCTCTTTATCCCTAGTGAGATAACAAGTAAGGTAAAGACCCGAGTGGTTCTCAAGTTTTTGACTGTCACTACCCATTCACCACCTCAACTAATGTACATGTTTCCCCTCACACGCTCTCGCATACATGCTTAACCATGCATCTCAAACTCAAAACAATTGCAATCTCAAATAACAATTATAAATAAAAGATCCACCACATAGGTACTGTATAGATGATCGTAGTCATGTTAGGCAGCTCATACGGTGATGTGGTGAGCCGAGTCGGCACGGAGGGTAGGCGTCAGGGGAACCAATCAAGGTGGTGGCGTGGGTAAAGGCCTCCGGTTACACGAGACAGGAGTGACTCGCGTTGTAGGACAACATGTCCGCAAGTGGGTGGCGCGTGGAAATTCGAGGTAGGGAGGTCGACACCTTAGAGTCAAATGAAGTGGAGAGGACGGTGGCGCCGGTCAATGTCTAAATTAACCGAATCATATAAGATGTGATGTATATAGACATGTGTGCACGTGCAAGACTATTAGTAATAACAAAGTTGATGACTTAATCCTTTCAAAAGAAAAAAGGTTGAGAACTTAAGGCGTAAAATAAGAATACCGCATCTCCCTTCCGAAAACGTAATACTTAGATCGAACCGTGAAAGAGAGGCGTAAAGTACTCGTCGTCTTCATATCCCACAGGCCACACCCACGCCTGAGAAAAAAAAAACGGATTCCTCCTATGCAAACGCCCAAGCTAATCGATCCTCCGCGGCTCCGGCTGGTCGATCCGCCGGCGGGAGAACGTGCGGCGCAAGGGCGGCGCGGCCATTTCACGGGAAGCGCCTGCGCGCGGCTGTGCGTGGCCGCCGTAGCAGTCAGTGACGCCGTTCAATCAGGCGCGCGTCTCCTTCATCGGCGGCGGCGGCGGCAAACAGCCAAGCAGGTAAGCGGCACGGATGAGTGGCGAAATGTTTAGTCCCACATCGCCATTTCGACCGGAATCCGCGCTCCATAAAAGCGCCGCATTCGCGGGTTCTATCGCCGGGTCTGGTAGCGCAGACCTGTAACTCCGGTGCCGGGGGGTGGTGGCGAGGGTAAGGCGGCTCGTCCCTTGCGTGTCTGCGCCGCCGGTGATCTATTATCGGCGGTGTGTGTGGTCGGGTTCCTTACGCGGTTGTTTGTGCTTGTGCTTGCTTGCGCGCTTGAGCCCAGGGTCAAGCGGTTGCGCCTATAGTACGCAGCCGCAGCATAGGGGCCTGGTAGACGCGGGGGGATATACCCCCGCGGGCATCGCCGGCAGGCCGGCAGAGCCTATATATACATCCTGCTAGGCTTTCGCCCTTAGGCGAGCCTTGGGTTCGCGCTATACAAGCATGGCACACCGACCACCTCGCCATCTTTTTCAGTTCCACCTGCTCCTACCTTCAATCTCAACCCATTTGAGAGTAGTTAGCATAAAACTACCACTCTACAGACTTAATTACAAAAAACTACCATTTTTGCCCGTAATCGCAAAAAACTACCACTTTTGGTCCGCAATCGCAAAAAACTACCACTTTTGCCCGCAATAGCAAAAAACTACCACTTTTGACCGCAATCGCAAAAAACTACCACTTTTAACCATTATTGCAATGTGATGTTTCTATTAATCTCGAACTGTTTATTTGTTTGACAACAATACACAATAATAAAGATAGAATCGACATAATCTTACACAACAATGGTTGTGTTAAACTATGTGGATTCAACCATTATTGCTTTGTAAAACTTTGTGAATTTACTCTGTGTTGCTGTGTAAACTATGTGGATTCAGCCAGTGTTGCTGTGTTAAACTATGATTATTCTATATTTATTATTACAGTGTAAGATTATGTCAATTCTATCTTTATTATTGTGTAATGCTGTCAAACAAATAAACAGTTCGAGATTAATAGAAACATCGCATTGCAATAATGGGTAAAAGTGGTAGTTTTTTGTGATTGCGGTCAAAAGTGGTAGTTTTTTGCGATTGCGGGCAAAAGTGGTAGTTTTTTGCGATTGCGGACCTAAAGTGGTAGTTTTTTGCGATTGCGGGCAAAAATGGTAGTTTTTTGTAATTTAGTCTGCAGAGTGGTAGTTTTATGCTAACTACTCCCCATTTGAGTTGATAAATATGAGGTTATACCTTTGCAGGCACGGGGGCAGACCGTTCAGCAATGGTCAGCACACTGAGAGTGGAGTTCTGGTTAGGCAGCCGACTGATGAGCATCAGCTGACCATCATAGGTGCCTCACAAGGCGTTGAATCACATTATCTTGGAGGTTGTTGGGATTAGTTGCAGACAACAACCAGTTCATCACTGCTGAAGTTTTCTAACAATTTGGTGAAACTTTTGGTGAGATTTGATGTTCTTGTAGCGGTTACCTTTGCCCCTTGTTTATTATTACTTCTGTGAGCTGTTGGTTTATTCTACTTGCTACCATGGGATTCAACCTTGGAGTTTGTTATGTTTTACATGATAAGACCTCGCCTATTTTTATTTTTCATTACCACCTTCAACAAGTAAGGAGCTGACGAATTAACTTCTTTTCATAGCTTGCCTGTGCTAGGAGTTTTCTTCCAGCACTTGTTAGCTTGTTCTTCAAATTGTTATTCTTGGTTGATATAAGAAAATATACATATTTCTCATCCATATCGCACATCCTAGGACATCAGTGAAACCCAGGTGATTTCTTGTGTTGGGATACAAGATTTAAGATTTAGTAGCTATATTCTCTCTTCTCTTAAGAACATTGTCTGGTACTTCAAACCTGGAGGCAGATTGACTTGGGTTCAGTCACCTCATGTGTAGAACAAGGTTTCAATGCCACATCATGGTACAAACTGTAATTATCTTAGGCATGCCAGATTCGCTAGTTGTTTACCTGCTGCAACTCCTTCAATGCTACAAAATTGGTATTTCACTATTACAATACTCTTTTTCCCCAGGAACTGGTGTTACCATACTGTACATAGCGGTGGTCAGTTATTTTTGAAACAAGCAGTTCTTGTTACCATACTGTACAAGGTTTCAATACGAAGGAATGGTATAAAATGTAAGTTTCACTGTTTCCATCTTAGGCCTGCCAGATTCACTAGTTGTTTACCATCCGCAACCGCAACTCCTTCAAAGTTAGAAATTGGCATTTCAGTGTTACTATACTTTTTCCCCTGAGTAATCGGTGTTTACCATACTATACCGGTAGTCACTGATTTTTGAAACAAGCAGTTTTTGTAGATTGCCAGACGTACTCTTCTTAGAATCTGATGAATGTGATGGACACATAGTTTTTTAATGCTTAATATCTTAATATTAATGTAAATTGCACCAGTTGAAATATGCGACTCGTTCCTGTCTTGATGCACAGTTCACTGATCATGTATTTACATCAGAAATACTAGTAGCAGTAGTTGTATCGTTTCTAGTACTGTATTAATAGGTTGCAATCTTTGGGACTATAAATATTTCTGTTTTCTTTTGATTTTGATTTCAGGGATCACAGGCTTTCGGTGGGCTTAAAGATGCCAACTCCAATGTGGATCACAGGCTTGCAGCTTTTTTTTTGACGTTTCAGGCTTGCAGCTTAGCGTGATTCAGTAGGCTCTTAAGGTTGCATCCCGTGTACGATTTAGAAGACTGCGCCTATTGCCAAGCAGGCTAACATACTGCTCTTGCTCGGGTGTGCCTGCTACTTGTTTTTGCAGAGTTATTGGGGTTTGGGTCGAGTTCGAGTCTGTGATCCGGTCACTCCAGAAGAACTCCAGCCAGAGAGGCTGACCCTTGTTCTGAATTCTACTTCAGATTTGAACTTGGCACTTTTGGATCTTTAAATGGGCATCAAGTCAGAAGATGTTGGGAGTTTTAATGAGATGGACAGCCTCATAAAGGAGATGATCAAATAGCACGCCCCTGTATCAGACAAAACCTTGAACAATTTAGTTCAGTCCGTAAGCAATATAAACCATTTCGACAAAGCTTCACTGTTGATTCAGAATGCTTGCTCTGGGTCTGGGACATTGGTGATCGTTTCTGTGGGACGAAGAGATGAAGGTCATTTGCTGCAGAGATGAAGGTCCGGTCTCGCTGCGCCCTGAATTAGGACCATGTTTTTCTTGCTCAAGTCCTCTCCTTAACTTGAGATCCTCTCATGTGCTATTGTCTTTATGGCCACCGTGTACATCCAGAATTAGCATTGATACATCTTTTTTTATAAAACACCTGATGATATCGACGCAAGTGAAGGGAGCCAGCGACATGCGTTTCTTTCATTTCTCTTTTGTTTCAAGGGAGAAAAAGAATGGAAGGTGACATGATTTGCTTGAAATCACATACCAACGAGCTAATTGATGGGGAAAAAAGGAGGCACGGCAAAAGTGCGTGCGAGCGAGGTCGCCTTTACGGTAGCCGTGGATTGTGCCAGCGTATTACACCTCCCCTTCTTGAGCATCTCTAGTAAAAACGCCGAACTGAAACATTGCGCGGTGGTTTTACGGTACCGATTTTTAGCCAGAATAGTGTCCGTAAAGCCGTGCCGGCCCAAAAACCTTTTTTGGACGCGTGAAAATCCTCGAGGTCAAATCAAATAAGTAGTGACCGGGGGTCTTTTTCAGTTCACGCTCCAGGTTTCTCCGCCAGCCGACGAGCTATTTCCCAGCCACCGTGCACGCTTCGACGAGCAATCCATTTCCATCGTCATCAGATCCATCCAGCACCGCCATGCCGCCGAAGCAGACGACGCTGAAGTGCGGGTACTCCTCCTGGACCGCCATCGACCACTGAGATCTCTCCAATGTAGCGAGGCAGCACCACGTCGCTCTGACGGGGCGAGGAAGAGGGCTGGCGTAGTACTACGGCCCCCTTCTTTTCAGCTTCTGAGACAAATTCTAGGACCAAAATCTCAGAAGCCTAGAAGAATGGGTCCGATTCTAGCCAGCTTTTTTCCACCACGAATCTAGCTTGTAGTGTAATTCCAGAATCGGATCGGGGGTTGATTCAAGGCAGATTTCCACGATTCCCACCAGTGAAGCGAAGGGGTATTTTCTCTGGAAATGTCATTGCAGCAATTTTACGTAATGCCACGGCCGAGTCGCTCGCTCGCTCGCATCCCTCCCCGCATCGCTCCCCCGAGTCGCTCGTTCGCTCGCTAGGTTTCCTCCGCCGCTCGCTGCCGCCAGTGCCCGCTCGCTTCGCTCGTCTCAGTCGCTGCGGGTCCGCCGCCCCGACGGTCCCCGCCGCTCCGCTCGCCTCAGTCGCCGCCACTCTGCTCGCCTCAGTCACCGCCGCTCCGCCGCGGACGGCCGGATCCCGCTCCCTTCTGCCGCCATCGCAGCTCCCCTCTGGCCGCTTGGTTCTCAACTCCCGTTGCCGGATCAAGCAATCCAGTTAGGGGTGTTATGGAGATTTCGCAATGCAACACATCAAGCAATCCAATTTGAAGAAGCCAAAAAGAAGGGTGGAACGTGCTTCTACGAGATTCTCCCCACCATAGATTATTCACAGATTTTGTCAAAAGCTAGCTTCTCTAGAATCACAAGCTGAAAAGAAGGGGGCCTACATCCACACGGGCTGGAGGTGTCGGAGGTGTACCACTACAACATTGTCGAGGAGTTCGACCGCCTCCACACCGAAAGCGGCAAGGTGCGGCGTGTGCAGCTCCTCCGACGCGCTGGTGAAGTGGCAAAGGAGGGAGGAGCTGTCAGAGGAGGTGCTCGAGCGATCTGACCCCGTCGCTTTCGACCCGGTCTTAGAGAGTGAGGACTTCATCCCTGACGAGGCGCTCATGCAAATGAGGGAGGAGGTGCTCGAGCGATACGACCCCGTCACCTTCGACCCGGCCTTAGAGCGTCCCTGACGAGGCGCTCATGCCGTCCTGGCGGCCATCTACAAGCAGTCTGCCGCCAACGAGGAGGAGATGGCGGACAAGCGCCGCCACGACTAGCTCGTGGACGAGATCCTCATCGAGCAGGGCGTCACCGCCGAGGGCCTCCATATGGAGTGCAACTTATGCAGAAAAAGGTGTAGACTGATTAAATGAGAATATGTATTCAATTCTCTTCCCATATACCTCCATGTAAACTCCGGTTCATTTGAGCCTATCTTGTAAAGGCTGAAAAGTCTTGTATGCAACGATGGATGAAAAATATTTAGGTGGGGACTTGTTCCCCCGGTGACCATTCAAAATAAATAAATAAGCACCAGAAAACGTAGACTGATTAAATGGACTGCTGCATAGGTATTCAATTTACAGTTGATTGGCCCAGTCCAACATGTTGAGTGGTCGGACGAGATTCGATCGACTTGCAAGTTGCGAAGCAGAAACTTCTTCCTTGATAGTACACACTAGAAAAGACAGGAGAACCTCCACCGACACAGCTCCTTCACTACTCCCTCATCCCAGCGCAGTGTTGCAGTAGTGCAGTGTTGTAGACGATGGCAAGTGCAGCGGCAGCCGGCAGTGACCGCGGCATGCACGTCGTCATGCTCCCGTTCCTCGCCTTCGGCCACATCAGTCCGTTCGTGCAGCTGGCGCGCAAGCTCGTCGCCGGCCACGGAATCCGGGTAACGCTTCTGTCAGCGGCGGCGAACGTGCCCCGCATTGAGGCCATGCTAGCGTCCGGCGCCGGCGCGGTGGCGGTGGCGCCGTTGCACCTTCCGCCCGTGCCGGGGCTTCCCGAGGGAGCCGGGAGCACTGCCGAGGTCTCGGCCGACGGCGCCGAGCTGCTCAAGATCGCCCTCGACGGCACCAGGCCGCAGGTGGCCGCACTGCTCGCGGAGACCCGACCCGACGCCGTCGTGTACGACTTCGCCACCCCATGGATCGCCGACCTCGCGAGGCCGCTCGGCGCCAAGACGCTGAATTTCTTCGTGTACTCCGTCGCCACCGGCGCCTACATGGTGGTCCCCGCGCGCCGGCGCTTCCCCGGACACTTCCCGTCCGCCAACGACCTCGCGTCGGCCCCTTCAGGCTTCCCGCCGTCGTCCGCCCTCGCCACCTTGCCGGCCTACCAGGCCGCCGACCTCACCTACGCTTTCGCCACCTTCCACGGCATGCCGTGCGTGTACGACCGAATGATCGCCGGCCTCCAGGCCAGCGACGCCATCGTGCTCAAGACGTGCGCCGAGATGGAGGGCCCCTACATCGACTACTTCTCCGCCCAGCTCGGCAAACCCGTGCTCGTCACCGGCCCCCTCGTGCCGGAGCAGCCGCAAGGCGAGCTCGAGGAGACGTGGGCCACGTGGCTGTCTTCCTTCCCGGACAACGCGGTCGTGTTCGCCTCCTTCGGAAGCGAGACGTACCTTCCGACCGCCGCCGTGACGGAGCTCCTCCTCGGCCTGGAGTCCACCAAACGGCCGTTTCTGACCGTGCTCAACTTCCCCAAGGGCACGGACACAGCGGCGGAGCTCCGCAGATGCACGCCGCCGGGGTTCGAGGAGAGAGTGAAAGGAAGGGGCCTGGTGCATACGGGGTGGGTGCAGCAGCAGCACATCCTGCGGCACCGCAGCGTGGGGTGCTTCCTGAACCACGCCGGCCTGAGCTCCATCGTGGAGGGACTCGTCGCCGGCTGCCGGCTGGTGCTGCTGCCGATGAAGACCGACCAGTTCTTCAACGCCACGCTGTTTGCGCGAGAGCTCCGCGCTGGAGTGGAGGTCGCGCGGCGCAGCGACGACGGCTGGTTCGGGCACGAGGAGGTGAGCAACGCCGTCGGTACAGCGATGTCGGACGGGTGGGATGAGGAAGGAGGGAAGTGGAGGGAGTTCTTCATGGACGACGCCGTGCAGAAGAGGTTTGCAGACGATTTCGTGAGAGATTTTGAGAATTTCGTGAGGGCATGAGAAGATTTTGATCATCATGCAGATTTTTTTCGGTGCATTCCCACGTCTCCTTCACGTTAGTGGGGACTTCGCTCGTGAATATTTTCAGTGTTTGTTCTTCGATCGGGGGCTCAGATGTGCTTAGTTTGGTCACTCACATGTCGGTACAGATGGATGTTATTCGGTAGCTTGTATCAGGGCCGGTCATGAGATTCTGAAGATCTGGGGCGAAACTAAAATTTGTGGGCCTCTAATATAAACATTGTAATAATAATAATAATAATAATAATAATAATAATAATAATAAATGTATGTATTATAAAACATGTTGTCAATATCTTGCAAATGCTTTTATAAGTAGTATGCGTATCAAATAGATTTTTGCTTATAATATATAGTATAGTATATAAAGTTGGGGGCCCCTAGATTTGAGGGGCCTAGGGCGGCCGCACACCCTGACCACCGTCCAGACCGACCTTGCTTGTATGTGAGCTTTGTGTAGTTGGTGTTGTCACACTTTATCAATAATTTGTCACAATTTTATTTATGTAGTTTATGTGACTACACATGTATCTTTCCACTCACAATTGTAATCTTCTCTTCCATGTATTTCAAACCGAAGACGCGTACTTTGTACTACAAGTAAGAATTTACTCGCCCCCCGGAGGGTAATACCCTCGAGATGTACAATGAGGCACTGGCCGCCGACCTGGGCCATGGCCCGCCCAGGTCAGCCAACAACAGTAAAGAGATATGCCTAAATTTGGCTGTGAAATGAAAAAATGAGTATGCTTCTTTGGCCGGCCCGCCCAGAGATTTTAGCGAAGCTCCGCCACTGCAATGAGGTTACAATGACGTCCCCGCGAGACGCAATCTCGCTAGGTTTTGACAGCAACCCTCCCAGCATTTATATATAAAGTTGGGTCTCGTGAGTTCACATCCGATTAGGTTTATAGCATGCTCTATATTGGTCAAAACCTTGAACGACTTAGTTCAGTTCGTAAGCAATAGTAACTGTTGCGACAAAGCCTTACTCGCTTTTCTTACTCATGCCCTTAACTTGAGATCCTCTCATGTGCTGTTGTCTTTAGGGCCACTGTGTGTACATCAAGAGTTCATATTGATGCATGTTGTTGGTAGAAAAACCTGATGATAGACATTGATGCCATGATTTTCTTTGCGATCCTCATCCAGATGCAAGAGTTGACATTGAAGGGAGCTAGCGGCAGGATTTGGTCTCGTTCCCGGCCGTACGTGCATCTCCAGCTTCACGATCGTGCGTTTCTTTCATTTATCTTCTGTTTCCAGCGAAAAAAAGGGATTGTGCCAGTGTATTACGCCTCCCCGTCCTGAAAACGTAATCCAACCGTACTCGTCGTCTTCATCTCCAAGGCGCGAGGGAAAAAAAACCTTTGCCTAAGCAAAACAGATCGCGCCTGCTAATCGATCCTCCACAGTTCCGACCGGTCCTTCCGCCGGCGGGCGAACTTGTACGGAGCAAGGTCCCCGGCGCGGCGATTTCACGAGAAGCGCCTTGGCGCGGCTGTGCGGTGTGGCCGCCGTAGCAGCCATGCCGTGCCGTTCGACCTGGCGCGCGTCTCCTCCGGCGGCGGCGGCAGGCTGATGCAGTCTCGCTGGAGCAGTACGGACCGGTGGCGAAATGTTTAGTCCCACACCGCCATTTCGATCGGGATCCTCGCTCCATAAAAGCGCCCCATTCGCTGGTCCTCTCGCCGGGTCTGGTAGCGCAGACCTGTAACTCCGGCGCCGGAGGGTAGAGTTGGCGAGGGTAAGGCTCGGCCCTTGCGTGGGCGCGCCGCCGGTAATCAACCGGCGGCGTTGTGGGACCGAGCTCCGATGTGGTGTTGCTGTGCTTGCTTGCTTGCGCGCTTGAGCCCAGGGTCAGGGGCACGTCCTCGCGGTATAGTCAGAGGACGCCGCCCCCTGTGCTTGGCAGACGCGGGCGGGCTTCATAGCCCCCCTCCTTCATGGGGGGTCGATCCCCCGCGTGATATCGGCATCGCTGCCGGCCACCACCGCGGCAGAGCCGCTATTCCAAGGTTGTGTGTGTTGTTTCCGGCGAGCCTTGGGTTCGCGCGCACAGCACAGTACTGCGCACCGCTCGCCCTCGCCAATCCTTTTGCGCGCTTCTTTTGAACACGAACAGCAGGAGCTCTGCTTTTATTGACTTTTAAGGGAGGGGGAAAACAAAGAAACGGTGAATACAACTCACACAAACAACACAAACACATAGTGTACGCACAGCCACCGCCAGATTAGCAGGACACTCTTTTTGCTAGATTTAACAATTCTAAATCAGCTTTGACCAAACCAGCAACCACCGTTGCAGTCGTTGCTTGAGATTCAAAGATCCTTCGTCCTCGTTCTTTCCAAACGTGCCAAAAGACATAAATCGTCATCGCCACGCTTCTTTTCCTGTGATCATCCATTTTCCCCCGGCGAGCTTCATCCCACCATGTTGCCAGGTTTTGGTGATTCGCAGCCAGCTGCAGAGCTTGAGGAAATTCAATTCTGAAGAAAGCCCAAACCTCCTTTGCGAAAGGACAAGCGAGTGCCAGATGCGATGATGTCTCAAACATCTGGTCCCAAAGACAACAGAGGTCATCATGGGGGAGGCCTCGAGCTCTCAGTCGCTCAGCGGTCCAGTTTCTATTCTGCAGGGCGAGCCAAAAATAGAACTGAACTTTGCCTTCAGCTCGGATTTTTCAGACGTATTCAAGCTCGGGTTGTTTTATTCTTCCAATGAACTGCATTGCATAGGCTGACTTTGTTGTGTATTGGCCATCCGGTGTGAGCCTCCAAACGATGGTATCTCGAACTTCAGAAAGGGCCACTCCTTGGAGCTGAACCCAAAGGTCGACGAACTGGTCAAGCTGCTCTTCAGTGTTCATTCGCCGCAATCCCAGCATCCATCTTCCCTGTGTCATTGCCTCTTTAACCGTGAGGTTTTTCCTTCTTGCCAGTGCAAAACAGAGTGGAGCCATAGCTCTTGGGGCAAGTCCATTCAACCATTTGTCAGACCAGAACTTTGCCGTTGCTCCGTCACCAAGAGATATTGTAGTGCAGGCATCAAATAAATGCTTGTCGGTGTCATTGCAGGGGGTTTCAGTTCCAGCCCACGGCCTCGTGCTATCTTGCCATCGAAACCATTCCCATCTAAGACGAAGGGCCCTGCTGAATGCGTCCATGTCCTTTATACCTAGCCCGCAAAAAGCAATTGGAGCACTGATTTTTCTCCAGCTAACTAGACACTTCCCTCCGGTGGCTTCTTCATCAGGTGTCCATAGAAAATTTCTTCTAATTTTGTTGAAACGCTTGATCATCCATTTTTCAGCAGGGAACACCGTGAGGAAATATGTAGCCGTGGCAGTGAGCACACTATTTATTAATGTGAGCCTGCCTTTTCTATTCATCATCTTTCCTCTCCATCCCTTCAATCTGCCCATTGCTCTGTCAAACAGCGGTTGTATCTCAATTTTCTTTGGCTTTCTAAAACCCAGAGGCAAACCAAGGTAGTTGCAGGGGAAGCTGCCTAGGGTACCACCAAAATCTTGCAGTACTAGGTTCAGGTTTATGTCATTGCAGGCCACAGGATATGCCATGCATTTACTCAAGTTTGTTCTCAGTCCAGAGGCATCTCCAAACAACTTCAGGATTTGATGAACAACTGATATGTCTTCCTTGATGGGGTTGACAAACAAAGCCGCATCATCAGCATAAAAACTTGCCCTTATTCTGGCCGACCTGATTGTGAGACCCGAGATCAACTCCTGCTGAGTTGCCAGGTCAAACAGCCGCTGCAACGGTTCCATGGCTAGGATGAACAACATTGGGGACAGGGGATCCCCCTGCCGCAGGCCTCTTCTGTGATTAAAAGGTTTGCCCAGACCACCATTTAGCAAGATGCGAGAGGAAGAGGAGGCAAGGATAAGAGAGACAATATTTCTCCATCGTTGCCCAAAACCCATGGTAGTCATGACCTTAATCAAAAAGCCCCAGTCCAACGAGTCGAAGGCCTTTGCAATATCCAACTTGAGAAACAACAGGGGAGTCTTTTTCTTATGTGCATCTTTCATTACATTTCTCACATATAAAAAATTATCTTGAATGGATCTTCCTTTGATGAAAGCACTTTGTCCTGTTGACACCAATTTATTCAGCTCATGGGCGAGTCTGTTGGCCAGCAGCTTGCATAAGATCTTAGCAGCACTATGCATCAAACTGACAGGCCTGTAATCCTTAGCATCCACGGCTTCATTTTTCTTTGGCAGGAGGACAATGGAGGCCGTATTCAACAGCTTCCAATGATCTCCCTTGAGATAATGCATCTGATTCATCGCAGCAAGCAAGTCAGTGCAAATAAACTGCCAACAATGCTTGTAGAAATTTCCAATGAACCTGTCCGGGCCTGGAGCTTTTTCCCCATGCAATCCATCTACTGCCACTTTCAATTCTGTCAAGGAGAAAGGAATGTCCAGCCGTGTCAGGTCCAGTCTTGGAAGATTTAGAGCCTCCCAGTTCAAATCAGTGGTAGCCGGCTGTCTAGTGCCCATCAAGTTTGTGAAATGTTGTAGCAGAATTTTTGCCTTCTCTTCATGATCTGACACTGGTCCAGCAGCTCCTTGCAGGGTAGGGATATGATTTTTTCTTCTTCGGCCACTAGCCCTTAGATGGAAAAATCTGGTATTAGCATCCCCGTGCTTTATCCATGCGATCCGAGAGCGTTGTTTCCACTTCATCCTATCAATAGCTGCAAACCCCAAGAGCTTGCTCTTGAGACTTGTTCTCAGCTCTCTCTCTGCTGCAGTCAAAACTCTTTCCTCTTGTGCCACATCAAGACCAAAGATCACCTCATCCGCTAGCATGGAAACAAATTTTGCCCACTTGACCTTTCCCTTGTTCCATTTCTTCAGAGCTTTGGCGGTTCTGCTTAATTTTGTGTGCATCACTCTAATAGCATCTCTAGAAAGAACAGGCTTCTCCCATGCTTGCTGCACCACTTGCATAAAGTCATCTTGAAGGAGCCAATGGGCCTCGAATCTGAACTTGGAGTAGTGCTTGCGGTCCATCTTTGTCAACAACAGCGGGCAGTGGTCCGAGACATTGGAGGACGCATGAGTTAACTGGAATTGGGGAAAATGCAAGTCCCATTCCTTGGACACGAGCACCTTGTCAATCCTAGTCTGTGTTGCATTTTCCCTCTCATTCGACCAAGTGAACTTTCTGCCAATTAGAGGATAGTCGATCAGCTCTAGCTCTTCAATCAAACATTTGAATTTGCCCATCATTCTCAAGTTGACATTTGCATTGCTCTTCTCTGCCACATTGCTGATCAAGTTGAAATCTCCCAAAATCATCCACTTTTCCTGCAGCACAGCCTTGATCTGTTTTAATTCCTGCAGAAACTCGATCTTTTGGTCATCTTCTTGAGGTCCATAGACCCCCGTAATGGCCCAAGTAATATTGTCAGATTTATTGAGCATAGTCCCTGTCACCGAAAACCTGGATAGCACCATCTGAGGCTCGAGGGTGATCTGGAAGTCATTCGAGCAAGCTATAAGAATTCCTCCCCGCGAACCATCCGCAGGTAAGCAAATGAAATTGTCACCAAATCTGGTTCCCAACATCTCTACCACGAGAGCACGGGTCATCACTTCAATTTTTGTCTCTTGCAAACAGATGATATTACATTTCTTGTCAGAGAAGAACAACTGCAACGCCCGCCTCTTGGCTGGGCTGTTGGCACCTCTCACATTCCACACTAACACTTCCAGCTCCACAGCGGAGTTGGCACTCACACGAACAGAGTACGAAGGGGGGCGATACATGGGTAAAACAATGGGGAACACACAGACGGCAAGTCAGAAAAACAGACTGGGTGGCTCACGCCGCCACGCCTGCCCCTGCGGCCTTGCCCTTTCCACGAGCAGCTGTATCGTGCGCACTCACCATCGCAGTGACGGCTCCCATGAAGTCCTCTGTAAGGGGCTTGGAGTAGACCTTCCTGAGTTTCTGCAGATCCGTCGCGATGGGGGTGGCCTCCTCCGGTACCATCCCGCTTTTCTTCAGCAGCACCATCTGCACCTTCTCCATGGCGGTCCATCCCGCCGTCGGCTTGGCAGCAAGACGGTCGCTCCTCTTGCTCCCTTCTTCGCCCTTGTTCTTCTTGCTCTGTTTCCGAGTCTCTCCGGTGGTGTTGGTCAGCGGCGGCTGTGGGAGAAGAGCGAGTTCAGCTGGCCTGGAAGCTGCGATGATAAAACAGCCCAATGGGTCTTCATTTTCCTTTTCTCCCTCTATCGCTTCATCCTCACTGGCATCCGAGGCGTCTTCTACAATTGGCCCATCAAACGCTTCTGGTCCAGCACCAGGCTGGGCAAGATGCAAGCGAGGGGAATGCGGCCCAAAGACCAGCCCATGTAGCCCCTCCTCCGCAGCCAGCAGCTTCAAATTGTTCCCGCCTTCGCCATCCATGTGCACAGGACTGAGAGCGTCCGTCCCATGTGAGCCATGCCCGTCCTCGGCAAGAGAGCCCCACCCCTGCCAGCATTGCCCTGCCCGATCATGCACGCCGACCGGTTCATCTTCCAACTGGCATGTTCCTTTCCCTTTCAAGCCAAGTTGACATGGCTGCTGGTCCACATCAATCAGGCTTTGAAAGCCTGCCACTGTCTCTGTCTCCTGACCCCCTGAGTTTTCCATTGGCTGCACCGCTGCTTCCTGCTGCCTCCCTGCTACCACAGTCTCGACGACCACGATCTGTCCTTGTGTTTCTTGGCTGCTTCCCGTTGGTTCCTCCATGGCCTCCTCAAGCTCGGCCATCTGCCGATGGTACCGCTCCCGATCTCCGGCCGCCGGAGGCTGCTGCTGCCTTCCATTGTTGCCTGCACCAGCCCTCCTTACCCATTTGGTCTGCCCTCCTCCACCATTGCCATGCCCCGTCCTTCTGCTCTGCCCACCAGCTGCACCTCCGTTCCCTCCACCATTGCCGTCCCTGCCGTTGGGGAAGCGCAGTTGGGATTGAGCTGATGCCGGCGGCGGCGGCGGCGGGAACGTGCCCGCCTCGTACCCCAGGTACCACCGGTATCTCCAAGTGATTGGGAACTCCGGTGACATGGATACATCAGACAGGATGCCGCTGACGACGCTTGAACCTGATCCGCGGCTCACCGGGCTTGAACTTGGGGAGCCGGAGTAGTCCAGCACCCGGTCGAGGTGAAGGATCACGTCGAACTGCAGTGTCTTGAGCGGCCCAGAGCGCCCGACCGGATCAGCCTCAATCCCCAGCTCCGGGAAGTGAAGCAGCGGCGATCCAGCCTCAGTTGGCTCCTCCAGATCGAGCCAGCCACGCCTTGCCAGCTTTGTGAGATCAGCCATCCACACCCATACCTTGCAGCAGGCCGATTCCTCCTTGGAGTTCAAGGATTCTTCGATGCCCTCGATGATGTCCGTGTCGCCAAACAGCCCGCGCACCGTCTCCAGCTGATGCGCGTCCGCCGGCACTCCCTCGATGCAAACCCGCGCCTTGTAGCACAGCTTGCCTGCCCTCGCCTTCCTGAACCTCGTCCACGCGGAAAGGATGAACGAGACCGGCCCCGTAAGCGCCGACGACGTCGTCACCGGCCCCCTCCACTGCACAGCCATGTTGCGTGCCTCGACGGTGTTGAAGACGAGCAGGTACTCCCCAACGGCGCCCATCGTCACCTCGATAGACGAGTCCGGCAGCTGGAAATGGCGGCCGATGATGCGTGCAACGCCAGCAAGCTCCAGATCAGGGCATCTTCCCACCGCCACCGCCACCACGCCGCGCGCCGTCAGCCTTCTCTCAGCTTGCGCGATGGCAGCCGACCTTGGGGCCGCCGCACACACCATCGCCGACCTCATCTCTGCATAGGTCACTGGCGCCGTCATCTCGCTTGGTGGTGCTTGCTTCTCCGTCGTGGGGCTCGCACTAGCCGCGGACGCCTTCGCCGCTGCTCCTTGTATCTGGGAGGACAAAGACACAGAAACACCTTTCCCCGCCGCCGCCTCCTTCTCCCCCTGCTCCCCCTTGCACCACCTTGCTTTGTGGCCAAACTCTCCGCACAGGAGACAGTTGGGAAGATTGTGGCAGTTTGCAACACGGTGCTCCGGGGAAAGACACTTGAAACACTTGCCTCTAGCCTTCCTAAATAGCAGCTCCTTGAAACGCGACCAGGGCATCGGCTGTCTTCTCTCTTCCGGCCTCACTCGCCTCTTCCTGTCTATCAGCTGCCAAGGCCCGTTATTGCCATTGAATGCGGTGGTTGGCCGGCTCTGCTCCGGAACGGAGACCTCGGACCTGAGCTGCGGACGCGAAACTCCGGAGAGCAGCATGGGCTGAGCTGCAGGCGCCATTAAGGCGTCCCTGAAGGTCGCAGGCGCAGCTACCGCCGCCGTAACTTCCCCCAGCACCTCCGACAGGCGCCGCGCACCCTCGGGGATGGGCCCAGCGGGTGGTCCCGGGAGCAGCGTGGAGACCGGAGGCGGGGTCGACGAGGAGGCCATGGCTGGTGCCGCCGTCGCCGAGGTGGCGACGACGGGGGCGGAGCGGAGCGGGAGCGGAGGCTGGTAGGTTCAGGTATCCTGTGCAAACATAATGATAATGAATAAATACTGCATTTTGGAAATGCATCTCGAAATTCTTGTTTGGATTATTCAGTCACTGTTGGATTTGATTGAGGGGTTGTTGAAGGAGATATGCCCTAGAGGCAAATAAATAAGTAGTATTTATTGCATTATCTCATAAGTTTATAATAGGTTTGTGTATTATGCTATAATTGTATTAATCGGAATTATTAATACACGTGTGATACACAGACAACCAGGTCCCTAGCAAGCCTCTATATGAGCTAGTCCATTCGGCAACAGTTGATCGAGATTCCCGATCAAGGACAATGACGTCGGTTGACAATGGGGTCATCTTGTTAGTTGAATAAGGTGGTGGACATACGCAAAGTATTGCAATAAGATCGTATTACGATGTTTGTCATTTGCAATAGTTAAGAGTGTGATAGCTTATTCCTTAGACCGTGAGACCGTACTTATTGTTGCTTCGTAGGAGTGCTTTGAGAGCATCAAACGTTGTGTCTTATATAGCATGACAATAACGGTGTCCATCTTGGGTATTCCGAAAGAGCATCAAGACGTAAGGATCAAGAGCGGGATTTGTTCATTCTTGTAATGGAAAGATACTCTGGGCCCACTCGGTGATATTGCATCTATATAGCTGCGCAGCTTATGACTAGGTCATGGAGATGTAATATCGCAGACGAGTTAATAACCTTCGTCGGTAACGAGATACAGCAAAGGCATCGGTGTGTCTACGATCATATCTCGGACAAGGTAGTATCGCAGAGACAAAGGGAATGAATATCATACTTATGGTTCAACGACGATATTCGTGGAATGCATAGGGGTCGTCATATATTTCCAGGTATCCCTGACGATCATTGGTGAGCGGAGTGTCTCGACCATGTCGGGAGTGTTCCCGAACCGTAGCGTAACAAAATTAAGGTCTTAGCGACGCTAGGAGATAGGTTCTGGAATTTTATAGGTTTTTATTGGAGAGAGAGAAATGATCCGGAAAGAGTTCCGGTGGTCCGGAAGGAGTTCCGGTGAGCTATGGAAGGGTTCCGAGAATGTCCGAAAGTTGTTCGGGTGGTTCCGAAGTTGTTTCGGAGTCATGGGATATTAATTAGTATTTAAATATATTAATGATTAATTAATTATTTTTTATATTAATTTAATATTAATTAAATAAAGGAGAAAAAGGGGCTGCCACCCACATGGGCCCAAAGAGGGCCCATGAGGGGGTGGCGCACCAAGCAAGGGGCCTCAAGCCCCCCTAGTCCGAATTGGACTAGAAGAGGGAGAGGCCCAAGGGGGTTCGGCCGAACCCCCCCTCCCCTCTCCTCCTTTAGTCCCACATGGGGGAGCCAAGGGGGTTGGCACACCCCCTTCCCCCTTTATATAGCAAGGCATATTAATTGTTTTAATTCATAGGAAAATCCAATTAATTCCCGATTTCTCTCTCGATCTCATGGTTCCCAAGTCGGAGCCGCGCCGAGCTGAGGAAGAGGGTCTCTCTCCACCTAAGCCATACCGCAGAGCGCCGTTGCTTTGCGGGATTCCAGATAAGATCTACTCCTGCGATTTCAGCTGGATCTGAATGACCGGGAGTCGTCGCTAGGCTCCGTATGTTTGCGAGTGCTCGGAGGCTACTCTACTGAGGAGCTTGGGCGACGTCGTCTCGCCCCCTGCAGCCGCCGCGCCTCCCCCCCTCTGCTGCCGGCGCGCCAGCCCCGGTGCTGGCGCTCTGCCTCCTTCCGCCCGACGCCCGTCGACGCAGATCATCGTCGACACCCCGGCGTCATCGACTTCGACATCGCGGCAAGATCTTCGCGACCTCGAGGTCGGCTACGTACGACTTCATCGTCAACGCTTGTGCGGGAGCGTAATCCCCGCTATCGGTCTACATGGAGGTAATGTAACCCGTTCCGCCACCGTTATCACATGTACTAGATAGATAGATCCTGGCTAGTTAGGGTTTCGTACGATAGAAAATTATTGTTTTCTGCCCCGTAACCCCTTCAGTGGTATCAGAGCCGATCTATGCGTAGTACTACTGGTACGGTTAGAACTCATGTTGAATGAGGGCGTCTTTCTTATATTTGCTACCCTCTAGCGTGCACTTGCGATGCCTTCGGTATTGAGTTGATGAAGCGGCCCGGACCGACTTTACGCGTACGCTTACGCGAGACTGGTTCCACTACTGACATACGGCTTGCACCGTATCTGTGGCTGGCGGGTGTCTGTTTCTCTCTCTCTCTAGTCGGCAAAGCATTTTCAATGGAGGGCCCGAAAGGGATGCTTAAACATGCAATTATACGATCGACGTTGTGGTACAAAGTTCGTAGGTAGGGAAGCGATTCTCTTACGAATAAGCCTATATGCCACGTAAAACTTGCAAAACTAAATAAAGGTAGAGGCGTCTAACTTTGTTTTGCAGAGGCGTTATTCCATGTGACATGGTTACGGTAAGTTTTGATATTACTCGTACTGTCGGAGGCAATGGAGGGCTCTGTAGACTCGGAGCCATGCCGGGGCGCCGGGGGCCAGGCACATGGCGCCATGAAGGTCCAGGCGCATCGACCATGTCACATCGCACTTCATTGCATCATTATTGTGTGCTGTTGTGTGTGCATCCTATTGATTGCTTATATGCTAGATATACAACGGTAGCATCATAAATAGGATGATCCCTAACAAATACCAAAATTGTGTTCTCCCTCGTTGCGCACCACCAAGAAAGTTCTACGTTATGAGGCAGGTCGTGATGATCGGGTGTCACACATCTCGTCGTTCGCATACAGTGGGTGTAAGCCATGTTGCACGCGCAGGGTCTTCGAGGTTTGATTGGCGAGCCTAGCATACTCAGAGGTATGGCCTCGGAACACGGGAAGATCGAAAGATCGAGCACGAGTCACAGAGTTGTTGTGATCGACATGTTATGTCTACCTTTGAAGCTGTGCTGCCGGCCGTGATGATCGGGGGTAGTGTGGTGGATGAGGGTCGTGTAATCGCCATTATTATTTTAGTGATAATAATCTTGGTGTGGTGTGTTTTAGATAATGAGATTATAGAACTAAAACTCACCTATATATTATAAACTTATCTTACCTCTTTTGCGATCACATCTGAAGACTACGGAACTACGCTTCGGTTACTTCTTCAAGAGCTCGGATTCTACCTTGGAAGCCGACGGGTCCAACTTCATCTGCTGGTACGTCAGTTTTAGAAACATTCTCCAAACACAACAAACATCCTATATGTCCTAGAACATTAGTTAGGAGTTAGACCAGATGATTCTGATAGCAAGGAGCAAGATGATGAGTTTCGTAAGCATCATGATATTTTCATGGAAGTGAAGGTCGTCATGAGCGTATGCCTAGCACCTGAGTTGAAAGTTGTATTCAACACATGGAGCCATATGCCGTGATTGATACGATCAGAGTTCACTTCAAAGATGAATTGAGTCTTGAGCAGTTCAGACAGCTTAGAAAGTTCCGGACCATTCACATGGGGAGCATACCTGTCTGGAGACTCAGTTGAAGAAGTTGTGTGACATCTACTTCAGGCTTACGAATATCTACGATTTCTAGATAGCGAACTCCAGTGCAATAGAGATTGCGCTTTACCTCCTAGCTGTGAATAGCATGTGCGTGAATATGCTATAGAGACACGGTGAGCTTCTTCACGTTCGTGAACAAGTTCAAATCTCTAAAAAGTTGATTCATCAAAGAAGAGTTCTTCGACGCTATGGGTTTATTTGATATACGAAGATATAAATGTATTCTTCTCATACTTGATGAAAAGTGTTTGATAATTGTTCTGTTTGTGAAACAGTCCCTGATTATCACAAGTATGTGGCGAAGGGTGACGTGACAGTGCACAAGTGATGGCAAGTTAATGGCCAGTAGTGCTCACGCCCTCGAGATATCATATTAGTTATCATCAATAGTTTTTGATAAGACATTTTGTAATAGTGAGAATGTGATTTAGTTTGGTGTCTTGAATGTTACAAGACATAATTATTCATATAGAACACATCAGTTGTTTTATGTTATGGAACAAAGCAGTTGTTTCATGTTATGAGTAATTTGCATCACATCTCAATTACATTATGCGTATGATATACATTTATAATAGCGGGAATAATAAAATTATGTGTCCAAAGAGCAAACACCATCGAATTTAGTCATAAAGGCAATGAAAGAAGTAATGGATAATTTTGGTCCATTTAAGTATTTCGAGTGCCAAAATTGATTAAGTTTGAAATGCAGTATTGAAGTTGCAATACTAGAGGAAATTGATTGAGAGTCATTTTTAATGATTAATCAATGGTGTTTTGCTTGATCCGAATTCTTCTATGATTTTGGTAAATAGGAGTATTTGCCCGATAAATTATGGAGTCTGAAATTAATTTGATAATAGATCTAATGGGGTTTTTCAGAAGAAAGATTAGTGAATATTGTATTCACAAAATTCGATCAAAGGACAATATTTTTGAATTATGGTTTCAACACAAAAGACTTGTGGAAATTCGTTTCACAATATTATAATGTCATATATGGTGATATGTGGGGAGTTATAATCATGCTCTATTTTAAATAAAGTATGGTCGTCAGAATCAGTCTTAGAATCTCCTAATATGTTCGAAACCTTATAGTCGATGTCCACTTTAGAAAATAGATATTTTTCTCAACGAGAATTCGTAGGATCGACAGTAGTGTCGACATGTATATGATTATGCGATAATTCGGAATATACATGAGTGGTTCTTTGTAGATTGCTCGCATTGGATGAGAGTGTATTCCAAAACCAAATAGAAACAAAACTTAGTTTGTTGTCTATGTAATTCCGAGGAAAATATGATTTTTCGAATTATGGTTTATGGATTGGAATTAGAAGTTTGGAATAAAGTGTCAGACCTATGTTGGAAGGTGTTCCAAAGTGTATATGTCTGCTAATGAAGATTTGGTGATTAAGAGTGAGGGAGACTAGAAAATTGTTTTCTGCTTGCAATCCTCTTCATAAAAATCATAATATTTTCATGAAAGAAACTTCTAAATAAAGTGCTGCTGTCAGGTCACAGCACTGTATTAAGTATTTCAGATCTTGTTGACAGATCAAGGTGCACTTTATGAATACAAAGAAAGTTGAGAAAATATCGGAATACGAACAAAGGCTTTTTGAGCTTGGAAATCCAAGTTACGTTTAAAAGGATTAAGAGAGTAATTGTTGCTGCAATTCTTATTAGAGGAATAAGATTGTTTAATCATCATATAAAGTGTTATATGTAAATGTGACTATAAGAAAGACGCGGTAGCATGTCTTGTCAAGAAATGTGTCTTGGACAAGATCAAATTTGTTGACTACATTTATGTAGACATGCTTAAAGTCTGAGGGATTTGTATTAATGTAATACTGTAGTTTGTATTGAAATCGAATTGATAGTAGATCAATGATTTTGGTTTAACCAAGATGTCGATTTGAGTGGGAGTCATAGTTAGTTTACTCAGGAGATATATGTGAAGAGCATGTTTTTGAGTGGGAGCTCAGGAACTCAAATATGTGGATGATACGTTTTTGAGTGGGAGCTCGTGTTATCAAATATGTGGAGACATATTTTGAGTGGGAGTCGAATTCGCCGTGTGTAGTTAACACGTTGTGAAACTGTGCCAATAGAATAGGATGAAGTTGTGAAACTATTTGAAAGTTGGTGTCTATTTTGAAATAGAACGGAAATTTTAAATAGTTGGTCGAGTTGTTTTGGATTATATCTGAGGAGTCAGAATAGAATCAAAAGGATGGTCTTTTGGAGTCCAATCGATCATTAAGAGTAATGATGCGTGAAAGTAATGGTTGTATGACATGTGAGTCTATCATGTAATATTAGACATCATACAGAAACCTTATTATCTGCTAGATGAATTATAACCGATGTTCTTGAAACAAAGAGCAGTTATGAACGTGAATTTAGAATTTGCTGGAAGTAGAAGTACGTTAGTTAAGGGATTGACATTTGAATGTTAAGTTTTCTACATTGGTGTGAAAGTATGTGGATATCGCGAGTTTGTAATTGTTACAAGGGGCTCTGTATGACTGAGTGTGCTTTCCAGAGCAGTTATCTGGTTAGTATAATCAGAGTAAGCGCTGGGAAGCAGAAGTCTCACTTAGTTACGGTATTAGCATATATGTCGTTAGACAACGTGGTGATATCAAGCAAGTTGATGCCAGTGAATCGCAAAAGCATGTACAATCATGGATTGTGCAGTAACACTTTTCCACAACCAAGCATTATCAAATGATTCTTATTTGATAAGGGATTTTGATAAAGTGAAATGCAGCTAGTTTATTTGTACTCTAGTGCAAGTGGGAGACTGAAGGAGATATGCCCTAGAGGCAAATAAATAAGTAGTATTTATTGCATTATCTCATAAGTTTATAATAGGTTTATGTATTATGCTATAACTGTATTAATCGGAATTATTAATACACGTGTGATACACGGACAACCAGGTCCCTAGCAAGCCTCTATATAAGCTAGTCCATTGGGCAACAGTTGATCGAGATTCCCGATCAAGGACAATGACGTCGGTTGACAATGGGGTCATCTTGTTAGTTGAATAAGGTGGTGGACATACGCAAAGTATTGCAATAAGATCGTATTACGATGTTTGTCATTTGCAATAGTTAAGAGTGTGATAGCTTATTCCTTAGACCGTGAGACCGTACTTATTGTTGCTTCGTAGGAGTGCTTTGAGAGCATGAAACGTTGTGTCTTATATAGCATGACAATAACGGTGTCCATCTTGGGTATTCCGAAAGAGCATCAAGACGTAAGGATCAAGAGCGGGATTTGTTCATTCTTGTAATGGAAAGATACTCTGGGCCCACTCGGTGATATTGCATCTATATAGCTGCGCAGCTTATGACTAGGTCATGGAGATGTAATATCGCAGACGAGTTAATAACCTTCGTCGGTAACGAGATACAGCAAAGGCATCGGTGTGTCTACGATCATATCTCGGACAAGGTAGTATCGCAGAGACAAAGGGAATGAATATCATACTTATGGTTCAACGACGATATTCGTGGAATGCACAGGGGTCGTCATATATTTCCAGGTATCCCTGACGATCATTGGTGAGCGGAGTGTCTCGACCATGTCGGGAGTGTTCCCGAACCGTAGCGTAACAAAATTAAGGTCTTAGCGACGCTAGGAGATAGGTTCTGGAATTTTATAGGTTTTTATTGGAGAGAGAGAAATGATCCGGAAAGAGTTCCGGTGGTCCGGAAGGAGTTCCGGTGAGCTATGGAAGGGTTCCGAGAATGTCCGAAAGTTGTTCGGGTGGTTCCGAAGTTGTTTCGGAGTCATGGGATATTAATTAGTATTTAAATATATTAATGATTAATTAATTATTTTTTATATTAATTAAATAAAGGAGAAAAAGGGGCTGCCACCCACATGGGCCCAAAGAGGGCCCATGAGGGGGTGGCGCACCAAGCAAGGGGCCTCAAGCCCCCCTAGTCCGAATTGGACTAGAAGAGGGAGAGGCCCAAGGGGGTTCGGCCGAACCCCCCCCCCCCCCCCCCCTCCCCTCTCCTCCTTTAGTCCCACATGGGGGAGCCAAGGGGGTTGGCACACCCCCTTCCCCCTTTATATAGCAAGGCATATTAATTGTTTTAATTCATAGGAAAATCCAATTAATTCCCGATTTCTCTCTCGATCTCGTGGTTCCCAAGTCGGAGCCGCGCCGAGCTGAGGAAGAGGGTCTCTCTCCACCTAAGCCATACCGCAGAGCGCCGTTGCTCTGCGGGATTCCAGATAAGATCTACTCCTGCGATTTCAGCTGGATCTGAATGACCGGGAGTCGTCGCTAGGCTCCGTATGTTTGCGAGTGCTCGGAGGCTACTCTACTGAGGAGCTTGGGCGACGTCGTCTCGCCCCCTGCAGCCGCCGCGCCTCCCCCCCTCTGCTGCCGGCGCGCCAGCCCCGGTGCTGGCGCTCTGCCTCCTTCCGCCCGACGCCCGTCGACGCAGATCATCGTCGACACCCCGGCGTCATCGACTTCGACATCGCGGCAAGATCTTCGCGACCTCGAGGTCGGCTACGTACGACTTCATCGTCAACGCTTGTGCGGGAGCGTAATCCCCGCTATCGGTCTACATGGAGGTAATGTAACCCGTTTCGCCACCGTTATCACATGTACTAGATAGATAGATCCTGTCTAGTTAGGGTTTCGTACGATAGAAAATTATTGTTTTCTGCCCCGTAACCCCTTCAGTTGTGGTCTCTGTTGTTTGATCAAAAAATATACTGATTGCCCCCAGGATCGATTCTTCTTTTTCTTTTCAAATTTACTCATAAGGTAATCGATGCTTTTGGTATTACCAGAACAACTGCAATAGATCATGTAATGCCCACCATAGTCCCAACTGAAATTTGGGAGCAGATGTTGTGAATGAAGTAGATGGGACAACCATTTCTTATCAGGCCACATGTTCGCAAACTATTTACACTGAATTGGTACTATTGCAAATGATCTATAAGTACTGGGAATTAGTATGTAGCATCTTGGTACCTGCAGAGGATCCACGCATGATAATAACTGTTATAGAGCATCCCTGCATGACTGAAGATATTAACTTTTCACTGATGATTTTGTTTCTGTCTAGGTGTTGTTTACGCTGTAGTAGTTCAAGTCAGAACATGTATTACATGCTGGCTAAGTGACTATCCTACATTGGTAATCCTAGGCCCACCATGGCGTGACAGCGTGGTCTTGTACGACGAATAGATGTGCACCCAGCGGCGAGGCCCCGGACGGACGTGGACGCGAGAGATGGTCCTATGTTTTCGCAAAAAAAAACACAAACAAGATGGTGCTACGTTTGAGGCCCACCTAAGTAAGAGCTTTGTTGCGCATGAAGAAGCCACGTTTGATCACACTGTTTTTGCAGTTGGAGTGTATAGTTTTACTTACATGGAAAATGACGGCGAGACATTAATTAGGAGGGCGACAGTGTTTTACTATTATTAGTTGCCTATAACAATAATCGTCCCGCTTTCTAGCTTAATTAGCTCCACTGCACGTACTCTAGCGATCGAGTAATTAGCTAGCTCATCATGAAGCAACAAATCCTAATGACCGAACAACCAGCACAGCAGACTAGTTCTCCTACTCAGGAACGACGAGAAGAAGAACCACAATTAATCGCAACGCCGCCGCAAGATCACTCTGATTCCGCTCGTCTTCCTCATCTACTTCGAGGTGGCCGGCGGGCCGTACGGGGCCGAGCAGGCGGTCCGCGCGGCGGGGCCTCTCTTCACGCTGCTCGGCTTCCTCGTCTTCCCTTTCGCGTGGGGCGTCCCGGAGTCGCTCGTCACCGCCGAGCTCGCCTCCGCGTTCCCGGGCAACGGCGGCTTCGTCCTCTGGGCAGACCATGCCTTCGGCCCGCTCGCCGGCTCCCTCCTCGGCGCGTGGAAGTACCTCAGCATCGTCGTCAACATGGCCGCCTATCCGACCCTCGTCGCCGACTACCTTTCCGGCGTGGCCCCCGCGATCGCGGGGCCAGGCAGCAGGGCGCGCACGGGCGCGGTCATCGGCATGACGCTGCTCCTCTCCTTCTTGAACTACGCTGGGCTGAGCATCGTCGGATGGGGCGCCGTCGCACTGGGCATAGTGTCGCTTGCCCCGTTCGTGCTGATGACGGCCATGTCGGCGCCCAAGGTGCGGCCGCGCCGGTGGGCTTCGCGGCCGCGGGGGAGGAAGGACTGGAGGATGCTCGTCAACACCCTGTTCTGGAACCTCAACTACTGGGACAGTGCCAGCACGATGGCCGGCGAGGTGGATCAGCCGGAGCGGACGTTCCCACGGGCACTTGCAGTGGCGGTTGTTCTCATCGCCGTCAGCTACCTGCTGCCGCTTATGGCGGCAACGGGCGCCACGGATGCACCGCCTGATGCGTGGGTGAATGGTTACTTGGCCGATGCCGCAGGTATATATATATCTACACGTGCAAAGGCTTACGTACCATTAGCCAGGATCATTTCAGTACATCAGAAAAAGAAACGCCGTCTGCCTTGTGTATAGACCTCTATTGTTGTGGTTCCTCAAGTTTATCTCTTCCTAGGTACAACCGTACATGTGATACTATTTGGTTTAAACATGGATCGATAAACTTCACATTTTCTGACAATAATTATCTCTTTCAAATTACTAAACAAGAATTTTGTAGTGTTGTCTAATGTTGCGCTTCCATCTTTATTTTAGCAATTTACTCTATTACATTAACCGTTTCCAAAACAATATGTACTGTACAGACTAGGGGTGTAAACGGATAGGATAATTTCCGCACCATATCCGATTCCGAAACCGTTTTCAACAATCCATATCCGGTTCTAAGGAATCCGCCGGATAAGGATATCCGATTCCGAAGTTAACACCCGGATATGGTATAGGATATGGTATGTAAAATAGCATAAAATATGGATTATCCGAAATTTAAATAGGATTATCCGATGGTTTGAATCCGAATAATCCGATTTTCTACCGAATTGTCTAGTCCAATATAGCATAATTTGAAACTAGTAAGTTGTCGAGTTCGTTAGTCGAAGAATATCTCACTTAAATAGTCATTGTAAAGACTATAAATTACAAGTTGGTTAGTTATTAAGTTATCAAACAATTATTTTTGTATGTATGGTTTGAAAATTTAATTGTACATGTATCTATCCGATTAATTTTGTTACCGGTCCGAATCCGCTCCGTTTCCGCCTCCGAATCCGCATCCGGTCATTATCTGATCCGCTCCGAATCCGATGAAAAATTATGGTATAAGATATGGTAAAGGCAAAATCCGATCCGATCCGATCCGTTTACACCCCTAGTACAGACTGTACTACTGTACTATTTATGTTTTCAGTAGGCTGTGTTTTGGTAGGCACCCGGGCGACAGGGAGAAAAAAAATATAGGGACTCCGTTTGTGATTTTTTGCTAAAACATTAAAAATTTGAAAAGAAATACCTGGATGCAGCCAATCATATGTACTGCGATCTTGGAATACAGTGTATTTTTGGGTCAGCAAAAAAGACAAATCGTGTAAATTTTAGATATTTTTTATGTGATCATGCCACAGATCTGTATTTTGTCTTTTTTGCTGAGGCTAGAATACATTGTATTTCACATAAAGACTTTCAACAGTCATTGCCCATAGTTTTATCTACATTCTGTGTTTTATAATTGTTCACTTTGTGAACATTTTCGGTCAAAATTTTAAACAAATTTATTATTTTTGTTTTTACAAAATGAGGATTTAACATTATAAAATTATGTCAATGGGCCAATCCAGAAGTGGTCTGTTTCATTCAGGTATTGCATCCATTAACACCAAATTATTTGTGTTAGACTTCGAGCCTAGGGATTACAACAGTGCACTGATATCTGGCCCACAAGGGTATGGACTATATTAATTTTCTATTCATGAATTTCGTGGGGTAGATATCCGAACTCGCGGGTTGAGCATGGACAAGAATTTACATAATGGGGACATCCACTGCATACCGATTTGACTGGTGTGGGACAAGTTGTCGAAACTATGTAAATAATTCTAACCCCACCTATCCAACATCCAAGAGTATATAAATAATTTTTTGATTAAGTGGATATATTAATATATATATACTACGTGCACCGGGCCTCCACAACAAGAAAATATCCAGAGCTAGTCTAAAGACTACAAATCATACAGTTGTGTTAGGTAAAATGAGATATGTAAAAGTTTTTATTGTCATTTGGTCAGTTTTCACTAATAATATTTGCATATAATTTTATTGTACCATGGATATTCATAAATAAATAGCTCGAGATCTATCGGGGTATGGATATGGAGGACGTTTTCTGGCTATAAACATAGCTTCTTGACCGGGACATGTGGTCCTATGGACATGGATTTTGGAGAGCCCGTCCAAACCCGGCCCACTACAATCCTTATTTCACCATGTGCGACCGAGTACTACCAAGTCCAATCCAACCTAGACAACCATGCATAAGTTTCAGAGTCCCCTCTCAACACATTGTTTTGTCAGAAAAATTCTTTCTGATCTGGAGCTCAGCAAAGAAGTCTGAAGCTAGGCACCCTCCAAGACCAATTCCGAGGCCAAATAAGCAAAAATGGTCTCCACCGCTGATAAGCTTGGTGAAGTTCAACGGTTGATGGTGCTTGCTCTAGAAATAATATGATTGGATCGGTGGCTGCTGTAGCAAGAGATCATGATGAAAAATACGATTGGACCGTCAGCTATGGTTTTTCTGGGAGTTGTCGATCCACCTACGCTGAAAGCTTTGGCTTGTAGGGAAGCACTTGATCCTGCTAACGATTTGTCCCTTGGAAAAATCATAATCTCGTTGGACTGTAAGCAAGTGGTGCAAGATATATATATCGGATGGCTGGCACTGGTGGACGATATGCAACAATTATAAAAGATATACAGCTGCACTCTCGGCAGTTCGCACATGCCAAATTTATTCATGAAGGTAGATCTCTGAATGTAGAAGCTCGTAACTTAGCTCGCTATGCACTTTCTTTAGGCCTAGGACGCCATCTGTGGCTGCTTGAGCCGTACTGCTGCCGGCCGATTTGGCCTTTGATTCATAAAGTGCGAGCAAGTTACTCCAAAAAAATGCATATAAGCATATTACATTTCAGTTCATTTCTCTGCAGAAAATGAAAATTTTCTTGTGTCAAAACAGGCATGATCGGTGGCCCATGGCTCAAGTACTGGACGGGGGTTGGCGCGGTGATCTCCTCCATCGGGATGTTCGAGGCCCAGATGAGCAGCGCCGCGTTCCAGCTGCTTGGCATGGCGGACCTCGGCCTCCTCCCGGGCCTCTTCGCCCGCCGAGCCGCTCACACCGGAACGCCGTGGGTCGCCATCGCCGCCTCGGCCAGCGTCACCGTCGCCGTCTCCTTCCTCGGCTTCGACGACGTCGCCACAGCCAATTTCTTGTATAGCCTGGGCACGCTGCTCGAGTTCGCCTCCTTCCTCTGGCTCCGCGCTAGACACCCGGAGCTGAAGCGACCCTACCGCGTGCCGCTGCCGCTGCCGGCGCTCGTGGCCATGTGCGCCGTGCCGTCGGCGTTCCTGGCCTACGTGTGCGTCGTGGCAGGGTGGAGGGTGTTCGCCATCGCCGGGGCTCTCACTGCGCTCGCCGTCGCGTCGCACGGCATCATGTGTCTGATGAGGGCCAAGAAGTTGCTCAGGTTCAGCAACAAAGCTTCCCACCGTCGAGAGGATGCTGGAGACACAGTTTGAAGTTAATTTCATCCGGTTGGGAAGAGGAATTATCGGTTGGTTCATAAGAGGCATGTCTACTCGATCGTGTAGTTGTTGTACAACTGAATTTTCGTCTTTTACTTCGAAAACTGCACTAGAACATTTGGTGAGTACTTGTAACTGAGTGAGCTAGCAAAACAAAGTCCATGTCTTTCAAGTAGTGTGCATATACAGATATAGTGGCCTTTGATGAAGTTGTGGCGCTACAACACTTCCAAATTCGATCATGTCAGGCTAACGTACAGCGTCGTGGGATTGTAGTCATGTTATTCTTCAACATGTTCCTAGAAAAGCAAATTGTGTAGCGCATGAGCTAGCTAAGAGGACCTATTTTGGCTAGGGGGAGTGATCAGAATTTCTGGCTAGATGAACCCTGACTGTATGTTAGACCTATTTTGGCGTCTGATGTAACCAATATTACCAGTGAATTTTTTAGGGCTCTCAAAAATATAAACACTAAGTTGGTTTGAATGGTTTTATGATACTATTTTACTAGGACATATACCTGTGGGAACACATCAAATCGTTGGTAAAACTATTTAAGTACAGATGAAATGTTCTGATACTCGGAGACCAAGCGCATGTTAGCAAAAAGTTGTAGCATGTATCAGCTTCTAAATTCCACATTTCAACAGGAAGTTCATGAAACCAAATGAAATATCTTTAAACATACTGCAACTCCAGCACCCCGGTCCAATCTATCAAAACATCCAAGCTGAGAAGAAATAGGATGCCCATTGCCAACGATTAAGCTATCTACAACGAAAATTTGTCTGCTAAACATACAGCTAAAATATTATTACAAAGTTGATAAACCTACAAAAATATATGAATTATAAATAAAAACTACAAATAACTGACGGAGTAAATTTTTTAAAACAAAACTAATAGATTAATGAATCAGGAAACATGCTCCTGGGACAAGTTGGGCCTTATGGGCAGGGAATCGCCCGGGCCATCAGAAATAAATTCCCGCCAAAAATCTAAATCGATGTTATTCTGTCACTTCGTAATGGGCCTGGCCTCTCTGGGTTCGTTGAGAGTGGAGAAGAGGCCCAGACGGGACTCCATCGAGTCCAACCCTGACTCACAAAGTCACAATCTTACTCGGATTCCAAGCAACGCGGCGCCTATATAAGGCATCGCAGCTCCCCAAAATCTAAAGCTAGGGTTCCAAGGTCTCCTTCAGCGAAAATCCTCAAATCTACCGGCGAGGCGAGTGGAGGCTATGGCCGGCGAGGACGGTCTGGCTTTGAGGCCGTCCGCAGCCAAAAGCGTGGCGGCGGAGAAGTTGTCTGCAGAATTCTCACCCATGAGCAAGAAGAAGGCAACTGTTGAAGACGAGGCGGGGTGCAGTTTCGAGGCGCCGGAGAAGGTGTGTGCAGAACTCTCACCCACCGTCGAGGCTGGTTCTGAAGCCGCGGTGGAGGCTGCGACCAAGGTGAAGATGCTCTTGGCGGATGAGGACATCGATTTCATCCTGCGTCACAGGGCCAGGGGAGACAGGTTCAAGAAGTTCCAGGCTAGGGTCGCCAAGGAGGTGGAGGAGACGGGCGAATTCGTCATGTCGGAGGAGCACCTGAGGAACATGATGCAGGCCCGAGCTTGGATGATGGAGACACGGTGGGACGTGAGGGCACAGTATCCCGACTTGGACTGGGAGGCTTGACGATGACGAGCAGCCCGGATGTGGATGTGGGATCGGATTCATTTAAAAGCTAGTGCAATTTATTTTACTTCTCAGAAATACTGAGCACAGTTTCTTAGCAAACTCTCAAAACGTTGGGCACAATGTTTCAATACAAAATCCGAGTTACAACTTCCACAAATTCCCCGAATGTTAAGTAAAATTTTAGAAGAACTTTCGAAAACATAATGGAACTTTCTAAAAATTCTCAACAAATATTTTGAAATTTGAGGAAAAATAGAGAGAGTTTGTGGCGCAAAAAAAATGGAGAGCTGCCAACAAAAGTGATGGATCAACCATGGCCTCTCGCCCTATCGTCCTTTGGCTTGCCTCACCATCATCAGCGTGCCTACCGAACGGGTGTGCCTTGGTGCAACTTCATTAGATGGGCGACAGTAGTGTTATGTGTAGTTGTACTCCTCCGCCATACACCTAAATGCGTAAGGGGGTCTTGAGTTGGGGCATGATTTCCTTTATGTGACATCTTTGATATGGGGTTGAGACTCTCCTTTGCGATACTAAGTGTTTGACTCGTCCTCTTACGTAGCTCGCACATGGGGAGAGGGGTTTGTCGCGTGTCTAAGTCTTGGATGTTGCCATGTGCTTTCGAGGATCGGCCATGGTACATCAAAGTCCAAAGGGTAAGGACACCATATGGTAAAGAGTGTATTGCCTCGATAAAATTAACAATTTTTACGTGCAAGAGAAGTAGAAGCCATAATATTTTTATGTTCATCAGTGTTTCTTGAAAGTACGGCCATTTCAATAGCACGTGCATAGAATTAACACATATGAACATAATTAGTATTAAACCCACTGTAACTTGGAAGATGCATATGACCCCAATTAATTTAATCATGCTAACGTTTCAGTTTATACTCCAGAAGTTTCTTAAATTTGTTTACCTAATCATCCAAGATATTTGTTAGGATGTATGATTCAGAATTTACCAACAGATGTAACACTATTTTACTAGGGAAGAACATACATGCTAAAATATGCATAAACAATATGACATTAAATAAGGCGCATGATTTGTTATTTAATTTTTTTTCACCTTTAAGGTGTTCAATATTTTGTTAAGGTGCAATGACTCACAGTGAAAATAAAACTAATGGAATTTTACTAAAATGTGGGTTAAATTTAGCACATCCGAGATATTTGTGAGTGATATACATATATAATAAAGAACATCCTGATTAATGTGTAGCAATATTATTATGTAGTTAACTACGGTAACTTGTACACACTAATAGTTCAATATGATAAAGGTAACTTGTACACACTAATAGTTCAATATGATATTGGTTTTAGTAAGTATGAAATTTTAGTATAATCTACATATAGAAACCAGGGGCACATATCTTGTCGCCGCCCTCTGGTGGAACGTCTAATGATTCCTCTTATATACTCATCTGCGTGTTTTAAACCGAATCACGGCGGGTATGGTGACATAGGTCAAGCATAGTCTTCTCGGCAGATTGGCAACATATCAAATTTTTTCTATCCCGAGATTAAGTAGTAGGCTCCTACAACGGAACCCTAGAACATGCTACTGCAGTTGCACATTTTCAAATATTAGACTTTAAAGTTGGTCGAATTAGCATAACATATTTGGTTTGAACAGAGAATATGTTTCATGCATGTACAATTATCGCTCGAAACATATTTGAAAAACATTTTTGATTTGCCATGGACAAAACACAATATATCCAATTATGTTAGTTAGGATCAGAGTTACTTATAGTTTTGGAGATTGCAAATTAACAACCAAATATGCAGCCGAAAGATAAAGCAAAGAAACCAAATCATTTTTTCTTCTCTAATTTGTTGTTGATCATGCCGCTCGCCTCACAAAACAAGTTAGAATAAAAAAGGTGTATTGTGCCACAAGGCAAATTACACCGGCTAAACCACTAA
Organism: Poa annua; assembly: GCA_026929855.1. Classification (NCBI taxonomy): domain Eukaryota; kingdom Viridiplantae; phylum Streptophyta; class Magnoliopsida; order Poales; family Poaceae; genus Poa; species Poa annua. The sequence continues at coordinate 263,544,463 of CM049427.1, read as the reverse complement.
TCAAAGCAAAGCAGCGGAATCATGTCCTAACAAAAGTCTAAAGCACAAAACGAACCGTCATTGCAAATCATTGCCAAGAGGGATGGAGATCTCAAAGTGGGATACATATACACAAAAGGAGGTCTCCTGGCCTTATGACCTGACCTCACAATTAACTAAGCAGGCACTACAACCGCTCTTACTATTCCTTTCCATCGATCAGAGATATGTATAAATCAATCCATGAAAACTCGTCGTGTTCCTCCCGATGGGGGCGGTGGTTGAGGCGTACGTATCTTAGATAGCCAATAGCCCCAGCCGGCTAGGCTGCACCCCCAAGTTTTCTAGTAGTCGCCTCCCCATGGCTATAATGCGGTCCTCGCAGCCAGCCACATCCTCGCTCGAAATGACGCGAGCGTTCGTACATGATTCAGGATACAGCAGGGATACAGGATACTGCAGGTAGGCTGGAGATATCAATCCCCAACGTACGTCGCATACGGCGCGTATACGTGCGCGCAGAGACAAAGCTAGAGATAGCGATGAGTACGTATTGAGGAGGCTGGAGGCTAGGGACGACGACGAACCTCCGTCCTCCCCGTCTGAATACCAATCAGAGTGATGCTACGCATGCAGGAGCAGGGGCATGGGGTCGACGACGAGGACACTGCGATTTCTCCGGCGGTGGTTTGGCTGTGCAATCACGACCTGGACGCCCCACCGGCACCCGTGCGTCCCCGTACCGGCGGCGACAGCTACGTACGTGATACGTCGCCGTCGGAGGCGCCCGGCCGGCATGTATGAACCGCCAGCCGTACACGTATCGATCTATGCACGTACGTATTGTGTGCGGGGACGACGACGACCATACGCTACAAATGATGGGGTTCTTTCTTCTTTTGCTTTCGCTCATCTGTCCGTAAGTTGGAGGTCACGGCTTGTTTTGTTCGTCAGACCAAATTAAGCTTCCTCACACCAGCTTGTTGGTTAGGTGTTGTATATATAGCAACTAACAAGTGTGCTCTCTCCGTTCTTAATTACAACATGTTTTAGTGGTTTCAATTCATAGACGTATTTCAGTGTGTGTAGGTTTACTCATTTTACTCGGTATGTAGCCCACACTGAAAACGCTAAAATAATTTATTATTTGGAACCAATTTGGGAGTATATGTATGTATGTACGTGTAATTTTCCTGTACTTCATGCATTGAGAGGATGCTCCATTAAAAATGATCAAGCTATTTTTTTTCAAAGTATGATCAAGCTATTCTACATTAGGTACAAAGAACCCCATGATCACCATACAGGATTACAAAAGGAGAAAGAAAAAAAACTGCACAGTATTAAATCCTAGCACAATCGTTCTTCTTCCTCATGTCCCTATCCGGACCAACCATTTTTATTTGCTTCCTTCTGCTGGATCGCCGCCACCGCCGGTGCTTGCGCCTCACCAACCCAATTGCGGGAGGATTCGCCTCCACGACACAGCATCTCGCATCCTACGGCCACAGTGCCCTCCACGTCGGTCTAATTAATCATCTCGATCGTGCGAGCCCACTCTATCTCCTCTTCGCCGGCCGTCCGATCGATCATCTCCCGGCGGCCGAGGTCTGCTCCAGGGACCGTACACCGTCGGCCATGGATGGCCGGAGAGTCGGGTTCTCCCCGACGCACGCCGCGGCCAACGTCGCCACGGCCGCCGCCTGGGCGCCGTCGTACTTGCACCCTAACCTCCGGTCAACGAGCCTATGCACGTCGCACGAGCCGGCCTTGATCATGGGCGCGACGACGGACGTCAGGAGCCGGCCGTCGTGGAAGGGCTGCGTGCCCGTGAGCAGCTCCAGGAGCAGCACGCCGAAGCTGTACACGTCGCTCTTCTTGGTGAGCACGCCGGAGCGGAGGTAGTGCGGGTCCACGTACCCCGGCGACCCCAGCACGGCCCGCGGCGGGCGGACGGCCGCCGAGAACCCCGCGCGCGCCGACCCGAAGTCGCAGAGCCTGGCGTGCATGGCGGCGTCGAGCAGCACGTTCGAGGCCTTCACGTCGCCGTGCACCACCTGCGGCTCGCACCGGTCGTGCAGGTACTCCAGCGCGCGGGCCACCTGCAGCGCCACCGCCACCCGCCGCGCCCATGGCATGGTCGTCGCTGGCGTGAGTTTGCCGTCGTCGCCGCCGTGGAGTTTCTCGTGCAGGTTGCCGTTGGGCGCGAACTCGAGGACCAGCACGCCCTCGTCGCGCTGGTCGCAGAAGGCCAGGAGGCGGACGATGTGCGGGTGGCGGACGCGGAGCAGGGCGTCCAGCTCCTGCCGGAAGGCGCGGCGGAGGCGCTCGCTGCAGCTGCGGTGGACCTTCACGGCGGCGAGTTGGGACTGGGACTTGGAGCCGCCGGAGAGGCGCGCGAGGTACACGGTACTGAAGCCGCCCTCGCCGACGACGGCCGACGTGAAGCCCGCCGTCATGGCCTCCACCTGCGCCCAAGAAAGCTGCCTGGCGCTCTTGGCTGTGTCGTCGTCGACGGGGTCTGCTCTTCGGGCGGCGACGCCGGTAGCGACGGCGACGCCGCCCCCGCAGCCGCAGCAGAGGAGCGGGAGCTTGGGCCTGTGCTGGAGCATCTCCGACCTCGATCGATCCCTCCCGGCGAGCCGGGCAGTGGAGGAGAAAGAGGAGCAGAGACGCGTGTGCTGGCTGAGCTCGGAGATAGCTGCGTCGTGCGGCGGTCGTGAATATATATAGGTGGCGGCGACGTGCGAGCGGCCAGCGCGCGCGTAGAGAGGTGGAGGAACGACAAAGCATTTGCGAGCGCGAAGGGCGTGAAACTGAAGAAAACAATACAGAGACGGTCGTGTTTCCTCTTTGACGAAGGGCCAATTGCGACACAAACTTAATCTTTCACTCTTTTTTTTTGAAACCCTTTCACTCCTTCATTTCTTACAAAAAGCTAATCATGTAATCTGTCCAACCAAAATCCATTTAACCAAGTCCTTGCAAGATTTGAAACTTTGTTTTGAGTTTTTACTGGGTTTTATAGAACTTAGAAAATTCGGCTTCTCGGGATTTTATGGAAATTTTGGACGATACAAACCAGAAAAGTGGAGGAAGAATGTATGAAATCTGATTACATTTTTTTAACTCAATCAGCACCAAAATGTATCGAAGATCCATTGTGTGCAATTTGATCAAAACTATAAGCTGTCGCGGGAAGAAAGAGGGGGGAAGGGTGGAATCACATTCTGCCACACATATTAATGCAAATATGCCACTTTGACGAGCTCGACGAAAAGTGATGACTGTTGGCAAGGGGTGAAGTCATTGGCCGCAGCTACCATAATAAGTGGGAGGGGGCGGGGAGGACGATCGATAGTGGTGGTGTGGAGGAGGGTTCCAAATAATGGAAGCATTGTCGTCGAGTCGTCAACTACGGAGGCAACTACCTCAACGAGAAGTATCCGTCGTGGTACGGGTCGAATGGCTGGCGGCGGTGGTCTTAATTAGGAGGAGACCAGGGAGGAAATTTATGCCAAGATTATGTTGTTGTAGGAACTCAAAATGAACCTGACCAAGAAATTTAGAAGCTAAGAAACTCTACCCACCCTCGTGAAAAAAACTAATTTGTCTGAGTAAATTTTCAGGTCCAATCCATATCCCCCGATCATAGCAGCATCCTCGGCAGGACGTGCACTAGAACTCAAGTTTGAAAGGTTAGTGAAATCCATATTTTTAGGCTTTAAAATATTAGTACACAAATCAAACATGTTGGTTTATTATAGAAACTTATTCAAACTAATTTTTATACTAAGTTACAAAAAATAACAACATGACAAATCATTGTGTTCAAGTTAGATTTTTTGGAAGTTAGTTAGTTGCATGTATCATTCTTTAGAATTTTTCTGCAGATCATAATAGACAAAATTACAAGCATATACCAGCATACATTCTTTACATGCTTGATTTATTATTTATTTTTATAAACTTCGCTAGATGTTCAAACTTTATATCCGATTTAGTCAGATTACGAATATCATGTTCTGCATTTGCGGCACAATGCAAACTAACCCAGGGGTTGTGAAGCAAACAATCCGCATGGGTACTCAATATTTCTATGAGAACGAATCTCTGAGGTTGGGGATAATATTTTGGGGGTGTAAGGGGTTCTAGTGCTTTGAGAATTGCATGCACACGCGGCGTTCTCAAGAAAGGTCTAAGTTGATTCAGTGGGAAGACCATGTGTCATAGGATTAGGCCTAGTATAGGCAGGAAGGATCACGAGATTATTACGAATCCTTTAATTCATAGTACATGAAAACTATAGTAAAAAGAATAACATAAATATAAAATAGGAATTCAGTTTGATTATAGCGAAGGAAAATTCTTGAGGTTTGACCTAAGGATATTTTCTTATGAGATTTGCACTATGATATTTTTATGAGATTAATTCCTATAAGATATAATCCTATTACTCAATCAAATTCTGTAAAAAAAATCATTGGCTCTCAATTTCAACACAATTTGTGGAGATTATACCGGAAAAAATGAAATCACTCGACACTAGCGTCCACGAATTTTGATATAGTAGAACCCACTCGCGTCCCTGACGGCCCGGGATCAAATTCGTGTCTCTGGGTTACCGACTCCGCAAAAGAAAAATTCTGGAAACAACACTAAAGCAAATTGCACTACTGACAACCAAAAAACCCATATACTCACGAAGCTTCGTTTATGTACCTATCGCGAGGTGTCGGTTCACTGTTGCGTCAGGGTCAGGTAGGGATTCAGGCTCCGACGAACCATGCATGCCATTTTGGCATGGATTGCAATTGCTGCACAAAACAGACCCATGCAATCCGAATAATCAAACAGACAACATTCATAGCTACCGCATATAAACTTAACCAGCTTATTTCGTTACTGTAAATACAGTGCCAAAAGTTTGGCACAACCGATCGACCGTTTTCGTGCTGATAGAGCTCCATCCATTGATGAATATAGTACTGATCCAGTTTAATTTAACGTTGGAAAGATTTGCATGCACAGTTGCACAGTTTGATTCGATCGATCAGGACTGACGGTTACCGAACCCGGCGCCGGCAGGGCACCTGATTCGTCTTGTACCCTCTCGATCGAGCTGCAAAGTCATATCGGATGTAGTGATATATGTCGGCCATAACTCAAGCTTAGTCACTCTGTTCATGGTTATCGAACAAGCATGCATGAGCGGGAATATTCTTTCGTCTGCCTAAGAGCTAGCTCAGCGTGTTTTGAAAACTTTTCATAGATTCGCACGCAACGCTGAGGAAGTTTACTGCAAGCAATAGTAACAAATTCATGGCAGTTTGAGTGATGACGAACATAGTAATATGTTTGAGGGAGGGGTATCGTTACCTGACTGTCGGTACCCGTCCGTTAGTGCCCTTAAAAGAATCATCAAAGACTAAGAGAAAAGGGGCGTCGCCTGAAAACGATAGAGGGGCTGTTCCGATTGCTTTCGTCTATTTTGTCGCGCGCAGATGAAATCTCTCGGAAATAATTTGAATCGCTCATAAAGTAGCCCCAGTTATTTAATTTAAGGATGACCTTAAATTAAGGTGGTGTCGGGCTGAACGTCGACGTCCAACGTGCAAATTAAACCCCAGGGATCACATCAGACCATGATGGGCGTCCTCCGAGTTCTGGCCCGCCGAGTACGATCGATCCATTGCCTTCTACTGCGACCAGTGGCACCATCCACCCAAGAAATAAGAAAAACGAGTGGCGGAGGACACGTCAACATTGGCAAACTTGCCATTAGAGGTTTGAGTGATGGCCCTAACGACCTGAAAAAAGTTGGATTTGAAAGACCGTCCGATCGGATGGAACGTGAAGTGAACAAACTTTTGTTTGGCTATAATTCAGTGGCGCTACAACGTTTTTTCATGGAGAGTAGTGGGTTTTTGTTGGACGGAAAGGAAGGATTCGTCGACTCGAACAATTGAAAGTTCACTTACGCATGTTTGTGAGTGTAAGTGTCTATAATGCGGCTGGTGTAAACGATTAAACCTATAAAGTAATAAAGCACCCTTTATTGAGAAAAAGTGTCTATAATGTGTTTCTCAAAATAACATGAGATTTGACTCAATGGCAACTTTCTGTCGAAATTTTCTTGCAAAACTAGTCCATAGAAAAAATCACATGCAAATATATACCATCTCAATACATTTAAAACGACATGTTTTATAGCGACGACAAATAAACAAGCTCATTGCAAAAACAGTGCCAAAATGTTGGCACAATCGATCTTTTCCATAAGGTGTGCCACCTATTTAGAAAGTGTTTCGGTTTTGTATTGGGAGCAGCTCAGTTTCAAGATCACACCTAGCTAACATGTATCAAACACTGCAGCGTATGGGCATCTTGTTCCTTTTGTCAGAGGCGGAGCTATGTACTCCTTCCGTTCTAAATTAATTGACTCAGATTTAGTGCAACTTACACTAACTCTGAGTCAAGTAATTCAAAACGGAGGGAGTACAAGTTTAGAGCAAGCACGGTAACATTCTCTTTATCTCTTATATTTGAAGACGAAAGAGTATTCTTTACCTCTACGAATTAGTGTATCTGCAAGTATATATACTGGCGTGGCGTTTGAGGGGAAATTTGCTCGTACATGTAATACCAAGCTGCAGACCTTTTTTTTTGTTGTTGAGGTAACCAAGCTGCAGTCCTAGATTGATCAAATAGAAAAAGGCCAGCCCAGTAGGAAAACAGAAAAGAAAACCCCGATCCAATGGGAAACCAACCTTTTATGGCTGGCCCAGTAGTCGGACTTTTTGCAGAGCCGAACAGGGGGGAGGGCTGTTTGGGCCGGCCTACTAACTCGCTCCTTCCTCCTACCTTTTTCTTTTCTGTTTCTTTTTTAGTTTTTACAGGAAAAAACTTGAGAGGAAAACTTTAAAAAATTTGAATCTAACATTTACCTTATTTTGAACCGACTTTTTTTCAGTTCAAACACTTACCTTATTTTGAATGGTTTCATTACGTGAATAGAAAATAGCAGTGAACGAATTCTATTTTTTGAACGATTTTAAAAGTGAACAAACATGGTGTTGAACGAAAGTATTTTTGAATTAATATAAAAGTGAAAAAAGGTTGGTGAACAAAATTTATTTTTGAACGATTTTAAAACCGCATAAAAAATCTATGGACGAAACATATTTTTGAAATATTATAAAAATAAACAGATAAAAGTCTATGAATGAAAATTATTTTCAAACAATTTTAGAAACGTGATAAGAAAGGTTCTTTTAATGAAAAATAATTTTGATTTTTGTTAAAGGAGCATAGAAAAAATCTATAAACAGAAGAAAAAAAATATGAAGACAAATTACTGAAGTTTTCTTCAAGAAAAAAAATATGATTTTTGTTTAGTACTCCGCAGCATTAAGAGTAAATTACTGAAGACAAAATCTGCCACCTCACATATGTATTTCTTCACGCACAGATCGATGTACCACCATCCAAAAGTTTGGGCGTGGTCTTGGATTATTTGCAAAGTACAGCCTTGCACATTGACTAAGTTAAGTTCAGCGGAGCATTGCCAGTTCCGCATGAAACCCGTCGGCGTGCTCCTCCCTGACGCAGAGCGCCATGACATTCACGCCATCATCGCCGCCACCAGTACACTTCTTGGAGGACCGCGGCGGGCACACAAGGCAGGCCGGCAGCACGGTCATCTCCATGTTGGCCATCACCCTCGCCGGCCTGCCGCCGCCCAAGTCCACCTCCTCCATCCCGATGCCGCGCCAGCTCGACACCAACAGAAACCCGTCCCCGCGCAGCGCGCCCGCGAGCTCCTCATCCACGATAACCGGCACCTCTCCTGTCTCGATCGTGTCCCGTATCTGCTCCTTGCCGCGCTTCACCAGCTTCACCACCTCCACGATGTCGCCGTTCGCCACCGCGCCGCTCGCGGCCGTGACCAGCTGCGACGTAATGCAGTTGCCGTAGTACCCGTCCTTGGCCCCGACGTGGTTCCGTACGTTGGCCGCGAACATGAGCATCACGGGCTCGTCGGCGGCGGCGCCGCCATTAGCTGTCGTCGCCCGCGTCCGGCACTGCCATATCGTGGCGGCGACCACCTCGAAGGTCGAGCAAGACGACTGGCCTAGCCCGGCGTGGCCGTGGTCCTGCTGCTGGGAGTGGGAGAAGTCGGCCTTGACGCGGTTGATGAAGCTCCAAGGGATGGTCGCATCGGTGTAGGCGAAGTCGACGTGCCCGCGGCCGGCGAGACGCGGGGCTAGGGTGGCGCCCAGCTGCGGGATCTCCGGCAGGGACGGGTCGTACCTGACCGGGGTGACGGACGGCCGTGGCGCCCCGCGGGCGAGCTCGCCCACGGCCTGGAGGAACTGCGCCAGCCCGAAGCCGTCGGCGAGGGCGTGGTTCCACGTGACCGCGACGACGTACCCGCCGCAGGCGAACTCCGTCACCTGTAGCATGAGCAGCGGGTCGGACATCCGGCAGCGGCCGCCGTACCGGAGGACAAGGTCGGGCAGCGGTATCGCCAGCGGCGCGTGCAGGAACCTGGCATCCTCCAGGGTGCAGTCTGCGGTGGCGGCGACGAATGCCACTCCCTGGCGGGTGCAGGCGAGCTGAATAATGTCGGAGTTGGGACCGACGGCGAAGCGACCGGCGATGGGGTGGTACGGGACCAGCGCGTGGGACAAGGCGCGGCGTACGGACTCGGCCGGCTGGTCGATGGGGCCGTCGAAGACGTGGAGCGAGGTGGTGGAGACGCCGAGGCGGCACTTGTCTGTGGACGGCAGAGGGAGGCTGCCTGCCGGCGTGGGCTCCGACGGGACGACGAGCACCGGCGGCAAGGACTTGGTTACTACAACCTGGAAGCTCATCGCGCACGCACGCACGAAATTACGTTTGAGCTGTTTGGGATACGTACGGTGAGTTGCTGCTGGCCTGCTCCCGTATGGTGCTGAACCAGGGTCGGACTTATATGATGGTGTGAGTCAAACAGGGCCATGGGTAGTAAGAGTTGCGTGGTTGACACAAAAGAATCATGTGTGGTTGACGCAATTAATTATGCCCTTGGAAACAAACATGCCCTCTTAGCTCTACACCCATCCAAATATATAGTACTCCCTTAAATCGTCATACGACTTCTAGAATCGGACAAGATATGATTTCACGTTTTAGTCCTCATCTTTTTTTGGAAAATCAACCCCGCAATAGAGAGCAAGCAGGTCCACTTAAACAAATATATTTTGCGTTGCCCTAATCTTCCCAATCTAAATCTATATCTATATCCATATCTATATCTATACCAAATTCAGTACATGTTCGATTGAAGAGAAATTCAAAAAGATACGGATGATTTAGTTCGAATAAAAAAGGAGCACGGGTCCAACTAGAGATTTCCACGTCGTCTTGTGCTAGCCATAGCTAGCTTAGCTTTCATTCGATTAAGCTGCTTAGCAAGTCAGCTATCCGAGGCGAACAAACTAGCATGCCTTCCTAGCACCGCCAACTCGCCAAGACCACCGGAGTGTCGCGTCGACCAAGTCTGCCCAACCACACGGACATTTCTGGGAACGACGAGACTCCAGCCATCGACGGATTGACCCTCCTTCATAGTCCGATCTCCATCAATGGGCTAGATCTCGATCAAATGACATGTAATAGATCATTTACCAATCTGGTAACGCCCACTAGCAGCTTGCCATGAGTTGTTTTCAGTTTTTTCTTATCTAGGTTTGGTACATTATGAAAACTCACATGCAAGCAATCAATTTTTATCACAACCAAAAATCATGAATGTCAAGAAACAAAGAAGAAAGATAGATAGCGTTATGCACATATGACGGACTAAGCAAAGCATAAAAGAATGAAAACCGTGAATTTTATTAAACACAACAAAATAATTAATAAGACGGAGTAATATGCAAGTTTAGATGTCGGAAAGAGGTCAAACAATGGTAAAAAGGGTAAAATTATGCAAATATGTTGGCAGAACAAAAAAACCTAGATTAAAACAAATTACAACTAACTCTGAGCATAGACGTAATAAACCATCATGAAATTCAATTGCGACGAAGAACACTACATATGTCGCAACAAAAGAAGAAGTTAGTATACATATCCACATGCCATTGTGACAAAATTTATATCAAGTCATCTTTAAGAATGTTTTGACATATATGTTTCTTATCGGTCAAACTATTTTTGTTGATGTCATGATTTTTTATACCCGTAGCAACGTACGGGCACGTTTACTAGTATTTAGAGAAAAATAGAGCCATGACGATTTAACCCTAAACCCAAATATTTTGTAAGCCTGACTACTGCAACAAATGATCGCAATATTACCTGAAAAGTTAAGGCTAAAAAAACTGGTCAAGCTATATAAAAACAAATGTGCAGACTTACTACAATAGAAGTCCACCAACAATTTCAACATAATTATAGAAAAAATAGCATTTGTGTTTACAAATAAAAAGTTGGTCAAAGATTTTTTTTAGTGCAGATACATTTGCAGCAAAAAAAACACCCACTATTATGACAAATGTTCACTTGAAGCACCAAATTTGATAGGAGAGACATTTATCGCAAAGAAACTTTTAAAAATCCGAACAATGAACGAGTTATTATAAGACGTAAAACAGTACCATATTTACTAAATAAACATACACCGGCTCTGCTGACGTAGTGTATAATTAACCCAGGGGGAAGTAGGCGAGGGACACGACGATACCTCAAGATCATGATAGTACAACATAAATGCCATATTTTGTCCTAGCAAAACAATAATAACAACAATTCCTACTCAAGTAATTATTCTACCAAACAAAAGGATCTTCCCTCGGCCAAGCCTCCCTCCTAGCCAGCTCCACTTCTCACTTTCTACATGCCCTTCACCGATGCCACAACAATATTGTGGTCACTACCCAACCACACATTGCTGAAACATGAACTTGCCCATCACATGCACTACAACACAGTAATAAGGGGTATTATACCTAAGACACATGAAAGTCAATAACACACAAACAATATTTACTCTACAACTAGACTAAGTGTCACTCGGGGAAAGTATACCAAGCGATAATCATGATAGTGGTGGAGCTTGGGCCTGTTGCATTGGAAGGGGATGGGAACAAATAGGCTGAACATCGCAACATAAACCTATTTATTCCAACGTGGGGGGACAAACGACCCATATGCGAGGTCTTCCTTTGGTAGATGTCAATGGGATGGGGTGACGGGCGATGCCCCTGGCTTTGTTGTAGCTCCGCCAACGATCATGAGATGCTCATCACTTCATATAGTCGCATGCAATTAGAGCATGGTGAGCATGTGTACTAGATTTGTTTGTATCAAGTAGATGGCAAGATCCATCAATATAAGAAAACACTATTGATTGATGAGATGCAATTTGCGGACCAAACAAGGATCAAGCAATTAGTATATTTGGCATACCTTCATATACTCACATAGGATCCGATACATTTAGCTCCTTATCCATAACAGTTAGTTATTTCTTTTATTAAAAAACAACTCATTGCAATAAACACCCTATGAATTCCCTCCTTTTTTTCAGAATGCACCCCCATGTTTTCATCTATTCTCATTTTGGATGTATCCATGACAAAGCATTTCTTTAATCTCGCCATGAAAATGTACATGATAAACAAGATTCACCATACTACCTCCGTCACGGTTTATAGAGCACGCACGCAGTTTAAGAAAAAGTTTGACCTTTAAATTTAGTCAATAAATTATGAGTTATATGTTACAAAAATTATATCATTTGATTTCTATTAAAAATAAGTTTTTAATGATATAATATTTGTAGTTTAAAATTTGAATTTTGTTGCTTAAATTAATAGTCAAAGTTCATTCTTAAACTACGTGCGTGCTCTATAAACTGTGATAGAGGGAGTACCTTACTTGGATTGGAGCATTTATTCGTGATTAAAAGGATAGACAAAAACCATAATTAGGAAATAATTTATTTTGACCATAATTTATCCGAGAAAACCATTTATTTTAGGAGACCATTTATTCTATTTCGAAAAGGTTGGAAGCAAATAAAATGAAAATTTATTGCCGCCAAATGATATTCATGGCACCATACTACCTTTACATGAGATCTGGAGCATTTAATCATGATTAAAACAATGAAGCAAAACCATTTATTTTAGACATAATTTATTCTAGAAACATATTTTTTATGAAAATCATTTATTTGGAGAAGAAAAAGGAAAACAATTCTTTCAAAAGTGCAGCCATAAATTATTCTACGAAATCAATGATCTTATAATATAGGAAAATATACATAAATAACCAGCCTTGTTGGTTGGTTGAGCCCTCTGTTAACTAAGAACGAGCACAAATCAAAACTCACGAACTAAGCTCGATCCAATATGCTCGAATTCAGCTCGTTGACACCCCTACGCACCGCTTCAGACCAGCAAATTTTGATTTTATTTTTATTTTTTGGTTATTGGTGTTTCTTTTCTCGGTTTCTTTCTATATATTTTTTTGTTTTTTCCTTTCTAAAATTTACTTTTAAGATTTAAAAATTATTTTGAGAAAAATGTTTTAATTTTGAAAACTGTTTATATTTTGAATATGTTCAATTCTGAAAAACCATTCTTTAACTTTTTCAATGTAATAATTTAGATTTAAAAGTTATTACAGTTATGAGAAATGCTTAATTACAGAAAATGTACCAACTGAGAAATATTAAGTTTTAGAAAAACATTCAGATTTTTTCCTAAAATACCAGATTTAATTTTTTCTTATTTGTAGAATATTTGGATTTTTACAATGTTCTAATTTGTAAAATATTCTGATTGTAAAATATATCGTTATATAAAAAGCCGAAGTGTGTATTTGGCTCCTCGATACCATTTTAATTTCTAAAATATCTAAAAACTATCTACGAGTTTGTGTTTTTTGGACAAAAGTCCCGTATGTGCGAATGATGTATCCTGCAAACATGGAAAAATCAACCAAAAATGACAAAAAAAAAATGACAGACGTGGAGATTTAAAAATATGCATATTCAAGTACAATTATATGTTATTGCTTTTAGCCCAACATATAAACTTGAAGTTAATTTTGTTGTTGTTTGTATAATAGATCATGGTTGTTTGTATAATACATCCCTGGAGCTACGGATTAAGAAATCCCTTTCATAAAAAAGCTGAAAATGACAAGGAAAAATAATAGAAATCATACCTGTTAATGGGCCCACGAAAATGCAGCCTACATTCCCTTTGGTGCAGCGCCGCCGTAAGCAGGAAATGGTATCTCCAGGTCGTGTTGCTTTCTCGTTCGTGTGCTTGGACTTGGAGTGGATGGAATGGAAATACAACCACTGGATATCTGAATTGGCCGGGCCTGCTGGCCGTCACCAGGTCGTGTTGCTCTAGCCTGTGCTTGCTGGACCATAAGTCGAACGCACCCAAGCTTAATTGCGTGAAAGGGGCCGTGGGTTATATATATGCACTTGCATTGTCCTTATTTATGAACTGAACTGGTAGTCGCTTTAAAAATGTTGGGCACTTTGCTCCAGTGTTTGCTGTTGCAACGGTTGTGCGGCTGTGCCTGTGTTAACGGCGTCGAGGAAGATGATCCAAGGCCCCAAGCCCTATTGTGGTAGATTCAGTGGTCACCGGTTTTTCGTTAGTTTGCGACAGACCACACCACACCCTGACAATGTTGTTGCTATGTTTTCAAACCTGTCTGACCAGACCATTTTGAGGACTCTCCAGCTCGGTTTAAGTCAGTTCAGTTCAGTTCAGTTCATTGCCTCCCAGCGAATGCCTCTATCAAACTGCAGAGATGATCTGACCTGCAGGCTTCAGGAGATGATCTGACCTGCAGGCTTCAGGCTCATCGTGCCATACAGCGCTCGAGAGACAGTTTATAGCAGTACAGCTAGTTTCTACTCCCTCCGTTCTGAATTAATTGACTTGGACTTGTACTAAATCTGAGTCAATTAATTTAGAACGGAGGGAGTACTAACCACGAGTGACTTACTGACTTGGAAACATATGCGAGAAAAGGAACCAGCTCATAATCTTTGGCATCCACCATCAGCATGAACCAGTGGATGAATGGTCCGGGTTTTCTCGCCGGCCTTCATAAGGTTCTGTCGCTGTAGCTGTGCAACTTGATGCCTTAATTTTGCTGGACCATCGTCCAAATCCAATGCACGATGGCCGGTCCATGCAACGTCCACTGTAGTATTTGTTCTCGCCCAGCTCGAAATTTTTGTGTGAAAGCGGCGGCCGTCGGTTACATGCGCCTCTCCTTATTGATGAACATGAACTAGGTATGTCATTGTTCGCTATAATGTATGGCGGCGTTGTGAGATCAGGGAATTGGGGATATTTGTTCGATGGAGGCATTATTAGTGGAGTTCAAGCGTTGTCATTGTTCGCTATAATGTGTTCGCTATTATTAGTGGAGTTCAAGCGAAATGAAGTGCTGTGGTTTGCTGTAGTTCTCATAGCAGACAGTTAGAAGGTTGCAGTGTCTCACTCGCGGCAATTCGTCGATCGTGCACCTGATGGTGCATGACAGGCAAGATAATGGTGCACAAATAAGAGGGGCGAGCTTGCCATCAAGCTTATGTTATGGCAGGTACAGCACTTCAGGAGTAAGACGAACCACGACACTTGATCTCGCTCGGTCGTAAGACATGAATCCATCTGTCTCCCTTTATTGTTCTGCCTCCCCACCACAGAACTAAACCATGCATATTGATCAGCGATGGTGCCAGCCATCCATGCTAGCAAGATGGGACGGCGATCTGATCGGCATGAATCGTTCAAACAAGACAAAACGGCTGAATTCAAGGGAGATGAGATGAGCGATGTCATAATGTGTCTAGTCAGGAGCTCAATGCGGGACGTTTGCAGTTGAACGGAGTAATGTGTGATATCTTGAGGTGATCTGACGGCCGGCCGGCCATAACGAGTAGATCGCCGACAGAGCTCCGAGATTCTTCTGAAATTCCCGCATCCGAAAGCATGGTTGGGGACGTCGAGGTAGGACGACATAGTGCGCGGACGCATTGGGGAGCGACACCACATATGTTGTGGCCTTGAGAAATTCCAGGTTGACCACATGATGAGTAGAGGTTGAGATTAACATTTCCTCCCCCTGAGACCCCGTCAAAATCAGCTAAAATAACACCAGGGCACCAAAGCCCAAAATAGAGAAACGCATGCAGAAACTAAAGCATGGTAGCTAAAGAAAGATGAGCCCAACATCGAGAGGCTGAGCGAGGACAAAATCTTCTCAAAGACGATCCTCTAACTTCTAAAGTTTTAGCTTTTGCTGCCACATGATAGGAGAAGAGATCGGCGTCAACATCTTCCTCACCTTTGTCCTTGCATATTCCCGCCTTGGAGTTATTTTGTGTATTTCTTGATCAATTTGGTGAAGGGTAAAGATGAGTCTCTTTGGCCTCGGAAGCAAGTAAGAGTTCCTGTTTTTAAGTTGTTTTTGTGCTTTCTGTTTGAAAGAACATTCTACATTTTCATTGTTTGCCAGCCACTATATTTGTTTATATACTCACATTAGTGTCTATATTTATTTTCTTTGTCATACATTTATGATCAATCTATCTTTGATTATTTGTGTTGTGTTGATCGCAGCAAAAACCAGAGGACATTTCGGCCAAAGAAGAATGGGCCGTCTGGTAATAAGGTAGGTAACCTAGTAAAGATTATTATCTTCAACTCAGAAAAGTAGTATAGATTATTAACTACTCACCATCTCATCTTTTTTATTTTCATGCTGCTTACATCATCCGATCAAGTGGTACAAGAAAAACACGGATTCCACCTTTCAATATATTTATTCAAAGTCATAACGGATTATAAAAATGTTAAATTAGGTCATTCATAATTAGTTTGGAATAGTAAATAAGGGCATTATGTTGAAATAAATATCTAGATCATACTGCAGATAAGTTTTTCTTACGGGCTAATTTCTGGGGATTAAAAGAATAATTCCCTTTGTCTTTTGGATATATGTATGATGTAGGGTGTACAACTGAAAAAACACATCGATGCAACCTTAGGAAGTGGTAATTTGAGAGATGCAGTTCGACTTCCTCCTGGAGAGGAACTCAACGAATGGCTAGCTGTTAACAGTAAGCATTTGGTCTTTCTATTTATAGGAAAAGCCAAACAGTTTTTTCTTGTTCTAAAACCATTTTCTTGTTCACAGCTGTTGATTTCTTCAACCAGGTTAACATTTTATATGGCACTCTGCTGGAGTTCTGCACACCTTCGACATGCCCAACTATGACAGCTGGATCGAAGTAAGATGCATTCTTCTCTAGAATAGTGTCATGATATACATTCAGTGTAATTATCGATGTAGTTCATAAGGTATTTTCTTATAGGAGACTAATTTTTTTTCAGATTCGAGTATAGATGGGCTGATGGAGTGCAAATAAAGAAACCAATCGAAGTTTCGGCACCTAAATATGTGGAGTATTTGATGGACTGGATTGAGGTCCAACTCGATGACGAGTCACTTTTCCCTCAGAAACTTGGTACTTAATATATCATACAGTACCAGGTTTAGAATTTACATTTATCGTCATAACTATATAATAGTACTTAGGAGTGGTAGATTGCTGGTTAATGATTACATTGAACTATTTTTGCAGGAGCTCCTTTCCCACCGAATTTTCAGGAAGTCGTGAAGACAATATTCAAGCGCCTTTTTCGTGTCTATGCTCATATTTATCACACCCATTTTCAAAAGATTGTTAGTCTCAAGGAAGAAGCCCATCTTAACACATGCTTCAAGCATTTTACATTGTTCACTTGGGTAATTGGCCTCATCCCTTGCTCTGTCCTTATACTCCCGGTCGTAGTTATCACGTTGGATGCACCATCTTTTGATACATTCCGTTTGGTATTGGATATAATCTCATGTGGTTGCTACTGGAATTTAGGCAAACATTACTTCTGGCCAAACCTCTTTTCACCGCGTCCGAAGATTGAAAAGGGAAACTGAAATTTGGATGATGAATGTTTCTCATGAATTATATATATATATATATGTAGATAATGTAGATGTCAATTAAATATAGTTTTTTCAAATTGACCTAATTGCGCATATCACTACGAATGTTTCAAACATCTTGACATTGAGATTTTCAAACGCCCCAGTTTCTTACTAATGTTAGATGGGTGTGTAGTTCTTAAATTTTGAATCATTTTTCTCTTGTGTAGGAATTCAAATTAATCGACAAGGCTGAGCTCGCTCCACTTATTGATCTAATTGAATCCATCGTGACCGTTTGCTAAGATGCCATCAAGGACAATAAAAGCCTTCCCCCCATAGTTATTTTTTTTCTTTGGGCAGAGATCAAGGAGATAGAAATCTGTATGGGCAAATAAACTGTGGTTTGCATGTATTTTATGTATTCTCCATCAATTTGAGAGACACAAACTCGATTGTTGTATAAACCCTTGGATCAATCACTTCAGGACATATGAGACTTTAATTGATATTCCGAATATTTGTGTAGCGGTGTTCTCTTCACTCTACACTAATGTAGTTAACTAGAAAAACACAAGTAGTGTATTTATTTATCCAACAAACTCAAGAAAATTAATGGACATAAGGAAATTGTTTCACTTATCCTTGTGACGGAACGACTAATCTTGGAGCCCGAGCAAATAAAGAATCCGCAAAGCCGAATGCTGTTTTTTTTTAATGCAGCCCGGATTGGCGGGGAGGTGATTTGCCATAGTTTTATCCCATAACCTTGTATGATTGTATCGAAATTGGTGCTTGGAACTTGCGGTTTACAAAACCAAGAATTTGTATCAAAATAGTGCATGTACGTTATACAAATGAAGGAGAGATTTATTATCTAAGAAGTCTTCGTGATGGTTATGTACTACTATCATTTGTTTTTATAACCTTAAAGTGAACAAATCTGATACGCTAAAGTAAAATTAAATTAAAATGCTTTACCAATCTAGATTATTTTTCAATCATTTGACGCCCACCAGATTTTTGAAACATACGGTAAACATATGCTAGTATAGCGACAAAAAACTGACCTCGCTTGATTTCATCCCGACACTTCTGCACCCTGGACGCATATGCAGCCGCCAGGAGCTGACGCTAAACTAAATTTAGAAAAGGCTGCCAAATCTGGCTCAAACATCGAGGCATCTTTCGATCGGCACCTACCTCCGATCCGATCCGGCCATATGCATGCAGCATACATGATTAGTACGAGAATTAACTTTTCTTCACTGTAATTACCATGAAATAATGTTTTGCACGAATTGGGTTAATCAAGCCGGCGAATTAACTGAAGCTGTTGTCTAGTCATTCTGGCAATGCTGAAGATGGAATTAACTGTAGGCGGTAGGGCTCGTCACTCTGAATCATGGGTTGCTTGATCTCAACAGAAGAAGACCACTACTACTACTCTAAATTATTTTTTGATGCAACTACCACTCTAAATTATTGATCATAGAGAATAAAGAGAGTTCAAGACATATTCTAACGCAATTGTCCATCATCTCGTACTGTACATTTTAAATAATGTACTCTACCACTGGTAGTAGACAGGCAAGTGGCAGGTACCAATTACCAAGTTCAGAAAAATCATGAGTAGCGCGTACATCCCACATATGAAGATTAATGGTTCAGGGAAAATTAAGTGAACTGATAACGTACAAAGAGGTGAACCGGTCAAAGTGAAACTCACATCACACGATGACACGAGTCACGACTGGAGACACCTACTTTCCTTCCTAACCCATGTCACGAGAATTTACTTTTTCTACGGATACAAATTGGCATACGCAAAGTCTGCATTTGTAGGTTACTGCAGGTGTCCGGTGGTCGTGCATCAACGTACTCCACTACTGAATTTGTGCCGATCGGTGGACTCGGACCGCTATACACAGCTGGCCGGATACTACGTACGTCCAAGCGACCGAGTCCAATCGCACATACAGATACAGTACGTACTCGGTAGAACTTATCACGACACAAGAAACTGACATCACCTGACTTGGTCGCGACACTCGTGCAGCCGGCAGGGTGAGGGACTGACGCTAAGCTAAATTTAGCAAAGGCTGCCAAATCTGACTCACACATCCACGCTCGCTTTCGGAAATTCCTCCCATCCGACCCGCCCACATGCATGCATGCTCCCCGGGGAATCTGACTTTTCTACCCACGTAAATTGGGCCTACCAACGAGCAGTAAAATCAAATCCATAGTGAATTCCAGTTTTTTACCCGCCAGTTAGAAATTTGTGACACTAAGTATCCTCTTTACTTATCCTGTTAGTAAGCGAGGTGTTGTAGCTGGTGGTCAAGCCCGCCATTGTTTGAAGAGATTTGCTTTTATTTGCAACCAATATGTGTCACGCAACACAGAACTGACAGTTTGGACCCACCAGTCAAAATGGTCTAAATATTCAAAAGGGGTGAAGGTTGGCAAGACTTCTACTAAATGGGATAATTAGAATGAAAAATGTTTAAATGACGTAATTAGTGTCAAAACTAGGGGTAAAAACTGGAATTCACCTCTTATTACAAACCTCATTTTCCCTCATCAGACAAAGCCATAGAGTGAAAATTTTGCATACGTAGGAACTCGATAAATCCGGGTAATTATTTGGGCGCGAGCTGCTTACCGAACTGCTCCGTCCGGCACGCATAGATGATGATGATGGGACGAATTAATTGTTAATGTTGCTCCAACTCATCACCGTGAATACGAGTACTCCAAGCACATGTTCACTTCTCCGATCGTCAGGTCATTCATGTACCAATCAGGCATCAGTGGTTATATATTAAGAGCGATGTGTAGCTGATCATGACCCCTACTTGCTCTGTAAACAAAACAGGATCACTGTTTGCAATAAACTAGTAGTGGTCTAAACTATGGATCCCTAGAGAATAAACAGAGTTCAACACATACTCTAGTGCAACTGTCCACCGTCTCTCCTACATTTTAAATACTCTACAACACTAGTTGTGTAGTCGTTGACAGGCAAGTGTCAGGTATCAATTCAGAAAAAATAATAGTGACAAGTACATCTCACAGATGAAGGTAATGCTATATAAATATATAGACAAGGCTTTACATCAATTAATTTAACAGGGGGGTAGTTCTTGACAGTCATCAACATGTAATTAACAACAACAGCTTCGGAAGAGTAAGAAGAAAGTAAAAAAAAAGTTACATAGCACATAGTATATAGTGCTGGACAGTAATTTTCTGAGTTTCTCTGAACAGAAGGGGTGAAAACTCCAAAATGTATCCTCAAAAAGAAAAGAGAAAGAAGGAAATTCCCGCATAAGGCACGCCTTTAATTTACCATGCATCTACAGTTTGGTGATCGAATGTGACATGTACATGATGTATACGCCGATCCATATATATGTGCACGAGGGATGGAAATAATTATGGTTTGGAAATGGGGGGAGCTAGCTCAGGTAAAACTGTGTGTGTGTGTGTGGGTTTTTCAGGGTCTGGTGATTTTTCTTTCATCTAGCAGCAGGCAGGGGGTATGGATCGAGGGATCAAGTGGCAATGGAGAATTGTACCAGAT
Organism: Poa annua; assembly: GCA_026929855.1. Classification (NCBI taxonomy): domain Eukaryota; kingdom Viridiplantae; phylum Streptophyta; class Magnoliopsida; order Poales; family Poaceae; genus Poa; species Poa annua. The sequence goes on along the minus strand of CM049427.1, from coordinate 263,523,876 downwards.
CCGTATGGGCACGGGAGGGATCGAGATCGACGCCACCTCTTGGTTCGTAGCTACCGTCGCCGTCTCCTCACTGGACCATCGCCAAGAATGGCGTCCCACTTGCCGCCGCTGCCGCTGCAGGTGCGCCGTTGCTCGCCGGCGGGTTGCCGACGCCGTTCGTGCTGGGCCGGACGACGTTGTGACTGTGGTTGTGGTTCTGCTGCTGTTGTTGCTGCTGCTGCTGTCTTTGGATGAAGTGCGTGTCGTACTGCACCGGCATGCCGCGGCCGCCGCCAACGTCGTCCTCCTCATCGTCGTCGAAGTCGTCCTCGTCGTCGTCCATGCTGTCACTGTCCATGTCGTACACGTCCCTTCTGTCGTTGCCGGCGCCGCCGTAGTTGTGGTTCATGGTTATCGCCGGCTGCTCCGTGGTCGTCGCCTCCTTCGTCATGCCGTCCTGCTTCAGTTCCTTCAAGATTACGTCCATGGGATGGCTTGGATCAGAACGGATCAAACGACAATGTGCGTATGAATGAATTCGTCGGTGCACGGGATAAACAATTACATACCAGCTTGTTCGTCGCCGTGCCGTTGTTGCCGCCGCCTTGGACGGAGGGAAACCCCGCCACGGCACCGTTGCTCTCCTTCACTTGCATGGCCGCACCGTTGCTGACACAACCATTCCCGTTGCCGTTGGTGAAACTCTTGCCCGTGTGCTCGATGTGCTGCTGCGGCGGCGCTGGTGGTGTCTGGGACGACAGTGGCACCGGCGCGAGCACGGTCGGAGACGGCGCCGCCGCATGCGCAGCGCCGGGCGAGGAGGAGGCGAGCGCCTTGGTGCGGTAGAGCGCGTCGAGCTGGTGGAAGTAGGGGCAGGTCTTGGAGTCCTCGGGCCGCTTCCTGCTGCTCTCCTTCACCTTCTTGAAGTACTTGTTGATGTTCTCCCACTTCTCCTTGCACCGCTTGGAGCTCCGGTTGTACCCCAGCCGCCGCATCCCCACCGAGATGTCCTCCCACAGCGGGCCCTTGGGCGCCGCGTCCTGGTACCGCGTCTCCATCTCCGTCCGCAGCTGGATCAGCGCGTGCACCTCCGCCTTCGGCCACCTGGACGGCGACGGGCTGCCGAACCCAGACGCAGCCACGTCCACCGGCGCCTCCGTCGAATGGACAACGATCTCCTTGCTGCTCTGCGTCTGCGGCGCCTGTATCTGCAGCGTCTGTGTATGTGGCTCTGTCGTCGTCGTCGTCGGCATTACGTGTTGCTGTGGCTGCGGCGTCGGTGGTTGTGTTTTCATCGGCGTCACGTGCGACTGAGGTTGCTGCTGAACAGGCGGCCGTGGAGTCGGCGGTGCCGGTGCAGCGGAGGCGACAGGCGTCGGCTGCAGCGGTGGAGGTTTGGTTGCGGTCGCCGGCGTGGAGAAGGACGATGGCGTTGGCGCATGCACGGGCCCGATCATCTGCCCGGTGATCCTCTGTATGAACGAGACGACCGCGGCGTCGCGGGATGCGGCCACGGCGCGCTCCTGCGCCAGCGCGTCCTGCTCCCGCGCGAGGCGAGCCACCTCCTGCCGGCGCCAGGCCTCCTCGCGGATCATGCGGTCCTGGTCGCGGCGCTCGATGGTCTCGAGGAGGCGGTGCTGCATCGCCTCCTGCCGCTCCATCACCTGCTGCATCAGCCCCTCGAAGAACCGCATCGTCTTGGTGCCGCCGTGGCCGAAGCTCGACCCGCCCTGCCGCTTCCGCTTCCCGCCGTCGGCCGTCTCGTCCGTGTCCTCCCCGTCCGAGTCCGAGAAGCTCGCGTCACCCACCGTCGCCATCACGCGTGCTGTAGCCGCCTCCGTAGACGTCGGCTGCGGCGGTAGGAGGAGAGGAGGCGGAGACGGCAGCTGAGCCGGGACGCGCGACGCCGCCGAGTAGGCCCCGACGGGTGTTGCGGCAGAGGTGACGGCCGGTGGCGCGACAACAGCAGCCATGGGCATTGGCGGGCGCGGGGATGCGGCGGCGCCGTGTAGGGCCTCGAGCTCGGTGAAGAAGCGGTAGGTCTTGCCGTCTCCGCGGCCGGTGCGTCCGTCCTTGGTGCGGCGGTAGTACTTGTCGACGTTCTCGAACTTCTCGCGGCACTTCTTGGCGTTCCTGCTGTGCCCCATCTCCGCGAGCCTCCTGCACGAACGAACATCAGCCACAAACAACAAACCTCGTCCGTCGCCTCCACCATCGCCATCGATCTGCCTACGTGCGCATGTTGCTCTCGCGGCAAGGGAAAAAGGCGCAATTTTTCGCTCGATTAGGGTGTCAGGAGGTACACTCAAATTGGGATTAAGTATTGGGGATTGGGATTGATGCTCACTGCTGGATCTGACGGACGCAAATCGAGGGAGGGTAAAATCAAAAGAAACAGAAAAGGTGGAGCAGGAGAGCGATGTGCGTCTGATTTTAAATTCTGGAAAAATCGATCCACCACTGTTCTTGAAGCATGTGCGCCACAGGAAGCTGTGCTGGACATCTCAATTCTCACATCACATCTCACAGCTTAGCTTAGCGCAATTGAACATGGGGAATAAATTCCATGCAAAATTGAGACGTGGATGGATCGAGACGTACGTAACGTGGATCTACTAAGCTTGCAGTGGAGAATTGTGCTAGCTTGAACGAAGGTTGAATTTTGCATGGTGGTTCTAGCTAGGAGGGAATTCAGTAGTACCTGGAGACCTCCTCCCAGAGCGGTCCCTTGAGCGCGGCCTCCCGGAAGGCGGCGTCCATCTCGGAGCGGATCTTGAGCAGCGCCAGCGTCTCCTGGCGCGGCCACCGGTTCCCCGCCGCCGACGACCCGCCGCGCTCGCCCTCCTCGCCACCGGCCAGCTCGTGCCCGTCGATGCTCCCGGAGCCGGACCCGCTGACCGCAGCACCGAGCTCCTCCACCTGCTGCTGCTGCTGGTGGTGCTGTTGTCCCGGCGCCGGCGCCGGCGCTGGCGGGCGGCTGCTGATGGGAGAAGGCGCTCCCGCGGGGCCCCGCCAGCCGGCCGGCGAGAACGGCGGCATGTCGGCCGACTGCTGCATGCCTGTCACACAGGATAATTCTGGTGCCCGCAACGAGAATTGAGCAAGAATCTTGCGCGCTGGCTGCTGCTATCACTTATCAGGCAGCCTGCCTGCTCACTCCGCTGCAGCTACTGTGGAAGTGAGGTGGACGGATGAGCCATGAGCAGTGCATGCATGAAGAAGCAGCAGCAGGAGCTCAGTGCTGGAAAGAGTGAGGTGGGGAAAGGGGAAAGGGAAGCGAGGAGGGAGGGAGGATGAAGGTGTCGCAAAGGATAGTATAGTACAACCCGTAGCCTGGCAGTGGCAGGGAGAGCGAGAGAGAGATCTCTCTACCTCTACCTGCAAAGACGAGGGAGGAGGTCGATGGTGGTAACAGTAGCACTGTAGCTCGCGGTAGAGATTAGAGAAGGAGAGCTGAATATAAAATGGCTGTGGAGGATGAGGAGGAGGATGGGCAGCAGGGCGTGAATGAAGTGTGGGGATGGGCGGTTGAGGAAGAAAATGGCGAGGAGTGAGGTGTGCGCGCGTCCGGGGAAGATGACGACGGAGATGATGAGAGAGAGAGAGAAGGGGGAGGAAGGAGGAAGAGACGAGATGCCGCCGCGCTGTCAGGAAGGTTTACCCTCGCCGCCATGCCCACCATTAATAATACACTAATCCGCCGTGGTTAGTACAGTAAAACCATTTAGAAACCGCGCGATCTGGGCCGTCCGTTTGGGGGAATCCGACGGTGCGCGAAGGAAACGGGAAGAAAGCGTGGGCAGACAAGGCCACACTGCAACAGCTGTGCGGTGGGCCCGGCGAGGTAGAGAGAAGGTGGTGGTGCGCAACGTGCTGCGTGTGGGCCCCACACCACAACAGGTCACACACACAACCGTTTGTTTCGTCGGTAACATGGTCCTCCACAGCGAGCCCCGCTGGTTACAACGCCGTTTCCATCGGGGTTCTGCGTAATGCTGGCCAGCTAGTGCAATTAAAAGTGACCTCTCTCTAGTAGGAGTAGTGTGCAAATGGTACCACCCCAAAGCCTCTCACACTACCTACCGCTGCACCCATGCATGATGAAGTACAATTAACTTGTAATTATGGAAATAATACACCCAATGCATTTTGGTTCTTTTATTTTTCCTAATAATTCCTACATGCCTGAAAATGTTGCCGCATTTTGGGTTGAGAACTGCTATGCGCGTTTGTAGGTTGCATACGGACCGAGAACTGATGCAGAGTCTCGGGCTTTGCTTCGTATTCCGGGAAAAAAAAGAATATTAATAAAGTTTATTAAGGTTGAGTGAGACTTAACAAAACATATCTCAAAACTTGAAAAAAAAATCAGTGAGTAGGGCCCAGTGAAAATGGTTGAGAAGGCGCGGCGTGTAGCCACTCAACCTCATCACAAAGGGGAGCGGAGCGTTGCGTGTGTCACCGAGGTTTTCTTTACGCGATGCTCGGGCATTAAACCCGGGTCAGACGCAGCTCTAAAGGAGACGTTACCAACGTGCTATCGACACTCGAACTCGTGTGGGGAGCGGGCGCTCCGCTTACCACCGGGTGGGTTTATTTGCATGAGGTGCAAGGTTTGCATCTGGAACGATCCCTCCGATATAGGACGTGTTACCACCACAACATCAATGCCAGTCAATCTCGAGTAGTAAACATGTGTTGTGCATGCCAGAAGGGGGACTTTAATATGCAAGACATAAGCTTTGAATCCGGGTCGGTCGCTCAACCATAGGAGGAGTTTACAACTTCAAAAAGTAAATGACATTTGTATATAGGCAACAATTAACAATGTACTCATACATGGAGAAACGTTGTTTTTATTTCTGTTGAGTTCTTTAACGATCATAAAGTGCAGGTGGTAGCACTAGATAATTTTCTTATTAAAACAATTATTTGGCAAAAACCAATTCTCTTGGCAAAGATGGCGGTCATGGCTAGTGACGTGAAGACATACTGGGGAAATATGAAGACATCGCATTACAGATTGTCTCTACGATGATGGCGGCGAAAACGTCCACCCCTCGCCGTTGCGGAGAGGAGAACGAATATGTGTCCTTACAAAGTTCGTCGTGGCAAAAACTTGCCGTTCACGAAAATCTTCGTGCTCCTGAAGAAATTGTCATATATCATACCGCGAAAGGATATGACTGGTGGAACATCTGGCAGACTGTGAAACCCATCGGGAGTGGGATTGTGACTACCTCCTCCAGCTTTTGGTCCTTCTCTTCACATAACTTGCTGATATATTTTTGGTTTATCTCATATCTTTTATTTGGTGCGGGAAAAGGAGAGAAGTTGTATTTGATAAATAAAAGGACTTCAATTCTAGCAGTTTACTTCAAGTTTGGTGAAATCTACACAATCCTAAGGAAATTGGTTAAAAATATATATATGTTTGACACGTATCACACTCGCAAACTTGCATTTAGACAAAATATGTTTGATTGCCTTGTTATTGCGGTACAAACAACACTTCATGCGTCTAGTCCAATTAGGAGGTATCCTTAGTATAAGAAGCATGTACACCCCTTAAAAGCTACCACAAACCTTTACTAACAAATTAGGTACATGAGTGGAATATATATGCTTTTGTTATTAACAATGTGGTACAAGAGTGGAACATGGTAAAAACTATTATATGCATCTTAAATTGCTAAAATTAATGATATACGGAAAAAAATGTGTGGAACCGGTAATCATCGTACTCACACATGGTTTGTGTCGAGTATCATGTTGAGAAAACGGTAAAGGTTACGGCTTAATAAAATGCACATGCACTTGTCCACACACATGTAGTACACGAGTCGGTGCTGTCTAGGAACAAAAACCACGTACCTTTTACTAGGACAACAACATGCATGTTCGTTCTACTGATTGATTGGCTTTTCCTTTATGCGAAACACAGAAGCCAGTTGCATGCGCCGGCTTTTCCAAAAGAATAAAATAAAGGGAAAAGAGAGAGAAAATGATGGTGCACAGGCATTTTTATTGCGATGGAAGTCACGAAGATCGTGGATAGAAGATTAATGTACACAATAGTTGTTCAGAACCACAGTTTTTTGTTCGATAGTTTAATCGAAACTAGTTAAGTGTTGTTAGGGTATCTCCAAGCCGTTGGTGTCTCTAAGGCCTACGCTAAATTGGACCGCTTGGGGGCTGTCGGGGCTATTTCTCACGCTAGGGGTCACCGATTCAAAGCCGCGCGAATACTTCAACATATACAAATCAATACACCAATAGTTTTAACATATGAAATCATACAAAACAGTCTAGAGCCGGTTTTACTGACTAACACAAGTTCAGGGTTGTAATGATGCTGAAATACCATAAAAATTGTCATGTTCCATGCATGCAGACTGTGGTAATATATATATATATATATATATATATATATATATATATATATATATATATATATATATATATATATATATATATATATATATATATATATATATATATATCTAGTTATACTTGTAGAATTGTCTTGTTCCATGCATGCAGATGAATGAAGGGCTCCCGCTCCCGCGACTCCTCCTCCCTCCCCTCAAACCCTAGCCGCCGCCGGCCGCACGTGCCGCCGCCGCCGGCCGCCCTCCCTCCTCTCCCCCCACCCCTCCTCCCTCCCGCGTCCGCGCCGCCCCGCGGCGGCCGGGCGCGGCTCTGCCCTCTCCCACACAGCGAGGCCTTTGTGCCAACTCCCCTCGCCGCCGTCGGCTGTGGCCGCTGGGCTCGGCCCGGTGGGCGACGCTGGCGGCGGCGGGCCCCCTTTTACTCTCTCTCTCGTGGGTGCGGCGCGGGCCGAGGTCGCGGTAGGGAGCGCAGCGCTTTGCAGGGGTGTAGCGGTGCGGCTGAGGCGGCGTGGTGGCCTGTTTTCGGCAAGGCGTGGCGTGGTGGTGGCTTTGCGGTCCAGCGGCGCCCGACGGGGGAAGCTCCTGCAACGGGGTGGCCGTCGCGTGGGCGGGCTGGATCTGGGCCAGGCGGGCCCAAATCTGCCGACACGTGATGCGGGCAGGATCTGGGCCAGGTGGGCCCAGATTTGCCGGCGCGCGCCACCTCGGCCTGCTGTGGAGGTTCCATGGCATGGCCGGTGAAACCGCTGCACTTCGAGGTCAGGTCGGTGGAGTGGTGGTGGCGGATGGTGCGTGGCTGCGGCTGGGACCGTGACCCTCCGGGCGTGCTCCCCCCAGCCTCCGTATCGGTCCGAGTTGGCGACCTTCATCCTGACGGTTGGTGTGCGGTTGTGGCTGGCACCGCGACCCTTCGGGCGTCCTCCCCCTAGCCTCTACATTGATCCATGATCGGTGGCATGCTCACGGCGGCGAGTGGTGGTGGCGTGGTGGAAGCTCTGTGGCGACAGCGGCCTGCGGGCTGCAACATGGTGGTGGGATCTGTACGGCCAGGTGGGCCTGGAATGATCCAGCTACCGTGTCCGGTCGGCAACCGTCGAAAGGCGGTGGAGGGAGGTCCCTCTAGTGGGTGGCGGCGCGCTAGGCTTCTCTCTCCGACCCGCCGCTCATGCCGTGTGTTTGTCTTCGTGTCATAGGATGGAGTGCGCAGATGCCGGGGCGGCGGCACTGGGTGGCGGGTCACATGGGTTGCTCTTCGGCAAGCACCATGATGACGGTGGTGGATGCTTCGTTTGGTTGTGTGGGCAACAAGGGGTGCAGCGGCGGGTGGCTCGTGCGCGCTTCTAGCGTTGCTTGGATCCGGATTGGGTTCCTTTTCACTTGCGCCCTACGACCCTCTTCGTGCCACGGGGGAGTGAACGATCGAAAGCTTTTGACGTCGGCGACGCCCGCGGGTGCCGCTTTCCTCTTGGGGACGTCGTCTTGGTGATCTTCCGCGTGTCAGGGTTTCAGGTGAAAACCCAAGTCCTTTGGACTCGGCGGCGGCGACGCTTTGCGCCGTTACCCTCTTGGGGGCGTTGTCGTGGAGCTCAGGGACGGTGGGGCGCAGCGTGGAGCTGGTGTGCTTGTCCGGCTTCATAGGCATGGTTTGATGTGGCTTCTGTAGCTCGATTTTCTTAGTATCTTCTTTGTAAGAGTGCTACCTCAGTACTTTGTATCGTTCTGTCGTTTCTTGGGCGTTGTGCTGTCTGGCCCAGCAGCGGACTCAAATGGTCTGGTTTTATTTATAAAGCGGGGCAAAAGCCTGTTTCGTGTGTGTATGCATGCAGATGAATTTCTAACTACCGGACGATATATTGTTGTAGATCGTAACAACCCGGTTACGTACGTGCCCCCGACTAGCTAGGGTGTATGAGGAATATAATTTCCACCAGCGTGGTTACTTATCATCCATTATTAGGCTGTGCAGCGTACGGTAATGATTGGTGCGCACATGGTTTATTAGCTAAAGAGCTCGATGTGATGAGTTAATTAAACACTAATACTCCGGTAGCTGGCTGGCTTGGTATATAGCTGTTCGTGCATTAACAAGTATCGTAGTAGTACTAGTAATTGTTTAGCATTAGAGGGGACACCAATTGCGTGCATGCAAGGGCTCTTCAGATTACTGAAGACTACTCCATTTGGCGCTGCACCCTATGATTGGATACTGAAAGTCGCATCAGGATTCAGGATAGTCTGGATGTTGAGTTGACGCATGCACGCACTCCAGCTCCAGGAGTAGTATCAAGAAATTCCTAGAAATAAGATTTATTATAGATAAACTAGTGTGTTTAGTGGTCTTTTCAGGACCAATCATCAATAATTTCCTGGAAATTACACCCTGATATATATCTTGAGTTGACGCATGCATGCACACTCCCTGCCGGATATATCAAACAATTGCCTTGAAATATAAACAAAAATCCTTGCATACATGATTGCAGATGTCTTTTCAGACGGAAGATGCATGTATGTACGTATATAGCTACTGTAGGTTGTAGAACAGGCTGTGTTAGCTGATTGTTGGTAGGGATCGTATATATGCGGTTTCGAAAGCCTAAAATGATGTAGAGCTAGCTGGGTGGCTGGGTTCCTTTTGCCTCCGGACGGATGGATCGATGGAGAAGACTGAAGAGGTGCGTGCAAATGAAGAAGCTTTTTCGCTGTCGCCCCCGCATCGGCCCGATCTGTATCTCATCTTCCGTTGCGGCTAGCTAGCTAGAGGAGAGCTTGTTCCAAACCGCCAGATTGTCTTGAGCTCACCTTATTCGATCGTGGTATATTTTCACGCACTGAAGGTAATCGGTTAACTCGAGCTAGATAGACATCAGAATCCGGTGTGCAAAAATGGGATCGGCCATTAACGAGTTGGAAGACAAAAGGGACAGCCTGTGTGTTTCTGTGTGGGGAGACGAAGGGGGATGGAGATGAGGACGAGAGTTTGCGGTGTTGATACGGCACGTAAGTACGTACGTAAATGCATGTCGTAAAATGCAGTTGCTTGGGCACGTATACGTAGTAGACAGGAGAGAGTAAAATGCAGTTGCCTGTGCAAGAAAAGGAGGAGGAAAATGCAGTTACATGCTGCGCTGCTGCTGCATGCATCTTCGATCATCTCAGAATCTGAGATCCATCACGTACGTAGCGTAGGCAGTAGACGACACGTGGATGTGGATCCAATGGATGACGAGCGACGGAGCTATGGAAGCAGGCAGCAGCAGTACGGGAGGCAGAGTGACGGGTCGACAAGGTTGGTTGCTCAGAGAAAGTACGAGACATGGCAGCGCACGAACGCTCAGAGCGGAGTGAGTATGTGCGTGGTCCTCCCCGAATTGGCAAATTAATCAATCAAGCGCCCCCACTACGCTCCAGTCCAAGAAATCCAATCCAGATCCTGACACCCAATCATGATCATAAGTGTGGTGCCATGTCCCGCACGCATCAAGGTTCCATCTCGCGGTAATTAATCTGGAGGATCAGTCTGCAACCAGCTTATTAACCTCGTGCATGGGCCGGCGCAATTGATGCTGATGTAGACGTCAGCTTCTTCTTATTATAGTTGAGGAAGAATGAAGAAACCGGGAGCAGGGATGTAAACGGATCTTGATCAGATATTGGTATTTTCATACCCTTTGTCATTTTTTTTGTCGTGCTGCGATCGGAGCCGATAATTGTCAAAGGTGAATTCAAATGCGGACTATATCGGATGTGTAGGGAGCAGATCGGATTGGACTCGGACTGCAAGGGATAATAAAATAAGTACACCCATTTTTTTAAAAAAGTTTCTTGTATGCAAATAACATGACCAGATAGCATATAACACGTGAATGCGTACAAAGCTGTACGCTCCTTTATACAATACAAATCAGCTTACGACGTGCAATATCATGGTGATCCAAAGGTAACCAAGGACATTAACAATAAAGCAATAATAAAAGTGTAATATGCAACATCGAAGTAGACTAACTAGGTTTTCTGGGCATCTTGGGTGTGGCTAATTTATCGGATATTCCAACGTACCATTGGAATATCTGTACCATTTACATCCCTACGTGGAGGCTGCATTCGCTTAGCTAATCCTAGATCATGTCTTCTTCAAGCTAGCAACATATTTTTTCCTCAAAGGTCAATTAAAATTCATTAATCGTTAGGGATGATAAGCATCGTAGTACACATAGCTTCGAGGAGGAGGAGGATGAGCAGGCGGGGCTGCAGTGTAGTGTAGGTACAACGCGCCGCCGCCGTGGCGCAACGGGCGTACGGTGGCTTTCGGCCGAGAGAGCGATGGCCTTTACGCCGAGCTGCCAAGTTCGTTGAAGCAGCTAGCAATGGCGATACATGCATGGCGGCGGCTAATTAATCGGCTCAGCTGTACTGCTAGTGGTAGATTAGATTCTTTCTTTTTCTTTCCAGAATGTGAGCATGCCGATCCATGCTGCTTATGCTTGTCCTGATTCTGCTAACAGGAAGTTCACGGCTTGATCGACTTGTGTGGTGCTGCATGCATGCTCCAGCTAGGATGCTGCGGGACCGTACTGTATGATTCGGCCTTGTTTTGTGAAAGTTATCATGAGATGCATGTGTGTTTGCCGTAAATGAAAATCAATGGATGTGCATGGTGCTTCAGAATAATCAGTAGGTTGGATAAGAGAAAAGTCAGCAGGTTTGTTTTTTTCCTAGGGAAAAAGAAGTCAGCAACGAGGCCGCATCCAGCCCAGGGTGGATGAATAGGCCACATACTGTGCAGCCCACAGGCCTGCGATAGGGGAAAACGAGATGAGTGGCCAGATTCAACGGTGGGCCGGCCCAAACTTCTCTCCGGACCCACAACGGTGGACGGCCTGTAGGAGTATCTCGGGTAGTTTTTTATGTTTCCACTTAAACCCCAGCAGTCGATCGACTCACTTCACCTCCAGCAAAAACAAAAAACTTCACTTCCTATAGGCAGGCCATAAGCAAACCGATTCACACAAGAAAAACAAATGTGAACGAGCATTAAAAATATGGAATTTCCCGATTCCCAGAAGAGAAACTAATGGATGCCAGAATAGCTAGGCAGCCCTGTCGATCGTAGTTTGTGTATTTCGTGCAACAAAACTGGCTGTCTTCCCTCTGCCAAAACGAATAGCTCATACAGGGATCGGCGTTTTCCATATACGCCAATAAGCGCCGAATATCTGCAGTCATTAATGAAAAAGATTTGCTGCATTTCCTCCTCTTCTCCTTCCATATGCATGCCCATCTACGAACAGAATCAACCATGGTGGAAAAATAATCAGGCATGGAAATTCCCACAAACCCTATTCTTCCCAACAATTTTAGGATGCATGCATGTGTAACCATGACGATACGACTGCTCTACAATCTCCTGATCAGTACAATCTGAAACTGTATAAACTCCTACACCCGCAGTTTGTTTATTCAGAGAGATGTGCACGCGTCGATCGATATGATCGCCGCGCCCACGCTCTCGATCAGTCAGGGTGCGCAGCTGCTAGCGCCGGCAGTGGCAGCCTCGGGCCGTGCCGATGCCGCCGGAGCCGAGGTAGACGCACCTGCCGCCGCCGCAGCCGTTGTAGTGGCAGGCGTCGCTGCAGGCCCGGTTCGCCATCGTCTCGCTCGGGTCGCACAGCCCCTCCACGAACGTCTCCCCGCACCCGTGGTTCGACGCGTAGTCGCCCACCCATGCCGACCCTACGTACCAGCAGAAAAAGCACGCATCAACTCAGAGTGCTGCAAAAACCATGGCTATGTCGCGCGTGGGGTTCTGCTTACTGGTAACCGTGGCTAGAGAGGCCACGAGGAGGAGCAGGAGAAGGACAGCTGAGCGCATGTCGACGCCCGCCGCCGCCCTGCAGCCGCCGCAAGCCATTGGCGATTGGGAGGTGGATCGTCGGTGGTGGCGCTGACGCTCGATGCCTAGCTCCTCGACCGTAATTTTATAGGGAGGATGTGATGATCTGACACGGACGGAGGTTAAATCCAAGTCCTCTCCTGCGCGAAAGCTTTTGTCGGATTAGTTCTCTGTTTTGGACAATCAGACGTACGGTGGATGGGCGTGAGGCGCTCTTGCCGTGTTTTGGATGGGTTTAGTGGGAATTTAATTCCGTCCAAATATAAGCATGCCAGGGAATAAATATAGTAGGATATCATTGCAAGATCAGTTTTGCATCTTGCATTCATTGCCAAGGAAATAAACAAAACTGGGCCACAATTTATTTTCCCCTTTATTTCATATTAGTCCTCTTATTAATGAAAATGGTAAGTCTTTTGCTATTCTTCAAAAAAAAGTGAGCATCCAGTCACGCCCGCGTGCATGCATGTTCTGCTCTTGGTCTTTTTTTTTGCTAGTTTTCTCCCTTGGAAGTACCATTTTTTATTCAGAAGGAGTAGAGATCATTAGAGATTAATGCTAGTGTGAACATTACATAAATTAAGATGGCAAATTGATCATTAGTGGAAAAGGCAATGTAACATATGAATATATGATGATGTCTAGTCGTTGGTCAAAAAAGGATGTAATATGTGGGAAACGGACTTGAGTAAGATGACGAACGTTGGGTGGAAGAAAACACATCTAGCAAAAAACAGAACGTTACATCATTTTGGAAGAGATTTGTTACACGAAGGGTAGAGGTTTGTTAGGTTTTTAAGATGCATTTGGTATTTTAGTTTACAAACTACAAAATAATCAAAAATAAAATGGTGTGAAAGTTCCGGATCAAACTCCTCACTCTGAGGCAAGACACACAAACACGCAATAACCAACTAAGCAAGCATCATTATCTGATTCTTTTGAATGCAGTGTATTTAATACTATGTGTATCCATTTGATCTCAGGTCATTTTTTTTAGAATGGCTTAAATATTCTTTTCTTCACCAATAAACCATTGGTCTGACTGGTGACTAGTCTCGCCCGTTCAATTTTTAAAAAACAATGGACCGAACCAATTCAATCAATCGAGTTGAAATGCTTGTTTTATTCGTGTTGTTTGTGCGGTTTAACAAACGAGGGGCAACCGAACCGCTACCAATAAGCACGGACAAACCATAAACTCTAAAGAGGAAGCGTTGGCGGGCAGGACTAGGCGGATGCTCTAAAACGAGAATGTTGGTTTGAAGGTTGGTGGTGTATTTGTCGTTATTTTCCCGACTTCGTTTATGGGATGTGGGTCCAAGGTAGCATGAGGATGGTCCCCTGGTCAACCAGCGACTATGACATGCGACTAGTTGCTTGCAGGGCATGTTAATTTATTGACTCACAAATTCTCGTTGGTGATGGTAACTTTATTTTGGATCTGATAATGGTTCCCGCGTGCACCTCGGCTGCGTTGGATGTAGACGGCGGCCACAAGTTTTGGTGTGTGCGAGAAATGTTAGGGGTCATTTCGTATTATTCTATCTTAATGATGATTTCGCAAAGTTTTCATGACATTGTTTTTTCCGTTATGTCTTCTAGTTTTCATGTGTATTTGTTCGTGTAGCTTCGATTTAGATTAATGAAATATGGGGTTGATTTGGAAACAAACCATGTCTGCTCTACAAGGACTAGAGTACACACAGGTCTGAAACTGCTAGAGTTCACAGGTCTGAAACTGCATGCATAATCTTCTATACCTGCACTTTTATTCGAAGATCACATATCGATTGCTGTGATGGCCACGCTCTCGATCGGATAGGTAGCTAGGGCAGGCAGTGGCAGCCCCGGGCATTGCCGGAGCCGAGGTAGACGCAGTGGCCGGCACCGCAGCCGCTGTAGTGGCACGCGGCGCTGCACTCAAGGTTCGCCGCCGTCTCGGCCGGATCGCACCGCTCCTCCACGGACGTCGCTCCGCACCTTTGGTTCGCCGGGTAGCCGCCCACCGACGCCGACCCTACGTAAGGGGAGATCACGCATCAACTCAACTCCATGCAGAAAGAAAGAAAGAAAGAAAGAAAACGCACAGCAAAACAATGGCTATGTCGCGTGGGGTTTTGCTTACTGGAAACCGTGGCCAGTGAGGCCACCAGGAGGAGGAGCAGGAGAGGGGTCAGGCGCATGTTGATGTCTCTGTAGCGGAAAGCCATTGACGACGATTTGAAGATCGATCTGGCGTTGGTGGCGATGGCGCTCTACTGCTCGATGCCTCGATCGAGTACTGCATTTTATAAGGGTTTTAGCCCCCCTTCCGCCTTTTCTGGATGGGTTTAGGGGAATTAATTCAGTCAAAAAATAAGCAGGCGGGAAATAATTAGTAGGGTATCATTGGAAGCTGAACCGAACCACTCCTTGTACATAGCTGGACTGATTTACCGCACCAAGTTTATCGATGGAGTTGAACCGTTCGTCTTGTTCGTGGTGTTCGTGCGGCAGAGGAGAGCAGGGGACGGGCGGCCGAAACCGCCGCCGGCGACCACATGAGTTACACAGGCAGCCAGTGCGTCGTACCTTCCCCTCGTACGTGACTTTGATCTCCGGAGAATTTGCCTGTACGTGACTATGATCTGTTTCAATCAATTCAGCCAGTTCTTCACTGGGAGCAGCTGCCCAGTTCAGCCAAAACAGCTACTCCAACCAGTTCTTCGCTTGGTTTCGTTCGGCCAGCACAACACCACTCTGAAACTCGCCAGGCTTACAATTCTGCCACAACAGGACGATCACATAATCAAGCTTGTAGCTTCGCTCTTTAGTTACTCAGCGCATTCAGTTCTTCAGTGCCCACACCTGAATCTACATGGGAAAAAAAACGTAGGCTAAGGATGCACGTGAACGGATATGTCTGCGATCTGACTGAGAAGACCTGCCGTATGCCATTGAAGAAAACACGGCAACAAGGAAGCACATTCAGGTCATGTGTTGTTTTTTGAAGAAAAAACTGAAGTGGTAGTGTGGTACTGACTCCCTAATCTCGCCCTCAAAATGTGGTGGTCTGATGAAATTTTCTAGAAAATATCATACAAATCGAACATAGGGGTCTAAGATCTGATTTTCGGAGATCAAAAATTGTCAGACAAACAATCTAAAACGTGGCAAATCACCTAATCCCAACTATGCGCAGGATACAGGTTCAACACAAGCAACTCGACACAGCTAGTGGCTAATACTGTTAAAAATGATTCTGGATACTCACTAGAATGGCAAAAATCTAAGATGTTTTTTTAAAAAACTGCATACTTTAATTCACTTCAAACAAGGATACATCATTCAGTATTTCGGGAATAATAAATCTCATTTAGTATTTCTGGAATAATAAATCTCATTCAGTATTTCGGGTATAATAAATCTAGGAGGATCGCAGTCCCAGAAACCAGAGGTATTTGAACCAAAACAAGCTCTAGCAAGATTATGTGCAACCTTATTAGCCTCCCGAAAGCAATGTTGCATGGAAATAATTCCAATCCGGCTGGCAAACAGTCTGCAAGAATAGCTGTATATGGCTCAAAATTTAAACATCTCCATTAAAAGCCTGAACTAATTCCAGTGGATCAGATTCTATGATGACATCATGGCAAACAGATAGCAGATAGCAGAGAAAGTGCAGAACTGATTCCACAGGCACAACATAACTTCTCAACAACCATCAACCAAGTCTAAAATTTTACCACCAGGGATCAGGAATAAGAGGTATCAAGCGTGAGAAGATCACATCCAACTCGCCTCAACACATACCAACCCACCTCCCGAGCTACTACTACTGGGATCATCAGTGGCAGTGGTCACGCCCTGCTAACTGACGATGTTTCACGAGACAAAACGCACAGGAAATTATTACAGCGCACGTAATTCTCTCTACAGTCTCAAGTGTTCCTCCAAAACTACCTAGCTCTTGCAACATCACTACGTGACACTTCACTTCTTCACCTCTTCGTACTCTGCCTCCGGAGCCTGGTCGTCTCCGCCCTGTGATCCTCCTGTCTGCGAGCCACCAGCCCCACCGCCGGTCATGTGCTGCCCGATCTTCGAGACAGCCTTGTTGGCCGCTTCGATCTTGGCCCTGATCTTCTCAATGTCATCTGAGGCCATCTCATTGCGGAGATCGGCGACGGCCGACTCAACCTCAGACACAACCTCAGAGGGCACCTTGTCTCTGTACTCACCCAGACTCTTCTCGATGCTATAGATGGTGGTGTCTGCGGTGTTTCTGAGATCAATGAGGGTCTTGCGCTCCTGATCCTTCTGCGAGTGCAGCTCAGCCTCGTGTACCATCTTCTGGATCTCAGACTCAGAGAGACCGCCAGAGGACCGGATGGTGATCTGCTGCTCCTTTCCAGTTGACTTGTCTTTGGCAGAGACTGTCACTATTCCATTGGCGTCAATGTCGAATGTGACCTCAACCTGTGGGGTTCCCCTTGGTGCTGGTGGAATGCCAACAAGATCAAACTCGCCAAGAAGTTTGTTGTCTGATGCCATCTCACGCTCACCTTGCAACACGCGAACACCCACTTGGGTCTGGTTGTCAGCAGCAGTTGAGAAGACCTGCAGCACAAAAAGACATAGCTAAGCATGCTGCCAAAACAATATGGACACGGCAAGCAAATTTATAGAGATCACTTGTAACAAATCGTAGAATTCTATCATAAAAAAGGACAATCAGCACTGCTATGGAAAATCCAGCTCCACGTGTGACATTAGAGAAGGAACCAAGATGTGAAGGCAAGCAAGCTAATGATGCCCCACAAAAAAGAAGCTAATGATACAGAGATTAAGAGGACAGGAAACCCTGTCAGAGGATGTTATTTAATACAAAGATCAAAATGTGAAGGCATAGCTAAGTATGCTGCCAAAACAATATAGGCATAGCAAGAAAGGTAATACAGATCAGATTAACAAACCATAAACTCTATCGTGGAACATAGACAGGCAAAATTTAAGGTAAAGAAGAAAAACTGGTATAGAGAAGCCAGCTCCATGTCTGCCATCCGAAATCACCCATGGCTAAGGTCACTATAAAGGGTACCAAGTGTTAAAGCCAACAAACCAACATTACAGAGCTTGAAAGAACAGTACGAACTAAAGAGGATGTGCTTTAATGTGAAGTTCAACTGTATATCAACACCATGACCACAACGGAGGAGTCATAACCAACAACCAATTGACACAAAACCATCATATAAACATGTAAAGAAGATAAATAATATACACCAAACAGAGAAAGATGATTTATATACCACCAAAAGAACGAACTGGAGTAACCAACATCATAGCCCTTGAGAACAGTTACTAACCTGGCTTTTCTTTGTGGGAATGGTAGTGTTCCTGTTAATCAGTCTGGTGAAGATACCACCAAGAGTCTCAATACCAAGCGACAGAGGGGTAACATCAAGGAGAAGTAGCTCCTTAACATCTCCACGGAGAATGCCACCCTGAAGAGCAGCACCCATGGCCACAGCTTCATCAGGGTTAACTCCTTTGCTAGGGGCCTTACCAAAGATTTCAGAGACTACTTCCTGTACTTTTGGAACCCTTGTCATTCCACCAACAAGAAGGACCTCATCTACATCCTTTATAGTTATACCGGCATCCTTCAAGCAGCTCTTGCATGGCTCCCTGGTCCTCTCAATCAGATTACTCACCAAAGACTCATATTTTGATCTTGTCAATGTGATATTCAGATGTTTTGCTCCAGAGGCATCAGCGGTGATGAATGGAAGATTGATTTCAGTCTGGGTTGTCGAAGAGAGTTCAATCTTCGCCTTCTCAGCTGCTTCACGCAGTCTCTGCAGGGCCAATCTATCCTTTGAAAGATCAATAGCTTCAGTCCTTTTGTACTCACTCACTAAGAATTCCAACAGAGTATTATCGAAGTCTTCTCCACCAAGGAATGTGTCACCATTTGTGGCTTTGACCTGACAAGAACATAATCAAAAGATCAGTGACAGGAATAAAGCACTGAATAAAAGCTTTCCTTTTAAGACAGTAAATTACTCGTAAGAAGCAAGTTACGAACACTGACCTCAAACACGCCATTAGAGATTTCTAGAATGGAGACATCAAAGGTTCCCCCTCCAAGGTCAAACACAGCTATCAAACCCTCCTTGTTGTTTGTCCCATAAGACAGTGCAGCAGCAGTTGGTTCATTGATGATCCTTTCGACATCAAGCCCAGCAATACGACCAGCATCCTTAGTGGCCTGCCGCTGAGCATCGTTGAAATAAGCTGGAACAGTAATCACAGCCTTGGTAATAGACTTGCCAAGGTAAGATTCAGCTGTCTCCTTCATCTTGGTCAACACAAACGCACCAATCTGGCTTGGAGAGTACTGCTTGCCATCTGTAGTTTCAACCCAAGCATCTCCATTTGGAGCCTTCACAATTTTATATGGCACCATTTTCATCTCCTTCTGTGTCTGCGGGTCATCAAAACGCCGCCCTATCATACGCTTTGTGCCAAAGAAGGTGTTCTGTGGGTTGGTCACTGCTTGACGCTTGGCTGGAGTGCCCACAAGTAGCTCTCCCTTCTGAGAGAATGCGACAACTGACGGTGTTGTCCTGGCGCCTTCTGAATTCTCAATCACCTTCGCGTTCTGTAATTAAGAATAGGCTTGATCAGGCAAAATAGGAGGAAACTGGCAGAAAATAAAACACTACATGAAAGAGTCTGGCACGCACGCACCTTTCCCTCCATAACAGAGACACATGAATTGGTTGTTCCCAGATCAATCCCAATAACTTCATTTCCAGTTGGCTTTGCACTGAGCAACAAAAGCAGACAAAAAAAGGTTATGTACAGGCACCGAGAAGAATTTCACCTAACTGTATTATATGCAAACCAATATATATATAAGATGAGTACCTGAAAGCTCTTGCAAAACTGCCCCATCTCGAGCAACCATTTGCAAGATACGTCGATTGGACGTTGGCAGCCAGCTGAAATGTGAACAATGGTCAGAAAGTCAGATACACAGTCTAATAAGAAGTATCGTCTGTTCAATGACAATGTTAAGCCGCCCTAAGACTTATTGCCTGTACGCGCACCCAAAAAAGGGACATTTTTTATGAAATGGAAGAATAATGCATATCATCTCACTGAAAGTTGTAGCAGTTAGTTATTGCATACAAGTCACGCGCACATCAACAATGGGGAGGTACAGTAGTACTCTGACTGCAGATATTATTACTGCGAGCGTGAGAAATCGTTCCAAAGCCACCGACTTTCCTAATCTGAGAAGCACATAACCACACAAGTACGAACTGACAGTTCATACTCACAAAGTCACAAGCATAGAGATAGAGCAGAACCACGGTAACCTCTAAAAAGGCACAGATACACAGTTCCGGCCATTTAGCGTAAAGGAAATGAAAAACCTGCGCTCGCGTCGCGATGCATCAGATCGGGAACTAGGCAAGGCAAAACCGTTTGCAGCCCAAACCTAACGAGCTCCTAAACCCGGTCACTACTGCTACGAGGGCACGCATAACATAATCGAACTTCCACCACTCGATTCGACCAAATCGGCCTAGGATCACAGCGCGCAGATAACACCGGACACCGCCGTACCAAAATCCACACCGATTCGTGAAACAAAATCCCAGATGATCAGGAAAAAGGGGGCGAGAGCGCACAACAGAAGGGAGTGGGTGGAGGAGGGCGGAGCTTACGGTCCCGAGAGGCGACGCGCGGCGCACGGCCCGGAGGAGCAGCGATACCGCCATGGCGGGGCGACCAGCGAGGCGAGCCGAGGCACAGGGCTTTGGGGATTCGGGGAGCGGGCGAGCGGGGAAGCGGGGCGAAGTCTGGGTGGAGACGACGGGGAGCGGCGTGGCTTTTGTGCGGGGAATGAGGTTGGGGAAGGAAGAATGCTCTGGAGGTTTCGTACGAACGGTGGAATGCTCTAGAGCGGCGCGGGCGAATGTATCTGGGCCGCTGGGCCCAAGGCCGGCCCGACTCGCGAGTTTTGGTCGTTGTGTTCTCAGGCTTGGGCCGCCACGAGGTCACGGTTTGAGTTGCCACACGGTTCAAATGCTCTTTGCGTTTTCACCAACCTCCTGAACTTTTGTTTTGTGAAATAAACTACACAGTAAAAAAACTTGATTCCAAGAGATCTTACTTATAAAAATATATTATGTGAATGAGTTTCGCTACTTGTTCCAACTTTAAAATATGAGCTCAATCACGCCTCCACCTGCACTTTTCGATATTAAGTTGTCGACTTCCAGCTCCATCGGTTAACTTAGGACGGTGATTCGAGATGGATCTCAGCTGGGTTATTAAATATACTTCGACCTCGGATTTTAAAATTTTCATGAGATGGTTGATAAACAAAAAAAATCGAATAGCTAACATTTTCAAACGGAACCGCCTCTTTTGGCTTCGGAGAAATTCTAGGCGGAGGTTCAACGCTCAAAATTAGTGTTGATGGACCAAGAAGATAAGAGAAGCATATGACATGTGAAGGCACACCGAAGCACCGGGTTTGGTTTAGGACGTTATGATACCTAAGAGCATCTCCACTCGGACCCCCCCCACCACCCCCCCCCCCCAACCTTTCCGCGACACGTCCATGCAGACAACCTGGACACGAGCCAAACAGAAAACACCCACCCAACTGGCTCCCCCAAACTCATCCCAACTATTTGGACTGTCGGCAACCCTCTTATCAAGGCAGACGTGTGGGATGGAAATAAGACTGCCCAAACACGCCTGCCACATCGGATATGACCGATCGAGCCCATTTGCCCAAATAGCTCTTGATATGCCGCCCTCTCCCACCTTTGTAGCGATTCTCCCGCCACCCCTCAAATCTTCCCGTTCGCTTAGCTCAGTTGTAGCCATTTGTCCGCCCTCAAGGGAGGGAAGAGATGGAGAGGACGTTGTTATGTCCCTTGTGGAGATGGACAACTCGTCCGAATCGGTGGAGCCGAGATCCTCGACGAAGCTCAAGACAGAGAGCATCACTCGCAAGAGAAGGTGCGACCGACAGGCAGCCAAGGTGGCGATAGGAACATGCATGTGCCCACGCCCACGCCAAGATCGTGGCAGAAGCCCCGCTATCATAGCGGCACATCCCGGAAAGCATCACGCGAGAGGATGTTGGGAAAATTGGGCACACTCCTTTAACTTTTAGTGGAGATTAGCACACTCTTAACATGACAAGAAAATACACTGCGAAATAAGACGTAAGCTTCAACACGACTGATATACGGATGCGTCCATTTCATATAGTACCTTTATTTACTTACTAGAGCGGATTTTTAGCCGTCCATGGGCTATACCACCCCTTTGCATGCCGTCTGATCAACCCTCATATTCATATTGGATTGTCAGTTAGCTATGCATGCAACGTAAATCAACATGAAAACATGTAAAAGCTACGATTAGCTACTAATTATACGTTGCTGCAAAAAGTTTATCGGTTAGTGCTGTCAGTACGGCTCAGCACACCTAGTCAGTGCACTGGCACAACCAACATGGTTCCACCTAATTGATGGGTATTAAATACAAGACTTACTATGGCTGCTGATTAGATGTAAGAGGAGATGCTTCAGTACTGAAAAGATGGTATCGAGTTGCTGAATTGAACGGGTGTGCTGATCTGCACGTTCCTTCTCCACCACGGTGGCTTTTGTGTTTGTTTTTAGCCACATGATGATTAAATGAGGCGAGAAAATAATAGGGACAATAATTCTATAGTACTTCAGCACCGAAAAGACTAACGTCTACCTATCTTTGCTCTGATTGTATATTTCATTCTCTCTTCAATGTCTTATACTCTTTAAGATATGCTTAACTCTACACATGATCATTATTCATATAAACTCTTAAATGTAACCTTGGTCATCATATAATTTTTTGGATTCCAATACATGAATTCTTATATTTTTATTAATGGATAAGATCTATAAGGATATCTTAATTACAAACATTAGTTTATAAGAATTATCATTAATTACGAAGACCAGGGCATGAGGACACATGCACTTTTAACGTGCGCCTAGTTGCACTTATCAATCTTTTCCCGAATATATTGAGTTGATCAGATCATAATCGTCGACATGTTAGGTAGGATGAAAAATATGACCCACTTGTCCCACCAAAACTCTATTTTATGCATGCCTGCTAGCTATCATCCTTAATGTTCAGATAGGGGCGTAGACTCGACCACTTGGTCGCAGACAATTATGTCGTGATATATAATTTCAAAAAAAATATGTCGTGATATATATACCTAGTAGTCCAGGTCCAGGAGCAACTTACTTAGGAACTATGAAGATTAATAAAAAGGAGTTAATTGCACCAGCGGTCACTGAACTCGTTGAGTATGTGCAATTAAGTCACTAAACTGGAAAACTGAATTTTTTAGTCACACAACTGAATAAGTGGGTGCATTTTAGTCAAAAAACCGGACACCTCATCTGGCTTTGGTGGGAACTTTTTCAGAAACCCCCTCGGATAACACTAGGAGGACGGTATTGCAAAAAGGAGAGAATCTAGCGCCTGGTTGCACTTATCAATCTTTTCCCGAATATAGGACTTGATCAGATCGAGATCGAGTCGTCGGCATGTTCAGTAGGATGAAAAATAGGATCCACTTGTCCCACTTTTGTGTTTTATGCATGTCAAGATAGGCGCGCACACTTCATTTACGACCACTTGGTCGCAGGCAATTATGTCTGTGATAATACCTAGTAGTCCAGGAGCAACTAACTTAGAAACTGAAGATTAAAAAAAAAGTATAATCTAGTAGTGCATCATGCATGCACGGTTAGTTGCTTGCATTTCTCAATCTAGTGATCAAGAGCGAATGAGCGAGTCGTCGTCGGAATGTTCACGTCGGGTAGTTATGATTTCAATCTGCCCCCGCCACTTAGTTAAGCCGACACCAGGTTGAAATCAATCACGTGGATATCGAGTTGTCCACGAGGTTTACGTGGTTGCTACTTGCTAGGAAGATTCAAAGAAGTGGAAGACATATACGTACGTAGGATTCGGTCTGTCCGAGTTCCTCTATAAATATACCTACTCCTTCTAGGTTAAACACACATCTGCGCAGCAGTGCATCTGTGCATGTGCTTCACTACTTTGCCATCACCCACGGCCAAGAACATCTGTTAGCTGTAAGGGTAAGCTAGCTCTAACTTCTCCATTTTTCATGCATCAACCTGTCATGCGTGCATTCCTTCTGAAAGTTATATATTCCCTTTGTAAAGAGATATATACGTCATCTAGCCATCTAGGTTTCATGCAGGTTATTTTGCGTGGGACATTATTATTATTATTTTGTAAAGGGGAGTATTGTGAATATTGTTCTTTTCATGAATTGTATGAACTCATTTTGAAAATTTGGAAGTAGAGTCGAGATTTTTGGCTCCAATGCTCCTGGCATACGACTTTCAAATAACGTGAAAAAAAATCCCGACTACAGCAAACGGTGTATCCCACAAACGTGTAACAACTAAATTTGAAATACTTTGTATTTTGAGGCACACAAAATTGGTAAAAGTGTAGATTTGTATATGCATAGATTTATATTCTATTTTAGTACAGATTTTCATTTTTCTGTAGCCCACGATCCAAAGTATTTGGAATTCATATTTTACATCTTGGTGGGATATCACCAGCACCTACATCCACATTTTTTCATAACCTTTTGAAACTCAAAATATGATTTTCAAAAAAAAAATAAGTGCCATGACAGTATGACACTAGTGCCCGTGAGCAAAAGACACTTTCGGAGTAGAGATTTCTTGCACCCGATCTCCAGTGCTCCTGCTAGTTTAATTTTTGAAACAAATTAAAATATTCAGAAAATTCTGAAAGAAAGCATGCATGTTCTAGACGACATATCCTATATGCGGGTAAAATTAGAAGGCTTTGTATTTTGAAAGACACAAAAATGAAAAATGTACATATGTTAGTTAACAATGCATAGTTATAAATTTCCATATCTTCTTATTTTTTATAACATAAACGCTTGTAGAATAAATCATTAAGAACGAGAAGCCCACCATAAATCATTAAGAACGAGAAGCCCACCATACTTCTGTTTTGACATTTTACACGCTTCTGTTTTGACATTAACATAAAAAATATAGATTTGTGTATGTATACTCTTATATAGGTACTCGCTCCGTTCTGAATTAATTGACTCAGATTTAGTTCAACTTGTACTAAATCTGAGTCAATTTATTTAAAACGGAGGGAGTATGTTTTAACAAATTTTGTCATTTTTATGTAGCCCACCATACAAAGTATTTGGAATTCATATCTTACACTTTTGTGGGATACACCAGTGCCCTACATCCAGATTTTTTTCATAATCT
Source organism: Poa annua (assembly GCA_026929855.1). Taxonomy (NCBI): domain Eukaryota; kingdom Viridiplantae; phylum Streptophyta; class Magnoliopsida; order Poales; family Poaceae; genus Poa; species Poa annua. The sequence continues at coordinate 263,499,226 of CM049427.1, read as the reverse complement.
TTTGAAACTCGCAAATACGATTTTCGATTTTTTTTAAGTGGCAGAGAACAAAAGACACTTTCCGTCTCTTACTTTGTTAGTTTGTTACCATGTCCTTCTTATTAACTACAGGTGGATCACATCCTATATTGTGAACAACATGGAGTTAACACCATTCGTTTGGCTAGCATTCGCCACTATTCTCATCGCAATTGTCTCGATCAAGATAGCACAACGAACAAGAACAGGACGATGTCTTCCACCGCCGCCGCCGCCGCCTGTGGCTGCGGGGTTCCCCTTTCTAGGGAGTCTGCCGGCGTTTCTCGCCAAGGGCTCGCTGCAAGTGATCCGAGACGCCCACGCGGAGATGGGGAGCGTCTTCACGCTGAGGCTGCTGCATCGCAGGGTGACCTGCCTGGTTGGGCCAGAGGTGTCCAGCCATTTCTACCAGGGGCTGGACTCTGAGATCAGCCAGGACGAGGTCTCCCAGTTCACCATCCCGACCTTCGGCCCCGGCGTCGCCTTCGACGTCGACTTCGCCACTCGTACGTACTATATATCAAGTTCTCATTATTCACCTCAACGCGGCTTTTCCGCAACTATGTGCTACCGCACCTTCCATCAATACCATCCGTTTGTTGGAGATTCGTGCTAACTTTTTGCATTGATCCCCTTACTTTTAAGCGTTTTTTGTATTGAAGTAGTCGGTATTATGGAGATACCTACCTAACTTTTCATCATTAGCATTAATAAGTGCACAATACATTTTTCGAATTACGCAATAACATATTTTTTGGTTTCTATTTTTTCGGATTAATGTAATAACAAAATAGTTTACATTGTACTCAAATATGTACTAAAGCATTTTTGGAATGATGTTTATAAATATAAAAAAAACATATTTGTTTATATATATACATATACAAATTACATACTTGTTTATATATATATAAAAAACTGCACGAGGGTCCGAGTTCTATAACAAAACAATACATTTTCCAAATGTAATAACATTTTCCGATTTTTTTTTTGATGTAATAACATTTTTCGGACGTAATAACATTTTCTTGGATGTAATAATATTTATTTTAACTAGCCATTTTCCGAATAATCTCCCAATCATGGAATATAGGGGAATCGTTTTGTCCATTTAAACAAATGGAGTGTCTTTTTGCAAAGTATTACACGGACCGTCGAATTCGGGATGTACGTCCCAGATAAGCAGTGCGGTCGCATATAGTTGCGTAGTTGCATTTCCGTTATTCACCTTAATAGTTTGACAGTCGGAAGGGTTTAATGATATACGCGCGTTGATGTGACATGTGTGTTTTGTGTATCTTGCGCAGGAGTACTTTGCACGATGGGGACAAGGTGGCACGGTTGACCTGAAGCAGGAGCTAGAGCACCTTGTGACGCTCGTCGTCAGCCGGTGCCTGCTCGGGGAGGAGGTCCGCTCCAAGATGCTGGGCGAGGTCGCAACGCATCTCCGCGAGCTCAACGACGGCATGCGCCTCGTCACCATCCTATTCCCGCACCTGCCGATCCCGGCGCACCAGAGGCGCGACAGGGCGCGCGCCAAGCTCGGCGAGATATTCTCCGACATCGTCAGGGCCCGCAAAGGCAAAGCAAGCAACAAGACCGACGACGACATGCTGCAGTGCCTGATCGACTCGCGGTACAAGGACGGCCGCGCCACGACGGAGACGGAGGTGGTCAGGATGCTGGTCTCGGCGCTGTTCGCGGGGCAGCACACGAGCTCCAGCACGGGCACGTGGATCGGGGCGCGCCTCCTCGCGCGCGGCAACGCCGGCCACCTGCTCGCCGCCGTCCAGGAGCAGGAGCGGGTCGTGTCCAGGCACGGGGACCTCGTCGACTACGCGGTGCTTCAGGAGATGGAGACCCTCCACCGCTGCGTGAAGGAGACGCTGCGGCTGCACCCGCCGGCGATGACGCTGCTGCGCCACGCACGCCGGAGCTTCACCGTGCGGACCAAGGAGGGCGACGAGTACGTGGTGCCGGAGGGGCACACGGTCGCGAGCCCGCTGGTTCTCCACAACCGGCTCGGGCACGTCTACAGGGACCCGGAGAGGTACGAGCCGGACCGGTTCGGCCCCGGGAGAGGGGAGGACGGCGCCGGCGGCGCGTTCTCGTACACGGCCTTCGGCGGCGGGCGGCACGCCTGCGTCGGCGAGGCCTTCGCGTACATGCAGATGAAGGTGATATGGAGCCACTTGCTGAGAAACTTCGAGATGGAGACGGTGTCGGCGTTCCCGGAGACGGACTGGAACGTGGTCATGCCGGGGCCCAAGGGGAAGGTGATGCTCAGCTACAAGAGACGGACCATGTGCGTGGCAGCCTAAAATTACGTCGTTGCGTTCCACTTGCTTGTGTTAGACTACCGTGATAATCGTGCGTGTGAGTTACCACTTTATACATGTGTGGGAATAGCTAAATACATGTTTGCTTGTACACCCACAAGGACCGGTCTCTCGGAGGTGCCCATAGGCTGGGATGGAGCCGGGGGAGGTGCTCGGGCAATGGCCCCCACCATGGTGGATTTTAGTTGTTGCACATGCATGTTGTCTACATACACACAAAAAAATGAGTGAATATGGATATTAAAACATGTCTACATACAAGTGTGATTATGATAGTATGATGAAGCACCGAACACCTAAATTTATTTCCAACTTTTATAGTTGATAGAAGCATTGTGATCTACACCCTGATCTATATCGATGGACATATCAGGACAAATATCGTCCATACCAGTAGAAGTCAATATCACTTAATATTTGTGATGCCAATTTTTAAGAAACAATATGTTACATCTGTATTAGACCCTAACAAACTATCTATTGGTTGATATATCAGTCATATTAATTGTTCTAGATTTAAAAAGCTGGTTACTAACTTATTGGGGGTGTGTGAGAATGAACATAAGAATCTAGTAGGGTTATAGCATACAAATTTGTTGCTCATTTTGATCAATGACATTTGGTTCATCTTCTACTCAGCTCTTCAGAGAAAATATTTATGCATTACCAATCTTTTATTTTTATAGATGCACAAGTAGTCCTACTTAATTTGGTACCGCGAGTTATCAATTTTGAGCGAGGACGCCCTGCAAGTCTTCCACCATGACTGAAATGCAACACGGACTGAAAGGAGTTGGGACTTGAGGCCATCACATAAGAATTATCACAACACAAGTATTATATCATATATATACTGGCAATGCAAATAACCAGATTAAGATGTATGGACGTCTTACATAGCATCAGACCATACAAGATATACATCATATTACGATGGGGAATGAAGGGTAAATACAAAGCTTGTACGCATATACACGCGCGGCGGGCATGTGATCCATGATGCTGCCAGCATTCGTTTATTGTATTGAAAACAAGAAGAAACATTTGGTACTAATTCGTCCATCCATGCTTGCTGCGCCTAGGTCAGACCTGCGGGAGCAACCTTCCGCGCAGCGGCCGCGGGTACTCGCGCATCCTGCTGGGGCTTTGTAGCAGATGATGCTGCATGCTTGCATAAGCAATGCGGAAAACAAATGGGATTACAACCGTCAGCGGAAGGTGACCCTACAAGCACCAGTAGAGCGCATATGGCAACAATGGCGGCCACCTTAAGCGAGGAAGCCATTGGTTGATTCCTGAGAATGGATAGAGCAAGATGAGCGCGCTAATAAAGGGATCGGATTTAGGACCGTGTATATGAGCTTAGTGGCTGCTCAATTGGTGCCCATATGCTGGACCAAGCGGGGCTATTTATAGGGAGCTACCCAACTCATTCACTCCATACTACATAACAACACTGCTATTATCATTAGCGACTCATCGGAAGCTATAGCAAAGTCTCCCTGAGGTGGCTAACAACGAAAGAACGATATAGAAAGAAGTGACGGATCAACACTAACACATAGTCATCCAATTATTGCCATTAGGATTTACAGAGCCGGTGGTAGCATGTGGATGGCATGGCACTACAAACCAGCATGATTACGAGGACCAAGGATTATTGAGTCATTGTGGTCTCCCTTGTAGATTATACTACGGTTGCATTATTGACAGTTTGGCACTTTTTTATTGGATTTTTGCTACTGGCCAGACGAAGCTGTTGAAGTGTATACGTGAATTGGCTAATTCTTTATCAGTTTAGAATTTTTAATACATCGGGTAGTGCATGAGACATGACATGGTATTTTCTCAGGGTATATCGTGACATCTGTATCATATTTCATATCATAAGAAGAGGTCAAGATAACCTATACAATGCCAAAAGCTACATGATACAACGACATCACATAGTTTACAATAACCCCACACCAATCAAACGACAAGGACACACATTGTACCGTCTTCAGCAAAACATGGTGAGGGGTGAGGGCCGAGGCGATACGCCGAGCTTTTAGGCCGCGTCACAGTCGATAAATGGAGCTTCACGAGACAGACACAAACTTCGGAAAGGCACAAGCCAACACAACACCGTCCACCCGTAAACGTGTAATAGATGGTGAGCGAACGGCGGGCCAAACCCGGCCGGAGGAGGCGTCAACCAAGAAGCGCTGGGGAGGACCAGAGCAAGGGGCCTTGGTGGATGCCCCTAGTGAATCGAGTGGGGAGGCGACCGCATGTCGTGCCGCTGAAATAGGGACGAGGTGTTGCAGGGGAGGGGGCCAACTGCTCTAGTGGTGGGTCGAAGAGGACGAAGTCGACGCAGGTGGCTCAGGGATTCGCTCTAGTGCTGTTTCTCAGCAGGGAGGAGAGGCGATCACATTAGGAGGGATTGAGATGGGAACGGATGCTAGTCTGTTGTTGGTCTTGATAGTGCTATTTGCTTTGGAGAAAGATGGAAATTGCTAACATACTCCATATATTTGCTTCTGCTAATTGTCTTGACCGATAGCTGCTAGTATCGCTAATTGCCGGTGTTAAGTGTGTCTCTGTACTAATTGCATATGGATTGAGACTAATGTTTTATTGAGACTTTATACTTATTTTATATAGATAGCAAATAATTTATACCGAATGTACATCATGGCTAAGTGGCTGGCATAATTTATTTTATTTGAAACTGGCAAAAGCTTTGCCTTTGCACAAGCCAAGCGAACATTTTGCATTGGGTGGAGCCCAAGCTTTCCACACAAGGGTCTGGAAGTTCGTCACAATGGCGCCCATGGAATTGAGCCCCTATAGGCCGACGCCAAGGAGTAGGTGTCGTCGGCTGTTAGGTTCCAATAAAAAGTGTCCTTCACACCCATCTCCAAGTGAATAATATGAGAATTTTGTAGCTGAATTTTGCACATAAAAGATCGTTGTTGAATGGAAGTTATACAAATATTTTTAAATAGAAGAGAGAATACATATTTTTTAATATACCCACATTCCATTGACTTTTTTTTTGAGAAGCATTCCATTGAAAATTTAAAGGGTGTAAAAAGTGAAAAGGTGTATATGTGGACATACGTTCGAATTTACACGAGCCGATGCTTGGTCGTGATCATTAGCTAAATCAGGAAGAACATTCCACTGACGGGTGGGGCCGCTAGACACGGTAGGACGTGGCAAGTGTTTCCTTCTTCTTCGTCGTCCTCCCCTCCCCCAACAGATCGTCGCACTTCACAGCGACAGAACAGAGAGCCCCAGCGACTCGGGTCAGATCTCTCTCTCGCGCCCCCACCCCAGAGATGCCAGAAATGGAGGAGTCCGCGCAGCCGACGCCCGCCGACACCTCGGACCCGGAGCTCCCTAACGGCGCGGGGCACCCGGAGGCGCCGGCGGCAGAGGAGGAGGAGGAGTTGGCGGTAGAAGAGGTTCAGACGAGATCGGCGGAGGCGCCGGAGGCAGCAGAAGTGGCAGAGGAGGAGGAGGACGTAGCGGTGGAAGAGGCTCCGGCGAGATCCAAGGACGCGGAGACGAATGCGGAGGGCTGGCGGCCCTACACCATGGGGGAGCTCCTCGGGGAGGCCGCCGCCGAGAGGTCCGCCGAGGGGAACGGGGACGGATCTGCCACCCCGGAGCGCTCCAGGTCAGTGTACTGTCGACTACAACTCCTCCTTGTTCGTGATAAGCCTATTCGGATCTCGATCGGCCAAGTGACACGAGCGACAGGGATGCTGTCATGCTGCGACCTTTCAGTTAGTTCCGCGGCCTGTGGTGCCGGCAGGTTGCTTAGTCGTAGAGCTTCGTTTAGATCTACTGTATATATCATTTCCGGGAATTGCGCTGCTTGTGCTTAGCCCTGCTCCATTGAGTTGCTTAGCTCGTGCCTGCAATTGCGCACGGGGCGGGAGGTACTCGGCACGCTGATCAATGGAGCGGCTTTGCTGGCCAAATCACTTGCTAGACTAGATGTGTCAGGCTGGATTCGTACCGTCATTCCTATGATCTCTTCTACACGCCTATAATACTGCTAGACTGTTGTTTGCTGCTGCCTGCTACACGCCTATAATCCTGAAAATACCGGGAGTGTTTGTTTCCTTGTCTGACTAAGGTTGACAATTTGCTGCTGAACGTCCCCTAGTTAACAACAAACAAATTTATTCGCAATTTGCCTACGTTCTGCATGGCTGGATCCTCATGGCTGATTTGTGCCTAGATGTGAACACACTCTATAGTCATTGGTCATTGTTTCAACGAGTGACTAGTAGTACGATTTTATGTTATAAATCAATATGGGTTTTCTTGATGCCATCTGTTTTTGTGAAGGTTATTGATGTATAATTCTATACTAGTTTAGATGCATGCCAGGTGCCCGGTATAGTTACTTGTAAAATTAGAAAGTATTCCACCTGTTTCAAAATACTTGTCCTTTTAGAATCTTTTTGGTCAAACTATTTTATTTAAAACTCGAAAATTGACAATCAAATGAAGATTGTCTCAATATCTTAAAGGGCATACATAATCAGCAGGGAGGAGCAGAAATTGGATCGCATAATCCACCGGCCATTTCCCTGCTGTTGCATATCCGATCAGTGAAAGCACTGAAAAAATTCAATTATAGCAACCAAGTTGGTTCAGGCCATAGCCATCTCACGGGCAATCTCCTTTCCATGGGCCCAAGCAGCACCCAGAGCAGCAATTCAGTCCATTAGATGTGAGGGAAACCAGAGTGGTGTGGTGTTTGGGATTGTTGTAGAACTGTGCAGAGGGTAATGTAGATGTGAGGGAAATCCCTTCATGCTCAGTGATTGGATCAACTCCAATCAACGTTTGAAATTGCTTTCTTAGCTGCAGGTTACAAAATTTTGAAGCGATGTACTATATATAGTGGTTAGACTAGACAGTTTACATCTATAAATATATATTTGCCGTGTCTAAGAAGTTTCCTGCATATTTTCAACACCAGTAGGCATGTGTATTGGTCTCTGACCTCATTGGAATACTAAGTTTCCTTCGTATCAGCTATAGCATTTGCTTGTTAAGATATTCCCAAAATTAGCAATGATAAATTGAACTCTTTCCTTTGTGCATTTCAGCCAGGATCTGCAGCTCTCAGCCCATCATGATGTTGCCATGGACTTGATAAATAGTGTCACTGGAGTGGATGATGAAGGTCGTTCTCGGCAACGTATTCTTACCTTTGCAGCCAAAAGGTTTTTGTTTATCTCACATGATTAACCCAATCTTGCTGTAATAGTTAATTAGCTCAAACTTTGCATGATTCCTAAAGATATGTTTTGCAGATATATAAGTGCCATTGAAAGAAATCCAGAAGACCCTGATGCATATTATAACTGGGCTCTAGTCCTCCAGGTACACATTATTTTTATTATTATTTACAGTGCACACCAGCTCTTACATTCTCAATGATGATCCTTCCAGGGCTTAATTCCACCTTGTCTTAAGCATGCTAGTGAAATGATTATTGCAAGGCTCACACAGAAGTTTTTTTTTATAACTATATTCTAACTTTTTTCAATATAATTGCAGGAGAGTGCAGACAATGTAGATCCTGATTCCGATTCTTCGAAAGATTCATTACTTGAGGAGGCTTGCAAGAAGTATGCTGAAGCCACACGACTTTGCCCAACACTGTATGATGTAAGTTTGCCTCTCTGAGGCTCTGATCCTGCAGTACCCTACTTCTGTTAGTTGATGTTCGGGACTTCACTTGACTGGAAAGTGTTACGGAGTAAAATAAAATCGCTCATCGTATCCAAAGAGAAATGGTGACAAAGTGCCATGGAATGCACTGCTATTTTCTACATAAACCAACAAGATTCTGTTGAATTTCATTTACGCACTTTTGCCTCATCATATATCGCTACTCTGTAGAGAAGTGTTGCAATTGTCATGTTTTTTTAATCGTTGTAGGCATATTACAACTGGGCTATTGCTATCGCTGATCGGGCCAAAATGCGTGGGCGTACCAAAGAGGCAGAAGAACTCTGGCAGCAGGTCATAAACATTGTCTATTACGTTGCTTGATTCTATAATCGTTAAATATTTTATTATGTTGTCCAAATGGCAAAAGCTTTCAGATCGTTCCTGCATTTCTATATTCCAAATTCTCATCTACTGATTAAGTATCCAGCTTTTGTGTTGTTCGAATTGTGAATTGAAATAAGCAAAGCTGTTTTCTTAAGTTGCTAACCCATACTTATGATCTAAAAAAGACATATTTCAAAATCTGGACTGCATAGTTACTCTGTCAGATGCTTGCTGTCTTGAAACTTTTGACATACAAGCTGAACAAGTCTTAATATGCTTAAGTACTGCAAAACTCAGCCTTGAACAAAACATAATATTTAGTTCCTTATTATTTCCTTCTTTTTATGCTGTGTCATTCGTTCTTAAGAGTAAGGGTCTATGTCCTAACTAATAGATAGCATTCCCGAGTTTTATACCATTAAGTTAAAAAAAGGTATGAATTGCTTTTCAACTTTTTTATAAAGAAAGTATATTATATGGTATGAATGCTAGGTTTCGATGAATTACTATGTACTCAATAGTTTTCTTCTTTTTCAGGCTATAACAAACTACGACAAGGCTGTCAAGTTAAGTTGGAATAGTCCCCAGGTCAGTACCGACTCTTTTGACTGATTGAGTACCACCATAATAAATGTTTTTCTGAGATTTGAAGTATTGGAGTTAAAACAAGTGATAAATAGGTTCACTTTGGAAACCAATGCATTATGGTGCGTGTAGTAGTCATCAAGAACACCGGGAACATAAACACGCACCATCACCAAACGTATGAATTATGATATATAGATAATTTGTGAGCTTTACGTCGCACTCCAGTTATAAGGTTTGAACTGCACAAAACCTTGTGAGAGCTGTTCAGTCGTTTTCTGACCAGTCAATCCATATGATTTTTTATACATGAATACATCCGCAGTAAAAAACATCAATGACCCACACCTCTGTTAAATGTCCCTTTCGAGAATACTGTTTAAATGATTCTACCCATTTTGTGCCAAACTAATATAAAGTTTGCATCCTGTTACATAATGTTAAATTGCTATATCCACATTCAAATCCCTTGATCTTGCACGAAGTTGTTAATTTTTTCATCTTGTCCATCAGTCCTCTAATTTTCTCTCATTTGTCCATCATTCTTCATGCTTCAATATTGTTTGTTCGTCTCTTTGATTGCAGGCCCTCAACAATTGGGGCCTTGGACTACAGGTACATTAGCTTACGCACTGTTATGTCAGAATGACTAACTCAGTAACTCTTAATCCACACATTATGCTTTTCACTCATTACCAAGAGTATAAACTTGTGATGCAGGAGTTGAGTGCAATTGTTCCTGCTCGAGAGAAACAAACAATCATAAAAACAGCTATAAGTAAGGTAGTTGCACTTCAAATTCTATCGAGAAATTACTTCTGACCAGTATTTTAAATCATAAAATTTATCTACAATGAAGTGGCGAAACTAAGTTTATTTTATTTTGTGCACAGTTTCGATCTGCCATCCAGTTGCAGTTTGACTTCCACCGGGCTATTTACAATCTTGGAACTGTGCTGGTATGTTTTCATATGTTAGTGCCTGCATTGTTGGCAGTAGTGCTTCAATTTGAATACATGTTAACTTATTCAACTCTGTGGTAACGAGAATCAACGACTTCATGTTCCTTTATGCTGCAGTATGGCCTGGCAGAGGATACCTCGAGGTCTGGGGGTCAAGATAACTCCCCTAGTGACCTGTATAGTCAGTCTGCTATTTATGTCGCAGCTGCTCATGCACTGAAGCCAAATTATTCGGTATGTGGATTTCTTCGGTACCACTCTGCTGCCTGTCATTTTCTTTGTTGATCCTGCACAAAACGCTTGAGCTATGCCATTGCTATTTTATGCAATTCAGCCATCCCATTTCAATATACAAAAATATATGCTGGTTTACAATTTAAATATTTGTTGTAACTTTGATTTTTGTATGTGTGTGTACCATTTTTCCATGCTTTTCACTTTTCAACAGCCTGCACATCTTTGATAGCATCTTTTAGTTTTTCAGTGTTACTCGGAAGAATGATGTTGTTTTTCTTCATGCAGGTTTATCGCAGTGCTCTGCGGTTAGTCCGCTCAATGGTATGTTGGCACCTCTAGGCTTTCAGTTCTGTTTTATTGTACAGTCTGTACGATTGTGTCATATGTGTATCTTTAAGTGATCCATCTCTTGTATTTAACTGCTGTTGGTGCTCTGGTAGATATTAGATGAACCTGCATTGATGTGTACTGTTGTTATTAGCCAGGTATCCTGACAAGATTTAAATAGAAATATGGGATCCTTGGTTTTCTGAGGTACCAGTGATATCCTAAAAGCTATGCATAGTTACTGAAACGCATAGCAGAAAAACTTGTCTAATAACAAAAGCACACAAATCATGAAATGCCTCAGTTTGTTAGGATGATTCAGCAAATTAGAATGTGAAAACTCTGAACTTGTGAGTTGCGCCTTTGCATCAAAACCAACAGTTCATAATTATGGTGTTTGTGACATTCTTTGTTGTTATGCTATGTTTTGCAGTTACCGTTGCCATATTTAAAAGTGGGATATCTGACCGCCCCTCCAGCAGACGACCCCATTGCACCACATAAACTGTGGGAGAGATCACAGTTTATCTTAAACCATGAGGAACTCCAACAGGTATTTTTGTTTACTTGTAACACATAACCTACTCGTGTGTCTGTACTTTTCATGTCACTGCCAGAATTATCTTATTCGATAATGATTTTCTAATTACAAATCTAGGTCAACACCTCTGAAAGCACTCCTCCGGGCAAATCAAACGGGCTTGTGGAGAAAAGCAAACAATTTATTAAAGTAAACGTCACGGATATAGTTTCAGTGTCCACATGCTCTGATCTTACGCTGCCACCTGGTGCTGGTCTCTGTATAAACACAACCCACGGGCCTGTGTACTTGGTACGTACCTTCTCTTCTGATCCGATGCCTTAATTTGGCCGTATCATATTCACTGGGTTTTAAACTGAAAACAACATCAGTCTACTGTATCCTTGATAAGTGTTTCTTTTTAATCCCTGCCATGATTCATGTTTCTTTTCGACTGTATCAGGTCGCTGATACCTGGGAGTCTCTCGATGGTTGGCTAGATGCGATACGTCTGGTGTACACTATCTTTGCAAGAGGAAGGAGTGACGTCCTAGCAGGAATCATCACCGGCTAATGGTCCCTTTCATTGTATGTGTGACTGGGTAGAGCAACATATATCATCATCATGTATTCTTGTCAATTCACCCCCCCCCCCACCTCACAGTTGATTTTAATGTATCCCCTTGAGGCCTTGACTGCTCCAACCGATGTGATTCTTTCACAGCTTGTGTAGAGTAAAGTATTTGAAAGTATCGATTATAGGCGCCATAGCCATTTTGTACTGTAAAACATGGCCATGCATTCATGTACGAACTTCAGAGTAAATGCATTGAAGAGACAAGGAGGCTCGGTTGTCAACCAGTTCAGATGCTTGTATGTAGTGCCCTCCCTGTATCTCGACTTTCCTGACTGTTCTCTGTCGTATTCGGGTCGACACCCAAGTGAAAACTGTGGCTCAGTACCAGTGTTATACAAAACATTTGTGGTTTGGAAACTCTACATTGTACTGAACTTATGTTGTTCAGGCCAGAGGATTTTTTATTAGGGTTTTTCTACATTATCAGATAGCAACTAGAGTACATACTCTCTCCGTTTTTAAATACAAGATGTTTTAGCCTCTTTCAACATTCACATGTCGAAATTTGTATCTAGATATTTTTAGTGTCCATATTCACTCATTTTTATATGTATCTAGACAACATGCGCAATATTTAAAACATCTTATATTTAAAAATGGAGAGAGTATATAATGACTCCATGTCAGAGGATATCTTTTTTTGAGATTTTTTTTACTTTATTTGTTTTTTTAAACGGTCAAAATGGCTGATTATTTACCGAGAAAGTTCAATTTTTGTAAAAAGTATCGATATTTTGGTGATATAACCAATAGTTGTGATGCAGAAGATGATATGGATGTTATATTTGGATTCCTGTAATTTTTCTCGAAATTTTGTTTGTCAAATTCTGATTTCCGGATTATGAATTATTCCATACTAAATTGAAAAGGAAACTAAAGTAAAATTTATTTTATCGTTATTTATTTTGTTACTATTATATTATATAATTAGTATTGTTTATTCAAACAATGTTTTGTAATTCAAACAATGAAGAAGTGTAACATCATGAACGAGTGGTTAATATGATTGATAAGATACTAATTTCACTAAGTTCGCAGTTTGGTATCTAACTTGGAAGAACCCAAAAGTTAATTGCGCTTGTATTGGAGCAATTTAAAGATGGGTTACCATGAGAAGTTCGACTAGATTAAGCACTTTGACATGAGATTAAGTGTGTAATCGGTGATAAAGTGTGTTCTTAGTAGAATTTTTTAAATAACAATTTAAAAACTATTTTTTATAGAAAATACGTCTGCGGGCTAATATGCCGACGGCCATACCAAATTGGCTAGCGAAAACTCCCCGTGCTGCGTCCGAGTCGAGAGGGAGTACTAAAAGCATGTTTCGAACAAAGACGTACATGCTGCGTCCGAGTCCGAGTCCGAGTCCGACTCCGAGCGGGCCGAACAGTACTCCAATTCAACTCGAACTGCCCCGCGCGCTCTTATATACCCATACTATCGAAGATTCGAAGTGTCCCTAAGTATCACATCCATAGGCACCACACCAGCAGAATAGATTTTAGCCTGACAGTCGTTCATCATCCGTATCGAGCCATCGGTCGAGATGCAGGGAGCGGGTGGCGTCACGATCGGCGGCGCTAACATGTGGGCTCTCCTCCTCGACAAAGACCCCGGCAACAGCTCGGCGGCCGGCGACCTCGCCGTCGAGGTCCTCAACCGAAAGCTCAAGAAAACCGCCGCCGCCGTGGTCGTCGTCGAGGTCGCCAAGCCGGCAGAGCCAGAGCGTGCCAAAATTGTCAAGAAGAAGAAGAAGCAAGGCGATGCTGCCGGGGCAGGCAAGCGGGCGGCCAATGTGCACGACGCCGGCAAGGTGCAGATCAGCGAAGCTGTGGGAAACAAGCACGCCCCGGGGGTGGCCACCGTGCCCGATGGCGATAGGTCGACCAACGGCCACGAGGAGATCATGAAGGAGACGCTGGCCGGTCTGCCGACAGGGGAGGAAGAAGTAAGAGAAGAGGTGTTTCAGGTGGTCGCCGCACGTCGCGGACGGCGCCTGTGAGCACTACTCGAATTGAGATGTATTGCTATGGATCATAGTACTGGACATATGATTCGAGTTACAAGAATGAGCCTGATCTGGCAATTCAACTACTCCTCCCGTCTCTCTCCTAACTCTCAGGCCGAAGCCAATTCCTCCGAAGCCCCCTTCCTTCTTCTCCCTTCTTTCCTTAAGTACTGGCATGCACCTCAACGGGTCCACTCTCCACCAGCTAGCCGGGCTGGTACACGCCTTGTTCGCTTGGGCCGAAGTCCTGGGCCGTCGTCGGTCTCTCGGTGCGTAGTGTTGCTGACAATCCCCCCATCTTCAGATACGGCTTGCCCCCAAGCCGGTGCCCTTGGGAAATTTTGCTGAATCACATCAGTATCCTCCCAGGTAGCCAGGTCCTCGCTAAGACCACTCCACTGCACCAAAACTTGAGGCACAGTGCGGTTGTTGCGTTCGACAAGTCGTCGCTGCAAGAAACACACAGGAATTTGTATACGAGCCAGGGGGGACGGTAACTGGGACTGCACCTGTACATCCTGTTTAAGACGCTGCTTGAGCAAGGACACATGGAACACTGGATGAACTCGACAGCCTTCAGGCAAGGCTAACTTGTACGCCACTGCACCAACTCGAGCCACGATGTCAAATGGCCCAAAATATTTGAAGGCTAGCTTGTGATTGGCACGAGGAGCAATAGAAGCTTGGATATAGGGTTGCATTTTGAGGAATACCTTATCACCGACATCAAACTGTCGCTCTGTACGGTGCTTGTCGGCCTGAACTTTCATACGCTGCTGGGCACGCAAAGAATGCTGACGGACTGAATCCAGAATCAGTTGTCGTTCTTCCATCCACTGACAAAGATCAGCATTAACAATTGTATCGATTGGAGCGATGCCAAAGTATCGAGGGCTATGACCATACACCAGCTCAAATGGTGACTTGCCCAACGTAGAGTGCCAATTTGAATTATACCACAGCTCACACAAGGCCAGCCACTGCGACCATCTGTTTGGGTGTGCACTCACAAAACAGCGAAGATAACACTCAACTTGCTGGTTGACTCGCTCAGTCTGACCGTCTGTTTGCGGGTGTTGACCTGAACTCATACATAACTTGATGTCAGTCAGCCTTGCCAATTCCTGCCAGAATTTACTCGTAAAAATGGGGTCACGATCAGATACCAAGGACTGGGGAAATCCATGCAAGCGATACACTCTGTCAACAAAAGCATCAGCCACACTGCGAGCTGAAAATGGGTGTTTGAGGGGTATGAAATGCCCATACTTAGTCAACTTGTCAATGACGACCAGAATGCAATTGAAGTGACCAGAAGTCGGCAAGCCCTCGATGAAATCCATCGTCATCATCTCCCAAGGTAATGATGGTACTGGCAGTGGTTGTAAAAGTCCCGGGTAAGGCACTCGCTCAGGTTTAGCTAACTGACAAGTGTCACACTGACTCAACAGGGTCTTAGTCATTGTTTTCATCCCTTTCCAGCGAAAAACCTGCTTCAAACGACGATAAGTGACAGGGAACCCTGAATGGCCTCCGGCAGAACTAGCATGGAAAGCGAGAATCAATTTAGTCTGCAATGGCTGATCATTTCCCACCCAAATGCAGCCTTGCTTGCGAAGAATACCATTGTTCAGGGTGAAATTACTGTCAGCCGTAGGGTCAATGGATAACTTCTGAATTAATTCGACAGCCACCGAGTCCCCCACATAACTGTCCATAATTTCCCTCGCCCATGTTGGTTGAGCTGTGGATAACACCAGTAAGTCAGAAGAATCATGTGGCCGCCGAGACAAAGCATCAGCGGCCCTATTATCCACCCCTTTTTTGTACACAATGCGGTACTCCAAACCCATCATTTTTGTTAGCGCTTTTTGCTGCCAATCAGTATGCAAACGCTGTTCCATTAAATTGGACAAGGCACGCTGATCAGTGTATATCACAAATTGTTGCAACTTCAAGTATGATCTCCATTGTTCCACAGCCAGGAGAATAGCTAAGAACTCCTTCTCATAAACTGACAGAGTGCGGTTCCTAGGGCCCAAGGCACGGCTGACAAAAGCTAGTGGGTGTCCATCTTGCATGAGGACAGCGCCAACTCCAATGTCACAAGCGTCTGTCTCCAAAACGAAAGGCTTCTGGAAGTTGGGTAAGGCCAGAACTGGGGCAGAACACAATGCTGTCTTCAGAGTTTGGAATGCCTGTTCTTCATTAACTGTCCACACAAATAGAGTCCCCTTGCGTAACAGATTAGTCAGTGGCTTGCAAATCATCGCATAATGACGAATAAACTTTCGATAATATCCAGCTAAACCCAATATACTGCGCAGTTCCTTGACATTGGCAGGAGAAGGCCAGGACCTGATCGTATCAATCTTGGAACTGTCTGTCGCCACACCTTCGCTGCTAATTATATGACCCAAGTAACTGAGCTTTTGTTGAGCAAATTCACATTTCGACTTCTTCACAAACCATTTATGTTGCTGAAGAACTGCGAGCACCTGTTGCAGATGCTGGAGATGGAGCTCAAATGTCTGGCTGTATATAAGGATGTCGTCAAAGAACACCAGTACAAACTTACGCAAGAATGGTGCTAATGTGCTATTCATAGCCTTCTGAAACGTGGCCGGAGCACCCGTCAGTCCAAACGCCATAACCTTGAATTCAAAGTGGCCATTATGAGTTTGAAAAGCTGTTTTAAACTCTTCTCCTGGGGCTAATCTAATTTGGTGATAACCAGCCCGAAGATCCAACTTAGAAAACCACTTGGCACCGCCCAATTCGTCAAGGAGCTCGTCAATAACTGGTAGTGGATACTTTCCCTTAAGTGTCAGAGCATTTAAATGTCTGTAATCAATCACAAGCCTCCAAGTTTTATCACTTTTACGCACCAACAACACTGGTGAACTGAATGGGCTATTACTGTGCTGAATCACCCCATTGTCGAGCATTTCTTGCACTTGTTGTTCGATCTCAGATTTCAACTCAGGAGCAAAGCGATATGGTCGCATAGAGAATGGCTGGGCTCCTTGCACAAGGGGAATAGAATGATCATACTGCCTAGTTGGCGGCATACCTTGAGGAGTATGAAACACAGGGGCAAATTTATCCAATAAAATTGCAATTTCTGGTTCTGCACCTTCAGCCACAGTTCCTTCGTCAGTCAGTGCACTGATCTCAACCACTGTATAAGAGAATTCAGAAGGTGCCGAGCCTTGCAAACAGACCAAGTCGCCCCCATACTGAAATGAAATCCATTGTTGCTTCCAATCGACTTGCATTGGGCTGTGCTGGGACAGCCAATCGAGACCAATAATTCCATCATAGCATCCTAATTCCAGAATGCGAAAACGTGATTGAAACTCATGTCCTGCCACTGACCATTTACAGTCAGGTAAATGAGAATTACTGACCAATGTAGCACCATCTGCTATTTTCACCCTTACGCTAGGCATATCAACAATACCCTGCAACTGCGGCACCAAACGAGCATCCAGGAAAGAATGTGTACTGCCCGAGTCAATTAGAAATTGCAACTGCAGCCCTTGTAATGAAACTGACAACTGGAAGGATTTCGTTGCTTTCTTCTTGCCCAAAGCTTCATCAGACAGCGACAATAACTGATTCACAACAGCTTCTGGCTCACTGCCATTGTCAAGCTCAATCTCCAACTGGAAGAAGTCCACCATTTCCTGCACCACATGCAGAGGCACTGCTTGCTTACAGACATGGTCTCGACCCCATCGATCTCCACAAGTAAAACACAAGCCCTTGGCACGACGATATGCACGCAAGGCTGACCACTTATCTTCCATTGATTGTGAATTAGAACGTGGTACTTCTGGAATACGACGATCCTCGGTCGCCTTTAACACAGGAGGTCTTGGAGCCTGGTTTGGTGGTGGTGGCAAAGGGTAAGCCGGCCGGCGCTGAACCTGTTGCTGCGCCTGAGGTACACTGTCCATCACAGCTTCATGAATTAGTGCTAAATCATAAGCTGCATCGAGATCCATAGGTTGCTGCAACGCCACATGAACACGTACGGCTGGCTTGAGCCCATCGACAAATCGAGTCACATAATGCACTGGATCAGGCATAACCTCATATGCAGACAACTGATCGTACAACGATGCAAACTGCTCTACATACTCTGCCACCGAACCTTGCTGAGAAATCTGAAACATACGTCGTACCAGGAGTTGATGTTGATTGCGACCAAACCTTCCCTGCAGCAATTGACAGAAATTTTCCCAACTGGCATCAGGAACCTTGCGCTGAACTGCTTCAAGCCAACGGGCTGCTGCTCCATCAAACAGCGCCGATGCGTAAGGAATCCACCGCGGACGAGGAGTGCCCCATAACTTGAAATAATTCTCGCATCTGGTCTGCCATAAACGGGGGTTGGTTCCATCAAATCGAGGGAGCTCGATATGTGGGCCAGCACCAGGGGAGTCAGCAGTATCATGAACGAAATTATCAGCGGAACGCAAGGATTGGATGAGGGTTTGCTCGGATCGTGTACCTCTCGCCGGAGGGGGAACATATAGAGGATGTTCCCGCCCCCGGGTATCATGTGAACAGTGGTGCCCTTCGGGGCCGAACAAGCCACTGGCCGGAGTCGAGGAAGACGGATCCACGACCGGCTGCTTGTCCTTGGGGTCCAAGGTCGCGGTACGCTCCAGAGAAGAACGAATCTCCTCCAGATCGACACCAATTGTCGTCTGGACCTCCTGGAGCCGTCCGGTGATGTCGCTGAGGATGGTGCGGGTTGTCTTCTCGATGGCGACGTCCTGGTCCTTGAAGCGCTTGTCGAGGCTCTCCGCGAGATCGGCCTTGAGGAACTCGTACAAGGTCCGCGTCTCGGGCGCCATGGCCTCCATGATTCGCTTCCGACGGAGCTCCGCTAATCTCGTGTTGTGGTGGTGGATGGGAAAAACGCGATCCAGGATCGTGGGCTCTGATACCAGATTGTGAGCACTACTCGAATTGAGATGTATTGCTATGGATCATAGTACTGGACATATGATTCGAGTTACAAGAATGAGCCTGATCTGGCAATTCAACTACTCCTCCCGTCTCTCTCCTAACTCTCAGGCCGAAGCCAATTCCTCCGAAGCCCCCTTCCTTCTTCTCCCTTCTTTCCTTAAGTACTGGCATGCACCTCAACGGGTCCACTCTCCACCAGCTAGCCGGGCTGGTACACGCCTTGTTCGCTTGGGCCGAAGTCCTGGGCCGTCGTCGGTCTCTCGGTGCGTAGTGTTGCTGACAGCGCCGCAGGACGGTGGCCGCGCCGCAGACACGCAATGCGGCGGCGCCCGTCGAGCAGGAGCCGGTGGTGGCCACCGTGCCCGATGACGGTAACCAGACGACCGGACGCGAGGAGATCATCAGGGAGATGCTGTCCGCGCTGCCGACCAAGGAAGAAGCAGGGGAGGGAGAACCAGAAGAAGCGATGTTTGAGATGGTCGCCGCACGCGGCGGACCACGCCGGACGACCCGGACAGGCAAGGCGGCGGCACCCGTCGTCGCGGAAGGCGTTACCGGCGCCAACATGTGGGCTCTGCTCAACGACAACGACCCCGGCCACGGTGACTCCAACCCGGCGAAACGGCGCAACAAGACCAAGACAAAGAAGAAGAAGAAGTACGAGAACGCGGCCGGGAGGAGCAGCAAGAAGGAGACGGTCACCGTGGACGACGAAGAGGCGCCGGCCAGGGAATTAGACGAGGAGATGATCAGCGAGGATGAAAGAGAAATGACTGGCAAGGCTGGCAGCCGCATCTGCCGGACGGTTGCCTCGTTCGTGTTCAGCGCGGCCACCGCTGTAGCGGTGTTGGCTTCAATGTCTATCGTGTTACAAGTCACATATTTCTAATCTAATTAGGATTACAAAGGGAATCACCACTGTGTCTTATTACTACTGTACCAACTTTGATCAAATAATAGTTGTTCAAGATTGCAAGCAAGGAGAAGTTAGGGGACCTTTTTTAGTGTCCATTTGTACTATAATCGATCGCCTCATTTTTTTTTACTCTGAATTGTCACATTGCTCTTGCTGTATGCTGATCCAAAGTCTAATTAGGATTACAACCCGAATCACCGCTGTATCTTCTTAGTACCAACTCAGATAAAAATGGTTTCAATATTACAAGCAACAAATAGAGAACTCCTTATTAATCACTCAAGGATTATCTGAGGTGTATTCAGTGCGAATACTGTTACATGGTTGCAACATTAGGTATTCATTCACTGTATGATCAAGTGAAACTGTGGCTGAGTACCAGTATATCCGTGGCTCAACATGTCCCTATATATGTTGTTTGTTCATGCCCATGTTTTGTGATGTGGCAGAAGTAGCATCATCAGGTAACCTATATCGTTAAAATTGTACTGCAGGACTTTGTGAAGGAACTGGTTGCATTAACTGTTATGTGCCTTCAGGAACTGGTTGTCTGAAGTCTGAACTGAAGACTGAACAGAGGAACGAGTGACTTCACTTTAGTTTACCCGATGGATGGATGCAGGAACTGACAGAGCCAAAGGATAACTTGCGAGCGCTGGACATGAAATTACGTGACGCGACAACTCTGCAGGCTGCACGCGAGACACCACCGTCCTAACTTGCTGGATGACAGACACGGCACTGCACTCTGCACCACTATGGCAGTATATGTGTGGAGCACCTCTTTGAATCTTTGTTGTCGTTAGCTTACAGTACATATAAGCCGTGTTTATGTAATTGGATGTCCTCATCATGTGTGACCAGACCACTGACCAGTGCGTTCGCCAACGCCAAGCTTAGCTAGCTAGAAGCACACTCCCTCTCGCTGGCTGACGAAACATGGTCCATGGACTAGTGCATAGCGCCCGCCATGACTTGGCCTTCTGTTGGCGTGAGGTTCCCATGGTCACAGATCCCTCTGTTTTAGTATGGGGGGATCCTTGATGGAGAGGAGAGTGATTGACAAGGGACGAGAGTAACACTGGCCGGTCTTAGCAGTAGCTAGTGGCTTAATAAGAGAGTGCGCGAGTGGTTACTGGTTATTAGCTAGGACAGCGCCACTGTGGAAGATCCGGCCAGGTTGGCTGACAGTGCCGGCCGTGCCCGTGCGTGCACATATCTGGGCAGGCTACCTCCTCGTCAGTCCTCACTCACTCACCTCTGTAGCCTGCAGCCTGTAGGTAGTGTCCTTGTCTATCTATCTTTTCATGTGGACATGTTGCAGTGGAGCGTCAGGTGCAGTACGTAGTGAAATTTCACAAAAATAACCCTTCGTTCAAATTTCAGCCAAAACTAACCCCTTTTCGAAACTATTTCAAAATCTAACCCTTTTTGGTAGCGCCCAACAACGTGGCGCTACCCTCTCTGCGGTAGCGCCACGGGCTTCGGCGCTACCCTCTCTGCGGTAGCGCCACGGGCTTCGGCGCTACCCTCGTGACAGCGTGGCACGGCGGGCCCCGCGAGGTGGACGCGCAACGCCGAGGCCCGGGGCGTTGCCCTTCAGAGGGTAGCGCCACACGCCCTGGCGCTACCCTTCAGAGGGTAGCGCCACACGCCATGGCGCTACCCTCCGCCACTTAAGGCGCAGCGCCCAGGCCCGAGACCAAAATCGCTGCCCTCTTCTCTCTTCTCTCTGTTTCTCTCCATTCGACCCCAACAACTCTTCTCTCCCTCTCTCTCCTTGTACTCACCCCCCCTCACAAATCCCTCCATATTGGTTCGATTTGGCCGTGGATTTGGGCTCCCCTGCGTTGAGAGAGGTAATCTCCTCCATCCCCCATGTTTTTGTCCAACCAAATTGTTGCAATTTTGTGGCATTATGTTTAGATCTTGGAAACCCTAGAAATGTCATATGAGGGTGTAATATTTCGTTTTTGTGGATAATAGTGGGCAATGTGTGTGTGTATGCTTCTATTTGCCCATTGTATGTTAGGGTTAGGGTTAGTGTTGATTTGGACACATTGTATGTTAGTGTTAGGGTTAGTGTTGATTAATTTAGCTTTAGGTTAGTTTAATTTTGCTTTAGGATTTAATTTGCTATATCATGTTATTATAGTATTATCAAATAATTTGTTCTCTACAAATTATTTGTTTTTAGATGGAGAGAATGGTTAGTGTGCATCATGTGGATAAAGAAGCATTTTTTAAAGGCAACGTTGAGCATGACCCAGAGGAGAAGGTTGTGGTGTTTGACCGTAGTCCGAACTATGCCGAGGTTGTTGCTAAAGTGAGGATTGCATTGAATTGGACGGACCTAAATGATATAGTTTGTTTGGAGGGAAGGCACAATGTTGGGTTCGGTCCTCACTCCCGTTGGAAGATCATGCCTATCAACTCCGAGTTGTGTTGGAGTGCATATAAGGAGATGGTTGTCGCATCTCAAGACAAGGCTCTCGAGTTATTTGCCACCCAAACATTTGACTTGAACCGGGGTGCCGCCCAAGGTGAAGTTGGGGTTCAAAATGAGTTATCCAATGAACAAGAAGTGTACGAAGCAACGTGGAGCCAACCTCCGATGACCCAACATGAACCTAGCCAACCTCCAAGCCCGATGCAATTTGACCGCTATGAACTATCGGAGGAGGATACCGATGAGTTGGAGGACGAGCTTCATAACACTTGTATTGGTGACGTTGAGAGAACTTGTAGGCAAGAGGACATGGACCATGACATCCCTTATAGCCGAGGCTACGCATCGGACTCGGAGGATGACGGACCGGACGAAGAAGTGGATGAGGATGGGTTCACGGCTAAAGAATCGGAAGTGTTCAAGAAGATAGTGGGGCGGGACCATCGGATGTCGTTGTTTCGTGATCTTAGTCTCGCGGATAAAGCCGTGGTTGATGGAGGCTCATGTAAATTGCTTGAAGCAAGGCCGAGTTCGAAGAGGGATACCAATGCCGACAATTATGGTATTGCCGAGGGATTGAAGTTTGAAAGCTTCTTGGAGTTGAAGACTTGGATCAAGGAGTATGCGGTTAGGTATTTTCGACCGTTCAAAGTTGTTCACTCCGATGTCCGAAAGCGGTACACGGTAAAGTGTGAGGACGCGACAAATGGGTGTCCATGGGTTGTGCGTGCAAGACCATGGAAAGGTGGTCCTCAATGGATTCTAACGAAATGTGTTTCCTCTCACATGTGTAGTGGGAAGGGTGATGATCACAAGGATGTGGATGACGTACACCGTCAACTCACCTCCGAATTCATTGGTTATAGGCTTTCCAATTCCATAGAGGCATTCCTGACGTTCACGGTGAAGTCTATCCAGGGCACGGTGAAAGAAATCTTTGGTTACTCCGTAAAGTATGGCAAGGCATGGAAGGCAAAGCAAGCGGCATTCCAGATGTTGTATGGTGATTGGGAGCAAGCATACAACCGACTTCCTAGACTATTGGGAGCTATGGCCGCTACCAATCCGGGCATGATTACCGTAGTGGAGCCATTTGGTCAAAAGACTAGAGAGTACAAAGGTGCAACCGTCCGTGTTTTTGGTCGTGCTTTTTGGGCTTTCGGGCAATGCATAAGGGCTTTCAAGCATTGTAGGCCGGTTGTCTCTGTGGATGGCACATTCTTGACCGGTCAATTCAGGGGCACTATTTTGATAGCTGTAGCTCATGATGCAAACGACCGGTTGCTTCAATTGGCCTTTGCTTTGGTCACGGCGGAGAACAACGACAATTGGGAGTGGTTCATGGGGCTATTGAGAACCATGGTCTTCGAGCCTCAAAGAGAAGTTTGTATCATCTCGGACCGGCACCAGGGCATACTCAACGCGATGGAGATAGATATTCCCGGGCATGCTCCAGTACATCATCGCTGGTGTATGAGGCATTTTGTGTCCAACTTCTATAGGGCATGTGGGAATAAGGAGTTGTCCGATGATCTAAAAGATTGTTGTCTTGGTTTCACCGAGCGGCATTTCGCGAGATTGTACAACCGATTGCTCACGCTTACAACATCAGCTGGGGGTAAAGAGTTCTTGCATAGGCATGAGGCACTTACACACAAGTGGGCTAGAGCATTTGATCCGGACGGTCGGAGGTATGGTGACATGACAAGCAACATGGCAGAGTGTTTCAACAATGTGCTCAAGGGTGTGCGTGCGTTGCCCGTGACAGCAATCGTTCAATATACATTTGACAAGTTGAATGAGTATTTCATGAAATACAGTGAGGAAACAGATGATCAGATTGAAGGGAGGAACAAGGATAAAAAGAAGTATAACTATCCACCCGAAGTTGACAAGTGGATGTTGTACCAGTCTCGAAAAGCGGAGGCTAGTACGGCTCAGTGTTTTGACCAAAATGAGTGGACTTACCAAGTCAACGAGCCAGGAGGCACTACGTTAGGTGGTGTGCAACATGGAGGGAGGGCGTGCAAAGTTTTACTTAAGCAATGTTTGTGCTCATGCCAGAGGCCTCAGTTGCTTCACCTCCCATGCTCCCACTTGCGGGCGGCGTCACTCGCTCGGAAAGTGGGATACACTGATCCTGTGAGGTTGTCTGAGTACTCTATCGAGGCTACAAGGGATACATGGGCTCAGCGATTTGAGCCTTATTTCGACCAATCGCAATGGCCTGAATACCATGGCATTCAAATGTGGCCTGATCCAGCATTGAAAGTGACGAAACGGGGAAGACGGAAGACAAAGCGTTTCCGAAATGACATGGACGCTTGGGGTGGGGGAGGCCTTAGAGAATGGGGCAACCAACATTTTCAAGAGCCTCGAGCGAGTGGCCGTTGTGGAGATTGCAATGAAGTTGGGCACAACACCAGAGGTTGTAGCCAAAACAAGAGATCCAAGGGCAATGATGGAAGCACTAGTCGTGGAGGAAGGGGAGGTGGTGCTAGAGGCGGTGGGGGTGGGGGTGGAGGTGATGGGGGAGGTGGTAGGGGTGGAGGTGATGGGGGAGGTGGTAGTGGTGGTGGTAGCCGTGGTGGTGGTGGTGGTACCCGTGGTGGTGGTGGTGGTGGTAGCACAAGTGGACACGCGGGTACACGAGTTCGAATGTTTGACGAGCTTAGAGGGGGTAGCGGTTCGAGGCGTAGAGGTGGTAGCCGTAGATGATTGGTACGACTACAAATTATTTGGTTGTTCTCTTTTATTTATTATATTGTTTATTTGATCATGCAAATATCAATTGTGCTTCATTTTGTAGGGTATGGGGTCCGATGATTGGATGTCGAGGCCGTGGGCATGGAGGGTGGCGTCTACCAAGCCCGAGGAGGAGGCACCAAAGTGTTTTTGTCAAGACTTTTGCAAGGCCAAACAGTCAGATGATTGGGATGAGACAAGAGGACGACGGTTTTGGTTGTGTCCCAACTATTGTAGGGACAAGGAAGAACCCAAGTCCGCTTATGATCGTCCCAAGGTATGTCTCCTCTTACGCATGCAAATTTAAATAAATTTGTGTACTAATATCTAATGCTCCTTCTCTCTTTTGTAGTCACCGCCGCCCCTTTGTGTCTTTATCAAATGGATAGACTTCGTCCAAGATAGGTACTTCAAGAACGAGGTCGAATGGGAGCGAGAGACTGCAGAACGGCGCATGAGGGAGAGGAAAAAGGATGAGGAGAGGGAGGAGAGGTTGAGGTTGAAGAAGGAGAAGGAACGTAAGGAGAAAGCAAAGAAGAAGCGTGAAGAGGCCAAGGCTCGTGAGGCCGAGAGGGAGAAGAAACGTGCAACAGCTCGCCGTGCCATGGAGGATGAAGCATCGGGAAAACGCCGGGACAAGTACCCGCGTTGGACTCAATAGAGCCTCCAACATCGTTGTCTCCTATCTCGTAGGCTTTGTTATGAACCATGTAATATTGTGAACCATTTGATGCTCTTTGAACCTTGTAATGTGCTCCTATCGATGGGTTTATTTTGAACCTTCCAAATATTGTTTGTGAACTGGCATAGTACTGTTATTTTGTTCACAATATTTTGTTTGTGTTCAGGGAGGCTGATAATTAAAACAAAATCTTCTGTTTTCAGGACGGTAGCGCCACGGGCCGTGACGCTACCCTCCATATGGTAGCTCCGATCCCCATGGCGCTACCCTAGTTAAAAAAATTACCAGGTGGAGTCTGGGAGGGTAGCGCCGTATGGCTTGGAGCTACCGTGCGTAGGGTAGCGCCACGGTTCGTGGCGCTACCCTAGTTAAAAAAAGTTCCAGAGAGCCTGTTTTCCACCCCAACACGAGGTCGTCGAAAACGACTAAGTCTGGGAGGGTAGCGCCGTATGGCTTGGAGCTACCGTGCATAGGGTAGCGCCACGGGTCATGGCGCTACCCTAGTTAAAAAAAGTTCCAGAGAGCCTGTTTTCCACCCCAACACGAGGGCGTCGAAAACGACTAAGTCTGGGAGGGTAGCGCCGTATGGCTTGGAGCTACCGTGCATAGGGTAGCGCCACGGTTCATGGCGCTACCCTAGTTAAAAAAAGTTCCAGAGAGCCTGTTTCCCACCCCAACACGAGGGCGTCGAAAACGACTAAGTCTGGGAGGGTAGCGCCGTATGGCTTGGAGCTACCGTGCATAGGGTAGCGCCACGGGTCATGGCGCTACCCTAGTTAAAAAAAGTTCTGGGAGGGTAGCGCCGTATGGCTTGGAGCTACCGTGCATAGGGTAGCGCCATGGCCCATGGCGCTACCCTCCTGAGAACAACATATTTTGCTTTCAATCAACAGCCTTCCTGGAGACAAATATATAACACAACACAAATTTACATCAGGACATAAATAAGAAAAGTTACAGGACATAAGTTTTAACAACACAAGTGCGTAGCCATATCAACTTCAGGAGGATACAAGTTATAAGAACACAACAAAACACTACATAGCGCACGCATAACAACATAAGTGCGTCACCATACAGAAATCCACTAGTGCATCATAAAGAAGTGCAAGTAGAACACCACATCTACTTCCTTCCCCGCCTCCTCCTAGGACCTAGCCCAACCTGATCCGCATCTCCATCGGTCCTCAACCTCCTCAATGCCGAGTTGGGGATCGGCGCGTTCGACGCATTCTTCATTCTAGGCCTCCTCCTCTCCGGCTCGATGTTTTCCTCAAATGGCACGTTAGTGGCAACCTTCATTACTGGTCTCCTCCTTGGAGGAAGCTTTTGCGGTCTCGAGGGTGGCTCATGCTCTGACTCGGTCTCGGCGAGTTCTATCTCCTCCGATTCAGCTGTCGGCGGATCGGACTCCTCCGACTCAGCTCTAGACCGCTCCGACTCCTCTGACTCAATCTCTTTGCCCTTTGCTTGCTGAGCCCACTGGCTAGGTGTGAATCGGGTGAACTCGCGCCTCGACCGTAGGTTAAATCACCGCCTCTGGCTGACTTGAAAATCGTCCAAGGTCATGTCGTCGGGAATCTAAAACAACACAAATGGATGCGGTTAGAAAGTGAAGACACGACTATTGTGTATGGATGAAGCTAAAAAAAATCCGTACCTCGTCATATTGCGGATTGGAGCTAGAGGCACCACCATGACAAAGAGGTGTGGAGTACGACGTCGGCTCTGTGGGCACGGTGTCATCGGTGGTACGACAACCAAGCAGTAGAGCTAGTGAACGTAGCCGTTGGGCGCTTTTCTGTGACATTATGGATGCAACATAGGTCTAAGGATAACATTCATATAACTACCTTACTAGGATGCACAATATCGACTTACCTTCGCAAACTCTCTAACGGCATTGTCGCCCTTCTTGGTCCGAGGATAAGCGGCTGCTTCCTCGGCCTCATCGGCTTGCTGCGAGATCTCCTTGCGCTATAACAATATAGAGATATGTCAACACACAATCTATATTTATGACAACGTGAGGTACAAGAGAATCGTGTTACCATGAAGTTGAGCAATGGAGCAAACTTGGTTTGTGTGCCATCTCTCACAAGCTTGTTGTAACCAAGCGTCCGGAAATTTGTATCGGTGGGCGGGTCCTCAAGTATGGTAGAATCAAAAGCCGGCGCGCATAGCTCCACACGACTGTTCGAAAGGAACCAAGCTAGATAGTTGTCGAAAGCACCTTGGTCATATTGACGGTAATGTGAGAGGGTTTTCGGATGCGCCTTCGCCGCCGCCAACACCTGATGCCACTTAGCAACGTAGTCCTCGTGATGCACGTCCCACTTGAATACCTTCTTCTGCCTTTTGCGCTCCAACCTGCAAATTAAAGTTCAATTGTACCGTCAACCACAACCAAGTTCAATATGAATAGAAGGACTGAGTCAGGTGAACAATGATCTCACTCGTGGAGCGCTAAGCCCGTGTTCACCCACTCCGGCGGTGTACTCTGAAATAGCCCAAATTGGGTCATCACTCGTTGCGGCAAGTGAAACTCGACCGCCCACAAGCATATGAGCGGCGTCTCCATCAACCAAAGATGTTGTTCCGCCATGCATATAGGGTTGAGCTCGAATTCGCCCGTGTCTCCCAACCTATGGCCATGACCATATGGATCCCATACCACCTACAACATAATAGTGGGGTCATTTCACATGGTGCAATATAGACGAAAGAAGAGTTAACAAAAAAAAGACATCCATTACCTGCTCGGGCGTTAGCGCGTCGAACTCGTTTGTGTACCTCTCGTACTCCTTTTCACCGTCGCCATAGAACGGGGGAATCACGTCCCACTTGTACGCCCAAGTTGGCAGACGGTCCTCGTCGCCGCCATTATCCCAAGGCAGCCAATGCCCGGGGGTCGGCCGACCAACGGAGAAGCGCTCCCACTTCCAAACAGAAAGCAGGAGTAACGAGCCACCTATCCCGGACTGACCTTCTCCCCGACGGCAGGCATCGTCTAGCTGCAAGTGTAGGGTAAGCATTGTGATAAGTAATGACTTCATGAGATGTTAGATGCACAAACAAACTCAATTTGTTACCTGAC
Source organism: Poa annua (assembly GCA_026929855.1). Taxonomy (NCBI): domain Eukaryota; kingdom Viridiplantae; phylum Streptophyta; class Magnoliopsida; order Poales; family Poaceae; genus Poa; species Poa annua. Next base: position 263,470,646 of record CM049427.1, on the reverse strand, counting down.
GGTACAAGTATGCCAAAGCCGCAGAACCCCAACTCCAGTTTGTGTCCCAACCGCTTAACGCCTTGAGCCACATCCACGGACACGTCCTGCCGCTACCATCCGCAAACAACGCCCGTGAGATCACGTACCACACGTACGCACGGGCGTACATCTGAACCACAATGTCATCCGCATCGGCAGGCGGTGGTCTACCAAAGGTTGCACGGACCCAATGAAAGGACGCTCCAGCAGGCATTCTATTCTTTTTCGGTTCTGGATGCGGTTCAGGAGACCTCCCAATAAGACCTTCCATATTTGCTCTCCAACCATCTGAACTTGTGCTAAAACACAAGGGCCTTCCATCGATAGGGAGCCCTAGGATCATCGCCGTGTCCTGGAGAGTGACGGTCATCTCACCCGTGCGGAGGTGAAAAGTGTGCGTCTCCGGCCTCCATCGATCAACGAGAGCGGTGATAGCAGAAGGGTTCAAGTTCACCGTTGACCGGGTGACAAGGTGGATGAAGGGCAGTAGACGCAGCCTGCGGATGTACGGGGTATACCTCTCGTCGTATTGCATCTTATCGGGGTCTGATACCTCATGAGAGCGAAGACGAAGAGGTTTAAAAACCTACAAAAATTAAACACAAGTTAAATACATATAATCCATCTCAAGAATATTTTACAAGTTATGTCACAAAAAAGTAGTACCTTACTCCCTTCCGCAATGAATCGTGCACGATGCACTCGGTCATATGCCTCATGAAGTAATTCCATCCTACGCATTTACATTTAAAGATACACAAGTAAGATGTAGCCCATATTTGTAGAAATCCAAAATGTAGCATTAGATCAACTATATAAATCGGAGGAGTATTGAACTATACAATCGGAGGAGCATTGAACTATACATTTGCTAAAAGAAACTATAATAGATAGCTACCCTTCAAAATAGGTGTAGTATTCATCTACAAATTGTAGGAGTATTCCACAAATCTATTCTAAATAAATCTAAAAAATAGCACAACAACCTACACGTATTGGCAAATGATTTCACCCCAACAAAACTTGAAATATTTCATCTAGACTAGCCCTAATTCCGAATCACGCATGAACTAGGGTTTCACCTACCATAGCAAATATACACCAAATCTGATGAAACCTATGGATGAAATTGAGAGGAGAGGAGGAGAATACCCGGGGGAACGAGATGGAGACGATCTCCTCCAAGAGCTGCTTCAAATCCGGCCGGATTTGGTGGGGATTTAGGAGGGAGGAGAGAGAGCTTTCACCGAGCCGCCATGCAGAAGAGAACTCACGCGATGGAGAAGAGAACCGTTCGGGCGCGGGCGCTGGGTCTTAAGTCGCGGAGGGTAGCGCCAGGGCCTCGGCGTTGCCCGTCCACCTCGCGGGGCCCGCCGCGCCACGCTGTCACGAGGGTAGCGCCGAAGCCCGTGGCGCTACCGCAGAGAGGGTAGCGCCACGTCGTTGGGCGCTACCCAAAAGGGTTAGATTTTAAATTTGTTTTGAAAAGGGGTTAGTTTTGTCTGAAGTTTGACCAAAGGGTTATTTTTGTGAAATTTCACCAGTACGTACGTCCAACCCAATCACCCACGCATCATCAGTTTCCCTCCACCGCACAGCAGCTCATGCTGGCCCCTACCTACACTGAGATCTTCTCGGAAGTTCCGTGGCCGCCGGCGCCTGCCTAGCTAGCTAGCGCTGGCTGAGCGCAGCCGGCCGGGAGCACGGCGGCGTGGGCGCCCGCTGCGGTCGCATCACGAGCACTTTGTCCGTGCTCATCTCACCAATAATCTCCGCTCATCTCACCAATCATTCACGGCATGGAGCCGGCCACTGTCGCTGCACCCGTCCGTGCGCCGGCCGGCCGGCCGGTAATTTCAGTTCACCGCGCGTACGTTAGCATAGCAGCAGATCGTTTCACTTTGCCTGCCTCGACGCCTCTTAGCTAATGGTCTCTGCATGCAGTATGTATGTCCAAGGAAAGAAGAGAGCAAGCACAAATTGGTATTGGATACCTGGCGTGCATGGTATGTGCTCCGTATATATACGCATGAGTTCTCCATGGCGACAGTTCATTCCAGGTACATTGCACATTACATGGAGGCACTGTCAGCATCTACGGGACCAGCTTCCTCCCTCTGGTCTACACGTAGTCGGGGCGGTAGACCACAGCCTCGTGCTTAATTATTTGTCGTCTTTTTCACGGCAGATCGACAAGATCAAAAGTTCATCACCACTCACTCACCATCGTCGTTCTAGCTTCCACCACCAGTAACCATCCAAAGAGATTAGACTGTGTAACATATATATCTCTCTATCGAGATGGAAAATGTGGTGACTGAACGTCTCCCAACACAGCCGGCGACTGTCAGCTCTAGGCGCACGTACTGTATATATGTAACTTAACCAATGTGCGCCGCGCGGCACGGCTGGCAGCAGGTACGGTGGGCGGCCGCCGACCAAATCGATGCCCACACAGCGTCGCGCACAGTGCGTTCGGAGGTGGCCGGCCGGGAGCACGGCGCCATGGGCGTCGATCATCTCCGGCCCGGACCCGCCGTCGCATCACGGACGAGCGCATACTTTGTTCGGCCCCAGTAATCTCCGGCCATCGCCCATAGCCATGGCCGCGCACCAATCATTCACGGCATGGATCGAGCGCACCCGTCCGTGCGCCATGTCCTCTCAGACGCAGATCGATCCACGCCGTCAGCAAGCAGCAGCTCGTTATACACTTTTGGGTGCCTCAAAGTAACGATTAGAGCGAAGAAAAAGGCCGGAGAGTGTAGACAATTAGCGGCAGATGCATTGCATCAGGGAAATTATGGTCGGACCAGTGTCACCGTCTACCAAAACAACAAGGATTTCATCCCCCCCTAGTCTACATTCATGCTCTTGTATCCACCACGGTAGACCACAACCTCCATGCATGCTTGAGTTGTCTCTTTCTTAACCGCAGACAAGATAAGCTCAAAGCCAGCCGTTCAGTCTCCGTCGTCAAAACTAGTCACTCCGTCCGATTCAGAGCTCCTTTGGTTCATAGGAATATCAAAAAGAATATCAAAGGACTAGTGTATGATTGAAATCCTATTGGAATTTTTTCCTTTTAAGACGTTTGATTCATAGGTCATATTTTATTGGAATTTTTCCTATAGGAATCTTGTAGTACAAACTTCATAGGAAAATAGCATGACCTCTAACCTCATGAAAAAATTCCTTTACCAATCAAAGGAACTCTCTTTTTCAATCAAAGGAACTCTCTTTTTTCATAAGATTCAACTAGACATGTTATACCAATCATATGAGTTTCCCATTCTTTTCCTATCTTATGAATAAAAGGAGCCCTCACTTTTACTTTGGATAAGGCATTCAAGATACTCCTCTGATTCATAAAAAACTAGATCATGTAGGTGAGAGTAGATGGAGACTGATCGTAAAAATGATACACATCAACTCTGAACATCACAATTAGTTAAAATAGTGAAGCTCACCAATTCTGTAGAAGAAATTCATGAGTCCTGTATGCACCTTTTTCACCTTGATGAGAATGAATAACCAATAGTAGGACGAAATTTGCAAACTGATTAACAAATTTCGTTGATGTATTAACCGAGTACTATAAGTCGAGGTGTGGGGAGAGGCACCGACACACGAGATAGTGGACGGGGAGAGGCGCCGCAGCACGAGATCATGTTGTGTGGGGAGAGGCGTCGCGCCGCCGCCTCATCGCCTGATTCGTCTCCTCCCAATACGCATTGCATCCCCTGATCGGATTAGATAGAGGCAGGGGAGAGGCGCCACAGCTGAAACGTGGACATCACCCCCCAAGCCAACGTGCTGTTCGATGCGAGCACGGCCGGTCGATGGGAGGATGGGCCAGGCGATCGGCGGGCGGCGCAGCGCGGTGGATCGAGGGGAGGGGTCAGGGGAAGGCGCGGCAAGGTGGACCGAGGGACTGTTGACTTTCCATACGGTGCGCTCGGCTCGATGGGGAAAGGAATATGATTTTTTCCACGACGTGTGTGCGTTTTTGGTTAAACGGGCCGGGACGCACCAGAAAACACCGTTTTGATGCCCATAGCAGCGTCCCTCAGGGACATTTGGCCCATTTAGCCTGCACACAAAAATCAAATGGTCAAGATTATGAGCTGGGGCGAATCTAACGGTTCAAAAGTGAGGTGGGAGAGGTCGAATTTGACTCGGTTATAATATGCCTAATGTCGTGGCTAGTACTATTCGTTTGTACATAACTATTAGTTCATTTCCAACGTTAGTCAAACCGTTTCGGAAGGAATATTTCATGATGGACTAGATACGGATTAAAATGAGCGAATGTATACACTAAGTACACCTAAATAGGATGGACTCGGTATTGTTGTCCGTGATCACCTAGGTCACCCGGTTGTTACAGAGTGGAAGTTTGTATCCTATTGTGTAAGTGTCCAAGAAGCAGAGGTCCTCGCTTGTCTAGAGGGATTCAAACACCTGACCGATCTTCGTCGTTGGCCAACGACACTTGAATCATACTGTTTTCGAGTTGTGCAGACTACGTCGAGTGAAAGGCTGGAGCGATCTATGATCTGGACTTTGTGCATCGAAGCCCGAGAGCTTTTTTGAGGATTTTTCAAGACATTAAGATTAGTAAGGTGGATAGTGAAGGGGATCGTATGCAGAAAACAATAATTTTCCTACCGACGATATCCTTAAACTAGCCAAGATCTATTCTATGCAGATATAGTAGTACGAACGGAGATCGGAATACGTACCCTTGTAGACCGAAAGCGGGGATTACGTTCCCGCACAAACGTTGTCGATGAAGACCGACGTAGCCGACCTCAAGGTCGTGTAGAGGAAGCAGGCCTCCGAGTACCGCTAGCGCAGCACCTCGCAGGGAGTCGCACACGTACGGTGGAGACGACGCCTCCGAAGCTCCAGTCCAGGACGAGCAGCGGAAGACTTGGACCGGAACACCAGCAGCGCGGCAGCGGGCTATGGTGGAGGAGATCCCCGACTCCTCTTGCTCGGCGCGGCTCCAACCTGGGAACCACGAGATCGAGAGAGAAATCAGGAATTAATTGGTGAATTAAAAGGCTGGGGGTGCCCCTTCTTATATAGGCTCCCAAGGGGAGCCAACCTTGCCAGTCAGGCAATGTGGGACTAACCCCCCACAGCCTGGTTCGGCTAGAGAGGTGCGCCGGCCCCCTGGTGGGCCACAAGTGGCCCACCTAGGCCGGCCCTCTTGGCCCCCACCGAATTCCCCTAGGGAATTTTCCCCTCTTGGGCCTTCTTTCGTCCGGAAGGCCCATTTAGTGAAATCTGCCTTAATAAATTCGAAAATAAATATATAAAATCATATTTGCATATTAATAACACTAATTAATATCAAACATAATATATATAATATTTCCTACCTCCGAAAACTCTTTCGGCGCCGCCCGATCTCCATCGGACCTCTCTCGGGACGTTCCCGGTGATCTCCTTCCTTTCCGGTTGTCTTGTCAAAACCCCTTAAGTGTGTTACCCTAGCGGTTCGATATAATATCAGGTATGATCAAGACTCCTCAATGATCAACGACTAATCCGTAGGCCTGGACCCCCTGAATTAATCCCTGAGATATAACGAATGACTTTCATCTATCAAACCTGAACGTGAAGTCTTAGACCTTTTGCCATAGCGATACTTAGCACGTCCGAGCGTCGCTCCATAGATATCTCCATACCTAATCCCGACCTCGTTACCGACGACGCTATCTTCTACTCGTTCATGATCTCATGTCTCCGTGACCTAGTCACATGCTTGCAAGCTCATTAGACATGATCTCACCGAGTGGGACCGAGAGTATCTATCCTGCTATACGGACTGGCAAATCCCGCTCTTGACCCCTCGTCTCAATACTCCTTTCCAATACCCAAAAGTATCACCGTTATTGTCATACTAAATAAGATACGACGTTTGGTGCAATCAAAGTATCTTCGGGGAATATCAATAAGAGTTGATCTCACGGTCAAAGGTGTAACGACTACGTTCTCCAAATCTGGGTATGTCCATCACATCACTCTCCAGCGATATGACTCTCATTGCCGATCGGCGCCATGCCCCATGACCGGGAAACCTCGATCATCAATCGCGCAACGAAACTAGTCTTAGTAGAGCCTACTAGGGACCTTGTTGTTTACGTATCACACCCGCATTAATGTTTCCGCTTAATACGGTTCCAGCATGACACAAAAACCTATTATGAACAAACGAGATATGATAAAGAATACACTTTATTAATTGCCTCTAGGGCATATCTCCTTCAGTCTCCCACTTGCACTAGAGTACAATTTAATCTAGATTACAACTTGGTAAAAGCCTAACACCCATAGCTAACTGGTGCTGTTCATGCTTATCAAGCGGAAGAGGTTTCGTCAGCGGATCTGCCACATTCAGATCCGTATGCACTTTGCAAATCTTCACATCGCCTTCTTGTACGTACTGACGTATCACGTGGAAGCGTCGGAGAATGTGTTTGGCGGTGGAGTGAGACCTTGGCTCCTTGGCGTTCGCAATGGCACCCGTATTGTCGCAGAAGAGGACCACGGGGTCTTGCACGTTCGGGAACACTCCAAGTTCGATGACGAACTTCCTCAGCCACACAGCTTCATTCGCGGCCTCGCAGGCAGCAATGTACTCCGACTCCATTGTAGATTGTGCGACTATGGGTTGCTTCCCACTTCTCCAGCACACGGCGCCTCCATTCACCTTGAACACGTAACCTGTCTGTGACTTACTGCCATCGGGGTCTGAGCAGAAACTTGCATCTACGTAACCCGTTACGCCAAGTTCCTCATCGCAGCCACCATACACAAGGAACATTTCCTTTGTCTTATTGAGATACTTAAGAATGCTCTTAACAGCTATCCAATTCGGCATTCCAGGATTACTCTGGAACCGGCTTGTCAAACTTAGAGCTAATGCCACATCTGGTCTAGTACTCAACATTGCATACATGATCGATCCTATGGCTGAAGCATAAGGATGTTTCGTCATTTCGGCCTTACCCAGTTCCGTCACCGGACACTGCGCCTTACGCAATATCTTATTCTTGATAACCGGCAGAGAACCCTTCTTTGCCTTCTCCATATGAAAACGCTTCAATATTTTATCAAGATAAGTACTCTGACTTAGTGCTAATAGGCGCCTTGATCTATCACGGTAGATTTTTATGTCTAAAACATACGCAGCTTCTCCTAATTCCTTCATGGAGAACTTACTGTTTAAATATCCCTTCACGCTATTCAGAAGTTCCACATCATTCCCTATTAGCAATATGTCGTCAACATACAGTGCTAAGAACACAACCGAGCTCCCACTCATTTTCTTGTAAATACAGGTCTCTTCCACATTCTGGATAAATCCAAAACCTTTGATTACCTCATCAAAGTGAAGATTCCAGCTCCGAGATGCCTGCTTCAATCCATAGATGGATCGCTGAAGCTTGCACACCTTGTTAACACTTCCTGGATCGACAAAACCTTCCGACTGTACCATGTACAACTCTTCCTCAATGTTTACATTCAGGAAGGCCGTTTTGACGTCCATCTGCCAGATTTCATAATCATAGTAGGCAGCTACCGCTAACAAAATCCGAATAGACTTAAGCATCGCTACCGGTGAAAAAGTTTCACCGTAGTCAATTCCATGAACTTGTCGGAAACCCTTTGCGACAAGCCGAGCTTTATAGACGGTCACATTACCATCAGCATCAGTCTTCTTCTTAAAGATCCACTTATTCTCGACGGCCTTGCGCCCTTCGGGAATATCCACCAAGGTCCACACTTGGTTATCATACATGGATCCTATTTCGGATTTCATGGCTTCAAGCCATTTCTCGGACTCTAGACTCTCCATCGCCTCCTTGTAGTTCGTAGGTTCGTCTTGCTCGACTAGCATGACGGTGCAAACCATATTGCCATACCATTCTGGTGCGATCCGAGATCTACCAGACCTACGAGGTAGAACATCTTCCTCGACAGTTTCTCCCACTCCTTCAACGGAGGACGTCTCCGGAATTGCTTCCGTTGCGCCACTCGGAATCTCGAGTTCAGGATCAACGATTTCATCGAGGTCTACCTTCCTCCCACTTACTCCTTTCGCGAGAAACTCCTTCTCTAGAAAGGTACCGGTCTTCGCGACAAAAGTTTTGCCCTCAGCTTGGTTGTAGAAGGTGTACCCAACGGTTTCCCGCGGATATCCTACAAAGACGACTTTCTCCGACTTCGGTTCGAGTTTGTCGGGCTGTAGTTTCTTAACGTACGCCTCACAACCTCGAGTTTGTCGGTTCGAGTTGATTGTCAGAACTTGTAAGATTGAGAAACGTGGCATGTTTCTGACGCACTCGGTTCTTTATCAGGATAAAACTGACGAGATTATAAGGCTTTTAACGAGACGGCCTGCGTGTCTAGTGATTTTTAAAAAAAATGTGTAAATACAGAATCTTCCACTTGACCGGATTAAGTGATATGTCTAACCGAAATAGAGATCTCATGAGGCATTTACCAGTTGGATCGAAATCCATGGGAGGAATCCAAACTGCATCTACCTGGAGATTCCAAGTACCTCGACGATGAGTCAGCACCGTCGCTCTCCTCCCCTTTTGGCTTTTGCCCACTCCCTCCCTCCTTCCTCTCCAATTCCGGCCCCGCCATTTATATAAGCAGCGAAGCCAGACCAAAGCCGAGAGTGGCAAAACAGGCTGCCCAAACCCACACACGCACTTGGGACACGCAAGAACGTCCTCACGCCGCCGGTTCACGGGCGTGGTCGATGGAGATGCCGCGGTCCACCGGCGCCGGCTCGCTCCGGTTTCTCGGCCTGCTGAAGCTGCCTGAAGCCGGCGCCGAGGACGCGGCGTGCTTCGAGCTGGACGAGCGCGACGTGGTGTGGCCGGCCGGCGGAAACGTCGTCGACGGGTGGGTGTCCGCGCCGGCGCCCGAGAACCCGGCACCGCGGCGGCGTGCCAACGAGCGGCGTCGCGCAGCGCACGCCGTGCCGCAGAGCTTCGGGCTGTCGTCGCTCCTGGCTGAGGGCGGCGGCGGAGGCGAGCAGAGCTTCGGGCACGCGGGGGTGGCCGTGCCTATGAGGGCTGCGTCGCCGGGACACGGCGCCGCGGCACCGAGGCAGTCGGCGCCGGTGAGGGTGCCCGTGTGGCCGGGGAGGCTGGCGTCCGGGCGCCCGGTGAAGAAGAGGGCCGAGGAGTCCGAAGAGGAGGAGGACGAGGAGCCGGGGGAGGAGATGGTGCCGCCGCACGTGGTGGCGGCGCGGCGCCACGCGCGGTCGTCGTCGGTGCTGGAGGGCGCCGGGCGGACGCTCAAGGGCCGCGACCTCTGCCGCGTCCGCAACGCCGTGCTCCGCCAGACCGGCTTCCTCGACCTCTGAAATGCCGACGTGATCGATGATCGAAGATCCAGTGATCTCGTCGCGTCTCGATCATCGGCTCCTGCCCGCCGATTCCAGCGGCGCTGCCAGTGCCAGCCATCCCCTGCATCTTGTCTTGTTTTCATCAGAGTCAAAAAATTCGTAGGAGCTCTTCATCGATGTCTAGAATTCTGGATATCTGAACTGAATTCAATACATTCAATTTCATTGGGTTTGAGTGTTTGATGCTGCTGATTCCAATTATCACCAAGTACCAAAAATCAAACAATAATGGAGATCGAGTGGTAGGGCAGCATAGCAAACCAAAGCCGCAATTTTTTTTCCTGAATTGTTTTCTCTTGAACCTTCACATTGTACTAAACTCCCAGCGCAACCCAAGTCACAAACAATTTCTGATCTGTACATTTAATCTCTTTGATTTGTGTGTTTGATGCTGCGATTCCGAGTGGAGTACGTACAAAAACTCAACCAACAATAATGGAGATCAAAGGTAGGGCAGCATATCAAACCTGCAAGATCTTCCTGAATTGTTTTCTCTGGAATCTCCACATACTTAATTCTCAGTGTGTCAACCGAAGTCACAAACAATGTCTAAGAACTAGCCCATGGTGACAGTCTATGATGTGATCAACTGGTCACATAGGCATCTCTTGATTATAAGAAACTTTGATTTTGACATGAGCAATGCAGGAACATAGAGTAGTACTGTAAACCCTACTCCTGCACTAGCACATCATCACGCAACAACCAGCCTAGCGATATATAAAACGCTGAGCTAGCTCGTTGCTTCACACCAGCATCTGCATGATGCAACTTCATCTAATCTTGTACTTAATCAATCGCCACCAATCACAGCATCACACATTGATCTGGAACACAGTCACATGGGGTGTTGTAGCAACTGATGGAGTCCAATTGGCCTATCAACTCGCCCAGGTATCCCAATCATTCTTGCGTTCCTCCTCAGTGTGTGTGGCCGGCCGGGTGGGGTTGGTAGCGCACGAACACACCGCACATAATCATTCTTGCTTTGTTGCCGCTTGACGGCTTACGGCTAGCTTCTGCTGTCCAAATCACAAAAGTAATACTGTAGAATTCAGATCCCTATGTTCTGTCGTCCCAATTACTATCATTCTTCGCATTTTTCTGTATGATGATGGACATCTTGTTCCTCTACTTTTTTCCATCTTTAAACAATTTTCCATCTTGTTAACTTTGTTGCACTTTTGCATGGATTGGTCGATAGGCAATATATCACTGATGATGTTATTTCATCTTTCAATATTAAATACTATTTGTAGCAACATGTTTACGAACATATTGATCTGTTGTCAGCCTTCAGTGGCGGAAGTGGTTCTATGAATTCAACAGTCTGACATTCATATCTTTATATTTAGTAAAGCTCATATCACTAGTAAATACAAACTTTTGGGAGGCTTCTACTTTGTTCCTTTATTCGGTCAACAATACCAACACCATCCAGTATATTACAAAGGGCTCACCCAGAAGGCACACAAGAGAGTTATATGTGATGCTACAATTGGACCAGCGTTTATATAGGTAGGATCGGAAGTGCACTATGAAATAACCAACTCTTGTGGAAAAAACCATGTTGACGTGCTCCCAAGAATGCAGTCATGCTCATCCGCGAAGTACGAGTTCAATCCATCCTCCTCGGTGCCAAGAGCAGATATGTGTTTTGAGTGACGCTCGCTCACGTAGATTGCTCCTGTGACGTCCGTTGGAACCCACTCGTTTGCGCATATATCCGCCTCTAGGACCTCTACCTTGGACGTATATCTTTGCGTTGAATGATAAACGTGTTCTCGCCGCCTTAGCATGAGCAGCTTGCCATTCGCCTCGATGAGACATCGAGTTGTCACTGCAATGTATTTCTTCCGTTTGCGGGTCATGTCGTCCCCAACACACTCGTAGTCGCCATCCTCATCGTCATCGACCTCCCTGGTGTCTCGCATCAACGCACCACCTTCGTAATATATGTCGTCGTCCTCCTCCTCCGAGATATTTGATGTTGCATCGTCGTCGTCTTCATCCCCACTGCTCGACGTATCTTCTTGGTCATCGTCGCTCATGAAAAAATTAGTATCCATGCTCATGACATCCTCAAACGCACCATTGACAATGAACAATGCTTCCTCTCCGTCATCATCACCGCCGCTCGATGCTTCTCCGTCGTCGTCTTCGTAGTCATCATCAGAGCTTGACGCATCGCTGTACCCCGCCTCTTCTTCTCCGTCCTCATTGCCCCATGCTTCTCCATCATATCCATTCACTTGATCATCTTGCACATACACGTCGTCACCATCCGGCATGTAATCGATGGCACACCCAACAAATCTTACATAAGGTGTTCCATCAGCATCCTCGCCGAGATCCAGCTCGAGAAGCTCCATGTCATAGGTGATCCCATAGAGACACCCCATGTGGAAGGCGATGTCGCAGATGGAGGCGTACGGTACAATGTCTCGGTCTTCTTCTTCGGGTATCCATGCACCGGGCTTCCCAGGACGACACAGGATGATTGGCTTGTTGTGACTATTGGTCATCACAGCGACGAGATCACCACCATCGTCGTCGTCGTCCGACCGCAGTAGCAGCACCTTCCGTATCTCGAACAGGTCAGAGACCTTGCCGATGACAGCGTCTAGCCCGGGTAGCGGCACGGTGGCTTTGGTGAAAGGGTTGTGCAGGAGATAGCTGCGCCGGCGCCCACCGTCGCTGGCGGCGTTGGTGCGGTAGAGCGCGAGCCAGCTGCCGTCGGCGCCGATGAAAGTTGTGCCGTCGGGGAGGATGGAACGCCGGTGAAGACGGTGGTCGTGGGTGGTGACGAAGCTGCCGTCCGAGTGGATGAGCCATGGCGTGTCGGGACCGACGTGCTCGCGCACGGCCGAGCGCCATGGACGGCACACGGCACGGAGGCGGGCGAGGTCGTCGGGGAACGGGAGGCGGGCCATGACCCGTCCTAGGAGCTCCGGCGGGAGGTTGGCCCAGTCAGGAGGCTGCAATCTCTTCCGCCGTGTCGCCATGATGGGATTCAAACTCAACTCGATATGATCGGCTGCTTTGGTACGTACGTACGTATCTTAGAACGTTGTGTCGGTCGTGTAATATGTAGGCGTATCCGTAGGAGGTAATCGACTCGGTTTCCAGTTAATTTATCTCCCGTTGATACGCGCGAGTGGCTAAACCGACTTGTAATTGGTCTCCGTCATGACGCACAAAGTCGACCTGGACCAAGCTTTCGTTTTTCTGTCCATACACTCGTAAGTCTGAACCGTGCATATATTCTCCTCTTGCGTACTGAACTCAGTTGCAGCCACAAACATCACTGCACTATTTTCCGGAAACACGAGATGCTACGCTAACGACTTCTCCTCGATTATGTCGTTTTTTTTCTACTTTTTCGGTGGAGATTTCGTGCTCTCGGGCACAAGTTGATCCTGGCATTTCAAAAATATCTTGACCTGCTGGACCTCTTGTTCCGCCGTGTCCAACTCTATCTTCCTGTTTGACCTCTCCTAGTGTGAAGTCGGAACAACTATGGGCGGCGGCGTATGTTGACCTACGTGGGGTGGTCCGGTCGCGAAGATCTTCATCGACACGGCTCCAGCTCAGCTCCTCTCTGTTGGTCTCATTCAGAAGTCGGAGCTGCCTGTCAGTGCTGGATGTTTGCAATGCTGGGAAACAAAGAGATGTGTGGATTGCTCCTGCTTTTGGTACTTTGAAAATTAATGGTGATGCCTCGTTCATCCAAGAAACGGGGGTCTCTTCCTTCGGATGCATCGCTCGCGATCACTACGGCAAGGTGATATGGGCTTGCTCTAGGTCTGGTACACACTGCCAGGATGTTTTTGAGGCTGAAGCTAAGGCATGTTTGTTGGGTCTCCAATGCATGAATGAGACCCATGCTAGTACAGTTCTAATGGAATCGGATAACATAGTTGTGGTTAATGCTATCCGGTCAATGAACCAAAGGTTTTCAAGGTTATGGTACATTTTTGAAGAGATTGAGGTTTTGAGTTCTGCTTGTGACATGTTTAATATCCACAAAATTGGAAGAGAGAGTAACAAGGCGGCGCACACTCTAGCAGCTTTAGCTAGGACTTCTTTGACCAGCGAATCTGGCTGGGGTCTGTCCCACCGGAAATTGCTCTAATTGTGGCCGAGGAATCTGTAAACTTGGAATGATACTCTCTTTACCTGCAAAAAAAAAAAGAAGTCGGAGCTGCCACCATATTCACGAAGATTAATCTATTTGACATAATTTTATATGACCTTCACGAGGTCGCTTCGACGAGATCTCCCTAGATGAACGGAGTCGGCGAAATCAGAGTCGCCGAGAAGTGACGACGACGCGGATGAGCAGCCTAGCGGCGACCCTGGTCTTTGGCTCGGTGTGTGTGTGCGCAGCTTCTGTCCGTAGACAGAGTGGTCGTGTGTCCCCTCACGGCGGCGTGTTCCATGACGGTCGCGAGGGTGTTTGTTCCAGTTTTAGACATGTTTCATCCTAATTAACTGGCCAACTCTCAACTCTTCTTTATTTATAAAAATGGCAAGTCTTTTGTATCGGTTAAAAAAAATCTAATGTTTAAATATTTATAGACATGTTTCATCCTAATTGAATGTTTGCATTTGGAGGCTTGACATTACATTGGTCCAATATTTTTGTTTGGATGTTCAGATATTCGGAATCTAAACTTGATATTGATGTTGAATGCCAAATATTGTTTGGATGGTCAAATATTGATATTGAGATTGGTTCAGTTGCAAATAATCATATTGTAGTGAACCGGCGAATTATCTAGTTAATTATTTGAAGGATTTTCCAATAGTTGCCAACGTGGCAGACACTTTCACGCATGTTAAAAATGTCAGCCAACCCCTCACACATAGACAACCCATGAACCCTAATCGACATGACGTTCCTGCCGCACCGATGTTGCCTCCGTCGAGTCCTCTCCACAGACGCCCAAGTGTAACCGCCTGACGAGTTCTTCACTGAGATTTCGCCGTGTATGCTTCGTCACCAAGCTCATTTCCCCCTTTTGTCGCGTCGCCGCTTCTTTGCTTGTTGTACTACATCCATGTGCTGCCAACCACTCTTTGCGTCACCTAGTGAGCATTCCCCCTGCTAATCTTCTCCTATGCCTCGTCTCGAGCTACTCCTCGAGCACCACAACATGGGGAAGACGGAAGAGGAAAAAAACATTGAGTTGATGATGAATGAGTCTCATGTCTCATTAAGTATACATAGAAAATAAGGGTTGCAAAATGTGGTCATTGCTCTAGTTCAAGTCTTTGTGTGTGTGGGTGGGTGGGGTGGGGGGGGGGGGGGGGTAAAAAGAAATACGGACCGACCCATAAATGAAATTTTTGGGTGGGAAATAGGGTTTATTGCTTGAGGTGCTCGTAGGGGGTCGATGGACGCCTAGCCTCGTCGTCCAACCCTCTCGCCTCCTTTCTTTTTTCCATCTTTCTTGCTTAGGCTTCGCATCTCCCCATCCCTTGTAGTTTCTCCTCGTCCAATCCACCTTCCATGCCTCATCGCCGGCCTTCACGGTGAAGATTTGACGTCAACACCTTGATCATGACATCAGGCCATCACTCTAAACATAGGAGGCGCGACGAGCCTTTGTTGTTGGTGCCTTACTAGTTACTACAATTTTCTAAAAAATAAAAGGAGCAGAACATTTTTTTCTCACACTTTTCTAGGGACACAGAATGGGCCACTAGATAAACATGGGCCGAGACGACGGATACCGGGGCCGGGCCCCGGCCCGCCTCGAACGCGGCAACGGTCCGATGCGATGGACGGCCGACCATGTCCCAACGGTCTCTTCACTACCAGCAGTTCGAATTCGGACGGCGGCTCCTCCAAACACGCGACACCCAAATCCAAATCCACACCGACCACACCACCGCCGCGCTCCTCCTCCTCCCCTAGCTCGCGGCCGGCAGCTCTCGGCCGGATCCGATGGATTGCGACGCGGCGCCCACAGCGGGGGACGACCCCATGGACTTCTCCTGGACCACGGGGTGGGAGGCGAGCGCGGCCGCCTGCGCCAGCCCCTGCGCCGGCGGGGCGCCCGAGCCTGACCCGGCGCCGGCTCCGGCGCCCCCGGCCTCGTCGCCGCAGGAGGAGGCGGAGTCCATGATCCTGGTGTCCGGGCCGCGCGTGGCCGTGTCCGGGCTGACGCGGGCGGACTGCCGCGCAGGTGCTCTTCTTCTCCCTCCTCTCTTGGTTTCTTGGTTGCTCCTCTGGGTGCACACATTTCCGGGGAGGAGCGTGCCTAGTTACTCCTCAGATCTCGCTAATCCTGCTTTATGCCATGGATTTGGCTCCCCGGACCCATGTAATGCTGAGGTAGATCTAGTTGGAAGTTCCTCCTTGGCTTGGGTCAGACTAATAACCCTAGGAGTTGTACAAGCCCCAAATGTCATTCATTTCTGTGGTAGGCCTATAGAGTGATGCCAAGTGCTTCCATGCTTGAAACTGGCCGAGTCTGCCTTTCTGAACGTGCTTTCACATTCTATGACTAGTGTATGTACTGTTCCCAAACGATGCAAGTACTAGGACAAGAGCCCAAAGCGTCTTATACTGTTTCTGTTTTACCTATGATCAAGCAGATGAATGTGTGTTGTTCGTTAACGCCGGCGGGTGTGCGATTGAAGCCGCCCACCCCTCTGCGAAGTTCTCCGGTGATTCTTTCTTTGAGGGAGGAGACGCGATAGAGACGTCAGAGGACATAGTTGAAGGCGGCGATTATCCGTCGCTCTACAGCTCGGCGCGCTACGGCAATTTCAGCTACAGATTCGATGGTCTCCCTCCTGGAGACTATTTTTTGGATCTGCATTTTGCTGAGATAGTACACACTGATGGGCCGAAGGGGATCCGGTCATTTGATGTGCTCGTGCAAGAAGACAAGGCAAATTCACCTACTTGCTAGTCTTATGATTTCGTTGCATGATTCCCTTCCATGTTTTAGCTAAAACGATCTGCCCTGTTGGTTCACAGATTTTGTCTGAGCTTGATGTGTTTGCGGTGGTCGGAGGTAACAGGCCCCTTCAGGTGCTTGATATTAGGGCTACTGTTGAGGGCAATGGTGCTATTATCATCGATTTCAGGGGAGTAAGAGGAAACCCCATGATCTGTGGCATCTGTATTCGAAAAGGCCTATTACCAGGTAATTAGTTTATATTAAGTGGAGTGTGCTCCTTCATGAGTTTGCTGTATTCAGAGAGATGATCTTATTGTTGAACATGCAGCGGCAAAGTCAGGTACAAATGGGAGTGTCCTGTGCAAAAGATGTTTAACTGATGTAGAGGTTTCTTCACCTATTCAGGTCAGTTTTCAAAATCTGTTGTTGCATCACATTTGTTTGTAATCCTGATACATGATCAATGTAAAAATATGCAGAAGAGGACAGCTAAACTCATCTCAAAGTACGAGAAGCAGATTGAGGAGCTAACCAGCCAATGCAACATGAAGTCCGATGAGTGCTCCATGGCATGGTCGTTAGTGGAATCTACCAATCAAGAGCTCGAGAGACTTAAGATAGAGCTTCACCAAAAGCTTGTGCAAAGTGATTCTTTTGGTACGTTCTACTGACATGCATTAAGCATCTTCTTTTCTCAGTCTGTTTTCACCGTTGTTCTAACATATAATTTCGAACAGAACAAATCCTGGATACACAAACCGGCAAACTAAGAAAAGTTTCTCAGGACTATGAAAATGACAAGAAATTATGGGCTGCTGCCATATCTAATTTGGAAAGCAAAATCAAGGTAATGCTAATTCACTGTCTGCGATATCACAACAACTACAAGAAACAGTAAATGATTCCAGTAGCTGATGCTGTTTGTATATTCTTAATTCCCAGGCCATGAAACAAGAGCAAGCATTATTATCTCTTGAAGCACATGACTGTGCAGACTCAATTCCTGATTTGAGTAAGATGATTGCAGCTGTGCAAGCCTTAGGTAATATCTGAAGTAGCATTGTTACACAAATTTTCAATTGTATAGCAAATATAAATTGTAAGCATATATGCATGTTTTTATAATTGCAGTTGCACAGTGTGAGGATCTGAAAATAAAGTACAACGAAGAGATGGCCAAGAGAAAGAGACTTCATAATATTGTCCAGGAAACAAAAGGTGCCTACTGCCCTATGTGTATTTAGATGCTTACCCTCATTTCTAGAGTTTGGTTGGGAGAATGACTATGGTTTCTCTCTGTTATTTCAGGAAATATCAGGGTTTTCTGTCGATGCCGTCCCTTAAGCAAAGTTGAGACTTCATCAGGTTACAAGTGTGTAGTAGATTTTGATGGAGCAAATGACGGTGACATCGGTATCATGAATGGGACAGGAAAGAAGACATTCAAGTTTGACAGAGTCTATGCACCAAAGGATGATCAAGGTATGCCTTGTTACTTTGGAGTTGTATTGGATTTTGTTATATCTCACAACTGCTCTTACTTTAAGTAATGCTAATTTCTAGTTTATACTTCAAAGTAATGTTGGAGATATCCATGAGTGCGCAAAAAGATTATTTGTTTGTCTAATATACAAGTTTTATTCATGAACAGCTGAGGTGTATGCCGATGCATCTCCACTGGTCACGTCTGTGTTAGACGGATACAATGTATGCATCTTTGCATATGGACAAACAGGAACTGGGAAAACCTTCACTATGGAAGGGACTGATAGGAGCAGAGGAGTAAATTATAGAACTCTGGAAGAGTTGTTCAAAATTGCCGAGGAGAGAAAAGACTCTGTTACTTACAACATATCCGTTAGTGTGCTTGAGGTTTACAATGAACAGATCAGAGATCTACTTGCAACTTCCCCTTCATCTAAGAAGTACAACCATTTTCCTTTAGTACCCTTCATTTTTTGTTCCCAGTAGTAGTATCAGCTCTTGGTAACCTGTATATGTTTGCATGTAGGTTGGAGATCAAACAAGCAGGTGAAGGAGCCCATCACGTGCCTGGCATAGTTGAGGCCAAAGTTGAAAGCATTAGTGAGGTTTGGGATGTCTTGCAAACTGGAAGCAATTCCAGGGCAGTTGGGTCAAATAATGTTAATGAACATAGCAGTCGTTCCCACTGGTTAGTCATAAATGACATTATTACTTCATTTCTTTTGTGGAGTACTTGCTTCTGGTCAATATGTTGTAACTTTTATATTCTTTTTTTCAGCATGCTTTGCATCATGGTGAGAGCAAAGAACCTAGTAAATGGGGATTGCACAAGAAGTAAGCTATGGCTTGTAGATTTGGCTGGAAGTGAGCGTTTAGCCAAGACTGACGCGCAAGGTGACCGGCTTAAGGAAGCACAAAATATTAACAGGTCGCTGTCTGCTTTAGGAGATGTCATTTCTGCTCTTGCTTCCAGAAGCAGCCACATCCCTTATAGGTTTGTACTCAAATCAACAACAAATTTTCATCGATAAGCTCCTGTTTCTCACATTGTTCATACTTTTTTTTTCTGAGCAGGAATTCCAAGCTGACACACTTACTCCAAGATTCTTTAGGTAATTTGATCTGTTGCTTGGGAAGATAGCCATATCAACATTATTTATTTCTGCTGCTCTGCATTCTTTCATTCAGCCACACGATTAATTTGCTCTATTATGTTCTTCTCCATGTTGTAACAGGAGGTGATTCCAAAGCCCTAATGTTTGTGCAAATTAGTCCATCCGACAATGATGTGTCGGAAACTTTGAGTTCATTAAACTTTGCTAGCCGTGTTCGTGGCATAGAATTGGGCCCAGCAAAGAAGCAGGTTGACACAGCCGAACTTCAAAAGTTCAAACAGATGGTGAGGGTTGATAATTACCTTTGTCCTGAACCTTGCTTCTGTGTCTGCCTGAAGCTGGCCTGATGGCATGTATTTTTTGGCTCAATGTATGTCAGCTCGAAAAATCTAAGCAAGAAGTCAGGCTTAAGGATGATTCTCTGAAAAAGCTGGAGGAGAACTGCCAAAATTTAGAGAACAAAGCCAAAGGAAAAGAGCAACTTTACAAAAGTTTGCAAGAAAAGGTACCTATAATTGTGTCTAATATATCTGTCGTAGTTCTAATTGTTCTCTAGACTGCTTTTCGTCACTAGTAAGTTGTTCCTAAAAGACTTCTTGTAACTTGTAGATAAAAGACCTTGAAAGCCAGTTAGATTCTAAGATGCATTCTCAAATTACGTCAGAGAAGCAGCAGTCTCAGCTTTCTGGAAAACTTAAGGAGAAAGAAGAAATCTGCACTTCCCTCCAACAGAAGGTACAAGCAAAGTAGTGAATGCTGTTAATAGCTAATTACTTGGAAAACCAGGCATACAATACCCACACACTATCCTTTTGCAGATAGTCGAGTTGGAGCGCAAACTTCGACAGCAGCACCAATCGGACTCTGAGGTTGCAGTTCTTAAGCAAACGGTACGCAACTCATCTAAAAATTTACCAGTATAGTCATAGATGGACATTAATTAAGAACAAACTGGGATTGATTTCGTTATATGCCTTTTCTTGTTTCAGATTGAGGAGATGGAGCTCAAGCTAAAGGAACAAGAGCAACAAAGAGCAGCTGCGGAATCGAAGGTATTTTGTTAGCCGCGTGTGGTGGTGTCTTTGATCCTAGTACAAATTCTCAAACCAGGTAACTGACACTTGCATACCCACCCACAAAAAATATAGGCAAGGGAAATAGGGCAAGAACTCTTGGAGACGCAGAAAACAGAATCGATGCTTCAGAGCAAGGTTAGCATTGTACTGCTTTTACATTTAGGGGTTACAGCTAGTGCAGAGTTTGACATGTCCATATTTCAGCTACTGGATGTTGAGAAGAATTTGCTGGAGGGGACAAAACTTCAGGAAGCAAACATTGTTGCACAGGGAACAGAACCAATGCTTCAGAGCAAGGTTAGCATTTTTCTCAGAGCTGCTGCTACATTGCACCGGTGGGGGAACACAGATAACCCTAACGCTTTTGGCGTCTCTGAATTCAGCTACTAGATGTCGAGAAGAACTTGCAAGCGACGACAAAACTCGAGGACGCAGAGTTGATGCCTCCTCCCTCCATTCCCATACCAAGAGTTCCCACCACCCCTGTATCAGCGGCGAAGGTGGTCCAGAGAGAGGATGCTGCGATGAGCGAGAAGGAGCATCGCATCCTAAGGAGCTCGGATTCCGCGAACAAACGTGTCTCCCTTTTCGCCGCGCCCCCGGAGGCCATGAACGAGAAGAGGAAAGGCGACACGAGGAACGCGGCATTGACAGGCGCAGGGGAGGAACTCGAGAACAGCCACCCTGGTGTGAGCCGCATGGTCACTCGGAAGAGGAGCCTACATGGCGGTTCCGCCGGCGGCGAGGAACACGAGAACAGCCACCCCGCCACCAGGCAGAACGCCGCGAGGAAGAGGAGCCTGCAGGGCGAGGTGCGGTCGAAGAGGATGTCCACGGAGCCTCAGGCGAGGAGGCCATCGACGGCGGCTGCGTCGAGGACGGCCGCTGCCGCAAACAAGACGGCTGCTGGTACTGCCAGGGCCAGCGGCAGGCCGCAGCCGCCGCCGGTGAGCAGCAACAAGACCCGTGGCTGGGTCAGGTAGACGATGTCGTAGTAGATGCCGTTGCACTGTGTACTGACAGCGGTACGAGTGTGGCGCCGTGTAAACTTGGGAGTAGCTGTTGTTAGAAGAAGGCTCAACTTTAGGCTGAGCCGTGCTTTGCTGCAGGCTTCTTGTGCAGTGAATCACACGTGGTTGTAGTAGCGTACTACTTGGAGAATTTGAATACAGTGTGTGTAACCTATGTTTTTTGTTTTGGAAAGAGTGTGTGTAACCTCCTATATTGATTGATTGATAGGAGTTGCAGGATTTGATATGTTCCAGTTTTAGCTTTTGACGGTCGAAAAACTGTGCCACCTGATGCGTTATTACTATGGTCAGTGGAAGCCCACTGAGATGAAAGGAAATCCGCGAAATTGCCCGCCAGAAACGCTGTGTGAGAATGGGGGTGCGAGTGGAGGATGGCAAGCGAGAAACGATGACAGGATTTTTGTCACGAGGAAAATGCGTGTGAACCTTTTTGGCTCTCAATGGGTTGTTGCTCATCAGTCATCAGTGAGTGCCGCCGATCGATGTAGAGATGCCTTCCACTTTGTTGACGTTACTGACGCGACAAATTGGCCAGCTGCGTAGCACACTCCCGGCAAATAGGCCAGTTGCTCCCGTCGTCGCGACCTGGTTCACGCCCACGCCAAACCGTGTGCTCCCGGCCGAAAAGATGAATGAGTTTCCGGCCTGCCCAGGTCGAGTCCAAACCGTGTGCGTGGTGTCGTGCCCGCACCCCCCGTTTCCACGGAAACACCCGTTCCCAGCGCCAAAACCACGAGCTCCCACGCCCACCGATCCCCACCAGGCGCCAGGCACCAGGCGTCGTCTTCCTTCCCGCGCTCTCCTTTTATCTCCACGCCTTGGCGCCAACAACCTCCAGAGAAACATCACAAAGCAAGCAGACAGAAGCCCAAGGACACTCACCGTCACGGTGAACTTAGCAGCAGCAGCAATGTGCAGAGGAACGGTGGACCAAGGCAGCAGCTTCCTCCGCGGAGGCCGGCGCCGGCTCGAGGTCCGAGCCTTCTACCTCCGCCTCTCCTCCTCCTGCTCCTCCACATCATCAACAGCGCCCCCCGCGGGGCTCACGCTCGTGTACCGCCCGCCCATCGGCGGCGCGGCGCTGGAGGTCGGCGGCCGCGCGCTCCCGCCGGCCTCGCCGGCCGAGGCGGCGCTCCTCCGCGTCCGCGACGCCGAGGAGAACGGCGGCCGCGCGACGACGGTGACGGCGCCGGCCTACGCGAGCGCCGACCGCGTCTCGGCCGCCGACGGCGCGCGCTTCGAGGTGTACGCCGATGGCGGCAAGGAGCTGATAGCAGAAGGCGTGTTCGCGCGGCAGCGCGCAGGAGGAGGGTGGCGCGTGGAGTGCCGCCGGCCGGTCGGGTCGCCGGTGGCCGAGGTGGTGGTGCTCGCGGAGGGCGGCGTGCTGCTCAGGGCCAGGGCGGCGAGGCGGACCGGGTGCCTCACCAAGCTGGAGGGCATACCGGAGGAGGAGGCGGCGTGGGGGCCGTGTGAGTGCGGGGCCTGCTGCGGAGAGGAGGATGAGTGGGAGGTGGTCGGAGACGACGATGAGACCTCCTCCTCCGGCAGCGGCGACGAGTTGACGGAGGCGGTGGAGGCGGAGACCGTGCGGTGGGCGCTGGAGATGGGCGCGTGGGCGGTCTGCGTCGGCGTCGGGCTGCTCGCCACGGCCAGGCGGTTCAGCCGGAAGCGCGCGCTCCGGTGACCCGCGAGGGGAGAGGAGATTGTTTCATTCTCTTTTCAAGAGTCAAAATTCTACTGTAGCTTTTCATGAGACTGTTATGTACAGGCGAATCGATCGACCAAGACATCTTGCCATCCCTACTGTTCATCCGATTTACATCATGTTCTTTGTGTTTAGTTGATCAGCGTCAGTCAACTATCAGTAGACTCGAACAATCACCAACAAATACTGGAGGAGATCAAAATTGATATACAATCAGGTTCATCAACTTCAGATTTCTTGCTACGCCAAATGTCTCACCACTGGCCTCACTTATCATCCAGTATCATACGGTCTGTACCCATCAGCATGATCTTAAGACTCAGAATATACAAATCGCGTATACACGGTAATCGGCAAGTGTTGGGTCCTTATCCAGAACTAGGCAGACAAGAGCGTAACAACACTTGCAGAATAAGCAAAGCCGTGAGAAGCTTGACCTTACCACGTTGTTCGTTGGCGGCTGGCTGTGCCAGGTCCATTCGAATCATTCCACAAGGTGTGGATCTCTATCTGTTCCCACCATTCTGACTAGGCTTTCTTTCAAAGTGTCCAGCCGGGTCAACAGCCACAGCCCACAGCTTTGGCGACAAGAAACACAGAACAGTTGATTCAAACTACTTCTACAAGTATGCAAAACTGAAAACCTGATCGTGTCGGCCAGAGTTTAATTCTAGACACATGCAACATTGTCTGCTACTTGATGAAGTTTCATTGAATATCTTACATATAGAGCAGTTTTTTTTACCTCAAATACATCAGGTATACAGGTGGACGGTAACCAGAGCTAGTTGTTCGGAAAGCAGTCACAATCTTCCCTCTGGATATTGCTTTGGGTCATACATAGGTCACATCAACCATGGCGGCTAGTCGATGTTCAAAAAATACACGGTGGCTAGTCGTATGTCTACCGGTTTAAGAATCAGAATCACTTTCTGTATCAGAATGAACGTCACACGGTCTATTTCTGTTTGTGTTCGCCTCGAGCGGTGGCAGATCATCGTCATCCTCATCGGAGTTCTTCGCTTCCTCAACCTGCGATGTCGTTCCTTCTGTCCCTGTCGCCCAACTGTTGGAAGTTGACTTGAAGATAGAGGGCCTAAGATAAGAAAAGATGAGTAAATCACGGGTACCCAATTTGGGGATGCAGAGCTAACTGATGCAGATATTACTGTCGCAGGACTGATGGAAAAACACAAGCAGCAAACTGGCACATTATTAGAAAAAGGAAGACATTTTGTGTAAACTTTAGAATCTTCAATCCTGGTACTTCGCCACCAAGTTTTCTTGCATGAACATTTCATTATAGTATCAATTTTCAGTGTCATTTACATGTTCATTCATCAAGCAAAACACGAGTTAAACCATTTACAGTTGAAATGCACTAGTAACCAGCATATCACAGAGCAAGTGAATTTCATGCAATATTCAAGAATTCGAAAAAACAATGGTTGTTTGAAGCCTCCATATGCATACATTGTACTACTAAAATAGCCAAACTAATTGCCAGTCTGACACAAACTAATCAAGACACGCGCTGTATGTGCAGATACTAGACTAAGAAGTAATACATGATCAATACACCCTGTGTCAAACGTGGCAAGATCAGAAATGAAGAGTTCAGGGTTTAAAATTTGACCTTTTCCTAAAGAGGAAACAAAGATATCAAGAACCATTGGCAATCAGCTTTCACAAATTGTCACTGGTCCAATCATAAATCACTACAAGCTTGTACCACCACTTTGCCAGACATATACTAGTTAACTAACCATTATTAGAAACACATTAGAAATAAATTGTATTGTTCAATTTTCAAAAAAAAAAAATGTTCGGTAGGGCTGCATATCAAAGATCTGTCAAGTAAATTCGAAATGCACTATTAACCCGCATATCAAAGTTTTATCAATCAAATTACTAATGCAGAGCTCATAAAAAAAACACAAAGAATAAACTGGCGCATATTGGAGGACCTTTGGGGAAAACTGTAGAACCTTCAATTATTTATATT
Organism: Poa annua; assembly: GCA_026929855.1. Taxonomy (NCBI): domain Eukaryota; kingdom Viridiplantae; phylum Streptophyta; class Magnoliopsida; order Poales; family Poaceae; genus Poa; species Poa annua. Next base: position 263,445,849 of record CM049427.1, on the reverse strand, counting down.
TTGCCATAAAATTAAATTGGACCAAAATTTGATTACTCTATATTATGGGTGTCATTTTCATGTATTAGATCAAGCAAAACCAGAATAAACCCATTTAGGCTGTTGAAATGCAAGTGAATTTAATGGGTCTTTGATATAGGTACACTATTAAAACAGCTGAACCAACTGCTAATCCGCTTTCTCAATGCACATGCTGGACAAGGAACACTTGATGGTCGCTTTGTCTAAATGATGGCATGGTAAATTTATGTAACAGGAAACAACAAAACATAGTGGCAACCAGCTTTCATCCTTTCACAAACTGAGCCTGGTTTAAGCAGGTCATAAATCACACAACAAGTTTATACTGTAACATTAACGTAGAGGTACGATTAAATAATACTAACAGCCATCAGTTGTTTAGCTAGAAATGGTACAGTACTGGAAACAAATGAAAACGGAAATGGAAACAGCCGTCAGTTGTCTATTGCTATGGACGGATTGTTTTTTACCAATTCCTGGCAACAATCAGATGTCTAGAAGTGGTATAAACTGAAAACAGTTATATTTCTACTAATTCCTCAATCAGCTGTCTAGAAGTGGTACAATACTGAATTCAATTGAACATCTTCAGCCAACCAACAGAGTGGATTTGGAACAAACAACTATTCACAAACTACTAACTCATTATTCAATATAGTATCGTTGCAGTTAACTTTTACTTGATCAAGCAAGAGATGAAGCAAATCATTCAGACTGCTTGCAAAACCAACTACATTCGTGATTCTTCTTTGTGTCACGTCTCAACTAGTCAAGTGAATTTTAATCCAAAGTTGCACATAAATTAGAAGGTCAAACGCATATGACTTCTGGCAACCTTGCATATATACTACAGATGCCGGAAAAATGAAAGTAATGAAGGTAGATTTACAGCTGGCATAGTCACATTTACATTCCCAACTCTCAATTTTTTTACTTTGTCAGTGGCGTCAAATTATCACATGCAAAAAAATCAAAAGTGGCAGGCAATTATCAGACAGCAAGGGACTCAGTAACTCACCATTCGCCGGATTTCTCGAGAGCGCGAACTTGGTCATGAAATAGGACTCGTGACACGACACACCCTATCTTGCTTCCTGACTCGAGAGCCTCGTCCCTCCCACTAGCATCGACGACCACATAATTCCCTGCACATTCAGAGCACACATTAGCAAACAAACCACCAGGCGCTAGTAGCGAAATCCCGTTCACCACCATGTCACGAGTAACGAACCAAAACAGCATCCATCCCAGGACAAGCCACTCACCGTTCTTGATCCAGAAGCTCTTCTGGAACTTGGCCGGGAACAAGGCCAGGGACTGGACGCCCTTGCCGTCCGTGACCTAACAACAACAGAGTGAGAATCCGGTGTGGCACGAAAGGTGGGCGGTGGAGTGGCTGGAGAGGAGCGCGTACCTCGATGAGGTTGGAGCCGCGCAGCGTGACGACCTGCATGATGCTCTCACCCTCCGCGAGCGTGACGGCGGTGCCGTCGTGGCACGCGCGCTGCAGGTTCTTCCTCCCGGCCTTCATCGCGCTCGCGCTTCCCGGCCTGTGCAGCTTGCTCCGACCACCGACGATTCGGGTAGCGGACGGGTACGGCGGTGGTGGAGCAGTGGCGGCTTGGGACTGGGAGCGTCGTGGGTCGGGGAGACGAGAGACTAGGGTTGACCGTTCGGCAGAGCTAAAGGTTGGGCCGGGCCGCTGGGCTAAATTGTTATGCTTTTTGACAATTTCTTTCACCACAAGGCCACTTATATTACTTTTCCCTCTAGAACATCTAGAGTATAAAATTCATTTTCTTCTACTTGGTTGTTATTATGCCTAAAGACAATATGGTGGAAGTGGTTGCAATTTCAAAAAAAAAAGGTAAAGTGGGTGGAAAGATGAAGACAATTCCCGAAATTAAAACTCAAGGCAACACATAGATCCTTTTGTTATAAGTTCACTTTGCAACCATAGCGTGATAATTAAGATTCTTGCGTAGATTTTCTTTTCAAACAGCTTTGAAACAAGTGTTTTACAACAAAATATCAGGGTGCTAATTATTTTAATCATCCTAGGAACTTCTCCTATCTTGTCGGTGTTGTTGCCAACCCAAAGAAGCTATTTGCTGCCATTGTTGGGGCATCCAAGCTTCATCTAAGATTGGTGTGATTGAGTCTCTGGCTCTCTGATGGCGAAGGTTGATATCCTCATCCTTGGTGATGGTATGATCCTCATATTCTACAAAGCCTAAGGAGAAGTTACCACAATGTCTCTTGCGTGGAACAAGATAAACTTGAACTAGCAACTTCACTAACTGAAACCGTAAAGGTCTCGACCTAGACGTTTGATGGAGGGGGAGTACCATGCTTTGAGGAAACGATGTTAAGTAGAGTCGGCTGCAGGGCGCGGAGGCATGCACTCCGGTGGTTACGGGTACTCCCAATGAAGCAGCGTCCTCCGACGTCATTTCAGCTCATGTGATAGGGTTTGCCCCGACGTTGTTTAGATATATCCACATCTCTGTTTGGTGTTGTATTTAGCTCGTATGTTGAAATTTATGAACTATGTTTGAGTTATCGCGCAAAACTCGGTGGTCCGTGTTGGAGTCGCCCTTATCACTATACACCTATACATCTCCGTTCATGAATAAGTGTACATCTAGATTTTATACGAGGTCAATTTTAAAATTTGACAAAAATCTATACATCTTATAAGTAAAACCACACTAACATGCATTAAATTAGTCTATCTCTACATGCAGGGTGTCCACATCATCAACTATTTGAGCCATTCATTAGTCCATGCCATCACAACATCACTTTGACTATCTAAGCTATTCAATTATCCATATCATCACATATTTATTAATGATATTCATTAAATTGTAAATTCTTTTGCATACAATTTTTTGACCTAATCAATTTTTGCGAATAAGTATACACACATGTCATATTGATTAAATCTAGATTTAAAAATATTACGGCTAATCAAATCCTGCACATTTTTAAGAAACCTTTTCCATTTTGTGCAACAAATATCATTACTTTTATAACATTTCTTTAGGATTCCCCTACGCGCGGAGCATGCATCTTTCTAGTTATGGAAACGAGTAACAAACGACCATCTCCGCCGTGATAAGGGCATGTACAATGCGGTGATGTCAGTCTTCCCTTGACATTGACATGTAGGCTATTTGTCTAGTTGGAGGAGAGAAAATGAAGAAAAAGGATTATGTCTTCCCTTAGCTAAGAGACGATCTCTTATGACACAAGAGAAGACTGATTTCACCATTATACCATTTGTCTTCCCTTAAACATATAATTTCTTACTAAAATATAATTAATCCGCAGGGATGACTATAAGAGAAAATGCATTGTACGTTGCCTTCTACACGGGTAGTTTTCAGTCCAGACAAAAGGCCAAGCTATGGGTCTGTCTACGCACTGGCGAAACGTGGCACCAATTCGACCCGGTGAAATAATCTGGGTGTACATTTTTTTTTGGATTTTTTTTTGGGTAATAAATAATTTGGGCGTCGCACATGGAGGGTCCGTCCACGCGTCGGGAAATGATCCGGGCCGTACGGTGAGTAGCGGCGGCAGAGGGGGGGCCGTCCGTCCCGTTCCCGTACGGGCGCGTACCCGGCCGTGGTACCCGGGCTTGCTGGCCGCACGCGCCGCTGGTCAGCCCCCCAGACGAGCACGGATCCTCTGTGCCGTGCTCCGTGGTCTCTGCCTGCCTTGCCACACGGCAGATGGCACAAGCATCGGAGGAGGTAACGGGGAACAAACAGCAAAACTTTTTAACTGCTAGTAGCTTTTGGAAAGCAAAGCGTTGACACCCTTCAAAGCTAAGGATTTGATTACGAAACGGGAGAAAATGATATGTACTCGTATCAGTTTAGTACTGTATTATACTTTGTTTGCACGAACACTTTCGTCCCAATAAAAAGAGTAGTACACCAAACGTGAACTTGTTATTATATATAGATTTGTAAAGTAATAGAACACTGCTAATACTTGCCAAAACTGACGCGAGAGCTCCAACCGCCCGCAGATTTTTCACCACGAGGTGCACCCCCCGCCCGCCGTTCGGCATATACGTCGCGCAGCGCACAGACGATCCTGCAGCTCCATTGCTCCCAGACCAACATCGGGGGGCGGAGATCTCCCACACCACCGCCCGCATCTACCTCCCTCCCCAACCACCACCTCTCACCCCCACTGCCACACGGGGCCCGCCAACCCCCGGTCCCACAGGTCATTCTCATCTCCACCAGCACACCACGTCCTCCCTAGCGTCCCACGCCCGCCACGTCACGCCAGAAACAAACAGATTCCTCCCTCCCCGAAATCCTCAACCCCTCCGTCCACCGTAGCAGCCCCACTCTCTCGCGGGCGACACCAGTCAACGAACGAACCCTCAGTCCCCGGCTGCGGCGGCGGCGGCGCCGCGCGATCGGGTTCACACCCGCGGGCATGGTGAGGACCGGGAGCATGCGGCGGCCCCCCTCGCTGCCGCCCGCGTCCGCGTCAGCGGCGGCGGCCGCGGCGCCGGAGTTCACCGCGTGCGCCGACGACTACAGGCTCATGGAGGAGATAGGCTTCGGGGCCAACGCCGTCGTCTACCGCGCGCTCTTCCTCCCCGCCAGCACCACCGTCGCCGTCAAGTGCCTCGATCTCGATCGGGTTAACAGTAACCTCGTGAGCTCTCTCACCTGCGCGCCCCTGCTCTCTCTGTTTCTCTCCTGTGCCTATCTCGCGCGCGTGCAGTCTTAGGGTTTGGTGGGGTTGGGTATGTGGCTTGGTCAGGGGGAGACGGTCATTCATAGACGCATTGTAGCCACTTGAGCCGATTTCTACTACAGTATTAAGCTAGGATGATCGATCGAGCGGGTTTGTGTTATATTTATCTAGAACTCTGTATGCTGGTCAGAACTCGGTTGTAACTGTAGACCGAGACCTCGGATCACTCATGCGTCGCTGCAGTTGGCTCTAATTGAGGAGTTGATATACTCGATTTCGGAAATGTTGGTCCACAGTTGTTTACTTTGATCTTTGGTTTTCATCATTTTGCTACCGACTTGCATTACCCTTGCCGCTGGTTTGGAGACACTGCAGGACTCTTATCTGTATTTATTTTTAGGCACAACTCAGGTAACCTTTTTTTTTTGCACAAATTCAGGTAACCTTTGATTGCTGTTTATTAGTCTCACATATCACATAGGACGCAGCGTGGTTGTGGTCTCGAAACGGCATGTTATATCTCGTTTGGATGCAGTATTTTCTAAACTGCATCTTCGTTGATCAAAGCTGCATATCTTTTTAGCTAGCATAATAACCACGAATGCATCTTCCTTGCTACCAAAGCGCCAAACTTTACGCATACGTCCTACCGGTCAAAATAATTCTCATAATGAATGGATCTGTATACTTACTGCTCTATGGCCTATGTTTCCGTCTCTTGCCTCTTAGTGTTTTCCTTCCTTAAAGTTACTAGTGTATTTCACATCTAACAATGGTATCTCTCCAGGATGATGTGCGGAAGGAGGCTCAGATAATGAGCTTGATAGATCATCCCAATGTCATCAAGGCTTACTGCTCCTTCGTTGTCGGTCAAAACCTTTGGGTGATAATGCCATTCATGGCAGAGGGTTCATGTTTACACCTAATGAAGGTCGGATACCCCGATGGCCTCGAGGAGCCTGTTATCTGCTCTATTCTTAAAGAAACACTAAAGGCTCTAGATTACCTCCATAGACAAGGACATATCCACCGAGATGTCAAGGTTTGTTTATTCGTTATAGGATTAATTTCAGCTAATTTCATCAGCACTTTTGCTCAACGTAACATTGTGCAGGCGGGCAATATCCTTATTGATAGCCCTGGTGTAGTAAAGCTTGGGGACTTTGGTGTATCCGCTTGCTTGTTTGATAGAGGTGACAGACAAAGATCTAGGAATACATTTGTCGGAACACCATGCTGGTAGCTATATTTTTTTCTAAATTTATTCTTTTAGAGGCTTAATAAGTATTTAGCAATTTACAAATTTTTGACTTGCATTTTTTTGGGTGTTTAGGATGGCTCCAGAAGTTCTCCAGCCTGGACCTGGCTATAATTTCAAGTAGGTTTTGAATATCATATTATTTGGTACTGTAGTCTAGAATGCCTTAATACTAGTTGCCACATACTTAGTTTGGTTGGTACATGAGGAGATGAATATCATTTTTCACTATCAACATCATTAGTACATCTGAGATCCGTCAAGTATTGTTTTGAAAATTCATGTTTATTTTAAATTCTGTAATGCTATCTCTAGTTTGAAGAAATCAGGCTAGCAATCTTTCTTACATTTGTTTTTCTCATCTATCCACTATGGATGCAATAAACCACGTTTCAGGCTAACAATCAGACTAACCACTCTTATGTTTTATTCTGAATTTTTTAAATGCTGATTTTTTTTCTGTCACTGTTATATACTTGAGGTGTGCTCATGGCTATTTTTTCTCTGCATAGAGCTGATATATGGTCATTTGGGATAACTGCGTTGGAGCTTGCACACGGCCATGCTCCCTTCTCTAAGTATCCTCCTATGAAGGTGACGAGTTAGTTGTCCTTCTGCAAACTGAAATACTTATGTATTTTGCAGGAAAGATTAGTAAACAAGTGTTCGAGTTCTGTCATAATTACTTCCTTCTCTAGATTTTCTTGTAGTCAAAGTTTTTCAACAAGGTGTCCTGTTGGCAGTTTGCGGCCCTGAGGTTTTTAACCATTTTGATATATGATGTTACTGTACCTGTGCATCACGACTTACTTTTTTCTTGGAAAAAATACTTGTCACTTGGGTAAAATCCCATTATGCTACATGTGTATACCTTCTTTGTGTGACAACTGTATTGCAAAAGTTAAACATGAGGCTTAGTGTTGTTGTCCATGAAGTTACGAATTTTCGTGTTGAAGCTGGCAACCCTCATATATATACCTTTATTGAACTGCGGTTTATGGTGTTGGATGCAGGTTCTTCTCATGACCCTTCAAAATGCACCACCAGGTCTTGATTATGACCGTGATAAAAAATTCTCAAAGGTAGTACTGATCCTTTCAGCCAATTCTTGTCTGTCTTGGTTATGTTTTACAGAATTACCTACTTGCCTTTGGAAGCCTTGTCAGTTATTGACCGAGTACAAACACATTAGATACTGTTTAACCTTCTAATGAAGGCCTTTTAGCTTTAATCACAGTCTTTCAAGGAAATGGTAGCCATGTGCTTGGTAAAAGATCAAACTAAGAGGCCAACAGCTGAAAAGTTATTGAAGCATTCGTTTTTCAAGAACACAAAGGCCCCACAGCTGACTGTTAAGAGTATTCTAACTGATTTGCCCCCTCTATGGGAGCGTGTGAAGGCACTCCAGGTTTTGCTCTTGTGATATCTTATTTCTTAGTTGACACTGGAAAGATTATATCACACTAAAAACAACGTCTTTCCAGCAAAAAGATGCGGCACACCTGGCTTCTTCTGAACAAGAAGCACTTTCTATGGTTTGTGATATCAACACTTCTATGTTACTTTATGATTTATGTGAACGTTTTTGCATTTGAGCTATGATGTATACTTAGTTTATTTGTACTACAAAAATTTGAATGACATGATATGTAATCACACACTATGTTGAAAGTTCCCGCTCTATGCAAACTGAACTTTTGATTAAATATATATATGTTTCTTTTAATGACTTATGGGTCGGGTATTAGGCTGATTGATGATTGTAGGATCTAAAAACAAGATTCACAACCACCCACTCTTAGAATTTGATCATTTGCGCGGTATAATTTGACACTTTTCATATAACAAAGATGATAACTAAAACATGTTTAGCCATGACATTCCTTTGTGACCAATTAACTTGTCTGAAACTCACTGAAAGATAGTGTGAGTGAATGACTTATTGGGGGAATGCAGCATGATAGTGTCATAATTTTTATAGAACGTTATATATAGCTAATTTCATATTAATTTTCTATTTAAGAAATGCATATATCCAGTTCCATCTTTCAATCTACCTACTCTGTTTCTTGTGGTATGATTGCTGTCCAACAGAGTGAGTACCAACGAGGAGTCAGCGCATGGCACTTTGATATTGAGGATCTAAAGGCTCAGGCATTACTGGTAAACTAATAGCTTCATTAATTTCTAAACCTTTGCAACGTTGCTACATCACTATTTCATTCTTGAAAAGAAAGTTACTATGATATAATCTTACAAATATGTACCAAACTTATGCAGATTCATGATGACGATCCACCTGAACTAAAGGAGAATGATGACAATTTTCAATACTCGGAAGTTGATAAGGTTTGCTTGATTTGATTCCATTTCGAATTAATGGCCTTTGACCTGTCCTGTTGTTATAGAAACGTCCTATAGATTTGCTTGTTGAAAAACAAATCTGGAGATCATCAAGAGAAGGGATATCATATGCTCCTATCTTCATACTAAAAAAATCTGTACCGTTTGTCTAATTTGAAGAGTAAGAGCATGTTTAGCTGGTGATAAAATATCACAACTGCTTCTGAGGCTCTGCCTGAATCTGAAAAATATATACTGTGATGTTATTTTTGTACATGGAACTGTTTTGTTACTATCATATGTAGTTTCTCCTTGACTTCAATCATGTTGATGTTAGGTCTGTGAAACGCACGGCTAATGTAGCTCATAAGCCAGCTAAGGATGCGGTAATAAGTTATGTAAGACCTGGTTTAGCAAGCCGCCAGCATATTGTTTCCGCTGTCTGTTGGCATAGTTGGGGTTAAATTAAGTGCAACCATTCCTCTAAAAACAAAACTTTAGTACCGTAGAATTATTTGCATTCCCTATTATGTTATAACCAATTGTGTTCTTACATGGAAAAGAGAATGTACCAATATGTCTTTGAATGCTTTTATTGGCAGGATGCATCTTCGGAGAGTCATATTGGAAAGTCAATAGTTCTGAATGGAAATAACCACAGGTCAAATCAGTATGTAACATTTAAGCATTTATTCAACTCTGTTTGATCAATGTTTGATTTTTATAACAAGAGGATCAGTGAACCTTGAAACATTCTGCTCTATTACTTCCCTACTTTTAGTGTTAATGCTTAATATTGTATTCATAGTATTTTGTTATATTTCAGTGAACGACCTTGTGCCACTGCAGTATATTCAGGTGGAAATGGCCCTGAAACGAGTGAAGAATTGACTTCTGACCTTGGCAACGCTGATTTTGGAAGGAAGTTTGATGGATCAGAAAATGAATCATTATCCTCTACACCGAAGCATAGTTCTGAAGCGGGAAATTCTAAAACTGAAGTAAGAAAAAAACAAAGACAACGATCTTACTCTGGCACGATTTATTATTCTGGTACCGGTGATAGTTCCGTCAATGGAAGAGGTTCTATTATTGATGGGTATGTATAATAATTTTTGCTTACTCGTTTAATTCTTTTCGATCTATTGTCATACACTCCAGATAGAAAACAAAGTGTTGGTTAATATGTTCATATTCTACTGGACTATTTTATAGCTCTTCAATTTTTTTTTGGAGTTCTGATAGGTCTTTTTGTATAGATCATAACCATTTTTCTTAAGAATGTGTTAATAGATAATGAAACGAGTATTCATGCACATAGCACATATTTGAGTTTTCTTACATGTCGATGGAGTATTGGACTCTGAGTGTAAACTATGTATATTGTCAAAAGTCATTATGACTGATTAGCTTAAACTTCCATCCACCAGCATACTGGATATTTTGTTGTGGCCCTAGAATAATAGCTGTGAGTGTTTATTATAGTTTTGTTTACACCCTAAGTAAATGCCACTTACAATACTTGGTTGAAAAGAATAATAATCTAACAGTGGACTACAACCAAATCCACACTATTCTGATATGCTTGATTGAAAATACTGTATAGTCTGTTATATAATGGATACCATAAAAGAGCTCTAAACACTGAAGTTCTATTGCATTAGTAGTTCATGTTAGCATACTAGTTTAAATTGCATTTGATTGTTTTTCTCATCACAGGGATGCAGGAAGTCCATCAGTATCTAATAAACAAAAGAATGATGCGGGAGGAATCGATGATCTAAGTGGTCCTCTGTCACTTTCAACTCGTGCTTCTGCAAATAGTATGTCTGCCCCTATCCGGTCTTCTGGAGGTAAGATAAAGCAACCCTTTTTCTAACAAGGTCATGCACCAGTTTATCAACGTACATGCTGCAGCCATGCGCTAACATTAGCTTAGCCCAGCATAAACGTGCTTCTCAAAATGTGCTGTCTGCTCATTTTCAGTTTTCTGGAAGTAGGATAAACACATGTCGTTCTTACATAATTTTTCACCAGTTTCGTCGATGTAGATGAAAAAACTTGAAGCCATGCATTAGCACTGACTAAGTCTTGCGGTATGCATTGCGAATTAGTCCGTTAGAGAATATTCCTGCAGACTCTAGTCCCTAGTGAATTGTGCATTGATAGCCATTAATTTTATGTTTTTTGTATGCAGGATATGTGGGCTCCTTGGGAGATAAGCCTAAGGTTGAAATAAAAGGCCGATTTTCTGTGACATCCGAAAATTTTGATCTGGCAAAGGTGGGTTACCTATTGAGCAATGCATACACGTCAGTAGATAGTGCTTACCATTTCAAACAAAAACTAAATAAAATCTACTTGCAGGTTCAGGAAATTCCGGTGGTCAAAATTTCACCTAAACCACAGGAGGTAAGAGTTTGGTTATGATCTGATCGTAAAAAGCTTTAGTGCACTCTTCACTACTTGAATATGCACCTCTCAGTGAGCTACCACTGATACCCGGAGTTCTCAGGAATCTGCACTGAGAAAATCAGCCAGTCTTGGAGCTTGGCCAGTGAAGGTTAAGCCAGTGGTAGGCTTTCTTGTTATCTGAACTCGACTAGGTGTATCATTTGTAGAAACATTTTTTTTAACTTATTTCCATGATGTATTGCTGCACTAATATAGAAGTGTGTATCCCTCGTTAGAGAATTTCCTGTATAAGTTATTAAGATTTTATATATTCTTTAGAAATGACAACTACATATCAGGTAATGCTGATATCGAATTCAGGTGACTGAATTCTTGGATTAGTCACATCCAAGAACTGAACTCTAATGCATGTAGAAACTATGTTGAAAAAATTCATATACGACCTAGCTACGAACGACCCAGCCGTGGACCTAACTCAGCACCACACGATTTTGATTAAGGGATATGTCGGTAGGAATTGATTAGGTGAGAAGCCACGTGTAGCATCCTGGACATGGTCCACCGGGTGGTCGTACCACCACTAGGTCGTATAAGATTTTTTTCCAGTAATGGCTACTGTCATTCCCTAAACACGATATTTACCAACTTCATATGTCTTTCCTCTTTATCTCCGTTTTTTATGCCTGAATGCATGGGTTTTGCAGTCTAGTAATCATCCTCGGAAGGAATTCTGTGACAGCTCAGTATCTGCATCCATTCTGATTCCCCATCTTCAAAACCTTGTGCAGCAGACCACATTTCAGCAAGTATGGAAGTTACTCAATATATTGCCCTAAACGAATGCGTGTTGGTAAATTTTCGTTGTACTGTACCGTAATCATATTCCATTTTCTTTTCGCAGGATCTCATCACGAATCTAATGAGTAACTTGCAACTGAGTGAGAAAGCTGATGGTAATTATTTTCTACTGCAGCTAGTGAAAGTTTCAATTTTCCCATTCAATTATTAAATATTTTATTTTCTCCAGGGCTGCAGTCTAGAGTTCAGACTGTGGATGGTGATACAGGGGTAAGCAGCTTCTTAGGTTAATATATATGCAAAGTTCATCATGTTTTCCTTTTACACATAATTGCTTTATAAGATTGTGTTTATGTTCATTACAGTGAAACTACAAAGTACTACTATAAAAAAAAATGGACTCAAGTTTTGCACCCTTTTTGGCAGGTTGATACGGGCAGCGCTGAGGGAGAACGAACACTACTTGCTAAAATCTTCGAATTACAATCTAGGTAGGTCAATACTTTGCAATTGATATACGGAAGGGGTAATCACATCCTATCATATTCGATTTTTGGGCATGGAAAAGTTTATACTTCCAATTGCGAGCAGCTAAACCAGCCATAACATTGATCATCTTGCTTCAAGTTGCTGTGTTGCCACACGACAATCTTATGCACTTCTTGCTGTTGGAGTCTTGTTTCTCGTTGCCCACCTTTGCCGCTTCCCTCCATTGACACCTCACTGCCTTCTCCACTCCCTGCTCCCCCAACTTTTATTTTTTTCCAGTTACTTCTGCAGTGTGTGTAGTTATCTTTTGTTATGTCTCGATAGTTTTTGCCACAAGCTTTACTGCTTTGAGATGAATTGTGATTAGGACTGAGAAGGCTGTCTTGGTTATAGGTACTGTGGTTCGAATTGTTGGCCTCACAACTTGGTAGTGAGCCTAGTTGATGTTTTGTAAGTACGATGTAATTCCTCACCGATAAATTTGTCCAGGAACAAAATTCATGACATTTTAACTAGCTACCGGCTAAAGAATAGACTGCTTTCTACAATTTTCCGAACTAGGAAATCCAGTGAATATTAGCTAATTTGGGACTTGTATGCCAAATTAGATAAAAAATAGTACAACATCCGCAGAAGGTGATCTCTGGCCAATTCTTAGAGATCTTTACTGAAACATACTCCAATCGGGACTTTAACATGACTTAGGATGCATATTTGCTCCTTCTTCAGCAATCCAGCTTCTGCACTAGTTATTATTTATTATGTCAAGCAGTTATTTGAGAATCAAAGTAGTTATTTTTGTTTGCCTCTTGCAGAATGATTTCTTTAACTGACGAGTTGATTGCTTCAAAGTTGAAACATGTTCAGGTCAGTAAGCTATTTCTCTTGAGTTGTCTCCACTATGTTGTTTTCATATAACAGTCATCTGCAGTGAAGTACTGAATTGTTTAATCCCTAGAGAAAACTGACACCCCGTGTAAGATGTTTATTGTGTGTGATGTGTCTTCTGCATTATTTACAGTTGCAAAAAGAGCTAAATGCGCTCCACAGCCAAGAAGAAATAGTCGACACCAGAGAGGAAGACAATGAAGAAGCATGACTTGGTAAGGCACCTTTTAGCACTAAAAAGGAGTATTCTGGTGGCACCTGCCAAAACAGGGAGTATTCTGGTGACTATACGCTACCCGCCCTGGGTCATACACTGATGTCGCCTTCCAATGAGGCGTTTGAGATGGATTGTTGACAAGAGGAAATTGATGGGCGACGTCTTTGAAATCGACAAAGAACTTGAGCAGACGAGAGATCTTCAACCAAGGTGTAGTAAGAGAATATGCTCGTTGATCGTGGGAGTTGGAACTATCCTTTTTCTACATGTTTGTACATATTTATTTAGATAGTATAGGATTTGGTTGAGTTTATTGTCTTGCGGTATCATTCATTTTGGCCGCGCTTAGTATCATTGGGATGGCCATTATTGATGCCAGCCAATACAGTAGAGAACCTATTTCGTCGTGGAAGACTGATAGAATAATTGGAACACTGGAATGTAATACGTATGTAGGCGAAAGGATATGGAATAAGTGAGAAATGAATTTACTCTGTAGGGTTTCAATCCCATTGAAAAAATTATGAACTCTCCCAGAAATCAAGCAAGTCTCCTCTTCTCTACATTTGGTAGGTAAGTGAACAATTTGCACGAGTATCATGGAATACATTCTCCGAGAATACAAATCTTGACGTCTCCCGTTTAGTTTCAAGCGTGTACAAATTTCTGAATATTGGGTTATCGATACCTTTAGGGACACATGGACACTACTATGCTAGATTTTATCTCAAAACTAGAGTATTCTGTTAGGTTTATATATGTGGTCAAAGTTATGAGAACTGACACCCAGCATCGCCGCCATGTGCCCTTGACTTGCCTACGACTACGAGCAACGCCAACAGAAGGAGCAGCACTCAAGCCTGAAGACAACCCCAATCTCCGGCAGCAGCGGCGGCGCTGGGCTCGGCAGCACATCTGAACTATGCCGATGCGAACCCCACCCAGGCGTATCATATCATCATTTCCAGTTCACATCGGCGCCAACCCAGCCTACTCCTGCAGCGTAGCGTTCGCATTCACCGACAGGCAACCTTGGCATATGCATCCACGGAGTTTCAGGCACTGTCTGTCAGTAATGCGTCGCTGTTTCTCCGGTGATCGGGGGAAACTTGTCTCAGGCGTCGACGGGCTCTCTCTGCAGCAGCTTGCTGATGGTGGTAGGGCTCCCCAAAAGACCAGCACCAGAGCTCCCTTTTACGGCTCTCAATCTCTTTCGCTTGTTCAGCTATAGCATAGCACTATTTGGCACAGAAAAATTAGGCCTGCGTAGTGGTGTAGCGTGATCGACGAGGCAACGACGCACCGGCAGCTCAGTAACCAAGCCGGCCGGTGTGGGAGCCTAGCTACGTACAGATCAAATGGCGTTGCCTACAGGCCTAAATCCTAATTAAACCGTCGACGCCACCAGCAGCTAAGCCAGTTATTATTATGAGGAGGTATACCGTCAGGCGCAGCGATTCGGTTGGAGAGCATTGAGGAGCGAATTCACGGTGCTGCCGGCCGGCGTGCCGATGCCATGGTCCAGCCAGCCAGCCGGCAAAGGTTTTATGGCGCGCATCCCACGCTCTTCGCTCTGCATGGTGGTGGAAACGCATGCATGTACTAACCACGGCCGCCGGAGGTGGAGTTACCGTCGCTCGCTGTCCGGCCGGTGGGGGCGAGCTGGAGCAATGGAGCATGGAGACTGGGCTGCAAGTGCAAGATAGAGTGGGCGGCGCGACCGTTTCCGACGAGCTCCCTGGACGCGGTGTATGTCGCGATAGGTCGGCTTTGATTTCTCCGACGAGCTAGTGTTGCTCCGTTGTCCTCTTACGTGTCGGGAGGACGGCCGGGACCGGTCGAGCGTACCGCCGCCTGAGATCGAGTTGGGCGTTGGACGCGCAAGCGCTACGTGTAGATACGCTTTCGGTAGGACCAAACGGCTGATCACATGCTAGATACAAGCATTTTTAGGCTTTTCTTGATTTACTTCTATAGACATAATCATACACATTTTAGCGTATAGGTTCACTCATTTTGTTCCTTATGTAAAACATGTTAGGCTCCTTTGATTAGAAGGAATTGTAAAGTATTTACGGAGGAACGATCCTATAGATTTTTTTATCTTAATCATTTTATTTGTAGGAGTGGATCCTATAGGAAGAATTCACGTATGAATCATTTGTACTATTTCACTTCAAGCTGTTGTTTATTTGATGGAATCAAATAAACTTTGATGCATGCAAAAATCTTATAGTATTGTGTTGTGTAAGACGTTGGAATCCTGGTTTTTCCTATCCTTCACCTACAAAACAAAGAGGAACGGAGGGAGTATTTATTTCGGTACCCGGAGGTCAGGAGTACATGGTTTCTTTACCGAAAAAAGAGAAAAATACACTAATACATTTTCACATTCTACGCGCATGCACAAAGTTGTTTCGCAAAGGACGATGTTTTTCCTGACCTAATGACCTAAGTATGTGATTATAAAGTAAAAAATGCCTTTAACATCAAAATTTATCTTTTTACATAGGTAAAGATGGGTCTTCCTGGAACGAATTTATGAACATGTAAGATGTAAAGAACACCTGAACATTTTTTGGTACCTTTTACCATTTCAAAATGAATTTTACATAAAATGTGCATATGCACCCATAAGTCAAAACGCTGCTCTACTACTCTACCCTGTTTTAACCATCACGTTGTACTCTTTTCTTCATCTAGAATGACGCTTTCGTTCTTTCCACACCGTAAATTTGTCTACTCGAATTAACAAAAATACAAAGGAATCAAATACAAAATGCGTTCTTCTTTCTCGACATGTGCGTGTACTACCAAAGCCTACTGTGACGGTCAAAATCAGCGCTCCTTGTCGTGGTTGCTGCCCGAGTTGCGCGCGCTCGCCGTCGGCGTTGGAGCCTCCTCATCCAGAGGCACCACGCCGGCGCCCTCCCTCCGGCTCCTCACCTTGATCAGCCCGTACAGCTTCTTGAACTCCCTCATCGGCGCGCCGTCCTTCCCGAACAGCAACCCCGCTGCGCCTGCGTCCTCCGTTGTCGTCGCGGCCCCCGCCATGGCAGGATCCCACTGCCCGGCCGCCGCCCCGGACCAGCTCGTCATCCGCCTGTGCGGCAGCCGCGGCGACGTCGCCGACGCGGCGGGTGCGGACACGGACGCGCGCTGGAGCTTTGTGATGACGGTGCGGAGCGCGCGGCTCGGGGACCCGCGGTTGGCGAGCATGATCTCGCCGAGCTCGGCGGCGCTGAGGCGGGCGCCGTGGAACCCCTCCTCCACCTGCGGGTACAGCTTGTGGTCCTTGAGCCCCAGGTAGCTGCTGGCCAGCGCCTTGAACGCCTCGAAGTCGCAGAGCGTGAACCGGATGTGCACGTCGACCCTCCCCGGCCGCACCACCGCCGCGCTCACGCCCACGCCCTCATCCTGCTGCTTCCCGCGCATGGTGAACACCATGACGCGCCCCTCGCCGCAGAACGACGCGACGCCGTCCATGAAGCTGAGCACCCTCGCCTCCGCGTCCTCCTCGCCCTTGTCATGGCCTTGCTGGAGGTACCGGTCGAGGTCCTCGACGAGGATGAGCGAGCGCGGGGTGGTGTGCATGAGCAGCGCGCGGAGGTCCCCGGCGCGGGACAGGTCCACGTCGTACACGTCGTATCCCAGGAAGCGCGCCATGGCCGCGGCGAAGGTGGACTTGCCGGTGCCGGCCGGGCCGTGCAGGAGGTAGCTCCTGCGCCAGACGCGGCCCAGCCGGTGGTAGTAGGCGCGGGCCTTGGCGAAGGTCTCGAGGTCGGCGCGCACGCGGGCCTTGAGGTCCGGGTCCATGGCCACCGTGTCGAGCGTGGCCGGGTGCGTGAACGGCGCGGACGCCCACCGCGGCGCGCCCGTGCGCGCGTCCGCGCCGCCGGCGTTGGCGTACAGCCGCAGGTCGCGCCGCCGCAGCTCCATCTCGTCGGCCACGGACTCCACGTGCTGCAGGTACGGCCGCAGCACGCGCGTCCGGTCGTGCCGCCGCACGCGCAGCACGAGTGTCTCGTTTCCCTCGTCGTTGTCGCGGCGGCAGGTCCACGCGAGGCGCGCGCCCTGGAAGGCGTCAGTCGCGGTGTGGCCGGGGCCGAGGCGGAGCGAGAAGCCGCCGTTGGTCTTCCTCCTGGGCGAGGCGGAGGAGGAGAGCACGGAGGCGGCGTCGGCGTCCTCGAGCGAGGGCAGCGAGGAGACGTACGCCGCGGCCTTGGCGAACAGCGGGTTCTCCCGGTCGGAGAGCAGGCGCGGCACCTCGTGGTACTGGTACGCCTGCGCGCACTCGTCGCCCCACCGCCAGAGGCGCCGCAGCGCGTAGAGCGCGGATCGGTACGAGAGCGCCAGCCGCAGCGCCGCGACGGCGAGCGCGGCGTAGGCCAGGACGACGGCCACGGCGCTCATGGTCATGGCCGCTAGCTGCGCGTCGATCGATCCTGCCTGTGTGCGAGAGTGTGTGCTCTGCTTCGGTAATGGCGTGTGGGGCTGGGCGTTTTAAGAGGTGGAACGGAACGGAAGAGTTGGCGCGCGACGGCGGTCAAAGGAGGCGTGGTGTCGGAAGAGGCGGCGGTAAATGAAAACCAAGTAGGAGTACGTACGCAGCGTGTGTTTGACATTGTCGGAATGCTGATCTTTCCGTTGCTTGCCTGCCTGCTCGATCGTCTTGACTCTTGACATTGTCTGAATTGTCTTGGCTCTTGGGTTTTGCTCCTTAATTCATTCTCCCTGTTTTAACAACGGCAAGACTTTGGACAAACTCTTAACTTACTCATAAGTTGATATACTTCGTAGTTGGAAGATAGGAGCGTTGATGTACGTATACACGGACAGCAACAGCTCGAAAAGAATACATCTTTATTATTTCAGCAACAGCTCTTGGGAGCAACCGGTAGCTACTCGCTTCGCTTGCTCGATCGATCGACAGCCTGTGTACGTGATGGCCGAATGCAATATGTAATCAAAACGTACGGCGCGGCGTCGGCGTCGGCGTCGGCCGGAGCCGCAGCGCCCAACCGTCGTCGACACTTGCTGCTCTCATTGTGTATTGGTGATGGTTTGGCTCCTGAATTATTCAACCAACGCCAACTCTATGGCCTGGCCCTCTCAAAATACTAGAGGAAAAAACACTAACTCTATGACCTCCTCAAGAGAATTATTCAACCAACACCATTACACCACCCCCTGGGATTGACTGCTAGCTGGAGATTGAACTAATAAAACTCTGGTATGCCCATGCATTGACATGTCTAACTCGCTAGATCCAGGTCAAGCTAGTGCGTGCGTTGAATCTAGTTTGGCAGCCGTCATGGGCAGGGCATGCATAATGCATGCATGCAACAACTTTCCGCAAAAATTAATGTGCAAACCTTTGTGAAGCACAAGACATTTCAGAGATTGTATTTTTCAAATGGAAAGAAGAAGCCTGCATGGTTTAATTACATGCTGAAATTCTTTCAGTCATGTTGGGAGGTTAGTAAATGATATGGTTGGACTTTTTGTAGATTTTCATGTGGGCAAACTGGATTTAAGTAGTAGAATGAATAAGGCATTATTATCAGTTTGAATCCGAAAAGAATGGTGTAGACAATATCCAAATGTTTAGGCCTGTTTAATCGTAAAAAATTCTCTAAAGTTCCGTTAGTTAAATTTGATCCTGTTGTGAATACAGTTTTACTTCCGTCTCAGAATGCTTTCATTAAAAAATAGAGGACACCATGGATTGTGTTCTGTCTTCATCATATGATGTTTTGCATGAAACTAAGATCCTGCTACAGTAATAGTGTTCAAATTTGACTTTGAAAAAAAGTATGACAAGATGAATTGGGATCCTAGAATCGTGTGTGCCTTTACCTCCACTTGGTTTGAATGGCTGAAAAAAGTGTATGACAAGATGAATAAGGATTAGTAGTACTCTTGGGAGATATTTTGGTAATCACAAAGGAGTAAGATGCCAAGGTTCAATATTTACGTTTCATGTTTAATGCAGTTGGAGATAGTTTAGCGAGGATGTTTACAACAACTCAAGAGAACTGATTAATAGTTGAGCGAGGATGTTTACGACGTGGCAGCCTGCTCCGACGAACTCGCTGCCGTGTCACGGGGAATCCACTGTATTTCTTCCTCCGGCTCCGGGCAGCAGACCATCGACGACTACTGTGTACAAACCGCTGCCGCATGTCAACGTTGGCTTTTTGTACACGCGAAAAATATCGATTTCCATTCAAAGCGTCAACGTTGGCTTGCAGGGCAATTAATCCACCGTGGCGCGCCCTGATCAGGAACTAATTTAGCTGCCACATGTTGTGCCCCGGTTGCTCGAGTGATTTTCATGGATGCTTATGTTTGACTGGAACGGGAGGCGTATTTTAGTCGCAGCATCTCGAGACTGAAGAACAAAATGCACCCACGTACGAACTGGCTGAACCGTCGTCACCAAGTGTTGCCATCAATCAAGAGAAAAATGGCATCTCAATCTTCAACATCCAATTTTTTTTTTGCAATTAGAGGCATCTGTTCCTTGACTAGAACAGACTAAACTTGCATCTTCTTCCATTCGTCCGTGAGTCCCGACTTTAGACGAGTTTCAGATAAGTATTTGGCACTTGGCAGGCATGCATTTTGACTGAAGTTGCATCGAACTGGGGATTAGTCTAAGAGCTGAATGGCGACAAGCTAGGCTGCGGAATCATTTTGTTCGCCCATGCTAGAAATGTGCTAGAAGCTGCATCAAGGAAAGTGTAGAAGCTGTCAAAGCATGCATCGACCAGCCAAAACCTAAGATACAGGGGAAAAGGCAGAAGATACGAGAGATTAGATACGTACGCTTCATCAGCAGTTTAGATCGTCGATCAGGTGCCGCGTTCTTCTGGACCGCAAAAAAGTGCAAGCTGTGTCAGCAAAGCCGACTGCCGACTCGAAAACTTCGGTGCAAAGGGTGTGGAGCCCTGTCAGATAGATACATAGCAGAGACTAGAGTTCCGTGTCACTTGTGCGTGTGCTTTAGTTGTACGAGAAATCTCAAGATGCCTCATACATTAATCTCAACTTCAGGTATTACAGTACTCAGAATATTAGTTCCGGCCAAGCCCCAAATTATTGCCACTCTTTAATCTTGACGATTATAAGTGTGACAGTGGTGGCATGATGTGAGTAGAACGCTTCTTGCATTTCATTCCTTCCAAATTTCCTACTCCGTTCTGAATTAATTGACTCAGATTTAGTATAACTTGCATTAAATCTGAGTCAATTAATTTACAACGGAGGGAGTACAAGACAAGCATGAACATGCGGGTCATTGCTTTCCTAGACCTTCATTTTTCCAAAGGTAATTATATCAACCATTCGTCGATATTTGCTTCATTGATCCAAAGAGTAGGAGAAGTGTCATGTAAGCCACTCCATGATAGCATTGCACCTCACCACCATATTCCTTGTGAGACAGCAGTACATAACATAAACCCATGTGTCTTCTGTCCAAAAATTCCAACTAACTAAAGACACCTAAAGTCATGGGATAAAACCACAAAGAAGTCTGGAGAGAGCAAAGATCTATTACAAAAGCAAGCTAGCATGATCACCAACAAGGAGATGGCGCCAAGCATATACGGGAGCCACATAGGTATCCTCTTGCGAACTGGATTCCAGCATGCTAGCCCCTTGAGCTGCAACCTCCACAACCCTTTTCTCTGTAATTTCACCCAATTGTTAATAAATTGGCATGTCAGTAAAATAACATTTGTAGGATTCCTGGGACGTATCTTCTGAAAACAAGGCTTGATTTTTGTTTTCCAGATAGCGCACACATCAGTTGTAGATCCTAACATTACATCATTTATAGCTCTTCCTTCAAAAGCATTAAACAACCCATTACAAAGATTTTAAAAGCTAGAAGGTAAATTAGTCATATTCAAAGACACACCTAAAACACTTCATACGTATTTGGCTACATTGTGATCGTCCTTGATGAGCAAAAAGGCTTTACTGTTCCCTGAGATTGGCTTTGGACCTTTCATGCGTAGCTTAGGTGGAAAGGGGAGGGCAGAGCAGCCAAAAAAACAAATGTTTTTCAAGTTTGTCACAGAATTCACATGGCACTATCTTTTTCGAGCATTTTTCAAAAGGTCTGCTCTAGTTTGGATCCTATTCTTGATCACCAACGAATTGAACACTTTGACTCTTTAGGGTAGTCTTAGTTTCCACATCTTTTTCTAAGGGAAATTTGACCTTTTTATCTGTATAAGGTAAAAGTACAGAGACTTAACTCGGAGAGTACCTGTACCGTGTTAGCTTAAAAAAAAGGTATATCCGCAAAAAAAATGTCTTGAAGAAACGAAACAAATAGAAATGGACTCGGCCCATTAGGCTGTTCGCTGTGTGGTCTTCCAAGCCCACCAAGCTTTTTCACCTGACCTCCCTTCACCTAGCTCACGCCGCCACGCGACCACTTCTCCGCGCCGCCGCATTTTCCCCTTCGACTTGGAACCGCACCGACGTCCCCGTGGTCCGGTCACCTCCTGCCGTCCGGGGTCACGTCCGTCCTATCCACGTAGCTCCGGGATCGCCCCGAACCTTCGATCCGGGACCTGGAGCTAGGGACGGGGCACCCACCCTCGATCCAAGCAGCCATCCTACCCTAGCTACCGAGCCAACGCCAATCTCCAGAATGGCAGATCAGTGCAGGATTTCTACTGCCATTGTAGCTGAATTTGAGGAAAGGTCCTACGTCTTCAAGCTACATGGATACTCAAAAGCAAAGGAGCTGCTCAAGAAGGGCGCGTACGTGGCTTCTTCACGTTGCAGACTTGCAAGTTTCAGTGGGGTGCTCATGTATTACCCCAACGGTATCAGTGGAAGTCCTGCCGGTCACATGTTGCTGGCTTTTGGGTCACCTGATGCTAATGATGTGGAGGTGGAAGGCAAGCTTAGTATACTTGACAAGGATGGGGTACCAGCGTCACCACGCATGGGTTTAATCAAAGAAAAAGTCGACCCAACGATGGGTAGAGTTTTGTGGCTCGATATCAGGAAGACGACTTTGGAGCAATCAACACACATAATAGATGACTGTTTGAGCATAAGGTGTGATCTCACTCTGTCGAAGGATCTCCGCAGTGAAGAAACAATGGGTAATAAGTTTGTGGTGGTTCCTCCAAGTGATTTGCATCAGCATTTCGGCAACCTCCTAGAGAGCATGGATGGAGCTGACGTGATCTTTCATGTCGGTGGGGAGAAGTTTTTGGCTCATAGGATCGTGCTTGCTGCTAGGTCATCTGTATTCAAGGCGGAGCTCCTTGGCGCCATGAAGGAGAATGCCGGCAGTCCCATTGAGATCCATGAGATGGAACCTGATGTCTTCAAGTGCTTGCTCCATTTTATATACACCGACTCACTGCCTGCTCTTGAGACAGCTAGCAAGCGAGGTGAAGCACGTCAAGATGTGGTGATGGCTGGCCATCTGCTTGTGGCAGCAGACAGGTACAACTTCGAGAGGCTGAAACTGGTATGCGAACACAAGTTATGCAGCCACATTGATGCCAACATGGTGGCAACTAGTTTGGCTTTAGCTGATCAACATAACTGCTATGGACTCAAGGAAGCTTGTTTACGGTTCCTCGCTTCTCCTTCCAATTTGGAGGCCATGATGGCAAGTGATGGCTACGAGCATCTGAAAATAAGTTGCCCATCTGCTCTTAAGGAGCTCATTGCTAGGCTCCTGCCGGTTGAAATGAAAGCGGCTAAAGATATATTGATGGCAATTTAGCAGCGTGGCTCATGACAACCGAATCGAAAGTTATTCTGTGTCAATGCATGTTTTAGCTTAGTTCTCTATGACTCTATGTCGGGTTTGGATGTGTGCCTTGGCAAAATCACCGCTATCTGTATTTGCTCTTGGCTCTATAGTTAACTATTTTGTCCAATATATATAGAACTATAATTTCTCTTTCTAGCGCTTAAATGAATTTGGGTGCCATGTGGCCTCTTTAATAGAAATAGAACTTTTATCTATTTATATCTATGTTGCAAGTGGAATGAGATTAAACCGATGAAGCCCATGTATTGTATTTAGTTGAGATGCATGAATATGAATGTCAAAAGAGGGTTTTCTACTTGCTTCAATTTTTTTAATGGTCTGTAAGGACTCCAAATGCTGTTTCTTGAGTTTTATTTTTCCTGATTGTTGTCCTCTAGATCTTCTTCCCTCGTTTTTATTTAAGGGCCCTCTTCTTCCCACTGCTGAAAGTTGTATCACTGAATCACCCATGGTTTATGTTATCGTAAAAGGTATCAAATGCACTATATAATTCCTGTTTGTTCTCACTTCTAACTGTTGAAGTGAAGATATCAGTGTTCTGTTTTTGTTCCTTTTTTATCTTCTTCCATCTGAGTTAGGCAAGTTTTTGATGGGCTAAAATAGTCTTGGTTGGTTAATGAAGTATTGACGCCTTTGCTTGAGTTTTATTGGAACATAGAGCTTTTGATAATATTACTGCCCACATACTGGAATGGTGAAGAACTGAATCTGTTAGTATGTCACCCTTGTTTTAACTGCTACCTGGCTTGTCTAGTTGCCTCTCGGATATTCTGTCAGCACTCGTCACAATCTGTGGAAGACAGTACAAGCTTATAAAGATTAAACGGCCCGAACTGCACCTGTTATGATTTCTGAAGTAGGACAGAAAATATGTGACTGTATAGTATATACTAACAGATTCAGTTTGATAGCTCCTCCATGGCATTGGAAAGCTCACATTAAGGGCTCGTTTGACACCCATAATTTCTTTTTATTTGGCAAAAATGAAATGAATTCTAGAGAAATGACAGTATTTGTTATGGTCCCGGAGGACTTCAAATGCTCTATGGGAGTTTATTTTTTCATATGTTGAGCCTGTAGTTCCTTAGCTCTAGCTCATCATAGCCATGGTACTAATTTTTCATATGGACTGCTCATCGTAAAAGATATAATTTTTGTTTCTTGCTTCTGACAGTTGAAAGTGGAGATATCACTTTTTTTTGAAAGTTGAGATATCACTCTTCTGTTTTCATTCTTCCTTTTCTTCTCCTTCTTCTACGTGAATTATGCATGTTCTTATGAGAGGACACAATCTTGGTTGGTTAATGAAGGTACTGTGAATTATGCTTGCATTTTACTCTGAGCATAAGATGCCGTCCACGCATGCTGGAAAGGTAACACTGAATCTGTTAGTATGACTGTATGATCGCAACTTGTCTGTTGAACTTTAGAAATCATTGCGGGGGAAAGAAACTCAAATCATTGTGGAATGCAAAGCTACCTAGACTTGGTTGGATCGATCAAAACTCAACACACTGAAGCGACATGAAGCGTGAGCTGACGCTGAAACATCCAAACAGAGCACATAATTTACTCGCAGCATTTTTATTCACTACACCGTCATCAATTAATCGTCAGATGTAGTAGTACAACCTAACTACCCAGTCCATCCACCCAGCTGGAATGAAAAAAAATCTTGTTGTCGACTGAAGAGATTTGCCAAAGGTTCGAAATTGCCCTGTAGAAGACGCCAAGAGGGAAACCAGCTAGATGGAGCAGCAACCATGCGCCTCCTAGCTCCTCCGTCTGCATGCAAGCCTGAATCACATAAACCACGCCGCCTCTGATCCTTCAATCACGGCGAGGCAAACGCATCGCCGCCGCCTCAAGCGTTGTCGATCCATCACATGGCGGCCATGGCACTCCGGCCGGCGCCGGCCAGCAGCTATGAACGTAGGCGCCGCCTCAAGTGGGTGTGACGCTGCAAAATGAGAAGGACAGATGCTGCCTTTTTATACAGCGAGCTAGTGATGGAGAAAGTTGGCCGTGATCGATTGGCTCGCGGCATCTTCCATGGGGATATCCACCACCTGCCTTTCCTTTCAACTTTGGCAAATGGCCATGGCATCTCCAGTTCTGCAACCAGGATATACTCGACTACTAAACCAGAGCAAAGAGATGGTGGCATGCCAGCCGCCATGGCATCTGGCCATGCATACTCAACATGCCTTTTAGTTCGGTGCAAAGCTAATATTGTCTACGCCTCCTCCAAACAGATTGTTTTTGATTGCTAGGCTTTTGACTAGCTGGAATGCTAATAATCAACGTATGGGTTCCTTATTTCTAAATTGTAATTATGACACAACAGAAATAAAAAGCCATGCTCTCTAACAGTTTTGGTAGTACTTATTTCCTCGTTCGATGGCCCATACAACCATACATCGAGAACTAAGCTAAAACATGCAGAGACACATAACTAATTTAACTGTTTTATATTGTATCATCCCACAGATTAGAAACTTGAACTGCGGCTTGTAGTTTCTTAAGATAAACAGAAAAAACTGTGGTCATACTACCAGTTTCAGTTTGGTAAAAATGACAAAGAAAGAAGAGTGTAGAATCACACTCAAGCAAAGGCAAGAGATCGATCAAAACTCATACCAATACGGGTACGGCAATACCTTTCAGCCCATCAAAAACTTGCCTAAGTCATAGGAAGTAAAAAAAAGACAAAGAAAGAAGGGTGATATCTTCAGTTCCAGTCAGAAGCCAGAACAGGCAGTTACTCTACAAAGAAGTGAGAAGAAACAACATTTATATATCATGGACTTATTATCTTCCACAATGAGGTGATCCTTGGGAAATCCAAAAGTAACCGCATGAGAAATACTTGGGAAGAACTCACTCAGACAAAATAGGGAAGAACTAGAGGATTGCAGTCTCAACATATGACATCAGGTAAAATAAAACCTCACATCGAACAATTGAAGTCCTTACGGACCATAACAAACTAAGCAAACAGATAACCCTCTTTCGACATTATGCATCTCAGAAAATAGAAAATATACGCGTCACCTAATCAATCTCATTCTACTTGCAAATAGATATAAACAGATAGTTGTTTTTCGATCAAAGGCGACACATGTTGCCCAAATTCATTCAAGCCCTACAAAGAGAAATCAGAGTTTCACACACATTGGATAGAACAGTAAACTTGAATTATTTATACACAGATACACGAGAGACAAAAATTGACAGAGGCCGGGGAATCACACCCTCCTTTTCTAAAAAAAAACGAGAGTGACAGAACATAAGAGTCATATACTCCCTATATGAGTCAGCACGACGAGGAATTATATGTCATGCACTTATTGTCTTGTACGATGAGGACCTCATCCGAATTTTTATGCAGTCCAAAAACTACAGCTTAAATAATGGCGATTCAATGATATAATTTTTAACTAAGGAGAAGAAACTAGATGATTGCAAGCTAACAACAAGACAGCAGGTACAGCAGAGCTTCACATAGATAGAACACTTGATGAGATCCTTACAAAGCATAACAAAATAAGTTGCAGCAATCGAATAACCACGTCCAGCACTCATGCATCTCAACAAAAGGAAAACACAAGAGACACCCAACAAATCAAATTATACTTGGAATATAGATTTATATAGATAGCATTTTTTTTAACCAAAATACAACCAACAAACTTCATAGTTAGCAACTAACATTGATAACAGTTTTTTTGCTGCAGAAGACATTCAACCATACATAGAGACATAAGCTAAAACATGCATAGATACCAAACTAATTTAGATACGGTTATCATGAGCCACACTACTAGATTGCCATGACAATATCCTTAGCCGCTTTCAATTCAACAGGTAGGAGCCTAATAATCAACTCCCTAAGGGCAGATGGGCAACTGGTTTTCAGATGCTGGTAGCCATCACTTGCCCCAGGGCGCCGCCGGGGGCTCCCCATCTAGCGCCGCCAGCCCCTCTCCCCAGCAGATCTTCTCGCCGCCGTTGCCGCCGGCCCTCGCCGCGGCGGCGGCGGGCCCAACCGCCGAACGGTGGTCTGGGAGGCGGGCTTTGGAGGCAGGCAGCAGGGCTGCTGGGGCGGTGAGATCGCCGTGCCTTCGAGCAGCGGCCAGGGTGGCGCCCCTGATCGGGGTGGAGGCGGAGGTCTTCCATGGCGGCGCGGTGACCACCGGCAGCGCGGGATCCAGGGCTCAGGGGCTGGGTGGCCTCCTTTTCCCCTCCCTCCTCGCTGCATGGTATCTTCGGACGGTTCCGGGGAAGATCGTCCCTGTTTCTGCCGTCTTCTTCCTCGATACCACCTCCGGTGAGGTTTCAAGTGGCAGATGCAACAGGGTGCCGGCGGGTGACGTGGGGGCTACTAGCTTGGCATGAATAAAGGTTGTGGTCCTAGGGTTCCAAATCACGGGAAGACAAAGACCTGCTTGGCGCCGGTACCTTGATCTGCAAGAGTGTCGAGTTTCGGAAGGCTCTGATGGTGATCTTTCATGGGCTAATGCCTAGAGATTGCTTGCGTGGAGGGATTCGATCGCATCGGAGGGAGCGGTGTGAAGCTCTGCTTCTGTGCCATCATGGGCAAATCCATGGTGTAGTTAGATGCGGGGAATGTCATGAAAGCTGAGATTAAAGGACTAGCAGATGGCGATTGGAGGCTCTGTGACGTTGAGGAACTTGTTAGGAGTTGCAGGAGACGGAGCAGCGGCATGTTAGTGGGGGCAACATCACATGTGAAGTTCAAAGTCCTACCTTTCAGGGTGAAAATCTAAGGCTTGTCCTTAATTGGTTGTGCCTGACAATGCTCTTGTTGAAGCCATTGTTTTGAGAGCGGGGACTATTATCTTCAGGGTGAAAACCAAGGTCTGGCCTTTATTGGTTGTGCCTGGCATTGCTCTTCTTGAAGGCGATGCTTTTGTAGATTTGGACATCAGGTGGTGTCTTGGTGGTGGTTGTGCGGCTGCTGCAAGGCTTGTAACTCTGTAGCGGGACTTTTGTTTTTGTTTCTTTTTCTTTTTATCTTTCGGCTGTGTGCATCCGTAATGGTTTCGACTATTACGTTGTTGCAGAGGCTGGGTGTAATTTGTATCCTCGTGATATTAATATATTTCCCTTTATCTAAAAAAAAGGCATCACTTGCCATCATTGCCTCTAAATTGAAAGGAGAAGCAAGGAACTGTAGACAGGCTTCCTTGAGTCCATTGCAGCTATGCTGCTCAGCTAAGGCCAAACTGGTCGCCACCGTGTTGGCATCAATGTGGCTGCATAACTTGTCTTCGCAAATCAGTTTCAGTCTTTCGACATTGTACCTGTCTGCTGCCACGAGTAGATGGCCAGCCATCACCACATCTGGGCGTGCTTCACATTGATTGCAAGCCATCTGAAGAGCAGGCAGTGAGTCGGTGTATATGAAATGGATCAAAGACTTTAACACATCAGCTTCCATCTCATGGATCTCAATCGGAGAGCCGACATTCTCCTTCATGGCGCCGAGGAGCTCCGCCTTGAACACGGACGACCTTGCAGCAAGCACGATCCTATGAGCCAAGATATTCTCTCCACCGACATGAAAGGTCACGTCTGCTCCATCCATGCTATGCTCTCTAGGAGGTTGCCGAAATGCCGATGCAAGTCGGTTGGAGGAGGAACTAGGACAAACTGATTACCAACTGTTTCTTCGCTTTGGATTTTGTTCTTGAGGGTGAGGGTGAGATCACACTTGATGCAGAAACAGTCATCTATGATATGCCGTGATTGCTCAAATTTCTGCCGATCAATACGGAGGCCCAAAATGCCTGGGCAGAACGCTTCAAAAAGAATGTCCTTTTCAATCATGCCAGGGAAGAAGGATGTTGATGTTGGCAGTGGTAGACCATCCTTGTCAAGTACAGCGATAGGTGTGTCTTTCGTCTTCATATCCTTAGCATCAGCAGATTGGCGTTGGCGTAGCAGGTATATCCATATCCTACTACCGTTATCGCGTGCATAGCAACCGTTGGGGTAGTAATACAGAGCCCAGTTGTGAGCTCCAACGCTGAAAGGGGAAGAAGTCAATCGCTGGCCGTTCTTGAACAGCTCCTTCAGTCTTGAGTACCTTGAACACGTACGACCTTGCCTCGGATTCAGCTACAATGGCAGCAGAAACGTTGCGCTGACCTGCCATTCGATCCGGAGTGTGGTCGTGTAGCTAGGGCGGGATGGTGGCGGGGTCGTCGCTCCGGCCGTCCCAGGGACCAAGAGGCCAAACGTGGCGGCGCGGAGAGGTGCTGGCCTGAGCTAGGCGAGTCAAGGTCACCTGACGGAAGTTTTTGGGCTTATATGGGCTTCAGAGATCGGTATGTTCCTTTTTTATTTTTTTAGACGTGTATGTTCTTTTTCTCAAGCCAACAACGTTTATGCTCGGTTAGTCGTCACTCGTCAGTTTTTTTATAAAAACAAATCATTCATACCAATAAATTATGGCGTCCATTAAAATAATGTGAACTTTGAAGAAAACTGAGTGCAAGACTGTCTATTGTATTGTAGGAAATGCACCAATAACTTTGTCTATTATACTCTACGAATGTTTTTTATTACACTCGTACACTTATTGGCTTTTAACCCGAGTTTTGAGCATCTAAGGGCATGTACAATGGTAGAGAAGACACGCTTTTCCTTAGCCATCCACGTCATTTAGGGAAGAAAAAATTAGAAGTTATACAATACATCATCTGTTATTGCCATCCCTAGCAATTAATGAGAATTAATTATATTTTGGTATGAAATTAAAGTTTTAAGGGAAGACAAGTGGTACAATGGTGAAATTTGTCTTCCCTTATTTCATAACAGATCATTCCTTAACTAAGGGAAGGCAATTTTCCCTTTCTTCATTCTCTCTCCGCCACCTAGACAATTATCCTACGTGTCAACACTAAGAGAAGGTTGATGTCACCCCATTGTACATGTCCTAAGACAGTGTTCCCGAATATGTGTTAAGACTCTTTCCTAATTTATTAAAGAGAAAAAAGGAGCAATCGATCGGAGGAGCCACCAGCGAAACAATTGTCTCCATCTTTATTTCAAACATCTTGACTTTGTGCGCAAGTTCCTCCTTCTCCTTCTCATCTTTCCCACATGGGAAGCAAAGGTTAGATCAAAAGTGAACAAACATCTAATCAAAAGAGGGAAAACCTGAAAAGACTTATGCTTGTCCAAATGGTCATGCATATTTACGTTGCTGATCTTCGCCTGACACTTGTCACAACGCTTCAAAAAGATGTTCCCCAAAGCTTTCCTTTTCTCCTTTCAAGGCGTCATTCGTTCACCACTGGTGACGTGTTATTTATAACTAAATTTAGAACATGTGGCGACTTAAAGTAAGTATAGTTATACTAAACATTTATACTTTTCTTTATTTCGTAACAATATTGTGGTTTTAACAAATATACGGCGTACAATATTTAGTTACCATTGTCAACCATACAATAAAATTCCTAAAAAAAATCTTGTTATGATTGATACTTTATTTGATTGCGTAACTTTTTCTTCGTTTGTTAGATATTACCCTTCACAAGGTACAAAACCAACTTAACTGTTGAAACAAGAATAATAATAAAACACACCTCCATGATTTTATTTGCAGTTGATAAATCATATATTGTATGTGTATTTTGTTGTGCGCATCTTCTTCTAATCTTATTATTTTGATGGTAGAGATTTGAAAGTAGATAACCTAACAAATATCTTGACGGGGGTGTAGTGTATGGTTATGTAAGCAAATATATAGAACATTCCAGATCATAAACTTAATACTTAACGCGAAACGCGAAATGAGCCTAGCTCAACTGGTGTGGTTCATTGTGGTAGAACCATCCCACACAGTTTCAAATCACAGACTTGACATGAGTGCTCGCATTTTTCTGAATTTTCTAGTATTTAACCGGTGCTATGCTTTCAGTGGTAGGGGACGTGTCCGTCAACAGCGAGACACCCGTGATGACTTCGTCAACCTTAAGATATGTTGGACCAATCCCCCGGACATGTTCATAGGGATAGGATTTGCGTGTATACGGTCATATGAGTGTCTGTACGTACATGTTTGTGAACATCTATACTGTGTATCTCAAAAAAAAACTTAATACTTAACCAATCTTTGGCAAGATCTTCCGTGCGTGCACACCGCCACCATCAACCGAGCATAGAGTTCGGCTAAATGGAAAACCGTTTTCGGCGTCGCTCACGGTCGCTAGGTACACCACAAGTCGAAGGACAATGAGGTATGCCCATGCCACGGATGGAAAGGAGAAAGAAATGAACGTGCACATTCTGAATGACCACATATTTTATCATGGGATGCACTGAATGGTCACTTCTATTGGAATATACTGGTGATAGATGATACTCCCTTTGTTTCAGAATGTAAGTATTTTAGCTAAATAGTTTAACTATAAAGTTTACATTTTAAATCGGAGGTAGCAGGGAATAGACTGGGAACAAGGGCAATGCTCAGAAAAGAGGCCTAATTAGCAAGGGACGTGCCTTGGCCCAAAAACGGTGTAGACACACGTGTGAATTGCAAAGTTATTTAAAAAAATCTTAGTCCTAGTTGCTAAGAAAAAGATGTGAGAAGTAAATTATTTTAAATAAAAGTCTAACAGACCCAGCGTTTAAATTAATAACTGACACGAACGGAGAAACATGTACATAAGGCTGAACCCAACTTAGAGCATCTCTTACAGCTGCCCTATTTTAGCCTTCATGTCCTAAAAACCGTTTTTTAGGTCATGAGAGGGCAAAAAATAGCCTTCAACAGCTGTCCTATGGTGCCCTATTTTGGGACAGCCCTAAATTTTGGTCCTCTCTGCCCCATATTTGGGGCACGGAGGGCCGCGCGGAGACGTGTCCTATCCTTTCTTTTTCAGCCCGCACACCATCAACTGCCACGTTGAACACATCTTTCCTCTCCCGATTCGTCCGCCGCCGGCCACCTCCGCCCCATTTGCGCTTCGATTTCGCATCAATTCTCCCCGGAATGGAGCTGAGGTCCGAATCGCTAGCCGCTACGGACCTCGACGAAGCGTCTATGGACAGTTACTGCCTCTGGACGTCCGACGCGTCGGCCGCATCCTCGCCTGCGCAGTCGCCACGGAAGAGCGGCTCTACGGGGTCCTCCACAGCAGAGGTTGGACGAGCTCCACAACAACGCGCGCCTCCGCGGCCGAGGCCCCAATCGCACGCCTCTGCGGGCCGAGGCCCCAATCGCGAACGATTCTGCGGGCGGCTCTGCGGGGAGGCGCTGCGGGGACGGCTCTGCGGGGAGGCAGGCGCTCTGGCGTCGTCGCGGCGTGCAATTCCGATGCGGGGAGGCAGGCGCTGTGGACGAGAGGCGGCTCTGCAAGGAGGCGTTGCGGGCGAGGGGAGGCACTGCGGGGATGCAGGCGCTGCAGGCGAGGGGCCTTGGCGGCGTCGGCGACATGTAATTCCGGTGCGGGGAGGCAAGCGCTGGGGGCGAGGGGCGGCTCTGCGGGGAGGCGGGCGCTCTGGCGGCGTCAGCGGCATGTGATTCCGGGGCTGCAGAGGCGCGGGCTGCGGTGGTCGGCCTCACTGGTGTGGATTTGGGTGTGGAGGCGCGGGCTGCGGCGGGTAAATATTCCGGCGCCCTCCTCCTGGTGTGGATTTGGGTATTTTTCGCCGAATCTGGTCGTTTTCGCCTGCGCCGTCCTCCCTGGCCGCACGAAGTCGCCGTCGGCGACATTTCCGGTGACCATTTGGTCTTAGCACTGCCACCAATAGCTTCGTCTCCGTATGCTCTAACTTTCGATAGCCTCAATTCGGGATTTATAGGTCGAATTGATCCTTAAATTCGAGTTCGTAGTATAAAATGTATTCAAATGTTTATGAATTTGTCTAAAATAGGGCATGTGATAGGGCAGCTGTTGAAGAAGTAGTGCCTAAAATAGGGCAACTGGAAACCTGCTCCGTGTCCTATATATGTTAAAACAGGTGCCCTATATGTGCTAAAACAACATATAGGATAGGGGAGCTGTTAAAGATGCTCTTACAATAAGGTAGAACAAGCATGCAATGCTGCGAGTAGAGTAAAAAAAAGAAGAAGGAAGAACCATGATTAACAGCTGCGGCAAAACTTGAACAAGGATCAACTATGGGGAGAAGAATGGTGGATCATGTGATAGGAGAAAGGCAGAAGCTAGATCAAAGGAAATGATAAAATTACTCTCACTCGGAAATCATGTAGGTTTCAGAAATACTACGGAGCAGAGACCTCGACTTGTGTTCAACCAAGATGGATCCCCCCACCATGTGGCTACACGGAGAGAGATTAATGTGGATGCTGCATTTTCCAAACCCAGTAATTCTGGTGGCCTTGGGGCGATCTGTAGAGGAGAGGATGGTTCTTATCTTGGTGCGCCTGGCAATATCTGTGCTAGGAATTTCAGACCCAGCGATCAATCTTGGAGGCCATGGCCGGCAGAGAAGCCCTTGCGGTCGCCGAAGACCTGCAAGGCTGCAACTCCCGTCATCAACAACATGGTGCATCAGGTATAGCAGAGATCAAGACAACTTACGTACGTCAACTAGGTTTCAGGAACTGTCTTTTATTCATTCATGAACATAGGGCCTCAAATTCAGAGGCTCATAAGGTGGCTCGTAGTGAAGTTTCAAGTATTACCGTGTTGACTAAGAGTTAAGTAGCTAGTGATTCCGGTTTTGTTTTGCGATTACGGAAGTTCAAATCTCTCCTTTGACATGTAACATGTTTCCTTTCCGGAGAGAAGACGAGCCAGCGGGTAAGTACAGGGAACGGAGACCAATTAGGATCCGGGGAACTTCGGACCCAACCCAAAGCGCCGCGGTTGCCAATACCTACGCCTTCAGCTGCGCACAACCAGCATCGATGGCGTCGTCGGCTTCCTGCTGGTCCGATCTCCCGCAAGACCTGCTGCATCTGGTGATCGCCGGCCTCACGTCGCCGGCCGACTGCGCTCGTTTCCGCGCCGTGTGCCGTTCGTGGCGCCGGGTCCCCTCTCCTCGCCGGCTACCTTGGCTCGTGCTCCCGGACGGATTCTTGAGGTATTCTCCTCCTCAAGCCGACGGCTCAGTTCATGTGCAAGTGCAACCTTTCCCTCACAACAACACACGCTGCGTCGGCGCTACAGACACTTGGCTCGCCATCGCCTTCGTCTACACTCAGACCCGCACTCGTACTACCAGGCTCAGAAGAAGATACAAGACCACGTCTACTCGTACCCGCTACTACCTGTACAACTATTTCTCCGGCGCGACCCTGTGTCTCACGGAGCTGGAAGAGATCATAGGCGACGTTGTCTCCAAGCCCAGGGTGTTCGAGGTTCGCAAGGTGCTCATGGACTCGCCCCCTACTGGCCTCGTCGCTCTTAGGACCAGCAGTTACCATCATCCCCTCATCCTACTCCAGCCTGGGAAGGGTGCGTGGTTACCTGATGATCCGCAAACAGCTCTGTTGCTGTCTCGCGTCATTGACATTGCCTTCTTCCAAGACAAACTCTATGGTATCACACAAGCTGAGGACCTCATCTCCTTCAGTATCACATTTGACACCCAAGGCTTACCCACCCTTACCGATCTCGAGTTCGTCGTCAAGCACCAACAACTCGGTGGTGATCCTGATCATGTCGTCTCACAGGAATCAAGAAACAGCGGTACTGATGATGACTACATAGTTCACAATGGTTGGCGCTTGGAAGAACTCGGGGATGAGGAGAAACGACCCACTGACAAATACGAGGGCAATCTGACAATATGGTACTTGGTCGAATCGCGCGGGAGGTTGCTTATGGTGAGGCGCCGATTATTCACTTATGAAGATGAGTGTTTCACCTGCAAGGTGGAGGTTTTCAAGGCCGACGCAGGCGTTAGAAAGTGGCTGCCTCTGCCGCCGGGTGGGCTTGACGGCCAAGCGCTCTTTATCAGCAAACGATTCAGCAAATCTGTCTTTGCATCTGGGGAGGTGAAGGAAGACACTATTTATTTTGCTGACACGGCTAATGAAGTGTTTGATATGATATCCAATACTGCAGCCCCGACCAACATATTCAACGTTCATGCCACGTGCCTATTTCTTCCGGGTTCGTTTTAGACCTCCCTGCCTACTAGTCGTTTGTTTACCAAGTACTAGCTAGTATTGTTCGAATGTATAATTACATGAGAGAGAGAGAGACAATTGTTTTCATCGATCTATTTATATTTCTTTTTTGCATGGAAAAAGGGAGTTTATATATGTTGATTAAATTTGAGTTGCATCCTTTCTTAACCACATTAGCAATTTGTTCCAAGGCAACATGTTGGAACGACTGAGCTTAGAAGACAATGCCTCGCAACATTCTGATCTCGCCAAATTTTCAGAATGGTTGCTTCTCTTTCTCAAAAATCTGTTGTCCAATTTGATTCACCTGAAAAGCACATACCTCAATCCATATTCAGATGCAACTTTGACCACGTAGATCGCTTCGGCGCGGTCAGGCTCGAGGATAATTGGTAGCTCAGCGCACAGAAGGATGAGGCTCCCTCTTCACAAGCAGTAAGATGCATCCAAAGCACACGAATAAAATAACAGGACTGGTCGACCTGGTCATGCAATTTGAAGCTCCTAAGTGAACATGTGTACTAGAATAAATATACATACATACAATAAAGAATGTATAAAATATCTTATATTTACAAACAGACGGAGTAGTATAAATATTTCGCGAGAAGATGCACAAAAGCATGACGCGGAGTAGATAATGTATTTGACTCCCGAGCAGAGTGTTCCAGTTAGTTTTAAAAGATAAAAAAAATCAAAAAATATTGGAATAAATATTTTGATTACATCCAATATTTTTTCAAATGTTTTTATTAAACTAGTGTTTTTACTAAATAGCAAGATTACTGGATCTCGGGAGCATGAAATCTCTCATGGAGGCGAAATCCCTCCTAACAAGAAGTAAAGATATGCATCCAAAGCAGAGGAGCAATCTGACCTGACTAAAATAACTGCACCAATTTACTGATCAATACGTGTCAGGCAAAAATCATAGCAGCCCCTAGTGTGTCGTTCAGAGTTTAGACTGTTGCGTCCCATGATCGTGTACCGACTGCCTCGTTTCCGGGCCGGGCCGTGTGTCGTTCGTGGAACAGAAACTAACCTCCCGCAACAACACGTTTACTTGGTCTCGTATCCGACAAGGTCCAGACCGGAACTCCTTTTCCGCTTCGGATCAAATCCTAGTTAGCTAGCGCAATCTACTGTATAATTTTCCTACTATAGCGACTAGTTACTCCGTCTCGAGTAGCAAGCATCGCACGCTAGATCGATGTCGTCGTCTGTTTCGGCATGGTCCGATCTCCCGCAAGACCTCCTATGCATCATCGTCATCACCGGCCTCCTTTTGCTGACCGACCACACTCACTTCCGAGTCGTGTGTCGTTCCTGGCGCTCCACCCCCTGTCCTCGAACGCCATTGACACACCTGTGACGTGTTATTTCCAACTAAATTTACAACATGCGTCCGACTTAAAGTAAGTATATAGTTATACTAAATATTTATACTTTTCTTTATTTCATAACAATATTGTGGTTTTAACAAATATATGGCGTACATTATTTAGTTACCATTATTAACCATACAATAAAATTCCTAAAAAAATCTTTTTATGATTGATACTTTATCTGAATACGTAATTTCTCTTCGTTGATAGATATTACCCTTGACAAGGTACAAAACCAACTTAACCGTGGAAACAAGAATAATAATAAAAAACACCTCCATGATTTTATTTGCAGTTGATAAATAATATAGTGTATGCGTATTTTGTTGTGCGCATCTTCTTCTAATCTTATTAATTTGATGGAAGAGATTTGAAAGTAGATAGCCTAATAAATGTCTTGACGGGGGTGTAGTGTATGGTTATGTAAGAAGATATATAGAACATTCTAGATCAGAAACTTAATAATAACCAATCTTTGGCAAGATCGTCTGCGTGCGCAGCGCCACCATCAACCGAGCATAGAGTTCGGCTAAATGGAGAACTGTTTCCATCATTCGGCGTCGCTGACGGTCGCTAGGTACACCACAAGTCGAAGAATAAGGAGGTATGACCATGCCACGGATGGAAAGGAGAAAGAAATGAACATGCACATTTTTTTTCCCGTTTTGACTAGCTAGTTGCACTGAATGACCACATATTTTATCATGGGATGCACTGAATGGTAACTTGTATTGAAATATACTGGTGATAGATGATACTCCATTTGTTTCATAATGTAACTATTTTAACTTGCTATAAATTTACATTTTAAAATCGGAGGTACCAGGGGATAGACTGGAAACAAGGCAATGCTCAGAAAGAGGCCTAATTAGCAAGGGACGTAGCCTTGGCCCAACATTTGTGTAGACAGACGTGAGAATTGCAAAGGTATAAAAAAAATCTTAGACGTGAGAGTTGGTGTGAGTGCGGTTGCCTCTGTCCAACGCTCGGGTGTCCACGTGATGGTGATGTTGCTTGGTTCCCTATAGTCGCCCGGTTCATGGAGCTTGGAGCTAGTACGCCGGAGCGGTGGCCCTACAATGTTGGTGTGCCCCTGTGCGGGCGAGCTAGTAGCTCTGGAGCTGGTCAGTGACCATGGTCGTGAGGATGGCGTGGTGGCAAGCGAGCAACATGCTCTGGCGGTGCTTTGGGTGTCGTCTTGGCGACGATGTGAGTACTATGCGGGATGTAGACGCTCAATTGGCGTCTCTCGGCATTCCCTCGTACTTCGGGTGAAAATCCTTGATCTTCGGGTTATGTACCTTCTTCATGTGCGTATCAGCATTAAAAAAAAATCCTCAGTTGTGCGTAATACACTTTGATCTCAATTCTCAAGCTATTCCACAAAGAAACATCATTATTAGGATCGGATATGATCTATTCGACAACATGAGCATTTGCACTATGGATTGTCACATGGACACGATACTTTCGTACTTGATAACGAAAATATCTAGTGGAGCCTGACCCTATCTAGTTTGAATTATGAAAATAAAACATGACCACTAGAACGACCGTGCATGCAATCTTCTTGTGCATGTATAGTTTCCGCCGCTGCATTCAAATCGGATGCTAGCTAGTTGGCACAATTGGCCGTTGCTTCTCTGTTATTCTATTGCATTTACAGGCATACAAATAGTAATATACTACTCCATCTATACCATAATAATATAACACGTTTTCTCTAAAAAGAACCTGGATGGAAGAGCCACGATGCAGAGAAATCCAGAAACATATTTGGTTTGCTTGTAGTCTTGGATCTCATGTCGAACACTTCAAGTGTGTCAATAAAATAGACAGCATCCGGCTCAACTCCATCACGTGCGGAAACGGACTTGCTGAAGCCTCTGCTGACGAAAAGCGCATGACCACGTAGAGCATCAGTCACAGGCACCCAAGCCCTTGCATCGAGGTCGGCCATGAAAACCTCCACGTTGCGAGTGCAACTGTGACGACAAGGAAGATGTTCCAGCCGGCGCCTCACCATGAGTAGCTTCTCACACGATTCGACCAAGTACCAGATGGTGACAGTGTGCCCGGCGTGTTGCAGGTCGTTGGGTGCAAAGTGCATACCGTCGTTGATTATGTAGTCGCCGGTTTTCTTTCTGAGCACGTCTTTCTTAGTATTAGCATCAATACCACTACTCTCGTTTCTTATGACGCATTTGATACTGGTAACCATGGGTTTGTTGCCCTCGCCGTCAAAGTCGACGGTGAATGAGATGAGGTCCTCGTCTCGTGTGACCCCGTAGAGCTTGTTGTCTTGATGATCAAGAAACGCGACGTCGATGATACGGGTGAAGGGGCTCGATCTTGGCTGGGGTAGCCACACACCTTTCCCTGGCTTGAGTAAGATGATGGGATAGTTGCGGTTGTTGGTCCTTACAGCGAGGAGGCCGCCTGACTGATGCAGGAGCACCTTGCGGATCGCGAACGACGACGATTTGTTGTTGACGCCGATGACCGCGTCTAGCTCCGGGAGCGGCACCTTCGCCTTTGAGAAGGGATTAAACAGCGTGTAGGTGTGGCTTTGCAGGGTCTGCGCGTCGGTGGTGGCGTCGACGGCGAGGGCAAGCCAGCTACCGGTGGAGCCAACGCAGCGGAGATGCTCCGGGAAGCGGTGGCGTTCATGGAAGCCGCCATGGAAGAGCGGGAGATGTATGAGTTCCGTGGAGAGCGCGGCCATGGGTAGCGTTCGCGGACAGGGGATGGAGCGCCAGGAACGGCACACGGCTCGGAAGTGAGCGTGGTCGGCCGGCAAAGGGAGGGCGGCGATGACGGTGCGTAGGAGGTCTTGCGGGAGATCGGACCACGCCATCGATCTAGCTTTTCGGCTATGCTCTGGATCGATCGTACGAGCAGCTTTGCACCAGGAAAGAAGACAAGTTTATAGATCGCGCTAGCTAGCTAGGCTTCAATCGGGTCCGAAGCGGACAAGGAATTCCTGCCCGGATCGATCTTGTCGGGTACGAGAGAAGGAAATCGTGTTTTAATTTGCCTTCAAGTTTGGAGCTTAGTTTCTGTTCCGCGTACCGATATCAAAAGAACGGGAGCTAGGGTACGTCGTTATTGCCAAGTTTGGAGACTCGCCTTCGCCTTCGCCTTCCCCTCACCGGATACGAAAAGGAAATGGTGTTATTGCCTTCCAAGCCTGGCTAGCACGTCAAGCGCGATAAGCCGAGGCCCTCGAGCAAGAGCCGTACGTGTCGCGCGATAGACATAGGCTCGCTTGTCGCCGATTTCCTCCGCTGTCTCTCCAGTGTTTGCCGTCGCCAACGAACGCTTCTCAGGACTCCCCACGAGGATGACTATGGAAGGTGTATGATCATGACACCAAATCTCTGCATCCCGCATAGTGCTCACAACGCCGCCAAGACGACACCCAAAGCACCGCCAGAGCATGCTGCTCGCTTGCCACCACGCCATCCTCACGGCCATATGGTCACCGACCAGCTCCAGAGTCCAGAGAGCTACTGGCTCGCCCGCACAGTACAACATAAGTAATATGGGGAGAGTGGAGAATAAGCAAGTAGAGCAACAAAATAGGTCGAACCATGCATGATTAGCTGCAGGTACGGAGTACGACATATATAGCTTGAACAAGGATCTAGTAGTAATTAATGTAGCATACGCGCGCGCGGGGAGAAGAACGGTGAAGCATATGAGATAGGAGAAAGGCAGAAGCTACAGTAGAAAGGAAATAATCAAATGACAGTCACTGACGAATCGTAGGGTTCTTCACGCCCGTCCGACAACCAATCGGGTGACGGAATTAACCTAAAACGCATATGCCAGCCTCACTTGGTTGTCTCTCTATGCATACACGGGTACTTGTACTGGCGTTTCACACAGTGCCGCTGGCTGGACCCGCGCCGGCCGGCCGGAGGGGAGGGTAGATCCATCCATGCGGCGTCGATCGGTTTTAGCGGTCCTGCTAGCTCCGGCGTCGCTAGCGGCACCGACACACCGGCCGACGCTACTGTAGGTGGGTGTGATATCCATTAATCCTGTGCATTCCTCCTGTCGCACAATGGCGAGCGCAGGGGAAGTCGCGGGCAGTGTGTGTTTACACATGGGATGGGTTTATCTTCACCCGTAGTGGGGCAAGGCCCTATTCTCCGAAGAAAAACAATAGTGCAAAGTCAGACCGATCCCCATCTTATTAGGAGGCCTCCCTCTCCCTGAACAAATGGTTTCCATAGCAATCTTGGAGAATCAGAATCCTTATATATCCGCGCGCGTATGACATTTCATTTGTAGGATTGACTTGGTTACATTGCATAAGAAGTATTTTGTACTACTTCCTTTGTATCGACGTTTAGACAAGCTAAACTAGTTTCACACAACGCCTTATATATTGTTACGGAGAGGGTAAAATTCTACATAAATTTACACTCTAGTACTAAATTACACGAAAGGAAATTCATACGGCGTAATAATCCGTGAGGATTCAACTAGACATGATATTACAAACCCGTTTTTTTCTTCTATTTTTACGCTCCAAGAATCTACGAATCAAAGATGCACCAATGATGCGTAATCATTATCGCTCCCGGTTCAATCCTTTTTATTTGGAATAATCGCGTCTTGTAGACCTTACCATACCACCCCAACCAACACCCTTCGCTATCTTCTACTCCATTCTTACAACATTGTTGAATATCCAATATAAATTTGTTTCTTAAGTGTTGTTCGACGGCTTTCTTTGGATTAGAGCTCCATTGCTCGTGACCCGACTATGGAAGCTAGAAAAACTGTCGGATGGACGACGGTTTTACATATCATGTTTCCGATCGGCCTACTTAGATATGAACAACCTGCCAAAGTCAGTGGAGAGGTCGATCTTTGGCTGGTGAAGGTCGGACGATCTCTATTGTTTCGTTTTGTTACTATCATTATGTGAGTCGAAGAAAACAACCCTTGATGTGTCGATCTTGTGTACATTCTCTTACTCCACACAATCAAATTGGACGGTGCCGAACAAGATCAAATTGGACGGTGCCGAACAAGATCGTAAGAGTACATCCAAACCATTTTAGCACACGAATTTGACCAGCCATATTATATATCGGGTCGCCCACTTGGGGAGGATCTCACCAGGCCGGTCCCGTTATTAATTGATCACATTAATTTAAGAATAGAAATCATTCACAAAAAATATAGATATAGGAAAACATTTATAAAATATGGTTAAACTCCAAACAGGGGCCAATGCCCCCCCCCCCCCCCCCCCACCCCCACAACTTTGTACGAAGATGTGAAGTTTTTTTGGAGTGGGTTTAGATTGGAAAAGGTTTTGATAATATTGGACTTTTTTTTTGAGATTAGATAAGATTGGACTTGTGCGCACCCCGTCATCAACCAACCATGCAGGACAACTAGAACTTTCATATTTCTTCTGGTGCTGCCAAGACCTGCCTCAAACTAGATTTTCGGAAAGCCTACGATAGTGTGAACCGGCAATTTATCTACAATAAAAAAAATCTTCCCTTCCAGCGACTTCTAGATTCCATCTAAATCTACAAACGCGTATTTTTTTTATAACCTCGATTGAGTCTAGGAGACGGGCTAAAAAAAATCCAAACAGGTTGAAGATGCTTTTGCTTAACAAAATACATTTTTTTACTATTTGGACCTATGAGGTTGAGGATCGTGTTTTACGTATGACACTGTTTGCATCATGTCTGAGGCTAAGAGAGGGTGCCAATCGACCGATCCCTCCGTTTTTAAATATAAGTTGTTTAAGCTTTTGTCCATACTCATATGTAGCCTTTTAGCATTTATATTATATCTGAGTCTGAGAGAGACACGTTTTAGCGTGTATATTCACTCACTCATTTTACTGTGAGATCTAGACAATATGTAAAACATATAAAACATCTTATATTAAAAAATAGAGGCAGTACATACGCAGCGCTGCTATACGTACGACAAAAAACGTCCGACACTCGTACGACGCTACCTGGCAGCGAGCTTCCCACACACGGGAAAAACGAGAGACGCGGGCTGCTAGTTTTGACATGCAAAGCTAGCGATTGACTCCAGCTCCAAAACCAGGCTAGTCAGCTGATAGATTTTCTCTTATTTCTCACAAAAGTTAGCTCTAGTGGTATTATTTTATTTTATTAAACGCGTCTAACGATTTGCATTTTCATACTCGTCCGTCTGAAAATGCTATTTGCAGATTTTATTTTAAGTTTTAAACCTTTAGTGCATATATATATAATCTTCAAATTTAGATAAATTTAAGTGAAATGTTTCTAGACGGACCGAGAAGAAGATAAGAGTAG
This sequence comes from Poa annua, assembly GCA_026929855.1. Lineage (NCBI taxonomy): Eukaryota > Viridiplantae > Streptophyta > Magnoliopsida > Poales > Poaceae > Poa > Poa annua. The sequence goes on along the minus strand of CM049427.1, from coordinate 263,403,016 downwards.
TCCAGTTTATAACAAAACTGACTGAAAACTGATATAATATAGAACACATGACACTGGTTCCAAGACTGCACCCTGACACGAGTCGACGATCAAGTCACCCTGGCGACCAAACCTAACACTCTAACAGTTTAACGCAACACGACAGAGATGATGGATCGGAGCCGCCGCTCTAACATTCGCGTTTGGCCCAGTGCCACACGTAGTGTAGCCAATGTCAGATCCATTTTATTTGTACTCATTATGTCCTGCTAAATTTGTTTGGCTCTTTTCACGCAAAAAAAATTTTCGATAAAAAATTGCGAGTCAATAAATTCAAGCGGAAAATAGAGTGGGAACGAGACAAAAACACTGAAAAAGAATAATACTCACTATGTTTCATATTATATTACTTTTATTTGTTGAAAAGTTGACGTATCTAGATTTGTAACATGTCTAGATTCGTTCACTTTTGTATAAATTAAAGTCATCTAATTTTAAAGGAGTGAATATTTTTTTAAATAAAAATAAGCCAAAAAAAAAGAATATTTAAATGTCAATCCAGAGTAGATTAATCTAAATAACAAATAAACTATGTCTATACTAGTTTAATCTCGCAAATAATATTGTGACGACCTAAAGTAGATTAATTTAAATGCCGACTTATTTCTACTGTGTAAATAGTAAAATAGGTCATGTATAATTAGCTTACCTATATTTTCTTAGCAAAAAAAACTAGCTTGCATGTGTAAAGGATGAACGTAGTACATGTTTAATATGTGCAACCAGATACGTAGTTAGTTTTAGAGAAGTCTAGATTGGGGAAAAAAATACACAAAGGAGAGATGGAGGGAGGAAGCGCTAGCTATAGCTAGGGATCAATAGTAGTATCGTACACTCGTCGGACGATAATCGTCGGACGTGAAGCAGTTTCGAGTACATACGTATGTGGTAGAGACTAGAGAGTAGAGAAGAATGGTGAAATAATCGCCCTCGCTCGGAAATTGTAGGGTTCTTCACGGCGTTCGTCAATACTGGAGGAACCAATTGGGTGACGAGAAAAACCCAAAAAATGCGTCTGCCAGACTCACCTCGTAGGCAGCCTAGAGCCTTGTCTCCATGCAGGCACGGGTACGTGAACTGTCGTTTCACAGTGCCCGCCGCCGGAGGGCCGGCCAAACGCCTGCAGGGTAGATCGATGCGATGCGGCGTCGATCGGTTTTCGTGGTCCTCCTCCAGCTCCAGCTCCGGCGTCGGCGCGTCGCTAGCGGCACCGACAGGCCGGCCGACGCTTGATCGGAAGCCGACCGCGCGCGTACGGCACACGAGCTAGAGCTACTGTAGCTGTAGGTGGGTGTGATCCATTAATCCTGTGCATACCTCCTGTCGCACAGTGGCGAATGCAGGGGAAGTCGCTGGGCAGTGTTTGTTTACACATGCGAGATGGGTTCGTGTTCATCCGTAGTGGGGGCAAGGCTCTGTTCTCCAAGGAAAAACAATAGTGACATGTCGATCGATCACCATCTTAGGAGTCCTCTCTGAACAGATGGTTTCCATAGCGATCCTATTAGAGAGTTAGAATCCTTATTTCCGTGTATGACATTGATTTGCAGGATTGACACCCGGCCGCACCGGACCAGAGCATCCCCAGCAGCACCGACGCCAAGGAGGAAGAGGAGGCCCCGGCCAACCTTCCACAACGCGGGGAAAGGCAGGCCGCCGCCGCCGGCGTCGCGCGGGCGGCGCCCGACGACCTTTGCCGGCGGTGGCGACGGGGGGAGGGCGAGGGACGCCCCGTCGCCCTCGGGGGAGCGAGAGGGGCGAGAGCCTTTTTTCGACGGTTCCCACACACTCAGGATAACTGCCAGTGTCGTATAGTGGTATCTTGGACCAAGAGTGCGGCTGGATTCACCACTGGTGACCTATCTCAGCGAGGATGATGGGGGTTGGATGTTTGGCCTGCGAAGTTCTTCCTAGCTCGTACCATAGTCGTGGCAGGTCCTTCCCGACTATTTAAAAAGGTGTTGTGTAGGCCGTGTTACATATCATCCTATTTTGATAGGAAAAACCTACCAAAGTCACTTGGGAGATCAATCTCTAGCTCGTGAAGGTCGGATGGTCTCTGGTTGTTCGGTTTTGTTACTATCATCATGTGGTTGGACGAAAGCGACCCTTGATGCGTCGATCTTGTGTACCGATTATCTCTTAATCCGCGCGATCAAATTGCATGGTATCGATGCCGAACAAGATCGAATAAGTGCCTCCAACCAATTTATCAGGCGAATTTGAGCAACCATATTATAGCGGGCTCTCCCCCTCCTCCTCCCCGCGATTGATCACATTAATTAAAGAACACAAATCATTCAGAAAAAGAAGAAAGAATATAAAACATCACTAGATCATCAAAGAGTTGGCGAAGCAGCTCCGGATTGGTGACTAGTGCGAGTGCGACCGGGCCAAAGGTTGGGCGCGCGCACACTCATCTCGCTCACTGCGACCCGCACCGCTCCACTCCCCAACCCAAACCCCAGCTCGAGATCGCCGAGAAACGCGCGTATAAATCCCCGGCCGGTAGTCGCTAGCCACGACGCAGCAATCGGCTCTCCCCTCCGACCCGATCCCCTCCGCAGCTCCGTAGGCAGGCGGCCGGGCCGGCGGCCATGGAGGTGTTCTACTACCTGGTCTTCGGCGCGCTCTCCGCCGTCGTGGCGGGGCTGGAGCTCGGCAAGAGCGGCAAGGACCGCGTCGCCACACCCACCGCCTTCAACGCCTTCAAGAACAACTACGTCCTCGTCTACTCCCTCATGATGTGTACGCGCCCCCTCCTTCCCCAATCCGATCTCCTCTTCCTCTTCCTCCTCCCTCCCCCCGAATTCAGATCTGACGCGATTGGATTGGATTGGGTTGGGTTGCAGCCGGGGACTGGCTGCAGGGCCCCTACGTCTACTACCTCTACCAGCAGTACGGCTTCGACAAGGGCGACATCGGCCGCCTCTTCATCGCCGGCTTCGGCTCATCCATGCTCTTCGGCACCATCGTAGGCTCACTCGCTGACAAGCAGTACGTCCTTCTCCCCGTTGGTTCCCCCGATGCAATGCAATGCAATGCAGATCCCCAATTGAATTCAAAACTCACTCCTTCCAGGGGCCGCAAGAGGGCGTGCATCACCTACTGCATCACCTACATCCTCAGCTGCATCACCAAGCACTCGCCGCAGTACAGGGTCCTCATGGTCGGGCGCGTCCTCGGGGGCGTCGCCACCTCCCTCCTCTTCTCCGCATTCGAGTCATGGCTCGTCGCAGAGCACAACAAGGTACCCACTCACCGGACTACCGTAACTATCCACAATCCAGATCTGCTACTCACTGTCTCTTTCAGACTGTCAACTCGCTGCTGCCCCCCTTTAACTTCAATCTTTGCATTATCCATTTTCCCCTGTTGTTCCTCAACCTACAAGGCATGTAGTACTAACTAGTAGGATGGCAATTAATTATGCATCTTACTGGATTGTGTTCATCTCACGTGATGCTGCTTATTCCTAGTTCTAGCTTTGTTCTAGTTAATAAACTAGTGCTAAATATGTTGGATGTTTGACTACTGATACTATGCTCCAAGCCACATTTAAAAATGAGCAGTGCGTTTTATTATTTGTACTAGATCATGTGTATGAGTAAGACAGTACCCAGGAAAACGGCACTTTGTCAGGATCTGAAAATGACTGAATGAAGTATCGCTGGTTGCAAGCTTGAATCCACCATGAATTCTGTTTTCACACTTGTCCTTGTGTCGGTGGATCGGGTCAGGTGGTTGCCGACTTGCCATTGCCACAAGGGTCCGCATTTAACAAGCGTGGCCCAGTTTAATAACACTCTTTTCAATGGCCTCACTACTAGGATTTGTCATTTTATTCGGCCATGTGCTGTCCCTATTAATATTGTACCCGCACAATTATCCTAAGAATCCAAGGGTCCAGCACAGTATCTGCAGCATGTGACACACAATTTAGTGTTCCTTCTGCCCGTGATGCAGTCATGAAGCTAACCTATTGATTAATACTAACCAACAAGTGATGTGATCCAGCACAGTATCTAACAAGTTATCCTGTCAGTAACAAATTACACATTCTTTTACCTTGTTGATTGATACGGTAAATGTGAATGTTAACCTTGATATTTTTCTTTCACAGAGAGGCTATGATCCGCAGTGGTTGTCCATCACGTTCTCCAAGGCTATATTTCTCGGAAATGGTCTCATTGCCATCATAGCTGGGCTGTTTGCAAACCTGCTTGCTGACAACCTGGGCTTTGGTCCTGTGGCTCCTTTTGATGCTGCTGCATGCTTCCTGGCGATAGGCATGGCTATCATAATGTCCTCATGGAGTGAAAACTATGGAGATTCATCTGAAGGCAAGGACTTGATCGCTCAGTTCAAGGGTGCAGCTAAGGCAATTGCCTCAGGTATGCGTACAGCATCATTATACTGCAGCAGAACATCAATTGTGTACTCACCTTAGAATCTGCATTCTAACACTATATATCCACAAATCTTCAGATGAAAAAATTGCATTGCTCGGAGCCATACAGTCATTGTTTGAGGGCTCAATGTACACTTTTGTCTTCCTCTGGACTCCAGCATTGAGCCCAAATGAGGAAGACATTCCTCATGGTTTCATATTCGCTACGTTCATGCTGTCGTCTATGTTGGGTAGCTCCATTGCTTCACGCCTGTTAGCCCGGAAGATGAAGGTTGAAGGTTATATGCAGATAGTGTTTTCAGTATCAGCCGTCACCCTTTTTCTCCCTGTTGCCACCAGCGTAAGACCACATCTCGCTCCTGTTTATTTGTGCTCATTTATGCTTGCTCTGGTCTATTCCAAGATATCTGATATGTTATTCCAATGTCCAACAGTTCCTAGTGCCATCTTCAGTGAAAGGAAATGGCATCTCATTTGCAGGCTCTCTACAGCTGCTTGGTTTCTGTACTTTTGAGTCATGTGTTGGCATCTTCTGGCCATCTATCATGAAAATGAGATCTCAATATATTCCTGAGGAGGCAAGAAGCACGATCATGAATTTCTTCCGCATACCACTGAACCTGTTTGTCTGTGTGGTGCTTTACAATGTAAGTACAATATTTTCCTTTTTACCCGTATATATCCATCGATTGTGCTCCATCGAAATCATTTGGCAAGGGGTCTTGGTTAAAAACTGTCACTTACAAACATTACCTTGCAGGTGAACGCGTTCCCCATCACCGTCATGTTTGGCATGTGCTCCATCTTCCTCTTCATGGCAGCAATCTTGCAGAGACGGCTAATGGTTGTCGCCGACCTACACAAATTATCAACAAGTATGTTCTTTTTGCTTTGATCTATTATTCTATTTCCAGCAGAGATGAAAACAATACTGTCCTTTCCATTCAACGTTTCAATTTAGTTTCCCTAAGTGCCTAATTGTACTGCAGAATCACAAGAGATGACTGGGGAAGACGAGCCACTAAATCCCTAAAAGGCCACGAGCAAATTGGATAAACTAAGATGTGCCATCCATACCGAGTCTTTTCCACCTGTCGGCTGAATAAGATAGAAGTGAGAAGAGCCTGGAGTAGAAGAAACCGGTCGTCGTTTTTTGCTTGTAACTTCGTTTCTGTAGCGTAGATCAATTAATGTTAGGCCTGAGCGTGATACATAGCTGAGCAAGGATTGAGCTATATGGCCAAGTAAGAGAGGTGGTGGTATAGGGTAATTCATCAGCACGGCATTATTTGTGTTTAAAATGTACGAGTATCTTCCATTCTTCGTTGAAGCTATATTATATTACACGTCAGATAAGAATATCTGGGTGATCTGCAATGGATATGCGTTGGCCTGTCACTTATATTTTCATGGAACTCAGAGTTATTTAAAATGACAGTACACAAGTCCAGTACCAGCTCTGAAGGAGATTGCAGAAGGGCTACAGAAACATTGAACTATCGGGAGTACTCAGCTTCAACCAAGTTAAGCAAAGTCATCGTCATTATCATGGGATGGCAGGCGTGAACCATGCCGGCGGTGGCCACTCCCGGCTCCGCCACTGTCCCTCGACTTTCTCCACTGTGCCGTCCTTGAGGCAGAATATGCCGACGCTAGGCTGGCCGTCGTCGTCGTCGTCGTAGAGGATGGTCACGTCCTTCCACATTACTGCCCGGCTCAGATCGTCGTTGGTGTAGTAAACGCGGCCAGGCTTGAGCTCCGGGTGCACCCTCGTCGACACGCACAGCGACTCGTTCGCCCCGACGAACAGCGCCGCGTCGCCGACGTCGTCCGTCTCCTTCCACTGCGCTCCGTCGAGGACGTGCACCTTGAATGAGCACGTCCACCCGCCGCCCGCGCCGTCGCGCTTCTCCGTTTTGAGCACCACCATCAGCCTCCCGTCCGGCGCCGCCACGAGGTACTTGCGGCAGCGCGACGACGTGCTGTCGACGCCCGCGTCGGCCAGCATCGGCGTGACCGCCGCGCTCGTGAACACGCCGGCCCCGGCGTCGTGCTCCCACGCTTCAACCGCGCCGGAGTAGGTGACGGAGTAGAACTTGCCGTCGTGGTGGATGGCGTCCTCGACCCCGTCGCGCGAGGGCGCCAGCCTCCATGCGGCGTCCTCCGTCGTCGCGAAGGCGGCGACGCCGAACAGTGATCCCGTAATCAGCATGGCAGTGCCGGGGGACTCCGAGAGGACGACCTTGCGGTAGAGGTGGCCCATCCGGTCGTATCTCAGCGTGAACGTCCCGACCGGCTCGAAGCCGCCGGAGTACGGGGGACCCCTGACGAAGGGTTTTAGCTGGAAGATGAAGATGGAGTCCCCCTGGCGCGCCTCGAGCTCGGGGATGGTGGTGATGGCCGGGAGCGCGCGCTGCTCGCCGGTGACCGGGTTCACGAGGTTCATCTGGCCGAGGGCGTCGGCCGTGGCAAGCCACCCGTGGGAGGAGCCCAGGACGACGTAGCGGCGCAGAGCGGGTTCGGGGGCGCGCATAGCGGCGGCGCCGCGGCCGTCGGTGAGGGAGAAGAGCGTGGTGGTCTCGCCGGGGAACACGAGGCACGGCGCCTCCGGCTTGAACGCGTCGCACGACTCGCGGAAGACCGACGCGAAGGCGAGTCGGTCCAGGCAGCTCAGGCGGCCGTGGATGTTCGCCAGCATGTCCGGCGAGAGGTTGATGCGACGCCGGCGGTCGGCGAGGCCAACGCCTGCCTCTGGCTGGTCGCCCGGCATTGCACAGATCGATAGCGGGATCAATCGAGTCGCGGCCGAGGTCTTATTAGACACATCGTGTTCCGTTTCGAATACAGGTCGGACTGGGATACTTGGGCGGCAGAGACCATGGCGGCACCGTGTTCCAACATATGCAAAAAAAAAAACATATGCAACATAAAAATTGGTCTGCGGCAACATTTATGTGTCTAGAGATATTCGCAAGTATTTGTCCACACAAAAACATAGACGGCTTTTAGCATACAAATTCACACATACAAATAGTTTTCCATACAAACTCACACACAAATAAATAGTTCAACAATACAAACAATTAAAAAAACCATACTAGGCATTGGCATCATCATTATCAACATTGCCCTTGCGCGCCTACAAGTGTTGCACCAGATCATTCTGTAGAGCTTGATTTGTTCCATCGTCTCGAATCTTCTGGCGTGTGGCGAGGAAGTCTTTCCATGATGCCAACATCTGGTGATCAACTGTAAGAGGATCTTGATAGTAGTATGGTTTCCTATCTCACTATCAGGTACCGGGTCATCCCGCTCACTCTTAATGATCATGTTGTGCAAAATCACATAACATTGCATCACCTCCTACATGTTGGACTTCAACAAGGTCATAGCTGGGTATCGGACAACAGCAAATCGAGATCACAGCGCGCCAAATGCCCGCTCAATATCCTTCCTGCAAGCCTTCTGGCACTTGGAAAACCAAACTTTTGCGCTTCCTGGCACAGGTTGGAGATGCTCTTCACAAATGTTGCCCACTTCGGGTAGATGCGTTTCGCCCGAGAATCTCCCCGGAGGCTAGATCACGGCGGAGGGGAGTGGACGGCGCCGGCGGCGTGGCAAGGCTAGACAACAGGGTTCCTAGTGGTGGGGCTAGCTGCTTGTGTGGTGCAAGGAGGGGTGGTGGCGGCGACGACGACGGCGAGATGGGTAAGAGGAAAAGGCGAGTCAGGGTGGGGAAAAAGCGTTGTCTCGCCGACAGTGCTAGCCCACATGCGTTTTTCCCTGGGTGCGCCGACGCTAATTCCGCCGAAACGGGCTATTAGGGCCTAGGGGGGGCGACTAGAGTTGCCCTTATAGAGACAACTTCACACCTTTGTTTTCTTTCATCTCCCAGTGAATTTCTTTACATATTGTGACTATGTTTTATTGTTTTTGGCTTGTAATTTTCTTCCTGTAAGATCATTTGCTATTTTTCAGGTGAATTCTCTAACGAAATTTCTTTAGCAGCTCTTATACTGCCAGAGATCTGGTGAAATTCTCTGCTGCTACTTTGTATCTCAGGTTCGTTTGACACCATGAACTGAAGTTGAGGACGCAGCAATTCAGAAGGGAACAAAATCAGTGTCAGATAATTAGGGGTGCAAATTATTCCTGATATTTGTTCGAGAATAGACCAAAATTGAAAAGGCTGGAGCGGGAGCCAGCTGTTTATGGTTTGTAAATTTGTTCCTGTTTGTCATGTCTTGGTGTTCACCACAAACATAACCGATGAACAGCAAAACTGAGATCCTACATCAGAAATACCGAGTGTGCGGCACAACCCAGAATGCCAAGGTAACGTCGGAAATTAATTCACGTAACTATTAACCAGAAAAAAAATTAGCTGACAGATGCGCCCACTTAGAGGCTAAGCAGCAAATAGGTGAAAGAACTAACTGTAGTAAACATGGCCCTATAAAGATAAAATTCAAAAAAAAAAATCTACAATGCAAAGCAACAGATGCTCTCAGTAGTATAGTTGACACAGACAAACTCGCTGGATGTCAAACAGATGCTCTCAGTAGTATAGTTGTGCAAGTTAGTGTGGCGTAATTGAACAACAAATAGCAAACAAGAGCAATGGTATGCAAGCAGCAGCTCGGAAATTAAGATGGTCAAACATCCTGTACATATAACAACACATCCCATTTGGTGTCAGATCTGAAATATAACGTGAAAACCCGTGTAGAACTACAGCTGATCTGATTATCTTTGATGTTATGCACATACTACAAATGTACACTAATAAGCCTATGTCAATACTACCCAGCTGTCAGGATAAAATGGGCAAGAAGATCACATTTGTTGAACAAGGGACATTGAGAGAACTGCTACATAATTATGTGGTGTGAATGCATTTCAATACCAGAATGCAAAATGCTCAGCTTCTCCATGAAGTCAGTCATAATGCAGTATAACATATGTATAAACAAGGCTACACTGTTTCATCAATTCAAGTTGTCTTCATATACCAATATAGCATATGCATAAAGAACAAACCTCATTTAACTATCTTCGAAGAGTATTAATGTACACTAAAGCTCTACATCCAATTACTTGTGCAGGAAGTGGCAAAGAAATGTGATGATATGTAGTAACAGCTAAAAGGTTCAGTTTAAGACTAGTCAAATGCTCTGAAACATCAAGAATATAGTACTCAGCGACATAGCATAACACCATACCCATTGGCATCGCTTCCAAAATATTAACATGAAAAACAATGATTACTTGTAATAGAACCACACCAGACAGAATTATCCCTGAAGAATAATACTGTACACTAAGATGCCTATTCCAATACTACAGAGCGGTCAGGTCAAAATCGGAATATCATAATCATATAAACAAGGGATATATGAAGAAAAGATAAATAATTACGTGACATGAATTCATTGTTTAATATCATGTAGTCCGGTGGAAGTAACCATGCGTTGTTAAAATACCAGAAAGCAAAAGGCTATTTGTTGTTCATGAATTCGAGTTATTACAAATAACAGTATAGGATTCCAGTAACAATAACATCTACTGGGGAAATTTCAAACCTGATCCAACTATCTTTTGAGAGCATTAATGTACACTAGATACACAGATGAAAATACTAGTGAGCTGAGAGCAATGGGAAAACATCAGTTCTGCCATGCCAATGCATAGTTCAATACCAGAATGCACAAAGCTCAGCTTTTTCATGAACGAGTTGTCCAAACTAGCGGTACAGAATTCCACTGTGAGTAATGATGCATTGTTAAATTAGCAGATGCAGAACACTCAACTCATGATCGAGTTATCCAAACTACCAGTACCGAATTCCAGTGTACGCAATGATGCATCGTCAAAATTAGCAGATGCAGAATGCTCAACATTTGATAGATTCAAGTTATTCCAAATAGCAGTGTAGCCTCCCAGCAATTAAACATATGCATAAATAAAGATTAGAGTACGATGTAATTAACGCACCATTCCATGGCTAACCATTTCATCACAAGAGAAGCAAGCAAAGAGCACAATAAACTAGCCAAACTACGCTACAATGACCATTACATTTACCAATGTCCTGGACTCTCATGCATGATTTAAACCCACGCATTATTTCACTAATACTTGCTAACTCAGCACTACCAAAGATGTTAGATTCCAACGCATGTCAAGAAATTGCTGATCTGAGCCTGATCGTATCGTTTACATGAACTCAAGTACTTTGAAATAATTGTAAAGCATTCCAGTGTGAGCAAGGATGGGTTGTTAAAGGCTCAATTTTTTTCAAGAATTCAAGTCATTCCAAATAGTAGGAGTGTAGCATGCCAGAACCAATGAAACACATAAAGATTAGAAATTTAGAATAAGATGTAATTAACCTACCATTCCATCACAAGAGCAGCAAGCAAGCAACACAATGATCTAGACAGTCAAACTAGAGTATAATGAACATTACATCTCCCAATGTATTGGACTCACCAGCATCATCATAATGTAAAGTACGTATTATTGTGTGTACCCTTGCTAACTAACCAGTACCACAGATGAAGATGTTACACTGCAACGCATGTCAAAAAAAATTGCTGATCTGACCCTGATCGCATCGTTTACATGATAGTATAACATAAACAGCATAGAGTCGAGAAGATAGACCCTTCTCAAATAATTAACCGCTAGAGCAACAAACGAAGTAATAACATCCTCGGCTCGGCCCCAATTGATTCGACCATCCGATTGACAGACGGCAGCAGAAGCAGAGAGTAATACCGTGAACCGAATCAGATGGCGAAATGGTATCTCTTGGCGGCCTGCTTGGCCACGAGCGCTGCGCCCGCGAGGACCCCTCCGACGGCGCCCGCGACGGCGGCGGACCTGGGCCCGTTGGCGGCCCTGAAGAGCGCGCCGGTGCCGAGCCCCGCGACGACGCTGTTGACCCAGTCGTCCTGGCCGTCCCTGGCGGCGACCATGCCGCTCTCGATGCCGGCGTAGAGGAGGCCGATGACGCCGAGCCGGTTGCCGACGCGGCGTCCCGTGGCGCCGCACGAGTTGAGGACGCGGTTGGCGCGGATCTTGGCGGTGTCGCCCGGCTCGGCGCCGCGCGCGGCCTCGCGGAGGCCCATGCCGGCGCCGGCGACGGCGCCCGAGAGGTAGCCGATGCCGGTGTAGTAGGTGAGGTTCTCGCCCCAGGAGCGGCGCTGCAAGAGCGCCTCCTCCTGGAAGAGGAACTCCGGGGAGGTGGGCAGGTCGTAGAGGCTCTTGTAGGCCGGGGGGACGTTGAGGTCCTGGTACGGGTTGTAGAGCCGGCGGTCCTCGCGGGGATGGGCGGATCCCGATCCCGACGGGTACGGCCGCGGATCGGCCATGGCGGCGTGCGTGGGGGGGCAAGAAAGAAAGGGGAGGGGCGGCGGCGAGAGGAAGAGGAGGAGAAAGAGGGTTTCGGCACGCAGCTTCTGACCGCGTGATATTCTGGAGGTGAATGGTGGCTTCCGCATTTGTGGAGCGAATCGTCTCGACTCTGGGCTGTCCGGCCCATGTCGGTCCACGATGAAGGATTGGCCTGCTTGGTAGTCGCCGGCACGGTCCAGTAGTCACATTTCCAATTCTCAAAAAAAAAAAAAAAGTAGTCACATTTTCTTGTGCTAAAAAAAAAGTAGTTGCCACATTACAGTCTCTCGAAAAAGGAGTAACATCGTTTCTCCAAAGAAAAAAAGACGATGAATACCACCTTGCTTTGGCCCTTGATTATTTCCGAGGAGGCGAGCTACGCCGCGGAGGTAGCCGTCACTCCAGAGCTGCCACATCTGGTCTCGAGGTGCCTGTGCCCACTACCGAGAAGGAAGCGCCACGTAGGCTCTGTATGATTTTAGGTCCCGCGCGAGATAAATACACTTCAGGTTTCCATTTTACATGAGTAATTTGAATCAAAATTCTATTTTTAGTCTCGGTAGAGAGATTATTTATTTTGCTCCTTTTTCATATCTGTTTAGTTTGGGCGCCGCCGCTAGGGTAGGACCCCCATTGTCATGTACTTGTGTGTGTCTGGCACCAAAAGAGGGTCTGGTAGAATGACGCGCGACACGTAATTTTGAGGGGGTGTCGGTGGAGGTGTTCTTCCCTACACCGTCTTACTCCACTTGCCGTGTAGTACTCACCTGTTAGGCAAGTGCTCTATCCCGCTACTCATGCAGCACGCGTGACGAGCCATATGGACGCCCCAAATAGAAGGGCACCACCGAACCGAAAGTGCGGTACAGTTTACATGTTGGACAACAAAACATGCATGCCCTGGAGCGTACAGATTTGGCCAGAGCCAAACCTGGCTTCCACGAGCAAGCAAGCAAGCAATCTGTGGAGCAAACCTCCATAACTAACCGCCATTGCCGCATGTCTGTGGAGTATACTCTTAGAAGAAGAGAACAAAGCTCAGCTCCCGTCCATGTGCTCCCATGTGATCCTCATCCATGGATGCCCACTGATGACAACCTGATAAGCACTAAGCCAGCGCTCTTTGCTTCGAGCTGGAATGTACGGCCAAACTAAACGCGGTTTGCCGGACGCTAACCACCCACTGGAGAGTGGACCACACGCTTCACCCCAGGCGTCGACTCACCGCCACGACGCAGTCAACTTTCTGTTCACGCCGATCTCCCTCATAAACGCACTCCGCACTGCGCTGCCGCGGCAGCTAGCTCGCCGAAGTCGGCGCAACCGGAAGAAGCAGCTGGTCGAGCTGAGGTGTGAACTGCGAGAACGATCAAGTCAGAGTTCAGACGATGACACCGCCGTCGTCGGCGTCAACGTCGCTGGTCATGACCACGGTGGCGGCGCTGCTCCTCCTCCTGCTCATCGACGGCTGCGGCGCCAAGGCGACGCACAAGGTGGGCGGCGCGGACGCGTGGGGCGTCCCCCCACCGTCCAAGCCCGACGTGTACCTCCTATGGAGCAGGTCCGCCCACATAAGGCTCGGCGACTCCCTCATCTTCCTCTACCCGCCGGGGCCGGGCCGCGACGACGCGGTGGTGCAGCTCACGGCGCGGGCCATCGCCGCGTGCAACGTGTCGGCGCCTCTGCTGAGGCTGGCCGACGGCAACTCCGTCTTCAACCTCACCAAGCCGGGGAGGGTGTACTACACGAGCTCCAGGCGCGGGCGCTGCCGGAGGGGGCAGCGGGTGTCGCTCGACGTGCCCACGGCCAACGGCACCTACCTGCCGCCGTCGCCAGACGACGTCGCCGCGCTTCGAACGTTGGAGAAGGTGCCGCCGCCGGCGCCGCCCACCGAGCCTTTGCCGGCGCTCGAGGATTATGACGACGACGACTCCTCTGCGCCACGAGCTGTTGCCGCCGGCGCTGCGTCCGTTCTCGCTGCTGCTGTGGCCGCTCTGTGCTTTGCTCTGCTCCTCGTGTACATGGAAACGTGACGGAAACCGAAGAAACAGATGCAGTGAACCAAAAGGATGTGCCTAGGAACAGTTTGTTTAATACCTAAAAACTATTTAATAACAGATAAATAATAAAATTCAAGATGTCATATACCTGTTTAAAGTAACCATGGAGCGATTCAAATATTATCTTTACCAAAACCAACCATGTTCATCCAACGCAATTGGGCAACATGTTACATGTGTGGTTTACTTATCCTCTTCCACTCAACTACAAAGAAGATTGACACAGAATGCCACCGAGGAATTAGCGGTGGTCTACGCTTCTCCATGGGTGAGAAGTCAAGTAGAGCCGGTCTCCCTAAGGTCTATGTTGCAATAGGTTGTTTTTCTAGTTCTTATACACATGCATTTTAGTTAGCTTTATTTTAAAAATGTATTTTCGTTAGAGAGCACCAGGGTGCCCTAATAATAACATGTCCCTGGCGCTCGACGCACCGATTTTAAAACTAAGTCTGATAATTTAGAGAAAATCCAAAAAAAAACATCACAATTCAGCAGGAAGTTTAAAAAATTGTGGTGCTTTCTTGAAATTTTCTCGATAATTTTAAAAAATCAACATGCTATCAATTGTCGTGTAGACTCCCTTTAGTGCCTATTAGTTTAGCTCGAGTTTAAAACTTTGCAAATTTTGATCAATTGCATGGAAAACATATCAACATCCTTAATGCTTCGTTTGGATGTTTACATTGGGAGCGTAGACATTATATTGGGTTGAATGTCCAATATCTAGGATATTGATATTGAGATTGAATGTTAATATTTTCTGTTTGGATGTGTTAGATATTCAAACCCATACCAAATATTGAAATTGAATGTCAAATGCTGTTTGGATGGTATAAAAGTGATGAATTGCAGTTTTTGGAGATTTTTGATGATTATACGCAAACAAACTACATACTCTCATGCACAATTTTACGTCTTAAGATAGCAATCACAAATGACAAGCTATGAAGCCAATATCAGCAGCCATTCCTTTCTCAAATCTACATCTTCATATCTTCACGCATGCACATAATTGCTTCATCAACACAATCCTTCTCTTTTTCCTTCTTTTATTTTCGTCAGATACATAATTTACCAAGTCTAGTTCTTCCGACATTTTGCAACTACAAAACATGAAAATTTTGTGATTTCAGAAATTTTATTAGAATCATCAACAATGAATTTATAAACATGTCAACCAAAACAGCGGCCGGCCGGCCGGAACCAGGAAAGAGCACTAAATCATACAAGAAACAGGGAATGAGGTGCCCCGTACCTGAACCAGCAAGATGCAGCTCGGGATTCACCTGTGCCTGTCGTCGGTGCTCCGTACCTGGAAGCTGCAGTACAGGCGGGAGGATGGACGGATCCGCGCGCTGCGCCGCCGGTCGCCTAGGTCGCGACCTACCTAGCGAGGAAAGAAGCTTGCGTAACTGTTCGCGTTGGGAATATCTGACGATGTCCAGGTGAACCCTTCGACATTCGCTGCTCTTTGTTTTGCCGTTCCGAGGGATGACTCGATATCGACTTAGAATACCCAGGCCAAATATCAAGTACAGCCAAACGATTCAATTTCTGATATTCGGGCCTAAAAACACTTGAATATAGACATCCAAACGAGGCATAATATTGAGTGCATATGATATAAACATACTCCCTATGTTTCCACTATGTAAGATGTTTTATTACGAACCAAATACGGAACAAAAGGAGTGAAGTACCCACTAAAATACTTTTAGACACGTATGAATCAGCCAAAAGCTACAAAAATTTATATTTTGGTAAACGAGTACATTTGATGATTGTTCAAGTTATATAGGTTTGATTTGTAGATGTTGACGTTTTTTACAATTAACATGCACTAAATCTTGTCGTGACCAGTAACCACCACCTATTCCGTGCCCACTTCCTGAATTTCCTTCTGTCCGGCCCCATATGTCCCGTGGTTTATCTAACCGCTGAAGCACAGCCAGATACCAGAGAAAGTTCATAGCATATGGTGCTGAAGTGTCAAACGATTATCTTATAATGGTGTAATAAGTGTAACACCTCAAATTTAGCAAAGCCAGAGCCAAACCAGTTTGGATCATTTTTGTCTTATAAAACCTGGTTAGATCCAAAGCATCGGAGCAATAATTTCCAAATCCTCCCGTAACCACTTGAGAAAAAAAACCAGAGAAGAGAACAAAAGGCTCCTAGTCTCACAGCTCTGGATGCACGTGCTCCCATGTGCAGCAGCTTCGCCTAGCTCCGACGAGCACCAGCGCACGCCCAGCTCCTCTACGTACTCCGTGATTAATCCCGGCCGGCTTAATCCGACTGTTTCACCCTCGCCACAGGCCGGCCTAGTGTAAGATTACGGAATATGTTGCCCTTCTTCTCGGTTTATAATACGCACTTCCAGAGAAAACTCGACTACTTTTCACCTTAAACTAGGGCTGATAAGATCGTGGCCGTCTGCCCGGAAGAAGAGCTCGTGTACCATGCATTTCTACCAGAAAAAGAATTAAGGCGCGTTGGGTTTAATGGTATAATTAATTACCGTGTATTACTCCCCACAATTCTCTTCCTTTCCGGTTCCTTCCCCATGTGTGGACATGGGCAGAAAACTACATACAGGGTGTGAACAGGTTTGGAAAATCTACATGCTTACGTGGAGGGTTCAGTTATGCTAACAAGCGAAGCTAATTTTCTGCTCTTTCCTAACTAAATAAGAGCTAATCACGCTGCACCTTCGTCCCAGAGAATCCTCAAGCGCACACTGTAAACCGAGAAGGAGTGAGTATTATATTGATACTACATTGATTACAATGAGCCACGATAAGCTATATATAAAGAGGTACAAGACTTAAGACTACCAAACCTAATAGAGATAGAATTGAATTACAATCCTGATACCACCAAATATACCTAAACCATACTCTAACACGCAGGTCAATCCCGACCGGAATCCACCCGTTAACCACCGCCGCACCCCCTCATAAATATATACACCGCTCTGCCACGGTCCGCCCACATGCCAAGAAAAGCTCGAGCTTTTAGCTGGGAACAGCAGTGAGCAGCCAGCCAGTCAGTACAAGCAAAGAAGCGAGCTTGAGCTTGAGCTTGAGCTGAGCTTCCGAGCAAGAACACGCAACACATCCGCAAGGCGACGATGGCGGCGCTGGCGGCCCTGGCCGCCATGGCCGTGACCGTGCTGCTGCTGCTCGCGGACGGGTGCGGCGCGGCGATGTACAAGGTGGGCGGGCTGGACGCGTGGGCGCCGCCGCCGTCGACCAAGCCCGACGTGTACGTGCGGTGGGGCAAGTCGCTGCCCTTCAAGCTCGGCGACTCCGTCTGGTTCCTCTACCCGCCCAGCCAGGACAACGCGGTGCAGGTCACCGCCAAGGACTTCGCCGCCTGCGACGCCTCCGACCCGGTCCTCAAGCTCGACGACGGCAACTCCGTCTTCAACCTCACCGCGCCCGGCCGGGTCTACTTCACCAGCGCCGCGCCGGGCCACTGCCGCAAGGGCCAGAAGCTGTCCATCGACGTGCCCACGGCCGACGGCAAGTTCCTCGCGCCCTCCGCCGACGACCAGGCCGCGCTCAAGGCCCTGGCGGCGCTCCCGCCAGCCGCCGCGCCCACCGAGGCCCTACCCACGCTCTCCGACAGCGGCGACGACTCCTCCGCCGCCGGGACACGGGTTGCCGTCGCCGGATCTGTCGTGTTGGTGGCTGCGATGTCTCTCTTACTCTGAGATGCGGGAGCTGCTGCTGATTAGTGATTACTCTTCCTTCCCCATTCATTTGATTTTTGAGACAGACAAGACGGACTGAGACGACCTTGTGTACTGTACTTATTTTGGATTAAATTGATGTGGATTGGCACATTTTGATGGATGAGCTCGCACGCACTACGATCTCCGTCCGGATCCCCAATTCTTGAATCCTTTGCACTCACTGTGCATACATTAACATTACATCTCTCTCCCAATTTTAGAATTTATTTACATTATTCCAGGCAAAAGATGGAGAATCGGAGGTGGTTCATGTTCCCCGCATCTCGATTGCAAAATTAATCGCATGAATTATCCGCTAGTGTGATCTGTTCATCGTCTCATTAGGCTGTCACCCAGCTCATGAGATGGGAGTGGGGCACCTCCATCGCACATGGTGGTACTAAACAAAACAGGTTGCCCCTAGTTGCGTCTGCGTCGGTGCCAAGCCAGAATTTATTCCCTGGACCTGCCAGGAATCCATACCATTTATTTCATCTTAACTGATTGCCCGGAATAAACTGCAAACTGTCTTGGTTCCTGTGAATATTTCTGGCTTTACGAGTACAGTTCAATCACAATTTGTAGAAATGTAGGTGTATATAACAGTGTGTGTCTTCATGTAACGAGTACTTTCAACCTGGTTCAGGATGCAACGCATGAAGGAGAAAGTAAAGTGGCACAGCAGCAATCAGTTCATCCTATCTGTATAAAAAATTCACAATGATTACAAGAACGAGTACGTGCTTCAGAGAGCTCCATGTTTCCCCTCATCATCGGGGCATGGCGATGTTCCAGTCATACACCTTGACGTCGAACGCGGAGGACTCCCGCAACGCCCGCCTGAGCTCACCGGCGCGGTCCACGTTCCTGGCGAGCAGCAAGGCGAAACCGCCGCCGCCGGCTCCGACCAGCTTGTACCCGCAGCAGTACGGGTCGGCGAAGGCGAACAGCTCGTCCACGAACGAGTTGCTGCAGAAAGGGTCCAGCTCCTGGTGCAGACTCCAGGCCTCAAGCATGATGCCGCCCAACTCGTCGACCTCGCCGTTCATCAGGGCCTCTCTCCCGGTCTCGGCCAGCTCGGCGAGCCTCTTGATGCTGGATATCAGGAGGCTGTCACGGCGGAGGTACCGCGTGACCACCTTCTCCAGGACCCGGTGCGCGAGCCTCATCTGCAGAAATTTGTGTTCGTTCAGGGAAGATTATATTCTAACAATTTTGTGTGTGCACTCATCAATAACATCATGGGTTTTCAATGATATATCCAGTTATAACATGACAAAGTTGCGTCCTTTTAAACATTCGGACCATCATTTCACTTGCCTACTACTCCGTGCCTTCTAGTCAAGTAGTCATCACTGGTGCATACATTTATAAAACTACAAAATTTACTGCTTACAGAACATACAAACTTACTTGGCCAGTAAACACAATGAGGAGACGCTGCTCCAGTTCCTGGATCAGCTGAGGAGATGCCGACAGTGGAACAACCTGCAAGCGCAACGGCTGTCCTGGAAAGCTCTGGGTGCACTTGATTCCGGGGTACAGGCCGCCAATCTGATCCTGCCATCCACCGCCGGTGCCCATTATCTGTTCCACTACCAGCACAGCTCTGGCAACATTATCATTGCTTACGTTGTCTTCCATGAGTTGAAACAGACCCTTAACTACAGCAGCCGCTAGTATGCTCGAGGTTCCAAGACCGCTTCCACGAGGAACATTTGCCCAAGTCCTGATCTTTAAGCCTGATTTTGACAGTATTTCATGGTCGAGAATACCGGTAACGATAAGAGCAGACTTGACCAGACGGAATATATCGTCTTCTTTGAATGGATGGGAGATAGATGATAGATCGTCGATATGAACCTTTCTCTCAGCATCATCTTCAATAAGAACACCATGACAGTCTTCTGTTGCCTCTATAATAGCCCCAACTGGATGGCTTCCTTCCAAGCTTATTGCCATGTTCAGAACACAGCCTGGACGCTCTAAGCTCCATGGAGGTGTATCACTCCAACCTCCGACAAAGTCAACACGGACCGGTAATTCTACAATAGCCTTCTTAGGATGCAAGTTTCCATTACTTGAAGTCATTGCATTACCTGATGGTTCTATAAAAAAAGGTGCATCAGTTGACCTCATTGCATATAGGACTTCTTCGTGCTTTCTTAAGAATACTGGATGCGCTATATTAATTTGTTTGGAATAAAAAGTTCTGTGAGAAATCTGGATGTTAAAGTGTTGTTTCAATTATATGAAATGGAACAGGGGTGTGGGCCTATTCATCTAAAAACAAAACAAGGTTCTGCTGACTGGCATTGCCTAAAGTATGTACCTTTTGACCCATATTTTACAGCTGATGAAGTTTCACTTGCAACAGAAGCCCATACTTTCTCTTCAACCATAGATGCAGTAGAAAGATCTCCAGAAGCTCTAAGCAGATCCATTTTTACCTGGTATCCTCTGCTCTGAGGAAGAACACCAGAATACTGATCCTCGTGACTTGGAAAAAAATTAAGTAACTCTTTACAGACTAGCAAACTGGAATCATTATTCTCTAACATGTCCTCACATAGCTGAAAGAGGTTACACCCAAGTAAGCCATCTGCCATGCATCTTTTAGCTATAGTAGCTGCAATATCTGCTTGATGCTTGCTCGTGTCCATCCAAAGCTGATGGTAGTCAATTGAACGATGCAGCTCTTCCAAGCTGACTCTCTGTGATTTTTTCCACATGCAACAAACTTCTCCATCTGGATCGCATCTCGATCCCATGAGCCACATGCCTACGTTTAGAATTTCAGGGGGAGACATGATCGGAAAAAGCCTAGCATTCCATAAGCACTTGCCATGGTTGGATGAGTCCCACAGATCCGTTTCCTGGATTTTAAGATCTTCCAAGATATTCCTCCATGGCTTTCCGCAAAATGTCCCGGACCTCTTTATAGAAGCTTTTGGATTGTCACGAAGACCACAGTAGACCATAACTCTTCCCATGGAGTTCACCAAGGGCACTTCCCAGAGGCAATGCCGATCAGGCAATGCGAAACAGGTGCTACTGATAATCTGGGGACTTTCCCGGACTAACTCATGTATATTCACCCCAACCACAATCGACCGTGAGCCAATCCTTACTCTGCCAGAAAGTGATGAGTCGTAAACCAATGAATCCTCTCCAATTGAGACCCCAGTAGAAATTGTGCTGGACAAAATGACTGCCGTGGCAGCAATATCACAAGCAGTGGTCTCTGGTACCGAACACATGTGCCTTCGACCTACAAGTCCTGAATATGAACCCGCTAAATGATCAAGAACCTCAGCAGATGTACCAAAATGCAAAAAAGAGAAGTCGTCTGAAAAGAAAAACAATCCCAACTGAGCATTCTGTTTACGCAATTGATCCAAGAAAACAGATAAATTTGTCTAATAATCCACGAAAATTGAAGCATAAGCTTGAGATAGAAGATCAACATAATATACCACCAGAAAGACAATAAGCAGTGATAACTAGTTAACTACATATAACCAGGAACATACATGAACAAAAGCTGAACAACTTGTGCCTTCCTAAAGCAGCAATTAGTTCCCTGCCAAATGGCCGGTTCCTCAACCAATTATGCTTGGTTGGTACCCATGCAGCCACAAGATCCTCGTATAGACTCAACTGCAATAGATTGACAAGTATGAGACATAATGAAAGTTAACAAGCAATTCAAGAAAAAAAACAAGGAACATCTTCAATCAGGGACATGTTTGGCCTTTGTTTCAGTTTACAGTCTAAATTAAACATGATCAGATAAGAACACTTGGATTCTGAATATTTTCTTGGGCACAAAGTGGATTTTATCCATCTGTTAAGATTTCTCTTCGACAGAAAAGTGATCATTCAGATCAAGAATGCATTTTTGCATCCTACAACAGATTTTGTTTGGTTGCCGGCACATAAGAGTTTAAGAGCAAACTAGACAAGGTCAAGATAACCTTTGGTGCTTTTGAGGGATAATATAATGTGCACAAACGGATCAAGTATTTTTGTAGAATAATCTTGCTGACATAAATTCTGGAAACTAGGTTGCATAAAAATAGGTTGGCTGTTACGCAATTAGGTGATTTAAAAAGATGTGCGGCACATGTAAGTGATTCAGTAAGATATCAGAAAGGAGATTTATGTTTGTTAAATGTTAAAGCTCACATATCAATGCCGGAAACAGTAGCTTGCCTCTTTTCTGGTAGCAATGATCTCCTGAATGATGGTGTGGCTAGATGAGTATGCAAGGGCAACAAGCTCCTGCCATGCTTTACCCCTGACCGCTATAATCCCTGTGTCAAGTAGTGGTCTACCATCATCTAGAAATGCCCAGGCATCCACAAGCTCGCTCATGGTTGGCTTCTGCAGGAGATTATCAACCAAAGAGAGAGAATAGTTGTCACCCTCATGTCCATCCTTGGATGCCACAACAACCCCATGGTTAGAGGCCACATCCAGCGTCGTCGGCACAGTGACAATGCACGCGGCGTCATCAGGAAGAATCAGCTCGGAGGCGTCGAAGCACGGGAGGACGTCGCCCGTCATTATGAAGATCCCACCTGATCGATCATCACGCTATGTATCAGTCAGTCGAACGGAAATGGAACCTATACCGATGGATCAAGAGCTGGTGGTTCCGGACTTCCGGTTGTGAAGCCAGCGACAACCTTGGTTCTTGAATGCTTGCCTTGCGCTGGCGGAGACGGCGAGGATGTGGTCGAAGAGCAGCGGGACGGGGCCGTCGGGGCTGTCGTCCGCCAGGTACGGCACGGGCAGGAAGGCCTTGCCCATGGGGTTCGCCCACGGGACCCTCTTGCTGTCGCCGCCGGCGTGGAGCAGCAGCACGTGCTTCGTCGCCATGAAGCGCACCACCGAGGCGAGCGGGACGGCGTCTGCAGAGGTGCCGCTCGCTTCGGGGAAGAACTCGGCGACCTCTTGCTTTGTAGCCTGCGAAATTCAGATGTCAGACATGTCAAGGGAGTACTGTCCAGCGGCACAGGTAGATGATGAAGGGCGCGGGAGACAGACGTGGTAGGAGTGGGGGATTGAATTGAACCTGGGAGATGAGGTGGCGGGCGAGGGAGGCGACGGCGTGGAGCGTGGCGGCGCCGGAGCCGATGCGGGCGGCGTCGGGGTCGGGGACGGCGAGGGCGGCGGTGGAGGGCGGGAAGCGTCCGAGGCGGCGCGCGCGGGCGAGCTGGCGGTCGTAGAGCGCGGCCTGCTCGGGGCTGGCGGCGGTGAGCGCGACGGCGTCCCAGGGCGGCACCCGTGCCGGGTCGCGCGCGGAGAGCCGCAGCCGGCACCACGTCTTCCGCAGCACCGCCGCTGCCTCGTCCGCCGTGTGCTCCGCCCTCCGCCGACGGCGAGGGCGACTGGGCTCCATCACGGGCGCCTCCGTAGATCGGAGCGTGCGCTGGTTGGTCGGTCGGTCCGGGGAAAAAGTGGTCAGCCTTGTGTTGTGAGAGTCGTAGCGCCACACGAGTGTCACTGTGTTAGTTCAATAGTTCAGAAGCGAGGAAATTGCAGATAACGCCAACATTTACATTTGGTGCAAGAGTTGCACAAAACACAGAAATCAAACATCTTTTGCAGCTAGCACCGGTTATTCATCTAATAAGTTGCATCTAGCCCAAAACATTGATTTAAGGGCTTAACAAGATTCTGACGTGTGGGTCCATGATCATTATATTGTATATTTACACTGTATATCATAATTATATGATATTATGATATATATTATAACAAATATAGTCGATTATGTTACTGCATCTTTTATGTTTTCTAGCTAGATTTTGTTTTTACAATGTACCACCATCACCATGTCATGACATACACTCACACACAAGCTAATTAGGTTGAATATCCCGCGCATATACATCTCTTCATGTTTGAGTTTTTTCTTAACGGACTAGTTAGTATATTATCTTGACACACGAGTTTCAGTATTTATAAACGCTCTTCACGTCTGATCAAACATGAGAGTTGTTTCTGTAGCGAAAAATATGAGAGTCTAAAATAGATAAAATGGACCGCTGAAGAAAAAAAAGTACGCGTACATTATTATTATATACGAAACGATTTTTCATGTTGAGAGTATTTCAACTTAATCGTGTCAACCTAGATTACCTGGTAAGATATCTATAATTATCTTGTTAATTATTAGCCATAAAATTTAGATCCAACCATCAAATAATATAGATGATGAAGAGTCTCGTATAGTTATGATATGTGGTATAATAATACTCATGTTAGTTAAATGTTAAGCCCCTAAATCAATGTTTTGGGCTAGATGCAACTTATTAAGCGAAAAGCTGGGGCTAGCCGCAAAAGATGTTTGATTTCTGTGTTCTGTGCAACTTTTGCACAAAAGGTTGGTGTTATCTACAATTTTCTCTTCAGAAGCGGACACCCGGGAAGTGCAGACTCTTCTTCACCCATCAGGATTCAGGACTAGTCCCGACTCACAGATCAAAATCACCATTGTAGATGCTGCATCTATGCAGAAACGGTGAATGGTGTGGTTCGTCAGCACCTCGTCGCTGGAAAATGGACAAAATGGTTGCCAGTTTTTGTGTCGATAACAAAATTATTGGGATCCAGCAGCGCTTGTGCAGTGTCTGCAATTCAAATTAAGACTAGTTCCTAGTGATGTATATGGAGATAAGTCAAGTGCACAAAATACTGAATCCTAGTGATGGAAAGGGAGCAATTTCCAGATGCCAAACAGATGATACCACAACACTCCTATAATCTATATTTCAGCAAGTTCTTTAGACGCAGTTTGCTCTGCTTCCTATACCTATTACAGCTTCTCACACCACGAAATGAACATCCAAACCTTGAAGACAATGAAACAATTTCCCATTTCCGATAGAATGATAGTGACTTGCCGTAAGATGACATTTACATGAGCACAACACATACACTACACATGAAAGTATGCGTGTCAATGTGCCATTTCCTTCAGAGTCACACGCACTATCAGGAATTCAGGACTCTAGATCAAATTACGATTAATCATAGGTACACACAAACGGTAACGTCAGGGTGACATATCTGGAACTTCTGGTTCGCCAGCAACTCGGCGGTAGAAAATGGACAGCTGCAAATTGTTGACATCCCACAGTTATCCTCTGAAACCCTTCAGGTAAAGGATTGGGCAATCTTCAGACAGTTTTCTGCGACTCACCTTCCTCATGCTTAAGTTGTGAGCTGAGTCGACGCTGCGTGGTGCCAGAGAGAAATAAAAAGTCATGACTCCTGGCCCCTCTCATCCCCGTCTTCCACCTCAAGCGGTTGCAACAAGTTCGTAGAAAAGAGAATGACAGCTACGCACAACAATCTAAATGCTGAGCCAGACCGCTATACTACTGACAGTGACAGCTTGTCTAAAATGTCCATCATAACCGATGGACAGCTTGCTGTGAGATGCTTGAATCCATCGGTTTCCTTGACAACCTGCAGTACATCCTGGGAAGACAGGTATACAAGACAAGCATTTTTGAGTTGTGCACAGTGATGCTGCTCCGCTAAAGCTAGGGTAGTTGCCACCGTTTGCGCATCAAATCGCTGGCACAACTTACCTTCACAAATAGCCTTTAGCCTGTCCAGACCATACCGGTCTGCTGCAACCAACAAGTGTTGCAATGCCGCATTTTGATCAACATAGCAATTGTCTGGCAGACTATCTGTGTAGATGAAGTGAAGAAGTGCCTCGAAGATGGCAGGTTCCATGTCACCGATCTTGATGCATTTCATGGTGGTCTCCTTCATTTCACCGAGGAGCTCGGCCTTGAAGACCGACGATCGTGCAGCTAACACGTATCTATGTGCACTAAAGAGCTGGTCGTCGACACTGAACATCACATCCACTCCTTCTCCGTCCTTCAACATGCTTGCAAAGTGCGTGCACAGGTTCGACTCAGGGACTGGGACTATGAATGTACTGACATCTTCGGTGCGAGGCTCTTTTATAACGGTCAACACACACCTGACTGTGAAGCGGTTCTCATTGCGGTCTAGCAACTCTTGCAGCTCAGACTGCTCAATAAACTGTTCCCAGCCGCAACACTCGCCTGCCGGCTCAAAAATATTTGTCGCGCTACTTAGATTACTAACTTTTCCATCTATCTCCAGCAAACTGAAAGTGACGTTCACCTTCGCACCCGTTGTCCCACCGCAGTACTCCAGGTAGGCCGACATGTAGGCAGCTTTGTCCTCCTCAATCGAGCCATCAGGGTAGATCTTGATAATCCAGTCGTAGCCACTGACACTGAATGTGCTCGAGCTAACAAACTTGCCGGCACCCATACCCTTGAGCAGCGAGTACCTAGTCAACTCGAAGTTGTGGGCGACGGTAACGCATTCTGTCAGGCATCTCGACGAGGTCTCTGAGATAGGCTTGTCAACTGAAAAGGTTGTGTTCTCGCCCATGGTGTGCAAAGTAGTGAGACGGACGCTGCAAACTTTCAGGGTTAGATCGACGGAGTTTAACAGCACTGGTTAGAACTACGAAGCTGTACTTATAAGAAATTGATAATTCAGAAGTTGCTGCTTACCAGGTAGTCGGCGGAGAGGAATTTGTCCTCGGTAAGCTACTCTTCCTCGCCTGTGTCCATTGGTCTCGATGCGGCGGCCAAGTCGGAGGAGGAGCTACCGGACACGGCGGCAGCAACGACTGTGTGGGGAAGTGGTGCTAGAGATTAGATCCAACAAGACACTAGAGCTTTCGAAAGCAAATGGGAGTCGAGATGGTCTAGATCGCCGCCGCTTCTACCGGAGTTCAGTAGGGAAGTGGCCGTCGGCGGCTGGAGGTAGGTGACGAGGTAAAGAGGAACTCCTAACTGATGCTAAGGGCCCGGCGCCTAAAGCAGTTCTGAAACAAGCCGGATTTGGGGAGGCCCATTAAGAAGGCACAGTTTTCTTTTTTTGTTTTAATACAAATTCATAAATTTTGGAAGGGTTCCACTTCTAGAGTGGTGCTCGTCTCTCCCCCGCTGACTTACACCTCTGTTGTAAAACCGTTGGATGTAAAGATTGTTACTCTCATATAAATACAAAATTCAGGTGGACGTTTTGCCCTCCGTTGCTTGTTCCAAAAAAAAATGGAAGGGTATTTTTAACTGTATTCTTATTATTTATTTTTAATAAAAATATATATTACAAAATAATTTTTCATGTGGGTAGAATAAATATCCATATCCATATAGTACAAAAAATTGGTTATGTGGATGGAATAAATATTCATGAGGTTCAAGATAATTGATCATATTCATGCGCGATTCGGAAATTTTCATCTATTACACATAATACGGTTTTATAAATAATACTAAGATAAATAAGAAAACAAAGAAATAAAACATGGAGGAATGAAAAGGAATAAAAATAAAACCCAGTTACACAAAATGAAGAAAAGTAAAAAATAAAATAATGAAATTAGCATAAAAACAGAGAAAAATAAATTCCTTTTATGTGTTCGATGATCCGAGCCACTTACATTTATCCAACGGCTTTAAGGTTCGTGTAATTTCAAACTTGAATAGGTAATCGAGTCGACGAATCATTAAGAGCATCGTTTCATTCCATATCCTTTGGTTTCCCCAGTATTTTATTTTCACCGTTGCATGCAAAAGCAGCATGGGAATATGAAATGACGGTGCAGAGGCATTTATTTATCGTGGGAACTTCGACTGTCATCGCATGGGAAATTGGGAATATGAAATGCCAAAAGTCTTCTTATTTATCAAGTTAATGCCATGTTTACTGAAGACTACATGTCTTCCTACGCACACATCATCTCAGTACTACTGTCAGAAGGTTCTATATATATACACCTACAGGTAGG
Source organism: Poa annua (assembly GCA_026929855.1). Classification (NCBI taxonomy): domain Eukaryota; kingdom Viridiplantae; phylum Streptophyta; class Magnoliopsida; order Poales; family Poaceae; genus Poa; species Poa annua. The sequence goes on along the minus strand of CM049427.1, from coordinate 263,375,501 downwards.
GTTGGACATAAAGCTCGAAGCTCGGCAAGCTAAACGAGCGCTCGTCAGCTCGGCTCGATTGGCTCGGCTCGTTATAGTAACGAACAGAGCCAAACAATGTTTTAACCTCGTTATCCTTAACGAGCTAAACGAGCAGATTAATAAGCCTCACGAGCAGCTCGTTAAGCTCGCTAAGTAGGAGCTCATCTAAATAATAATTAGAAATCCATAAAAACAATAGCAGAAAAGCTCAAAAAGCCCAAAAAAACTCAGCGTATACTAATGACTAATCTTTACCCTAACCTAACTACATGTCTACCCTAAACACAAGCACAAACATAGCTGCACAAGGGCGTGCGCCGCCGCCCGCCGCCCTCTGTCTATTCTCTTTCCTCACTTAACGATCTTAACGAGCTGCTCGCGAGCTTAACGATCTGATCATAAACGAGCCGAGCTGCTCGGGAGTCCAGCCCTACCTACAGGGACATTACCGGACACAGCCACATAGTCACAGAAGTCTGCATGCAGCTTCCATTTCGTTCCATTCCACGCCATGGGCAAAAACTCATCTTCTTCAATTAACAAGCCCACTTCGGAGACCTCGTCCCGATGCATGACAGGGTGCGTCACCACCGCGCACAACTTTGAGGTGGTTAGGTACTCCCAGCTCCAGGGTATGGGTGCGGGCAAGTTCATCAGCTCGAGCACCTTCACCGTCGACGGCTATGGCTGGAACATCAGGATGTACCCTGATGGGTGGATGGAGGAGGATAATTGTGCCCACATGTCAGTCTTCTTGTGTTTGTGCAGTGGGAAATCGGGTGTGAAGGTTAACTACACTTTGAGTTTGCTGGAGAAAGATGGAAGAGACAGTAATCTCGCGAGAGTATCAGTTACCTTTGGGTCAGTAGGTGGTTGTTTGGGCTGTGACAAGTTTATTCAGAGGTCCAAGCTACAAGAACTGCTATCCCGCAATGACGACTGCTTCACTATCAGGTGCGTTTTGACTATCATGAAAGAGCCTTGCACGGAGGATGTATGCACAGCCACAATCCCTCTTCCGGAGTCGGACCTGCACATGCACTTTGCAAAAATGTTGAAGGACGGGGAAGGCGTGGATGTGACATTCCATGTTGGCGACCAGCTCTTCAGTGAACACAGGTATGTGTTAGCTGCACGGTCCTCAGTCTTCATGGCCGAGCTCTTTGGTCACATGAAGGAGACCACCATGAAATGCATCAAGATCGACGACATGGAACCTTCCATCTTTGAGGCACTTCTTCGCTTCATTTACGCAGATTCCCTGCCAAGTAATTCCGAACTTGATCAAAATGCAGCACTGCAGCACTTGTTTGTTGCTGCAGATCGCTATGGTCTTGAAAGGCTAAAGGTTATTTGTGAAGGGAAGCAGAGGATTAATGTGCAAACAGTTGCAAGCACTCTAGCTTTAGCGGAGCAGCACCGCTCCGTGCAACTGAAAAATGCTTGTCTTCGATACCTGTCTTCCCAGGAGGTGCTTCGAGTTGTCAAGGAGACTGATGGGTTCAAGCATCTGACAGCAAGCTGTCCATCGATTATGATGGATATTTTAGAGAAGGCCGCACCACCGTCAGGATTATGAGAGCAGTATACATCAGAAAATTTTGTTCCTAGTATGGTGTCGTAGTTGCATTCTATCAATATTTATCATGTCTCAGGTCTATCCATGGCAACACTGGATTTCTGTTTGAGAATATGTTCTTTAATTGTGCTCTGAATGGTTGGTACCATTTTTATAAGGATTTCACATGTTTCTTTCGTTTTTATGCGTTAACTAGCAAGATGGGCATGGTCTTTTTTCTCTTGATCCATTCGTGAAATTGTTGAATCAGTTTTGCTACATCTCAGTTGGTTGAAATTTCTTAAATCTTACTTTGTTTAGGAAACTCAGATATTAATTCATAGAAAATTGCAATTCATGTTAGTTGCACTTTTCTGGATGTTCAATAATCAAAATACTCCATACATAATCGGTATTGACTTGATTAGTTCTCCATCTATCTAAAACACACCCACGAATCAAAGATTCATCTATCTACACAAATTCGACATGGGTTAACACCATGTCTATGTTAGAGTTTCGTATATTGTTAATAATTTTAAAAGTCAGTATAGATTTTCTTACATTAACTTGAATCTTAGAAAAAAATTACACATATGAAAATTTAGGCAGAAAATGTCTTATATTTCAGAAATATGAATAAGAAGCAATTCAGAAGAACGTATGTCTACACAAACCTCAAGATCGAAAGTTAAGTACTAGGAAACATGATAACTTGTGTTTTAGTATTTTGTGGAATCCACTTTGGCACCGGGTGTATATGCACTCGGTTTGAAAAAAAAATCGAAATGTTCACAGAAAAACTGAAATAAAATTTCACAGATACATATTCAAAGTCTTTGTTTCATGACCAGATGGTTTGTTTGGGGGTGTGTTTAAAAGGCAAAACATGTCTTGTAAGAAGTCTTATTTTATCACAATTTTTCTTTTCATAGAACAGGGAATTATCATGAAATGACTTCATAAATATTATTAGTGTCCTCATTGGGCCAAAATACCTTTTTATGTTGTTTGACTTTACTTAACCATGTTAAACTCGCATCTTAATTATGTGTCTTTCATTAAAGCATCTCCACTCGGAGCGTCCAAAGGGTCATCAAAGACCTTTGTGTCGTGCCAGAAAGAAAAATTGTTCTCACTTGCGGCGCCAAAATCACTTTTGGTCGGGCACGGTCTAAATTTATGCCCGGCACGCCCAGCCCACGCCCTCCGCTTGAGCAGTCGATGGGTTGTGCCGGAAAACATCACGCCACGTCGGTGGGCCACGCCTTCAATGAGACTTCAATGAGACGTTAACCACTACAAAAACCCCGGCTTCCTCCCAATTTCCCTCCAAAATTTCATTTCTCACGTCGCGCCCGCCCACGTAGAACTTCTACTGCCTCGCTCATGGCACTGTCATGCGTGCCACCGAAGGAGATATCCTCCGCATGGGCCAGTTCGACACCAACATCAATCTGAACTCGCCGTCGCTGCGGAGGAACATCAATCTGTCGCCCAACTCACACTCTAGCCCGGTCGTAGCATGTCCTTCAACGCTTGGGACACATCACATGTGCTCGACTGAAGGGTCTATCGGCTTCAAGCCTTCAACTATGGTTGGTGAATCCTATTCCCTGAGAATTGGGCTAGCTCTTTTAGTTTTCCTTTTTGGAAAAGGTTGTTAGGATTTCTGACACAACATTATATTCTTTCTTTTGAGTTTTCCATATTGGAATACTCAAGCCATAGATTATCCAAAAAATATTTGTATATTGATCTCCCAATTGACGATCAATGGACACCATCAACAAATTTGTCTTTCTTTTTAACACGTCGGGAGGTACAACTCCCGGACACGTGGTGAAATTTCGTGACCTAATGCTGATCGATGATCACTTAGTCGATCACTTATGTATGTTGTATTTCCTTAAAATACTGTTTCCTTTTTTTGTTTTATATATGCTCCCCGTTTCATGAAACCGCCGGAAACTGTCCGTTCTGTTTTGAATACAGAGTTTTTTTTTGTAGGAACTGAATTGCTACACAGACGCGAAGCTGGACTGGTGGACACCCACGCGGATGGGCTGAACGTGGATAAGCAGGCTTTCGTGCTCTGAAATTTAGGGCTCCAGAAAGTTCGGGGCCCTATTCGATTACACGGCCAGCATGCTACTGGGCCGGGCACCGCTGACGAATCCTACGCCGGATCCAGAAAGTTTACAGCACCGTCGCACTCCTCCTCTGCACACCATGAGCAAGAACTCAACATCTCCCGTGGATAACCCCACATCACAGACCTCGTCGCGGTGTCTGACAGAGCGCATCACCACCGCCCACAACTTTGAGTCAAAGTTGTGGGCGGTGGTGATGCGCTCTGTCAGACACCGCGACGAGGTCTGTGATGTGGGGTTAGGGCTGGAATCGAGCCGAGCCGAGCCGGCTCGAGGCTCGGCTTGGTCAGGCTCGGTAAAAGTTGAGCCGAGCCAGGCTCGGCTCGGCCATAAAAAAGTGCTGAAGAATGGGCTCGTGGCTCGGCTCGGCCGGCTCGCGAGCCCCAGGTTTCTGTTTTTTTTACGAGAAGAATTTCAGAAGTCAACCTCGTCCCCGTTCGTCTCCATCTCCCGAGTCTCTCGACCTATTCTAAATCACGAGCCCCAGGTTGCTGGACGGAGATAGGGTTCCTCTGCAGCCGCCGCCCGCTAGTACCGCCGCGGCTGGCCTCGCCACCAACGTCGCGCTCGCCGCCCGGCACCACGCCCGCTACGCCCCGCTCCAACTCCTGTAGGTACGTACGGCCGGCCGCCGGCGTCTTCTCCTCCCGCAGCATCCTGTTCCTCCCGTACAGTACAATCAACGATTGTCAATCATCCAGCAGCATCGGCGTCGTACAATCATCCAGCAGCATGCCAGCATCGGCCGGCGTCTTCTCCTCCCGTATTGTCTTCTTTTGTTTGTTGTTGCTGATTACTGTGGTTCATCCACAGCTCTTTTCTATTCAATGCTCCGATTGCATCATCTCATCGTGTGTTGTATCCTGGTATAGTACTATATGTTCCTGCATTTGTGTTTCTGACTAGAACGGCCTAGTATGTTTCTGTCAACAACAACCTTTCTTATTTTTAGTAATATCATACGAGCTGTGTATTATTTTGTGTATTGATTATGTGTATTTTTTAGAGACTCAATGCAACCTGGACACGAGAAAAGTGCTGGTTCGCGGGCACGTTCACAGAAGCTGCATTCATAGAGAAAGAAGATTGCGTATGACAAGGCGATGAAGTCCAAAACTGCTGGTTTACTAGGCATCTCTTCGACGACTAGACCGTCTGCGTCGGAAGCAGCTGGCGCTTCGTCGCAGCCGGAGGCAGGAGCTTCACCGCCACAAACGGTAATTTGGGTGACCTTTGTAGAATTGATGCAAAAAAAAATACTTGCTGTTTACTTGATGTATGTTTAGTATGACTAATTGTCCTCATAACTCTATGTGCAGCCGACATCCGACGAGGAGGAAAATTCTTATGACATGAATGATGACATGTCGGAAGATGATGCGTTAGTTGATGGTTGTATTGAGATACCAAAAGATGGTCGTATTGAAATATCCGATGATGATGGTGTAGATATGAGAAACAAGAAGCGACAAAAGGGAATGAAGGTTGGTCCGAAGGTTCTTGTTCAATCGAGCAGCAAGTCTAGTTCAAAGGTATGGGATCACTTTGAGAAGGTGAAAGTGCATGGTTGTCCCCATGCATGGTTTTGGTAATTAATGACAATCCTTATGGCCTAATGTTTGCTTTGAGATATACTTGTAGATCTTGTCCATAGGAAAAGATTGGAGTTCATGTGTTGGACTCTAGTAGTTTACATGATGATCAATGCTCTACTCAAGGGTTTATATGAAGAATGGTCATGTGAAGAGTTGAGCTTATTGCAAGTATGGCTTGGAAAAGAAGATTGAGTGATCAATCATGTTTTACCCCAAGCCATCATACATATCAAGAGAAGAAGATGAAGCGCAAGATCAATATGATGCATCTCGAAGATATCATTTGATTGAAGCTTGCAAAGGAGTCATGAAGACGATGCTTAGCGAGGCCCTCCCATAATGGAGTATGGGGGAGCATTTGGAGAAGTCTTCATCAAGCATGTGCTAGCAAGCACAATCAAGAAAGGTGTTTCAACTTGAGAGAGTCAAGATCGTCATCATCGAGCTCAAGTGGAATGCGCAAGGCAAAGGTATGATCTTGATAGGTTTTCTTTTACCGGTCTCATGGTGTTAGTGGGAGACCGGGTTTTAGGATAGACGGCGTACTATCAAGAGGGGCTCTCAAGTGAGTAACTTGATCGCATCGTTGTGGAGAGCTCAAACCTTTGCATACTTGGCATATCATATTTCTTGGTTCTTATTTGGCTTTTATGGTGGTGAGGAATTAGAGCTTGGTTCATCTCCATGTCAAGCTCTAGTTCATCGAAAACGGTTTTACCTTGGAAAACTAGTTGCGTTTTCGGTGGCGGAAATATTGCCGGTTCAACCGTGAGGAAAGTCCCACACCTTGCCATGTGTGGTGATTTTACTCTATTTATGGGATGCAATATTTTCACTTTTTGTAGCCTTCTCCTTGTCAGTACCTTTCCAACGGAGTTGGTCTCACCTCATTCGGAGTTCATTTGCAAAAGTTATAGCTGTGTTTTTGGTGTTCGGGCTTTCTGCGGTACTACTCTCTGAAGTTGGTTTTTCGGACGTTTTGGCACGGATGGCCCCGGTAGTACCGGGGTTGGAGCCCAGCACTTGGGCCCGGTAGTACCGGGGTATTTTTCCCCGGTAGTACCGCGCGCTCGGTTTTCTGTGTTGACGAAGCTACCGCAGGGCCGGTACTACCGGGCTTGAGTCCGGTACTACCGCACTTGCGGAACAAGAAGCTGCTGCAACGGCTGGATTTTTGGGATGAGCTATTTAAGGGGCCTTCTTCCCCATTGGTTTGCTAAGCTCTAGAGCAAGTCTTTCTCCTCTCTCTCCTCCATTGTTGCCCTTTGTAAAGCTTGCTCTTCCTCTCAATCCCTCCCATGGTTCTTGCTAATATTTGAGGGAAAGTGAGAGGTGATCTTGATCTACGTTTCCACCGATCGATTTCTCCTCTATGTGAGGGAAACCTTGTAGATCTTGATCTTGGAGTTCTTGGTGCATCTCCTCTTTGTTCTTCCTCTCTTATTCCCCCATAAGCATTTGTTGCTTTGTTGGAATTTGAGAGTGAAGGATTTGAGCACTTGTGCTCTTGCCTTTTGCATTTGGTGCATCGGTGTGCTCTCCACGAGGATTCGTGGAAGTTGAAAACTTGTGAACTTGTTACTCTTGGGTCCTTGGACCCTAGACGCCTTTGTGGTGGTTGGACCCTTGTGTGGTCACTTGAAGCCGTTCGGGAGCCCCCAATCCCATTGTGGGTTGTGCCCCGGATTGTTGTTGGAGGCCGTTCGGGAGCCCCCAATCCCATTGTGGGTTGTGCCCCGGATTGTTGTTGAAAGGCTCCGGATTCCGCCTCGAAGGAATTCCGATAGTGGAAGGTGAACCAAGCCTTTGTGGTGCGGTTCATCGGAGAAGAAGGTGAAACCTTTGTGGTTGTTGAACCGTTGTGTCGGTTCACACCTCTCCAACGAGACGTACTCCCTTAACAAGGAGGAACTCGGAAATACATCCTCGTCTCCGCGTGCTTCGGTTATTTCTATACCCGAGCTTTTACTTATGCACTTTACATTGTGATAGCCTTCGTGCTTGAAGTATTCTATATTGCTATCACCTTGTTGTTTGTCTTGCTTAGCATAAGTTGTTGGTGCACATAGGTGAGCCTAGTTTATTTAGGTTGTCGGCTTGTTAATTTAAACATCTAGTTTTATTCCGCAATTATCAAGCCTAAACCGGAAAAGTTTTAAACCGCCTATTCACCCCCCCCCTCTAGGCGACATCATTGTCCTTTCAGAAGGTTCCTCGGCCATCGGCAACAGAGCCTGGTGTCCACTGGTGTCACGGTGCTTATGGCACAGTGTAACTATTGCAAGAAGTTCTTGTCCTACAAAAAGGAGAAAGGGGGAGCCACTTCTCATCTTGGGAGACACATAAAGAATTCATGTGCAGATTACAAGCTGGCAATGGCACAGGTGGCTAGTCAAACCCTTCTCAATTTTCAGCCAACTAGTGCATGTGATGCCGGTATTCCTGTTTTAAATTCTTCTAGGGAGTTTAGTCAAGATGAGGTTAAGAAGTTAATTGCCAAGATGATTATATGTCATGATTATCCGTTTAAGATGGTAGAGCACACATGGTTCAATATAGTGATGAAATATTTGAATCCTCGTTATGAGTTTATTGGTAGAAAAACCATTAGAAAAGAATGCTTGAAGGTGTTTGAATCGGAGAGAGAGGTTCTGTAATCAACTTTTAGCACCGGGGGTCGAGTTCTTGACGACTATAGGAGTTCTCTAAAACCAGCCATGGTTGAGGCATTGGTGTGTTCTTCTAGCTGGATTAAAGGTTCTCAAAATGATACCAAAGTTTCAATGGATGTGGTATGTGCTATTGTTATATATACATATGTTTATATATTTTTTTGTATTTCTTATGCTCATGTAACTTACTTTTTGTTCTCTCTTTTAGGAGCCAGATAATGATGATGATGTTGAGAACATCTCTTTTCCAAAAAGTATGGTGGCTAGCAACTAGTAAGTTCTTATACTTATCAAAATCGAGCAACTGTATGTACTAGCTGGAATTTTTGTGCAGCCAAAAACATGAAACAACTAGTGTAAATGATGTTTATTTGTTGTATATACTTGCTGGAATTTTTTATGCAGCCAAAAAGGTGAAAAAACTAGTGCAAATGATGTTTATTTGTTCTAGGTACTTGCTAGAATTTTTTATGCAGCCAAAAAACGTGAAACAACTAGTGTAAATGATGTTTATTTGTTCTATATACTTGCTGGAATTTTTTATGCAGTCACAAAACGTGAAACAACTAGTGCAAATGATGTTTATTTGTTCTATATACTTGCTGGAAGTTTTTATGCAGCCAAAAAACGTGAAACAACTAGTGCAAATGGTGCGTTTGTTTGCTGAAATTTTGTTTGTTTGGATTACAGATATGACATGGCCTCTTACAAGTGACAAACAACGACGAGAAGAAGATGGAATGATGGCGCAATGGTCCTTTCGTGGTTAAACTTTATGTTAAATTGTTAAGCCTTGTGTTTGGATCGAGTTACAACTCATGTTGTGATCTATTTAATGAACTTAGTTCACTATGTGTTCGTTATGTATGAGATTATCGGATCTATTTGTGTGGTGGAACTCGAATTTATGAGCCTATTATGTTTAGTTGATATATATTCATGCTCTCGTGTTGATTATAATTGTCATGTTATAATTTTAACGTAGGTCATGTCAATTTTTTTTATTTCATCGAGCTTTCAAGCCGGCTTGTGAGCTTCACCGAGCCGGCTCGTCGAGCCTCAAGCCTTACTTCGAAGGTTTAGGCTTGGCTTGCTCGACCTTCAAGCCGAGCCAAGCCTCGTCGAGCCCGAGCCGAGCCTCGAGCCTCGAGCTTCAAGTCCACCCCTAACTTTGAGGTGATTAGGTATTCGCAGCTCGACGGGATGGGTATCGGCAAGTGCGTCAGATCGAGCACATTCAACGTCGGCGGCCACGGCTGGAACATCACCATGTACCCCGATGGGTGGGAGGAGGAGGATGCTGGCTACAAGTCGATCTTCCTGTGTTACTGCAGTGGGACAACAGAAGTGAAGGTGAGTTGCACAATTAGTTTACTCGAGAGAGATGGAAAAGTTAGCCACCTAGAGACCACGACACATACCTTTCAGCCCGTTGCTGCTTACTGGGGCTGGGGCAAGTTCATCCAGAAGTCCAAGCTGCAAGAACTCCTATCCCGCACTGACGACTGCTTCACAATTAGGTGTGTTTTGACCATCCTCAGAGAGCCTTGCACGGAAGAAGTAAGCACAGGCATAGTCCCAGTCCCGGAGTCGAACCTGCACACACACTTGGCAAGCATGTTGAAGGACGGCAAAGGAGTGGATGTGACATTCAGTGTCGGAGACCAGCTCTTCGGTGCGCACAGATGCGTGTTAGCTGCACGATCCTCGGTCTTCATGGCCGAGCTATTCGGTCAAATGAAGGAGACCACCATGAAATCCATCAAGATCGATGACATGGAACCTGCCATCTTCGAGACGCTTCTTCACTTCATATACACAGATTCAATGCCAAGCAACTGCGATGTTGATCAAAATGCGGCATGGCAGCACTTGTTGGTTGCCGCTGATCGGTATGGACTGGACAGGCTAAAGGCTATTTGTGAAGGGAAGCTGTGCCGGAGAATTGATGTGCAGACAGTTGCAAGCACCCTAGCTTTAGCGGAGCAACACCACTCCGTTCAACTCAAAAGTGATTGTCTTAGATACATGTCTTCGCTGGATGTGCTTCGAGCTGTCAAGAAGACGGATGGATTCAGGCATCTCGCAGCAAGCTGCCCGTCGATTGCGATGGACATTTTAGAAAATCTGTGAGGAATATGAGCAGTCTGGCTTTGAATTTAGGTTGAAGTGTGTAGTGCTAGCCGTACTCTATCGATTCTTAGTATATTTCTGGTGTGTGTGACTGAACTTGTTAAGAATGTGTACTCTGTACTGCTACTTGTTGGCACCGACAATTCAAAGGAAAATCACATGGTTCTTGTCACTCCCTTACTTTTGGTAGTGAATTTTCTTCTAGAACCAAAGGGAACTAGGTTTTACATATTCTGATATGAATATATACTAGACAGGAGCACTGAACCTGACCTTCTGTGTTGTATCGTAGTCCCTTCTGATAAATCTTGCTGCTGTGATCCTCCAAAAAAAATGGTTGCTATTATTTGTTAACAACCTGAAAAACTGTTCTCTGGTCGAAGAACAAAAATAACCAGTGAATACCATGGATAAACAGTAGCTCATGCAGGCATAAATCAACAAAAACTGTAACCTCAAAGATATAGCAAAGCTCTTACCAGAAACTTCTAATCAAATCTTTTGATTTCTGTTTCTAACAACTTAGCGGCTTCATCCATCCCATGTGCAATATATGCCTGAATCATGGTGGTGTAGATCACTTTGCCAGGCTTACATTTATTTTCCTTCATAAGCTGTAGCATTTCCTCCATTATCTTGATATCTCCAGAGCTGGCATATGCGCTGATAACACAGTTAAAAAATGGAGTATCTAAGACGACATCGGTGTTCTTTGTCTGTCGAATAATTGCTGGAACCATATGAAGAAGCCCAGCTTTGCTGTATCCATTAACTAGCGAGCAGTAAGTGATCGGATTGGGTTTGACGCCCTGAACCTTCATCGACCTGAAATAGTGCTCCATCTTCTCAATGTTGCCAGCCCTTCCAAAACATTCTATGATTATGTTGAATGTAGCAGCAGAGGGCGAGAAGAAGCGGCGCTCCATGTATTTCAGCACCGCCGTCATTTTCTGAGGCATGTTGGCCTTGCCGTAAGACTTCATCATGATGTTGAACGTCCGCGTGTCTGGCTCAACGCCCATCAGCTGGAACTCACTGTACCACTTCTCCATGTCATCCACCCTGCCACGGTTCCCGTAGGCCCAGACGATCGAGTTCATCGTGTAAATGTCCGGCACATTCTCCCCACCCTCAAGCATGTTCGACAGCGCGCTCTCCATCTCCTCTAGCTTCCCAGCCTTGCCATACCCATCAATTATCCCATTGTGGATGACAACGTTGCATCCGAGCCCCAGGTACGCCATCTCGTCGAGGACCGCGGGGATGAGGTCGAAGCGGCGCGACTTGCAGCAGCAGTTGATGAGGACGGAGAAAGTGTACTCGTCGGGCTTGCAGCCCGCGACGGCGGCGCCTTTCATCCGGTCGACGGTGGCCAGCGCCTCGTCGAGCATCCCGCTGTAACCGTAGGCGCCGACGAGCGCCGTGTAGACGTCCGCCGTGGGCGCCAGCCGCTCCTCCGAGAGCATCGTCTTGAAGAGGGCAGTGGCCGGCGCGGGCTGCCGGCACTTTCCCAGCATCATGAGCAGCCTGGCGTAGGTCTGCGACTTGGGCTCGTACCACCGCTGCCTCCGCATCAGCTCGAAGATCTGAGAAGAGCAGTTCGTACGCGCGCGGTGAGCAATCAATCAGTCGATCGAACAGGTGGTGTGCATGCTCCGGAATGAGTGGTGGTTAAAGGTTAATGGATGGAATGGACGGAACCTCGAGGGCGGACTCCCAGCGGCAGGAGGCGACGGCGGAGTCGAGGGCCTCGAGGACGGCGCGCGGCCAGAGGCAGGTGGACTGCTGACCGGAGGGCACGGCGGCCTTGCGGGAGACGCCCGAGATGGCGGCCTCCGTGCGGAGGATGCGGGCGAGCGCCTCCTCCGGCGGCTCGGCCTCCGTGGAAGAGGAGGACGGTCTGCGCCCACGGCCGCCGCGCTGGGCCATCACCACGAACGGCGTGCGCAGAGGCGATGACACGGCGGTGGTGGCGGGGCAGCGCTGCCCCGGCGAGTTCATGGCGTCCCAGACGGAGATAAGGCTGCAGACTACCGTTCGATAGCGTAATCCGCCTGTTCGTACCGTATTTGCAACGCGCCTTTTCCACCGATTCGTAGGTACAAACTGAATTGTCCCGTGATAATTTTTGTTTAGCACATTCGCGGCTACAGTTCTTACTACTCCATGTTCAATCGGATGTATAATGAAGACATATTTTAGTGCCAAATCCGATTCAGTGAGTATACTACTGAACATCATACTTGCACAACCAAATCGAGGGAAAAACACACGCACACATGTCTTGGGGATACGCGCATATCACTATGAACTGACAGAGATGGATCAGCATATCACTATGAACTGATGGAAATGCACAAACATCCACCGGAGTAGTACGTTTCGTAGTACAGTACTTACTTAGGGAGACAGTGACCCGGTACAGCGTCAACCAGCTCTAGCAATAATCGCTGACAACAGCATGGTGCATGGTTGTAGCTATACTTCATCTAAAAATCACAGAAGGTTTTGGTATGAATGAGGGAAACTACAGCATTGCATCACGCTTCCCTCGAGCTCATTCATCACGCCAAAAAAAGAGGAGCGCTCCGTTCAAGAACATTCAAAATGAATCAGCTGCACAAGATTTCGAAGAGTGTGTCAAAAGCACACTCAATGGAGACACATAATTGTACCGTAGTAAGCGCTTCCAAGTTATGCTAGGAGAAGTAGAAAACGTTCTTAGACCCTTTCAGAAATGCAGTAAGCTGACCTAGTAACGATCGTAGCCAGGGCTTCTGCATCTGTCGTTGTAACGACCATAGACAGGGCTTCTGCTCCTAGCGTATGGAGCAGCATCACGACGGTCATAGTCAGGGTTACGTGGACGGCGATCGTAATCTGGACTGTAATCCCTTCGGTACCTTGGGCTAGGGGAGCGCACGTAAGGACCATCACGCCGCCTCCCCTGGTCAGCTCTTTTGGGACTGCCGTATCTATCATTGCCTCGTCTGGGACTGCCATATCTGTCATCGCCTCGTCTGGGACTGCCATATCTGTCATCGCCTCGTTTCGGACTGCCATATCTGTCGTTGCCTAGCTTGGGAATGCCAGATCGGTCATCTCTTTCATTGTCGTCATCCCGGAAGGCAAATTCAACTGTCACCGCCCTGTCCAATATCATGCTGCACACCAACAGGAAGGAGTAACACTCAGTAATGCAAAATGTGATGTGACAATGTTGATTCGCTTGAATGCAGACATGGTATTCATAGCTTAACATAAGTTAAGCAAGATATAAAAACAGTACAGACACATTATAGAAGAAACAACCCAGAAATTACTACCCCAAAAATAATATATATTTTGTCTATTCTATGGATGTTATGCATGATATGCAACAAAGAAATGATGAGGGAATTGTCTCTGATTTCGGGTAAAAAGAAGTAGAAGAAACGATAATAGAAAGCTTCAGCCAAAAAGAAACATAATGAAACATTAGACCCTAGAAAGTGACTTCCGCTGTGAAGGAGCATTGCATATGAAATGATGGTGCAAATTCATTAAACAAAAACCAACGAATGACACATGAATCTTGCCAACACCGAAAGAACAAGGATTAATTCATGAAAGAATTACTGATTCTAAAATTTCAAATCAACTTGGCAAAGTGTATGAAGCAGAACATTATGGTGCTCAAGTGGAGCAAGCACGCAGGCAATATTTGAGAGTATAAAAACTCCAGCACACCCATGAGTTGCTTTCATTTTGAGGCAAATTTAATTAACCAGGACCATGAAATCAGATTTGAAATCCATGGGGCATAGTACTAGCAGCCTAATGTAACGGATGATAGTCATACGAAATCAGAAGACAAATAACCCAACAAGGGAGACAATGCAGTATACTGCAAAGGGATGGCTCCGCACCTAACAGTTGCTTCCATTTTGACACAAATATAATTACTGTAAGAACCAGAACCATCCCACTACATCCAAAATCCATGGGTTATAGCACTAGTAGCATAATGTAACAGATAAATGGACATATGTACTCAGAAGACAAATAACCTAACAACAAGGGTGACAATCCAGTATGCAGTATAAAGATATTACACCTTGATAGACGCAGCAGTACCTTCATATGCCATATTCAGGACTAAAGCAAACTTAATGTGGGGAAATACAGTTGGCATTGAGTCGGGTAGCAGCAAACTAAGCTGTTATGTGCAGTAGAAAGTTGTGATACAGATATGAAGCAGAATCCTACCTTTTATCAGTCTTCTTGACGGCTGCACTGGCTTCCTCTATGGTCTCATACCTCACGAAAGCAAAGTTCTTCCGGATACGGATGTTTGAGATCTTGCCGTACGGCTCAAAATGCTTCTCGATGTCTCGGATCTTGGTGCGGAGGGGGTCGAAGTTGATGACAAATAGGGTTCTCGTTGGCTTCGCGTCCCCTGTAGGCCTGTCACGGTTCTTCGACACCGGCTCCTCTTGCTGGAGGAACCGAACATAAGAAACGACAGCGATTAGCGAAGGTCCTTGTGTTCTGTCTGCTTAAACCACAAAAATATCTCATCAAGGGCACGGCACGAAGGTGAGGCTTTTACCCTTGACCATTGTACGGAGAGCCTGCGCCTGCTGTGGCCGAAATCAGCGCTGTCGAGCCTCCTTATCGCGTCCTCAGCGTCACGCTCGTCCTCGAAGTAGATGAAAGCGTAGCCTACAGAAGATACATACGCCGAGGTAAGAAGTGATTCTGTCTGATGCGCATGAAGAGCCAAAACAACCATGACAAGCGTACTACGGAGTACATGGCATACGCGCGTGGAATAACCAACAGCACGAAGAAAAAGAACAGGTGCTCTGCTCGCTCGCACATTGGCGACGCGCCATTTCGTTGCTCACTTAGCTAGGTTTGAGGACCGGCAAAGTGGGGAAGGAGGTGGTTACCGGACTTCATGTCGATGCGGCGGATGGGCCCGTACTTGGAGAAGAGGCGCTCGAGGTCGGACTGGCGCGCGTCGAAGTCGAAGTTGCCGCAGAAGACCGGCCTCATCGTCGCTCCCTCCCTCCCAAAACCCACCACCCTCTGGTCTTCCGGCACGGGCAGAGACGACGGGACGGGGGAGGGAGGAGAGGAGACGAATCTAGCGAGAGGGGAGGTCAGAGGTAAAAAAAACCTAGAGCTGAGGGACGGAGGCGGCGCAGCGCAGCGGAGAGCGGCCGGCGGCGGCGGCGGAGTGCAGTGCAGGGGAGGAGACAAGGGACAGACAGACGAGACGGAAGCCGCAGAGGGCAGCGTGTGAAGGAACTATTTGAGATGGGCTTTCTCTCTCAGGGCTCTTTGCTTGCATCGTGGGCCTTAAGGAGGCGGCGCCTATTTGCCGCTCTTTTTTGTTGCAAATATTGACTATTTCCTCTGATGCTAAAAACAAAAACTGTTTCCTTCCGCTGACAATTTTTTGTGTGTGTGTGCACCTTCGTTTTAAATATTGTTGTGACATTGTGTCTGTTTCTATCTTATCTTCTTGGCTTTCATTCCTATTGTATTTTCCATGTGCGGTATCGTTATTTTGGCAATCATTTCCATGGTAAGAACATATATTGCTCATAATGGTCACTAGCCCTTTGGCACCGTTTCATTGTACAAGAATATTCATTGTGGATTATCTTGTGTATACACGTGATTTTTTTTTTTTATGTATGACCCGGAAACATACTTGAGAGGTTGTGGTGGTCGTCGTATAAGGGAAGCAAGCATAAGGTGAGATTTGTTACAGCACGATCAGAAGCCACATATGGTACAATGGTGTTCAATCACAACGCACGGTTATTCAACTTGTTCAAATATAGACGGAGGTAAACCCCGGGATTCTTAACGGAACAAAGGTCTATAAAAGTTGAGGCTGCCGGTACTGCTACACAAGGAGACCCCGTTCAGCTTAATTTGCGGTCTTGAGCGAGTCCTGGATGATCCTGGTCACTGCAAAGTATGCCGAAATTTCTGTTAGCAAGGGGCGCTAAAGCAATACATGCATATAAAATAAAATCTTAATCCATCAGAACTGCAGATCCGCACCTCTCTGTACAGATGAGCTGACAGTGCCGTCCAAATTGTTTGCCCTAACATTTCTGCATAAAGATACAGAAAATGTTGTGTCGACAGAAGTCATTAATAGGTGAAGGAAGGAAGTAAACGCAGTGTGGTCTGTGAGACTGTGACATGAACTGAGTATATACTCACAGTTCAAACAAGTCCCCGTTGAGAACAAGAGAGAGGATCTCCAGCGGCACCGTTCCAGTCAGCTTATTCCCGTTCAGCCGCCTGCAAGAAAAAAAACTAGAACTATCAATTCCTTTTCTCGCAGCCCTTGCATTTCAACAACTGGGTTGTTTCTATGATAAAAAAATCCAGAGAATTGCATCTGCAAGTAGCATTAGTTTCATAAAAATTCAGAAATTAATAAGCAAGGACTTACAAGAACTGCAACGTGGTGATGTTGCCCAGGGAAGCCGGGATGGTGCCGCTCAGTGCATTCTCCTGGAGCTCCAAATTTTGGAGCTTCGTCAGACGGCCCAACGACGCCGGTATGGCTCCTGTCAGCTGGTTCTCATACAGCCTCCTGCACACACCAACATAGTAGTACATTCTTAGCATTCGGGCATTCTCTTTGGCACTATTTCATCGCCTGAAACTGTTGCGACGAGACTCGTCGTACAGGTAACGCAGCGTCCCGACGGCCCCGAGCGAGGCTGGTATAGCGCCGGTGAGACGGTTGCTGTAGAGATCAAGGCTGACCAGGCTTGTAAGGTTACCCAGTGTTGCCGGTATCGGTCCACTCATGTTATTACCGAAAAGCTCGCTGCAATTTAAGAAGAGGAGATCAGTCTGCAGAAATCTTAGTGTGATTGGAGAGCAAGTTCTTACAGATACTGCAGGCTCTTCAGTCCTCCCAGTTCAGGAACCAGGTGCCCCGAGAGGCCTGCATTCCCCAAATCCCTGCACAGTATCCAAGAATACAAGAATGATTTATATTGTTCTAAGTATGATCTAGTAGATCTGCGAAGATTCAGCAAGACTACACCAGTTCTAATAGATCTCGTGAGAATTTAATCTTGAGACGAACAAGGAGGAGAAAAGAAAAACCAAGGTGACCAACATACACACGGATGACGGAGTTGTCGTTGTTGCAGGTGACATGAAACCAAGTACAGGGATTCACTAGGGTTGGATCCCAGCTTGTCAGGACACTGTTAGGGTCCTTCCATGACTGCCTTTGCCCGTAAAGGATGTCACCTACGGATATATCACAAATTTGCGAATCAGCACAGAGTATTTGAGAACAAAAACTACTCCCTCCAATCCACAAAAAGTGTCGCTCATCTAGTACAAAGTTTTTACTAGCTTAGTACAAAACGGGCGACACTTTTTATGGATCGGAGGTAGTAGTTATTTAACCAGTGCAGGTTGGCATGTAGCACCTTCAGTGTTGCAGCTTGCAAGAGTTGCAAGAGCAAGGAGGGCGGCGAGGAACGCTGCTCCACACTGAAGAGCTGCCATTACTGGAAACCTGAGGTGAGGTAAGGTGTATTTGGTACACTGGGATAGTAGAGGGATGACTCCTTTATATGCTTCTCCCTTGAGCTTTGAACTTTCATGGCCCTGCTTTGGCTTTTCTTCTCCATTGACCATATCTTGTAATCATGTGAAGAATTGTGTGCTCTAGAAGGATGGCCTGCAGATAGTGCCGCAGAGTACAGCGTGGAAGCCTAGCTCCTCCCAACAGTCAAGACAATTTATTTCACAGTCATGGTGATTTTTCCCGTGAGGAACATAGAATATAAGTTTTTTGCTACAGCGACGTGGAACTTTTGGACCTGGAAAGACTAAATATTAAATAAGGAATATTGCTTCCAAACTTTGAACGCCATTTTTCCTCGACGCCAATCTTGACCGTTATGGCGAGTTGAACGCATTTGGTCAGTGGTTTGGACCTTTCATGAGTTAATTCGACAAGTTTAGTGCGAGAACTTATTGAAACGCAAACTCTCTTCGATTTGAAGTACCAGCAGCAACACACTGGACATTGGACGTTATATGTAGTAGTAGCACTACACAAATATTAGCACTATTTTCACAGACGTAACGAAACTGGAGTATTTTAGATGATTCTTCTATCATCCTCTGCGTTGGCAAATGGCAAAAATGCTTAGGTTAACGGTGAGAGGATGCTGCCGGCCGCTTGATCGCAAAGTTTTCTAAATTGCGAAAATAGCCCCACACTTTATAGAATTATAAATTGTGAAAACACCTTTTTCAGACCCATGATTCTGTTATTTTTGTGTAGGCTAAAATACAACATATTATTGAGTGAAACTATACACATGTAAGCAAGGCGAAACAAGGGACATATTATTGAGTAAAACATATTATTGAGCAAAAAGTTCTCTCTATTTTGTTTTTAACTAATTCTTCTAACGTACAGCCTACGGACTTCTTTTTTCAGACGAAAGGCTCGAAAGTGCTCGGGTTTAAGTTAACATAACCCCAACCAGCCAAGCACAAGGTACATCGGTTTACCGGGGATACCGGCTTAATTTTACAAGGACGGAGAGAAGATCAGAAGAAACAAAAACAGGCAAAACAAGGGACACGACGTTTTGACTCATAGGTCATGCACCCATTATGAAAAAAGATTGTAAATGCATTACTCCCTCCGATCCATAAAAGGTGTCGCTCGGAGTGAGTACAAAAATGTCAAAAAATTCAAACAAAAAATTCTGGTATATATCGTGGGCCAGCCCGCTAATCCCACCCTCCCGTCTCGTCTCCGTCGTCCCGAATCGAATCGAACCCCGTGGCGAGGAGGGAGAGAACCTCCGAAACCCTAGCCGAGCCAGCAGCAGAGCACCCTGTCCGCGTCGCCGAGGATCCGAAGCGTCTCAGGAGGAGCACGAGGAGGAGGGGATGGGCGCCGAGGAGGACGCCACGGCCCGCCGCGAGCGCCTCAAGGCACTCCGCGCCGCCAAGGAGCTCCTCTCCACCCCCGACGGCGCCTCCTCGGCCCCCTCCGCCGACCAGCAGCAGCAGCAGTACGGTCTCCCCCTCCCTGCCTCCGCCCATCCCGGTCCCCGTTCTCGTGCCTTTGGCTAGCTAGCGCGTACTTTGCTGGGGCTAGTGAAATTGCTCTGTTTGCCTGTCTCGCTGCGAGTAGAGAAATCATTGGTAGGTAGAAAAGCCGGATTGGTTCCTGGTACCCTTAGAACCAGCTTTAGGTGGAACACTTCTGGACGAGAATTCCTCGGAAGGTTTCGGCTGTGTTAGCCTGGTTTTTGTAGCATTTAGCTTTCAGGTTGACTCGATCGACTGTTATGCGTACTGCTTCATAGCAAACATTCTGCAAAACTGCAACCGGTTTCAGATTGCCATTTCGTGTCCACATTAGGTGTACATCTCACGATGACTCAAATGCT
Organism: Poa annua; assembly: GCA_026929855.1. Lineage (NCBI taxonomy): Eukaryota > Viridiplantae > Streptophyta > Magnoliopsida > Poales > Poaceae > Poa > Poa annua. The sequence continues at coordinate 263,355,911 of CM049427.1, read as the reverse complement.
TTGACACTTGCTGTTTGAAGATGATTCAAGTTATCTGAATTCTGTATGTAATGCTCAGGGATCTGTTTTATGTGCCAGATTAAAGGTCTCTGTTTGTTGAATAGACATTCCTTCGTTAGATACTAAACTATGCCAAACTGATGATCACCTAAAGAATACAAGATATTCCGTTGTGGGTTTTTGCACTCTGTCTGATCTGTTCAACTAAGACAATCTGGGTTAGGAGAATCCGATTAAGGTGTTGTTGTGGTATTGCCTGTTCCAGCTCATCTAACTGTTTTTTGTGTTATTTGACTCCATAGGAATGGTAAACATGGGACCACAGAAGAACAGGCAGATCAACCTGCGTTGCCAGGCCCTGTGGACGCACCCGAGGACGGTTTGAAGGAGAATGTTAGCCCCACTAAGGAGTCTGACGAACTTGAAGACAATGGGTATGTAATTAAGCAGACAAGCATCACTTAATTGCATGTTTGAGTGCCTTCTGTGTTTTACATTACCTACCCCGTATACAATGATTCTCTGAGCCCCTTTATGTCATTTTAATATTTGCACCTAACTAAAATCAGAATTGGCTCAGGATATTAATTTCGTAATGCTTCTCATTCTGGTAAAACTGAATTGATTATATCTTCACAGCAATGCCTTGTAGTCTCATGATATATGCTCGGTAAAATCGGAATACATGATAGTAGATTGTTAAGATAACACCTCCTTTAAAACATTCACTGGATTGACGGTCATAAAATCTCATCTTGTTAATGCAGTCTACCCAAACCTTTCTTCCATGCTACATGGTAATTTGTTTGAAACAGGATTTTAGTGAATAACCTGTAGCATACTTGATTTCTCTTTGATTGTGGCTGTATCATTGCTCACAAGTATGCATTCTTTCTGATGCAGACAGATGCCACTGAAGTTCAGAAACTACCTCCCACACGATGAGCAGCTTCGAGGCGGTAAGGTGGCTCCGTTGTCTCTTCCCAAGTTTGAGGATCCGATTGCTGATGATGCTGCTGAGCCAAAGCAGCTCGAGGTAAAATTTCCAGATCCATCAAATCCCACCGTTATGATACTGGGGCATCCTGGCATCTCTCACGGGGCAAACTCACCATATTTCATCTGCAGAATCCTTTCGGGAACATTGCTCCAAAGAACCCAAACTGGGACCTGAAACGGGACGTGCAGAAGCGCACAGACAAGCTGGAGAAGCGCACGCAGAAAGCTCTGGCTGAGATTGCATGTGAGTAGTAACTTGTATTTTATGATTGATCCAGTTTGTTTATTGTGCATTTGTTTGCTCACTCATGTTTGACTACCCCTGAGCAGTGGAGCAACAAAAGGAAAAAGAAGCACTGGAGGAGGCAAGCGATGTGACTCAATAGTGAAGAGATGACGATGGTGGTCCAGATATTTTCAGCACTAGAGAGGAAGCAGCTCAAGTTTAAACCTCGGCGTGTTTGTAATTTCCCGGTGTGAGCCGATGATTAAACTGTCGATTTAGTTAAGGCAAGTGTAGAAGCGTTGATGCACGGTCCGTGTAGAACGCCTTTTCATTCAGTATCTAGAATTTTGAGTTGTGTGGATGGTCAGGGACAGATTAACCATGCATGATTTCTCTCGTGAATTCAGTTTTGAGATGGCTAGCCATATATTTTCTCTGTTTCACAATATAGAATGTTGTACTGTTGTCTAGATTTATAGTAAAATAAGTGTATACATACACTAAAATGTATCTAGATACAAATTTATACATGTGCATGTGAAAAAAAGGCTAAAACATCTTATATTGTGGAACATTGGTAGTACTTGTCTTGCTTTGCAAAAGATCTTAGACGGCTGAAGATTTTTTTTGCGGTTGTCTCGGTCACTGTGCAGTAGAATTCTTCGTATGCCCCTAAACTAACAAATTTCGGGACCAGTTTCAAAAGAAAAAAAAATCAGGACCTAATTCTTGACTTGGATAGCTGCTGGCGCAGCTGCCGTGAACTGGATTTAACCCTGTGTGATGCTGCCAAAAAATTAACTTCTAACACATAAAAAAACTCATGGATAGAATCAAACATATATATGGGTTTACAAGATGTGTGTTTACAATCTGTAGAATTTCCAAAACGGAATTCACACACAGAAACAAAAAGACAAATTGATATCAGAATAGTTCGAGCTCACCCTCCTCGATTCATAACTCTTGACCAAAATAAATGAAGGTGAAGGGCAGCATGAGCCCGAGAGTACACATCTCAAAAGAGGAAAGTTTAGATGAACACGTCAGTTTCGGTTCAAAACGAGCACTCTCAAGCACAACCTTCTTACAAGTTACATCTCCCAGTTTCATGTTCACTGATAGAACTAGGTGCCAAGACACTTATGCTACCAAGGATAACAGCAAATGTTTAGATGCCCTCTGAGTTATGCTACCAAGGATGAACTAACAGAATTAACAAGGTCCATAGGCAGTGATCCAGACACAAGCTAGGTCCTATTATTAAGGATTGTCCCAAGAAAGGCAGTCCAGGGTATACAAATATTAATTTGATTCGAGTGTGCTTGTGCTTCACAACTAGGCCCTCCTCATCCTGCACCCTGAAAAGTTGTTATCAAAAGAGTGAGATGAACATCAATGCGGATATCAGGAGATACGGTTACAAATTGTGGTTAATATCTTGATACATCGAGCTTTTCAACACCTACACTCTGCATATGTTTTCTGCAAGATAGATGGACGAGGAAATTGTACAGCAAAACAGAGTACTAATGCATAGGAAGGGCAAAAGATTGCCATGATTTTTGGTCGACCCAACATATCTTCGCATACTAATCCTTGTGGTATAAATCTACACATACAAACAAGCCTGATTACTGTGGTACAAAGCCCAAGTTAGCACTAATTGAAGGTTTTTTCTACACGTGAGTTGACAAAAAATCAGGATACTACAAGACACTTAGAAGTCAGGCAACTTCATGCGATATTCTGCTGATGTCTAAATTCATCTCCTGTGATGTTAGAACTTAGAACCTTACCGTTCATTCACATTCCTCTTTTTACTTCTTGCCCTTTACTTGTTTGCCCTTTGCTATAGTTGTTCGATGGGGTCTTCGTCTTCGTGTAAAAGCAAACTCTCCAAACTTATGGCCAACCTTCCCCTCATTGATCTTGCAACGGACGTGAGTCTTACCATTGTAAATGAGCACAGAGGAACCAACAAATTCCGGCAAAATTGAAGATCTACGAGACCAAATCTTCCTACCATTCATCTTTTCTCTGTTGTTCTTTATTCTAGACAGGAAAGCATCAACAAAAGCTCCCTTCCACAGAGACCTTGAGCTGCACACAACAAGACATACAATTCAATGCTGAACAGGCGATGCAAGGGGTAGACTGACGAAGATGCACCAACTCATGTTGACAATTATCTGCATACGGAATAAGATTATTACTACAATTACCTGAAAGCACGAGTCACTGCTCCAAAGCCCAGGAGCAAAGGAGATGCGGAGTGCTGAGCCTGGTCAGATCACAAAGAATAACATACAGAAAAGTTTAGATAAACATCGCAAGACGAACAACCTGCACTAAGGAAGATTAGCAGTCCAAGAATAAGAGATATAGACATTGCAGTCACGTAGAGATATATGTGTAAAGTAAGGTTGTTATGAGTGAAAGTAGTGTGTATCCAAGCATGTAGAGGTGTTACTCCCAATCCCATTCATACCGTCCTCAATAGTTTCTAAGAACATAGAAGCCACGAGGACGAGTACAACGACTCAGAAAGCGCACTAAGGAATAATAAACTATCCGAAAGTCAAAACATAAAGGCATTATTAAATACTCTCTCCATTCCTAATTAGATGACTTTCTTTTGTCTAAAAGTGGATGTATCTAGACTTGTAACATGTTTAGATACATCCACTTTTGAACAAATAGTCATCTAATTTAGAACGAAGGGAGTAGTACTCTGCCATCAGCACACGTGGTGCTCTATATGCCTACATACTCATCTCTTCTTATTCTGCATACCAGTACTGCTTGTGTCGGAGTCCACTCCGACTTGTGGAGGGTGCCGCCAAAGCGGGTAACAACTCATCATAGAAGGTCTCAATGTGCAAACCAAAGTAGGTTTCATTGGCTTCCATTGTCATTATGATGATACACAAATGCAAGTGAATTATTTGCCACACACTTCTAGATTAGCATGCATCATTATCATCATAGAAAATATTATTGGCATAAGGGCAAGTAGTACAATAAAACCCGAGCAACGAATGCAAGGTCACTATCCCCTCATGGACTTGCCTTAACAGTGACGACTGACCGAAGAATTGTCCTTGGCCCCATAATCCCACCAAACCTGTCGAACAAACAAATCTTTAAGATTATACACTATGACAAACATGCTAAGATAAATTGATCGTCCCAAACCCTCACAAGAGAACTCCCTGAAAATCTAACATTGCTTCTCAACCTTTTCCATTGAAAGATACAATGGTTTTTACAATTAACATGATTTATATTAGTCATTGGGAAGGGATTTGATTGTCAAATACTTCTAGTTCACATTCTCCTCTTTCAAAGGTGGTTATCCTTTCATGCATTCCCGCACAGAAACATAAGGTAGCATCGGCATTACAGAATTCAATATATACCGTGACAATGAACCATTTAGGCCATAAATACCACCAGGGATACAGTTGGCAAGTGTTCCTCTGCAGGTGGAGCTTCCATTTTGGCTTACTAACACCTGAAAACAGAAAATGTCAAATTAGAATATCAGCACAAGATGCTAGGAATTTCCATTAAGGAGCAGATTTTACAAGGACGTAACCTTGCAGGTCTCAAGGTTATTCCCAGGTTGCTTGTACTGAGAAAATCTGGCGCCTCCAGTTAATTTGTCAACACCTGACGAAACAAATCAGAAACACTGAATTATATCTTCTCTATGCGATGGTAAACTCTAAGAAAAATGGGAGGAGCTACTTCCTGGACTAACATTTCTCTACAGTAGGGGCACATCTAAAGTAGATAGATGACAAATCACACCTTATATAATATAAAATAACAGGGTCAACTTGGTAAGCAGAAACATGTTGCGCTTGAGCAGGAACAGTGAAGACGGTGATATGACCGGAAACAAAAATGACACATCTAAATAATCTACATCGTCACCTTTTGCTTGTAACAAGATAAGCATATCAGCACACTATGTGTCCATGTTTAAATGTATATGTACAAGACACCTGTAACTTGTCAATTACTGATTTTTATACCCCCCACGTTGACTCAGATGGTTTTCTACACAGCCCAATTGCATCATTAAGGACAGCAATAGTTGGTATGTGTTAGACAGGGAAATTCTAAAATGGATTAGAGATGCACAATAATCAGAAATAATCATCAAAGTAAAATGGCCAAAGGCAATCATACCATTTTCTTTCACGGCGAAGGATCCAGGACCAGTAGAGAGGAAGCGTGCTACGCCAGGACGCTCGCAGTCTACAATGTTCCGCAAGATCTGCAGCTGTAATGACAAAATGCAGACAGTACAGCCATGGAAAGTCAGCCACAGGGTATTCATAACTCTAACAAACTTAGCGACAAATAGTCAGATGCAAGGAATGATGTAACACGCGATTATTACAGTTACTACTAGCTAATGTAGGGGTGATGCAGAGGCATTGACCAATTAACTGAGGCGCGCACCGAAGCAGCAGCAGCAAGTGACAGAGGCAATGCCACAGGAGCAGAAGAAAATAACCTACACTGGTACCGGCATACCGCAAATTTTCCCTTGTAAGAACAAGTGGATGGAAGGAGCACCATCAGCTCTAGTCCGGTGGTAAACGAAGCGAGCTGTAGACACCTACCATCCTACGGTGGGAAATGAAATGTCTGATCCATGGTTGCAGAAATGCGCACCCACTGAACAGAAACAAATCCATCGCCGATTCGTCAGGCCATGTTGTGCCGCCGGCGCGCGACACCCAAGCTAAGCCGCGCCGCAGCACGCCTACCTACTACTGGTAGTCTGCTACTACCCCCCTCGCGCAAAGAATCCGTCAAGGATTCGGCATTGTCGGACCGCAAATCCTCCGGCCATGGGAACAGCAGATAAGAGGGATCGGGGAAAGGAGGGTGTGAGGACCTTGCGGGAGTTACGGAGGAGATGCCCGGCGGACATGGCGGGCGCGGCGAGGCGGGATCGGAGGAGGAATGGTGGCGCGGCCTAGGGCTTGCCCTGTTTTTTTTAGAGAGAAAGGGTTTGGCTGTTGGGGAGGAAGATGGAGATGGGCCACTTCAGCCAGCCCAGCCCAGCCCAAGGGTCGCCGTTCGTAGGAGGGTTCGCTCTTGGATTGGGCTTTGCCTCTTCAATCAAATATTGAAAAGGAAGGAAAAAACTGGCTTTCCCGTTTTAAAAAAAACGACTTCTAAAAAAAAGTCTCAAACTGAAGAAAATTACCTGATCAAACCATCTTCCAGGAAAGACTTGCTTACAATTGGTTTTCCGAGAATGAGAGAAGTAACCTTTCTTGCAACCTTGCCTAAACACCAATATTCGTTGTGCGCATTCGCGATGATGTGCACACCAGGGTTTGTCCTTCTTTTCAGAACAAAGTATTGTCACGGTTTTCAGAAAGGTAGTAACTATGTGTCGTATATGCTGACGGCTATCGTGTGCTTACATTTAACCATGATCCAGATTAAAAGACAGAGATATTGTACGCATGAATACCGTGAAATATTTATATTTTAGCTCTACCCAAATGGCTTACACATTTTCGCTGAGAAAATAACAACGTCGCCGATATGAATAACTAATATTAGATAGCGTAAAACACATTTAGATAATTAAAATTGTCTCGACAAGACGACGACAACCTTAAAGCGATACCTGCCAGTCTAGAATGACCACGACACAATAGTCAATAGACACATGACGCCACGTTCATATATAGGTACCTAGGTTTGTACGCTTTCAGAGCCGATCAACGGACCAACTCGAGCCAATGGCCGGCCCCTACCCGAGCTTCCTAATATCTTTAGAACTTTGTGGTCACTAGATTCCTTGAACAATTATAGAGATGCAACTGCTACATAGTTCACGATTGATCTCCCTGTAGTATCCAGCGGCCAGGACCTATTCGTTTCAGAAAGAAAATGGCCAGTATCCGCGGGAACATTTGGCAAAACTGGGAACACAAATCCTGATTTAAAGAATGGAATTAGTCACCGTACGTGGCACCTGAGAAAAGGTGAACAAATAAGTATATAGTTGATGCGTGATTTTCTAATGTTTATTAGCTGGCTATCTACTCTTCGCCATCCATTGATTAATGAGATACAGAGAGTGAGAGAGATACTTGATGGCTTGATGGAGAAGCGGGTTTTTATGCCAACACCTGGCATCCAACAAAGATCCGTCGTACGTGCAGCATGCATATGTTCGTCCATCTAAGGTGTTTTGCTCTGTGATGAGGTATATATCATCCACCTGGCATATATACTAGCCAGGTTCTCTGCACAGATCGTTCACAGAAAATTCTGTCGGTGGCTAGTTAGGGCTTTACGTACTCCCTGAATTGACTAGAGATGATACTATAAGCTACTCCTAGATTGAGCCATCAAGGAGCATTGTAATTAGCCCAAGTTGTCGTGCATGCTAGGTGATCGAGGTCATGTGCTTAGCCGAAAGGTGCTAGCTATGGAGCACTTGTCAAGCTAGGTAGTACCGGGAAAGTATGGATGCGCGGCAGGGACGTATCCAGTGGGGGTGCTATGGGTGCCATGGTACCCGCTCCAAAAATACAGAAACAATTTTACTTATCAGTTTTATACTAATATGATCTTCTTTCTTGAGAAATGATCAAATGAACTAATTATGAAGAAACGCTAGGAGCACTGATTGCGCGGAGCCGGACTACCTCGTACGAGTCCTGCAACTTACTAGAATTAAGTAAACATTTTTTGAGTCTAATTATCGACCTTTTTTCGCTGAACATCTCTTTGCGGCTGAAATTATTTACCTTTTTTCGTAGAAATGGTGGTTGTCTGAAAGTAATTATCTCTAGATCAGTGATTGTTTGAAAACCTAACGTATCCCGGTGGTTTTATGAAAACATAGCCGTAATTATGATGGTTTTTTGTAATTTTCTCCTTTCAATGAAATTAGCGAGCACATGCAAGCCCGCCACGATGGCAATGACGACGGATGGAAACAAAAGCAAAACGACGCGGTTGTACGACTCGTGTGTTCCCACCAGGCACGGCTTTCGTTTTATCTTTCCACTGATCGAGGAAGGTGCCATGTTCCATCGCAGACGCTAATCCAACTTTTTGTTAATTATAAACTAGTGTTAGTACCACTCTAGCAGTGGCAAGTGTGCCTTGGTGTTTGCGGAAATTAAGCTCGTACGTGCGATAAAACGTGTTATTAGGATCGTGCCTGTCGGTGTGCTGTAATCAACACTGCGCCTGTCTTCAGTTAGCAAGTGGGACATGATTTCGCTCTATGTGGTACAGTACGTACGTACTACTGAAGCGTTAACAAAGCAACTACTGAAACACACACCGGAGCAGAATAAAAAAGGTTTAAGCAAGTGCGGAGACTATAGCATGTCACTGATGATGAAACATCTGCTGCTGCTGCTGCGGGAAGCGGGACGAGCATCAAGAGCATTGACAGTGCCAACCTAATTAGCTAGTAACAGCCACCAAGTCAGACCGTCCTCCCTGAATTCCTGAAGAAGCAATGGTCAGTCGTCCGGTCAAATTAAGCCATATATATACTCCGATCCATGAGGCACAACACGAGACGACAAAGTGGCCGTCGACGCTATTAGTTAATAAGTTTAGCATAACTAATTGGTCTTCGCTAGACCTGGTAGCAAGGTGGATTCACACCTGCAACAGCTCCATCCGACCGACCAAGCAGCTGCGACTTTGGCTTTTATAGTTTGTTTTCCCTGTTCTTCACACAGTTCGTTGCCGTCCTGCCGATGGATCGAAGCGGCGTCGTTAAGCTGCATGCGAAGGCGGGAAAGCCGGGGATTCGTCATGGCTAGGCTTTTAGGCGGATCAAGCGTAGGATATCGCTAGGCACTATATATATATTTATAGAAAGAGATCACAGAGAGAGAGAGAGAGAGCTTGTAACAGTGTGATCTCGTTTGACCCCTCATTCGTCTCGGTTCAGCATGTCCATCCAAACACAGAGAAAGCGGATCGAAGAGTCTCGGTTGATCAAACATGCATCCATCAGCATGCTCCACTGTTACAGGTAAAGTGTAACCTAGCTAGCTGAAGTCCGTTACACCGACGGATCAGTGTACGCTTCCCTTTTTTTTCTGTCCAAGCATGCGCGCATCACGGAATAAAAGGAGCTTTATAATACTTAAAAGATTATAAGCATTGGCATAGCACAAAGTCATTATAACTATGGTAGCACAAAAATAAATAAAAACTGAATTACATATCACGATGAGAAATCGTAATGGCTAAGGTGTATCACGAAATATACTGGTACATCGAGGATAAATCGGTGATCGGTTGATCGTGTGCCTATGATACATATGCATATGCATGTTTTCTATGTACACGCAATTTTTGGGTGTAAAAAAACTTGTAAATTCCGAGCTACATAAAAAAAAATATAGACACAAAAAGGAGAAAGTATGTTGTATTTGTTAGAATCTTTTGTTTACTGTGTAGCACAAAATATTAGGTTTTGTTGGACGAAACTACTTGCATACGTACATAATGTGTATATGTATTTGTTTACCAATTTTTAGACTTTTTTCACATTATTTCTTTCTTTATTTTATATGTGAAATATCCTAGTTCTTACCAAGCAAGTATAGTGAAGTAATGATGGGTGGGTGAAATGATGCACTTATAGCGATCCCGACCTATAAAAATAACTAATACATGGTGGGTGGCATGATGCACTTCCGCAATCCCTGCCAATAAAAATATGATCTCAGGACTCACGGTCTCCGCATTTCTTACTTGTGTGCACTGGTGAAGAGAAAATAGGGTGTTTCATTTCAGCTCCCGACACTTCAACATCTAGCTTGGTTTGTTCAAGTAGGCTACTGAAAATTACGAATGTAAACGGTTAGTCTTCATGTTCAGGTGGTTAAAGCAAAAGACTCGAGGAGTGGCATGGGCTGGATCCTAGAGCGCAGGTAGGAATGAGAGGTGTCACGATGACTTGGCTAGCCATAGTCCTTGTTGAAAGAGAGAATTGATATTCGAAACATCTACTTTTAGTCATTGTGTTTCACAGTGCAGTTGTCAAAACCGCCAGCTGATCCAGAGTTCCAGACATACCACCAAGATCAAACAGGCTCCACTTTGTACAATTGAGCTGGTTCGGGTTCGGGGGTGCAATTGTGCAACCGCTCATTGCAATGCCCCATGTTTGTGAAGTATGTGTGAGACAAAGATAGAAGATATTTGGCCAAGATTGACTTTTAAAATGTTGGTCACATCAAAAGTATGAGATTGTAGTCAAGTTTGCCTCATGGAGTTGATTGAAAACGACTATAGGATTGTTCTATTCCGATGGAGAATTCGATGTATCCAGGTCATTAGGGCCTCTTTGGATCACATGTTTTCTAAAACATAGGAATAGAAATGGTATAGGATTCAGTTTCATGTCATCTCCAAATCGAATACAAAACCAGAAAAATTGAGAACAAATGGCCATTGGCTGAACCATCAAAATATTACAAATACTCCAAACAATAAAATAGTATTATTTTTTTAGTTTGAGTTTTTAAGCTTCTTGATGATGCTATGCAGTCCCACGCCCACCATAGCCTTTGTGATTGCACACGACAGCCTGGAGGTTCAAACAAACTAAAACTGATGAGCCATCTGCACTGAAAAATGCATGTTAGTACTGTAAAATAACGAAATTATGGACATAAAAAGGGGAAAATATGTTGTATTTGTCAGTAATTTCTGTTTTTGTGTGGCGCAAATATTATGGTTTTCGGACAAAGCATCTGGGGAACGTATATAATGTTTATATGTATTTTATACCAATTAAGTTCCAAACTTTCTTGAAGCCTATAGGTAGTGATTTCATTCTTGATTTGTTTCTTTTTTATGTTGGAAATATCCTAATTGTTACCCAACGAGTATAGTGAATGAATGCGCGGTGGGTAAAATGTTGCACTTCCGGTGATCCATGCTCATTACTCTATATATTAAGGGCGGAGGGAATGGCGCCCTGGGAGCGCTCCATTTACTGTTGATTGTGAACAGTACCAGGCACTTTTCAATTTGCCCCCCGCCAAGGACCCAGTTGCAATTCCGAAAAAATCCGAGGATGTTTTCGCAAAACCAACTCCACAGTCACCCCCGCTCTCTTCCTCTCTCCCGCGACCTCCGGGTCGCCTCCAACATCCACGCCGCAGCCGCCGCGACCTCCCCTGCCACCTCCAGCCCGAGAGGGCTCTCCTCCGGCGAGATTGTGCGGTGTTGATCCGGTCCGCGGTCAATAGGCAGTTCGCGCTCGCTGCGCCGCTCCGTCCGGCGCGTCTGCAAGGTGGAGATCCCGTTTGAAAGAGCATTTTCCCTCATGTGTGGTTTTGGTAATTGAATGACAATCTCTATGGACTAATGTTTGCTTTTGAGATATCATTATAGATCATGTCCATGGAATTGTGGAGTTCATGTGTTGAACTCTTGAAGCTCATGTGTTGAGTGAAGCTTATTGCAAGTATGTCTTGAAGATTCAAGACATCATCTTAATGAAGAAAATATGAGATGTGCAATACCAATACCAAGAGAAGCTTCTTGAAGATATCCTATGCTTGGTGCTTGCAATGGATACATGAAGACGAAGCTTAGCGAGACTCTCCCATTGTGAGCATGGGGGAGTATTTGGAGAAGTCTTCATCAAGCAAGTGTTTGGACGCGCAATCAAGAAAGATGATCCACTTGAAGAAATCAAGATAGTCATCATCCAACTCAAGTGGAATGCTCAAGGCAAAGGTATGATCTTGATAGGGCTATAGGATAGATATGCGTACTATCAAGAGGGGCTCTCAAGTTAGTAACTTGATCGCATTCTTGTGGAGAGCTCAAACCTTTGCATACTTGGCATATCATATTTCTTGGTTCTTATTTGGCTTTTATGTTGGTGAGGAGTAAGAGCTTGGTTCATCTCCATGTCAAGCTCTTTTTCATCGAAATCGGTTTTACTTTGGACAACTTGTTGCGTTTTCGGCGGCGGAAATATTGTCGGTTCTACCTTGAGGAAAGTCCCACACCTTGCCATGTGTGGAGATTTTACTCTATTTATGTTTTTGTTGGGTAGTCATCGTCGCTATCTTTCCAACAAAATTGGTCTCACCTCATTTGGAGTTCATTTGCAAAAGTTATAGCAGTTTTCGTTTCGGTGTTCTGCTGATTCGGATTATTGGGGCCGGATATTCCGCCCTACCGGAATTTCCGGTTCCCCAGCTCATCCAAGAAAACGGCTAAGGAAAGGAGAAAAAGGGTTCTGACTCCAGTCGGAAATTGTGGCCGGAAATTTCCATATAACGGAATTTCCGAGTGCCCCCAGAAAAGTCCTCCAGAAATGGCTAAGGAAAAGTTTGGTTTTGCTTCCGACTCCAGCCGGAATTTCCGAGCTCTCTTAGACCGGAATTTCCGGGTCTCTCTAGACCGGAATTTCCGGATTACCGGAATTTCCGGGTCTAACTTATACCGGAATTTCCGAGTGTCGAAACAGCCAACGGCTATATTTCCTGGAGGGGTATAAATACCCCTCCCCTTCTTTTTCCCCAGCTAATCTAAGGCAGCACGACTTTTCCCTCTCTCCTACTCCATTGTTGACCTTGGAAAGCTCACTTCCCTCTCAATCCCTCCATTGAATCTTCCATATTCTTTAGGGCAAGTTGAGAGGAGATCTAGATCTACAATCCTACCAATCCATCTCTCCTCTAAGTGAGGGGAACTTAGTGGATCTAGTTCTTGGAGTTCCTTTGTGGTTCTTCTTCTTTGTTCTTCCTCTATTCTCCCCCCATAAGCATTAGTTGCTTTTGGTGGGATTTGGGAGTGAAGGATTTGACTCCTTTGTGGTTTCCTTTGTTCTTCCTCTCTTATTCCCCCATAAACATTTGTTGTTGTGTTGGAATTTGAGAGTGAAGGACTTGAGCATTTCGTGTGCTCTTGCCATTGCATTTGCATCGGTTTGAGCCCTCCACGAGGATTCGTGGTGGTATTACTTGTGAGCTTGTTACTCTTGGGTCTTTGGACCCTAGACGCCTTTTATGGCCGGCCTTTTGTGGCCAAGACCTTTTGTGGTCAAGACCTTTTGTGGTCAAGACCTTTTGTGGTCACTTGAGAGCCCCCAATTAAGTTGTGGGTGTGTGCCTCAAGACTTGGGAGCCCCCAATTAAGTTGTGGGTGTGTGCCTCAAGAGTTGTACGGGATTCGATCTCCGCCCCAAAGGAGATCAATAGTGGAAGGTGAACTCGAACCTTTTGTGGTTGAGTTCATCAGGAGAAGAAGGTGAGCCTTTGTGGCGTTGCGGCTAACCTGTTGTGGTTGCGCACACCTCTCCAAACGAGACGTACACCTTTGGGTGGAACTCGGGAATACATCCTCGTCTCCGCGTGCCTCGGTTATTTCTATACCCGAGCTCTTTACTTATGCTCTTTACATTGTGATAGCCTTCGTGCTTTAAGTCATATATCTTGCTATCATCTTGTTACTTGTATTGCTTAGCTTAAGTTGTTGGTGCACATAGGTGAGCCTAGTTTATATATATCTAGGTTGTATGCTTGTTAAAGTAAACCTCTAGTTTTATTCCGCCTTTATCAAGCATACCGGAATTTCCGGGTCATTTGTGTACCGGATATTCCGGCCACTCGGAATTTCCGGTCACTCTTGGACCGGATATTCCGGCTCCTCGAAAAAGTTTTAAATCGCCTATTCACCCCCCCTCCCCCCCCTCTAGGCGACGTCTATCCGTTCACCGTTCTTCTCCGCCGCTCGCCTGCGCCCCTAGCTCTATCAGCGTCAAGTACGACGCGCCGCCTGCCGGTGGCCCTCGCTGCTTCTCCTCTGCGTGCCACCGTCCGGATAATGGACTGCCTCGAGCTGCAATAAGGGACTCCGGCGAAGGCGGTAGTGCATCGAAGAAATGTCGTAGAGGAGGGATTCCGACGCCCGGACACAAGACGACGAGGAGGCGTGCAAGGTGGCCAGGATTGATCCGATTTTCTTCTGCTCCTGATGGACCTGAGCGATGACGGGCATTCAAGCGCAACGCAGGATGATCCGAGGAGGATCTCTTCTCCAGCCACTTCCATCCCCGTCGTCGTTGTGCTGCCCTCCACTACCAAGCAACCGCAGGTATCTTACAGTATGTCCTCTCTCCTTACCCTACCACATGAGCCGTGTTTCACTTTGCTGATTCATGTGTCAAACTGTTAGTACCTAGCATCAATTAAACTTTCTATGTGTAATCGTTAGCACATCTTGATGTTATAAACCGAAATACATTGAGTTGCCTAGACTTATTCCATCTGTCACACTTCACTCATGTAGTAGGTGGATGCTAGCAAAAAATTAGTTGTATGATTGGATCATGGATTGATTAGTCGATGTTGCTGCTCTAATTGAGATGCGAGTTTACATAATTTCTGCTGGAGCCAGTCTGCTATAAACTCGCATCTCTAATTGAGAAAAAAAGGGAGAGTAAGTTGTACACAGTATACGGGACTGCTGCTGCTCTAATTGAAAGATGCGAGTTAGCGTGGGATATTATCCTTGTGCAAATATACTAATTTGTCTGTAGACCTGGTAGCTTGCCAATACTTTTTTGTATATGAATTATTCAGGGATTGAATGGATTAAATTGTTGATCAACAGAGCCCCAGTTTGATGCTCCATTTTTTTGGATCTGTTAGCTTATAGATGTATAGTATAGTACATTTTCAATTGCTTTAATATTTACTGTTCTGTTATGTGAGCTTATTTCTTGCCATTGTCCTGATTAGGATCTTTCTCGATATAACTATCCATCGATGACCGTGTTGTATAGCTTCATCATCAGTTTGGTTGCCAAAGTTAACTTTCTTATTTGTTGATATTCAATTTGCTAGATCTCTTTACCACTTAATGTTCTACGTCCACTTTTATCTACTGAGGAGATTTAGTACACTAAACGTTTAAACTTGAAATATTTGGTGTTGTACGCATGTCATGTTTATCTTCTTATGCGACCCACTTCCATTTTCTCCTATGTTGAAAGCCATTGAAATATGTATTGAGTATCTTTTTCCATTGTCTGGTCTCTTATTTGAGGCTGTACCAATCTATATATGCTTCCTCTTTTACATGTTGGGTAAATGTGTTGAAAAGATTTATCTCTTATTTTAGGTTCAACTTCCTTGGGAAGGCAGTGGTGAAGTCTTATGTTCAACGGTTCAATTGTCCTAAAGAAATGTTGCCTTTTCCTTCATGCCATAATCCTCGAAGAAATTACAAGGCGCAGGTAAGTGAACTGTTCTCAACTATATGCCATCACTTCTTCTGTGTTTTTTTCCTAAAAATTCTTTGTTTGAAGAAGGGTACATCTATTTTATTTGAAACGTCAATATGCATTTTTGCCAGTACTACAGACATCCCTTTAATATTTAGTTGTTATGTGTTGGGAAAATAGTGAATCTGTACTGTATTGTAGAATTTCTTGCACTAGACTGGGTCAATGGGTTCCTCAAGCTAAGATAATGACCGGAAGTAATATTGGTGACCATGTATGCATACCAAAAATCATCCTTTATCTGCCAATTCGTGTGTGTTAGGCAACGGCAGTTAAGGAGGAGAGCCAAGGCCAGACACTCCATAGGATTGTTGTCTACTTGCCAAAACCTGTGTTTTCTCATGGTCAATTTTATGTTGCTGTATCATGAGTAACGTCAAAAGATGGCCTTAAAGTGCTTGCTTTAGATGACAATGGATAACCGACTGTGCAAACTAGGAATATAGTCTATCATGAAGTGCTTGGTGCTGTATGAGTGCTTGGTAACTTCACTTCCATAGTATTCTCTTGGGTGCAAATCACTTCTGCATGGTAAAATGCAACAAGATTGTTGGTACGCTTACTTCAGTCATACTCCCTTTGACATCAACCATCTGGTATTAGTACAAAGGGTAAATAGCATCAGCTAAACAACTAAATGTGTACTGAGATTCCATTCAGGAGAACAAGTAGTTAAGGTTACTAAAAAAGAGTTGGTACCACCGATTAGCTAGCCAGGTAACTATAGAAAACAGACTTGCTGACATGTACTTTTAGAAGCAAAACTAAATATTTAGTGTCTGAGTTTCTACCAGATTGACATCATGTAGCCAATGTTCGTAAACTTTCACGCAGTATAAAAATAGCAGCATCTACCAAAAAAATTGACATGCAGATTTCAAGTGTGCTTTTCAGACCGTACTGCTTACAAACTTGATAGCTTGCATGCATGTATTTGCCTCATATCACTTCATTTCTTTGTTGCTTCTTTCGACGGTTGTGCTTCATTGCATTTTTTTAGATGGTTCAGTTCTACCGTGCACAGAATACAACTTTTCTTGTATTTGCCTCACATCATTTCATTCTAGATTAATTTTCCTGTCCCATGTTCTTGGCCGGCGGCCTTCCTTTTCTATATCCCCAGTCTGCCGACCAATGCTTCAGGTTCCTCCCGTTTCAGACCACCATGACGTCTATGTGTGCTCTGCCTGCCATTCCCGTGTGCTGCCTAGGAGAAACACAACGGCGCTCGCCCTTGATGCTCTTCAACAGCGGTTGTCAGCGAGGCTGAACTTATTGTCTCCGCCTGAAATTGGTGCATTCCTTAGGGTATAAACACTAGCAATAGTCAGGAGGTTCCTCCCGTTTCAGACCACTGTGACGTCTCTGTGTGCTCTGCCTGCCATTCCCGTGTGCTGCCTAGGAGAAACACATCGGCGCTCGCCCTTGATGCTCTTCAACATCGGTTGTCAGTGAGGCTGAGCTTTTTGTCTCCGCCTGAAATTGGTGCATTCCTTAGGGTATAAACACTAGCAATAGTCAGGAATTTATAAAACATCCACAAGAGTATCTGGACGTGTAATTTATCCAGGAATCATCTCTGAAGATTAATTGACTGAATCAGGCAAATGCTAAGTAACTAAACTGAATATTTCTTCAGTTAATTATCTCTCAGTGAGGAATTTCTTCAGTTAATTATCTATCAGTGAGGAGCACAGCACGTTTCACACACCAGTTCATCACCATGATGAACTGAAGCACACCACGAGTATACAGACCAACAAATCATCGGCTCGAAGGCCGGTCACAGAAGAAATCACCTCGAGGAGTTGTAGCGGAGGCAGTGCATGGAGTTTTTTTTCTTTCAGCTCTATATCCCCAGTCTGCCGACCAATGCTTCAGGTTCCTCCCGTTTCAGACCACCATGACGTATCTGTGTGCTCTGCCTACCATTCCCGTGTGCTGCCTAGGAGAAACACAACGGCGCTCGCCCTTGATGCTCTTCAACAGCGGTTGTCAGCGAGGCTGAACTTTTTGTCTCCGCGTGAAATTGGTGCATTCCTTAGGGTATTAACACTAGCAATAGTCAGGAGGTTCCTCCCGTTTCAGACCAATGTGACGTCTCTGTGTGCTCTGCCTGCCATTCCCGTGTGCTGCCTAGGAGAAACACATCGGCGCTCGCCCTTGATGCTCTTCAACATCGGTTGTCAGTGAGGCTGAGCTTTTTGTCTCCGCCTGAAATTGGTGCATTCCTTAGGGTATAAACACTAGCAATAGTCAGGAATTTATAAAACATCCACAAGAGTATCTGGACGTGTAATTTATCCAGGAATCATCTCTGAAGATTAATTGACTGAATCAGGCAAATGCTAAGTAACTAAACTGAATATTTCTTCAGTTAATTATCTCTCAGTGAGGAGCACAGCACGTTTCACACACCAGTTCATCACCATGATGAACTGAAGCACACCACGAGTATACAGACCAACAAATCATCGGCTCGAAGGCCGGTCACAGAAGAAATCACCTCGAGGAGTTGTAGCGGAGGCAGTGCAGGGAGTTTTTTTCTTTCAGCTTCAGTTTTCCTTGCTCCTTTGTTTATAGATTATAACATTGATAAGTACGAGCCTTAAGAAGCATGGATAGAATCATTGGTAATTTAGGTATTATGAAGCAAATTTGTCCAGTTTTAACAATGCCATCTATGTGACCTACCTTTTCTTCAGATAGCTTACTGGATACAGATATCTCTCATGCCTTTAATGTTGTTTTCCCCAGCTCATTTTACAAACTACAACATGATTCAGTTTCCAAGAATGAAGACACAAACGTAATGGCTAGCCTGAAGAACCATATGGATAATAGCTATGATAATCTTGGAATAATCCAGAATGAAGAGTAGCATATTTGCCAAAGGTAGACTGATCCCATTTACTCACCGTTTGTCAGTCAGCTTAATTGAGTTCAATTTGACCCACTTTTGGTTCAGTCAGCTTACTTCATATGTTGGAGCTCATGTTAGATTGCAGGCTAGACGATAATTACATTTACAATGTTTTTTATGCCCATCTCTTATGGTATAGGGGATTTCATCATTGTTATTGACTAGATTATGACTTCTAGATAGCATATAGGAGAACACACCGACGTGGTTTTAGTGATGAGTACAGGTAGAACATTATTCCATAATAAAATTGTACCTGAAAACTCTATTTTCGATTGACGGGTACATTCTACCTCTACAAAAGATACGTACAGAGCACCCCCGTTCATTAGGCAAGTTATCACGATGTACTTCTCCTAAACACTGTTATAACGCAATCATATACAGAACATGTCATACATTCTTATATTCATGCTTTCTTGCAGTTTTGTCTTCAAGGAGGAAACTGAATACCATAAGAGGCGACAAAAGGTATGGTATTTCGCATGTCCACTTCTTCATTGTATTTTCTTTGCGTGTATATGCAAACTTGCATTATTCTTTAACTGTTAAGCATCTGGTCATGGTATTGATGTCTTTCTGTTAATAATTGCAACAAAATTATCTCTGAATATGCTTCCTTCTTCACTTATGTCTATCTAAGGAAATGGAATTGAAAAATTATTTTAGTGTCTGAGCAAAGGATGGTTTGAACCAAACTAATTATCTGTGGTCTTTCCTTTATTTTAATCCATCTTAATTTTTCCTTCCATATTGAAACCACTAATTTTGGATGCTCACCTTTCTTAGAATTTGTCATCTGCAGATCATGATGTCTACTGCCAGAGATACACTTTGGCATGCGAGAACAATGATCCCATGAGGAAGCATGGAGTTGGTAAAAGTTTAATGACAGGTAGTGTGCAATGTAGTCCCAAAATGCAAAAAATTCAAGGTGGCCTCCAGTTTTATTGGTGAGACGGCTTGCTTCAGTTCACTGAGACCATTCGATGATTATGGTGGAAAGTCTGTCCAAGTAGTCACTTAATGGGGATGTCAGCGGCACGCAGGAGGTTGGGGGAGGACGAGCACTGCCTGTGGCGACTAATCCTAGCGCTACTGCTGCGCGTGCGAGAGACACCGAGTGGAGGTGGGTTTGCTTTGCACACCCCTTCCAATCGGCAAGACCAACAAAAGGTTCGCAGCCGGAACTTCCCTTTTCTGCTCTCTCAATCTGCTTGATCACTGACATTTCAGGTCAAGATTATTTTCTTTCAGTTACCACTGTGTAATTTTTTTATCTCTATAGCAGTTCTAGGATGGGAGTGGTCCAATTTTTACTGTGTTAGATTTGTTCATGTATACACATGTTTTGCAGCTGGGATTTGTAATTTCTGATCGTCATCTCTGAATTGTGCAGGTGATGTGCTTCGGGGAAACAATATTGGTTTCATGGAGCACAAGCACTGAGGCACAAATCTGAGTACTTGCACACATAGCTGAGAAACACACCTGATAAAGTAGCTGTAACTTCAGATAATTTTTATTATTGTGCTTAACTAAATGTGCTAGCGGTGAATACACTTCAGCCGAGCCGAAGTATTCACTGACCATCTTGGTCCTCTCATTCCTACATTGATTTCTAATTCTCCTGTCCCATTATCGACCGACGACTGATCATGGAAGTACCACAAACGAGACCGTGGCTGAATCATTCTTCTTGCATTCAGCAACAACGACAACGTTTGTGAAGGTACGCTCACTTTTGATACCGGTGATACATCTCATATACATATTTGGTATAAACTCCGATCATCTTATTACACCACTTTTCAGGCTAAATCTTATATTAGGCAATCAGTGTGAAATTTGTTCTGATGACAACGTGGCTGCCATGTTGATCAAGCCATTGGCTCTATAACGATAATCTGACAACTATGTTAATCAGGCTAGCAGCATGATCTTATTTTGCAAAGTTTTTTCAATGCAGTACATGTAAGTCCCTTTTTCTAAAGACGGTCGTCACACCAACTAATGTAGACTCTATGTATCTATGTACTTATATTCACATGTATATATGGTTATAGCTTAGCGATTATCGTTTATCTGATAGCAATGCTAAATGCACCACAAAAAATAGATATTGACTCACCAAAACAACAGAAAAGACCTTGCATTCCATTTCTCATAAAGGGCGCGGCGTGCCGTCGCGCCGAATTCAACTAGTAAATAAAAATAACTAATGCATGGTGGGTGACATGATGTACTTCTCGTGATCCCAGCCTATAAAGGAGAATATTTGGACTCGGGGTCCCTGTATTTCTTACTTGTGTGCACCCGTGAGGAGAAAATAGGATGTTTCATTTCAGCTCTCATCACTTCAACAACTAGCTGGGTTTGATTAAGTAGGGCTACTGAAAATTACGAATGTGAACCGGTAGCCTTCAGGTTTAGGTGGTTAAAGCAAAAGACTGGAGGAGTGACATGGGGTGGATCATAGAGCGCACGTAGAAATGGGAGGTGTCAGGATGACTTGATTAGCCACAAATCTCACGCAAAGAGAGAATCGATGCTCGGAACGTCTACTTTAAACCGGCGTGTTTCCAGTGCAATTGTCAAATGCGCCGGGTGATCCGGTTAGACCTCCAAGACAAACTAGAATCCACTTCCTACAATAGAGTTGGGTTCTGATTGGCAGCGTTCTCGTGCCAGTGCTTGTTGTACTCCGCCCTATTTGTGAAGTATACTCCAAACAAAATCGGAAGATATTTAACCAAGATTAACTTTTAAAGTCTTGGTCGCATTTGAAAGTCTGAGACCATAGTCGAGTTCTTCTCGTGGAGCTGATTGATAACGACTATAGGATTGTGCGATTCTGAGTACTGACATACCTTGGAAAATTCAATGTATCCATACCATTAGAAGTTTTCCTTCAACGCACTGATCTGAAGACCAGGACCTCATGATCTGCTACACTACTTTGGTCACAACTGGATGGTACATATCTATGTGCGTGCGGTTGATGGCTGTTTTTGAAATTTTTGAACGCAAGCCTTTATAGTTTTTTTTGAATCTTACACTAAAGCATATCCATATATATGTGGGTGAATTTTTGTGAAAATATTTACATTTCAAAACGGAGTGAGTAGCTTTCTTGACTAAAAATTATTTTGTAGGAGGCATAGCTAGCAAAATGCTTCTTTCCTAACTAGCTGGTTAAAGTTTAGTTGCCATCTATGCAGTTGGAGAAAACTGACCCCGCTTTGTGATGCATGGAGGACTCATAAAAAATATAGAAAAAAGAGTGGGAACACAAAGTTTGATTGGTGGCTTTCCTATAATTATTTAAATCCAAATATGATTCTACAAAATTCAAAAGGGTACGAGAAATTTGAGTACAACCAGCCCTCTTTGGGTTCGTCCGTGAATCGTGGGGTTGTTTGTTTGGAGCGGAGAGCCCACTGCCATGCCATTTACAACATTTATACCATGCATGTGGTATGTGCGATTGTAGGAATGTTGGCCGAGTATTTTTCTTTACAAATACATAAGGTTCAAATATGTAAGACAAAAAACCAACCTCTAGAGTGAAATATAATTGATTGATATGACATATGAAACAATATAGGGGAAAGAAAATTACGTTTGTGCTAATTCCATTTGGTGGAATTAGTTTACCTCTGAATCATATCCATATATAGCCACGGATTGCAACTGATATTTATTTAGCTGCATCTTGGTTACAATTAAATTGCAGTTGTTCCTGTAATAATTAGCCGCCAAGACATTTGTAGCCGCCCGGTATTCATCATTCTGAGTGAGTAGTTGGCACACGAGTCGATTCGAATTCGATGGTGTACCTATCGATGACCTATCTGTACGGTGGTTTGAACTTTTGTCTTTTGATGTACAGACGTGAGACGAAACAGGTGATCAAACATGAGGACGCATCGCGTCATCTTCTCGAGGTGCAAATGATACCACGTAGTCACACCTAAGAATGAGTTCGTGCACGCATGCCGGGGTCCAGCCGGGCAAGTATATATATATATGTACAGTTAATCATAACTCTACATCGTTTTCAGAGTGATCAAGAGTTTCGGACCTTGCATAAATTGTACTTCCTCCATAGTAATATATAAAATATTTTAGTTGCTAAATTTGAGCTATCATCAAAACGTACAAAACTCTACTCCCTCATACATGCATGCCACTCACTCTACGCATAAGATGTGGCGTAACTTTGGCAACGTACTGCTAGCACCCATTTATGCGTCCAGTATGCCAGTTACAAGAAACATCTCACAAAGTACTATAATACAGAGATACAGACAATAAGCACACAAGCATGCATTCGTCCCCATCCACCCACCAATTCAAACTTCCAACCTTTTTTTTTTGAATGGTTGCGTCCAACTCAAACGTATATATAATTATGCATATAGTATACGAGATACAACTACGTTACCTAGCTGGCTGGTTCATGCACGTTCACTCGCTCGACGGCGCCGTCCCATTCCTTCTTCGTCGATGATTGATCTGCAGCAGCATCTTGATGATCAGGTGCCCAAACTCTGGCCTCACAATGCGTTGATTTAAAACAACATGCATGGGCCTGATAGAGAGCCTTGGTGACACCTGGGGAAAAGGTGATTATATGTAATACGTACGTGTACGTACGTGTAATATATAGCACTACGGGACTGGCAGCTCAGCCCGACGGCAATAATAACGCCGACGGCCAAATGTCGTGGCCGTCGGCGTCACAACATAACACCGACGGCCGCAAACGTACCGTCGGGCAAAAAGTGCCGTCGGCGTCCAAGAGGTGAGCCCGACGGCCACCGTCGGCGTAGAAGTACCGTCGGTGTACCCCCCTCGTGCACGTCTCCGGACGCGTCGATCTGACGGCGTAATCCCCCCTCCCCCCCACTATGAAGCCGACGGCAATACCGTCGGGCTCAGTACACTTTAAAATATTAGATTACATTTAAAAATATTATTTGTAAGGCTACTAAATCATAATAAATAACATAAGAACTAATTTATACAAATGTGGCCATAATATAAGGACAAATATGCGGGTATCTCCAGTGTTTTGTTGTGGCGGAGTTCTTGCACTTAGAGGTGAAAACCCCCGTTTCGGGTGTCGGGCATGGAACCGTGCGACGGAACACATGAAATGTTTGTTTTTTATGGTCCAATATACCAACCTAACACATCCAAGTAAAAAAATCCATGCGTCTACCCCCTCCCGACGCCGTTTAGAGGGGTAGATCGACGGGTTCAGACTTTTCTCCAGCGGGAGTAGGGTTTCGCCGTAGAGGGGGTCCGGAGTGTCAAGACCCCATCAAAACTTGCATAGACCCCTAACATATGTATACTAGTGTGTTGGTAGTTTGTGGGAACCAAGATACATCTCCGAGGTGCGACCCGCTACACTGACCCCTCTTTCTCCGTCGTAAGTTCTTGCACTTAGAGGTGAAAACCCCCGTTTCGGGTATCGGGCATGGAACCGTGCGACGGAACACATGAACTGTTTGTTTTTTATGGTCCAATATACCAACCTAACACATCCAAGCAAAAAAATCCATGCGTCTACCCCCTCCCGACGCCGTTTAGAGGGGTAGATCGACGGGTTCAGACTTTTCGCCAGCGGGAGTAGGGTTTCGCCGTAGAGGGGGTCCGGAGTGTCAAGACCCCATCAAAACTTGGATAGACCCCTAACATACGTATACTAGTGTGTTGTTAGTTTGTGGGAACCAAGATACATCTCCGAGGTGCGACCCGCTACACTGACCCCTCTTTCTCCGTCGTAAGTTCTTGCACTTAGAGGTGAAAACCCCCGTTTCGGGTGTCGGGCATGGAACCGTGCGACGGAACACATGAAATGTTTGTTTTTTATGGTCCAATATACCAACCTAACACATCCAAGAAAAAAAATCCATGCATCTACCCCCTCCCGACGCCGTTTAGAGGGTAGATCGACGGGTTCAGACTTTTCTCCAGCGGGAGTAGGGTTTCGCCGTAGAGCGGGTCCGGAGTGTCAAGACCCCATCAAAACTTGCATAGACCCCTAACATATGTATACTAGTGTGTTGGTAGTTTGTGGGAACCAAGATACATCTCCGAGGTGCGACCCGCTTCACTGACCCCTCTTTCTCCGTGGTAAGTTCTTGCACTTAGAGGTGAAACCCCCCGTTTCGGGTGTCGGGCATGGAACCGTGCGACGGAACACATGAAATGTTTGTTTTTTATGGTCCAATATACCAACCTAACACATCCAAGCAAAAAAATCCATGCGTCTACCCCCTCCCGACGCCGTTTAGAGGGGTAGATCGACGGGTTCAGACTTTTCTCCAGCGGGAGTAGGGTTTCGCCGTAGAGTGGGTCCGGAGTGTCAAGACCCCATCAAAACTTGCATAGACCCCTAACATATGTATACTAGTGTGTTGGTAGTTTGTGGGAACCAAGATACATCTCCGAGGTGCGACCCGCTTCACTGACCCCTCTTTCTCCGTGGTAAGTTCTTGCACTTAGAGGTGAAAACCCCCGTTTCGGGTGTCGGGCATGGAACCGTGCGACGGAACACATGAAATGTTTGTTTTTATGGTCCAATATACCAACCTAACACATCCAAGCAAAAAATCCATGCGTCTACCCCCTCCCGACGCCGTTTAGAGGGGTAGATCGACGGGTTCAGACTTTTCTCCAGCGGGAGTAGGGTTTCGCCGTAGAGTGGGTCCGGAGTGTCAAGACCCCATCAAAACTTGCATAGACACCTAACATATGTATACTAGTGTGTTGGTAGTTTGTGGGAACCAAGATACATCTCCGAGGTGCGACCCGCTTCACTGACCCCTCTTTCTCTGTGGTAAGTTCTTGCACTTAGAGGTGAAAACCCCCATTTCGGGTGTCGGGCATGGAACCGTGCGACGGAACACATGAAATGTTTGTTTTTTATGGTCCAATATACCAACCTAACACATCCAAGCAAAAAAATCCATGCGTCTACCCCCTCCCGACGCCGTTTAGAGGGGTAGATCGACGGGTCAGACTTTTCTCCACCGGGAGTAGGGTTTCGCCGTAGAGTGGGTCCGGAGTGTCAAGACCCCATAAAAACTTGCATATACCCCTAATATATGTATACTAGTGTGTTGTTAGTTTGTGGGAACCAAGATACATCTCCGAGGTGCGACCCGCTTCACTGACCCCTCTTTCTCCGTGGTAAGTTCTTGCACTTAGAGGTGAAAACCCCCGTTTCGGGTGCCGGGCATGGAACCGTGCGACGGAACACATGAAATGTTTGTTTTTTATGGTCCAATATACCAACCTAACACATCCAAGCAAAAAATCAATGCGTCTACCCCCTCCCGACGCCGTTTAGAGGGGTAGATCGACGGGTCAGACCTTTCTCCAGCGGGAGTAGGGTTTCGCCGTAGAGGGGGTCCGGGGTACGTAGCGTCGAAAGGGGTAGCAAAGTGCTGACTTCTGTTTTATTTGTTTGGTTAGGTCCTACAATCATGAAATAATAAGGTTTGATGCGATTCTTTTGGCTAAATCCAAAATTATACATGATCTGATCCATATAAAATAAGGTTAGGTCTTGCAATTTGCTTAAATATGCTAATGTCAACATTTTTGGAATATAATTTACAATAATACAAATAAACTAGGAAATTGCAGAGAATAAAAAAATGAAAAATACATTTATTAACTAAAAGAATGCATTTATTAACTAAAAGAAACTAAAAGAAAAAAATACAATTATAAGCCCGACGGCAATGCCGTCGGGGTTAGAATGCCCTAGCACTTATTGCTGGTTGACCTGGTCGGAACGACCAGATCGACCACACTGCCCTCCTCACGCGCACGCGCCGTCGCCCTCCCCTACGCGCCGCCACACCGCCATCCTCCTGCCGGCCGCCGCGCGCTGCCTCCCGCAAGCGCCGCCGCCCTCCCGCCTGCCGCCGCGCGCCGCCACGCCGCTGCCCTCCCGCCGGCCGCCGCGCGCCGCCGTGACGCTCCTCCTAGCAGACTGGACCCGACCTCCCCCCGAGTCCCGCACCTGCCCCCTCCGCCGCGCTGACAAGGATCCGGGTTCTTGCGGGTAAGCTGCTGGCTCTTCCTTCCCCTAACCCCCGCTAGGAGCCTCTGTACCTTGCAGGCATGACGATATTCAGATGATTTTGTTTAGCCGGTAGGCCGGATAATGGTCTTAGTTTCTTAGCTTGATAGAATCAAAACTGTCTCCAAGTGAACCTGTTTGAGGAGTCATAAGCTTTATTGTCTCAGGCTAAATTGTGTAGGATCTGGATATTGAATGATTGTGAACATGTCAGGATATGATCGTGTGAATGGCTATCTTATTATTGGTTTCTGGTAGTTATTTGCTAGTATTAATCTGAATTATATTCTATCTTGTAGGTTTCCCGGAGCCGTCGTCCCGGAGCCGCCGTCGTCTCGTAGCCGCCGCCGTCTCGGAGTCGTCGTCGTGTTTGTGTTGTTCGACTACTTCCTCTACAGCGGAGGGTGAGATAAATCTCCTTCTCCTCTTTTGCATTTTTATGTTCTAGATATTAGTTTCATGTCAAGTCGCGTAACCTAGGTGTCTTTTCCCGTCCGATAGCGTTACGCGGATAAATATGCGTTAGAGGTCAGCATATTATGATGCGTAACGCTTCGGCATTTACGGGACAGTCGGCGGATGCGTAGTTGGGTACGTTCTCTGTGTTCTGCTCCGGTCCGTGTCAGGATTTCGGTAGTGCCTCCCCGTTGTTCTCCGGATGCACATCCTCTCGGCTTTTTGCCGAGACGTGTATCGGGAGAGCAGCGGGGAGGTGCTGCCGAAATTCTGTCTCGAATCGGGGTAGAGCATGGAGAACGTACTCAATCTACGGATCCGGCGGCTGCTAGGAGGCTATCCTATTAGAGATGTAGGATGATGCACACGTTTTCCCCGGTAGAGAATATCTTGTATTTAATTTAATGCCATTTATTTGATATCAAATGTTTTTTTAGCTGTTATTAACTCTAAGTGCAGATGGCTGATGGTGAGTGGATGTACAGTGGTCGTATTAGTAGGACTGACATGACAGCTGAGTGGCAGTGGAAAACTGAATATTATGTGAAGGACGCACACCGTGGTTCTAAGACAGTTCGTCCTCTTTGCCCTTGTGCTCGGTGCAAGATGAATAACCGTCAAGGTAGTTTAGAGATGACAAAACACCTTTGGCTTTACGGATATATGCCCGACTTTAACATGCAAATCAACTTTCCTGAGAGTGACCGTGTTAGAGAGGTGGTGATGCGGCAACACATCGATGGCAGTGCCCACGATGGCATTGCAAACATGCTTGTTGATCTTCACTATGCAAATCAGGCACATTCGCCACCTCCCGAAGATCCGGATGAACAGGAGGAATCGTATTTACCGGATGAACCAGAGGAAACCGCGAAGGCCTTCCTTGAAATGATGGCCACCGCGAAGAAACCTCTTTATCCGGGTGCAGAAGTCTCTCAGCTTGATGCCATATCGCAACTGTTAGCTGATAAGGCCAAACACGGCCAAACCCGATCAAGCTTTGAAGATCATTTGAATACAATGGGTAACATGCTCCCTAAGGGACATTGTCTGCCTCGTACCATGTATGAGTCGAAGAAAATCATGAAATCGCTTTGCATGGATTATGAGAAGATACATTGTTGTCCTAAGGGTTGCCTTCTGTTTCGGAAAGAGTTTGAGAATCACACTCACTGTAGCAAGTGTGGGGCCTCTAGGTATGTAGAGGTGAAGGGCGCCGAAGGTGAAATGGTGCAGACGAAAGTTGCTGTAAAGATTCTTCGGTATCTCCCATTCATAAAAAGGATCCAACGCCTTTACATGGATGAGGAGACTGCCAAACAGATGACATGGCACAAGACGGGGAAGAGATACCCTGATATTAGTGATAAAAAGAAGAAGATGAAACATCCGGCTGATGGTGAAGCGTGGAAACATTTCGACAGAGTATACCCTGATAAAGCCCGAGAGTCTCGAAATGTCAGAATTACGATAGCAACCGATGGTTTCAATCCATTCGGTATGTCGGCTAGGTCGTACAGCTGTTGGCCCGTGTTTGTTATGCCGCTCAATCTCCCTCCCGGAGTCTTAATGCAACGCAAGACCATATTGTTTCCATACCGAGAAACACCAAAATACTCGGCCAAATGCGAAAACAGTAAATACTGGAGTGTTTACCGGAGGTCGAAATGAGGATGAGTACTATGGAAGGTTACAGAACATATATGAGGTGAAATTCGATAAAGGGGCCCATCCTCTCACTCTTGTTGTGTTCAAGTGCCATTGGTTCGACCCAGTGGTTGGACTAAAAAGTACCCCTTCCATTGGTTTAGTGGAAGTGAGGCCTTCAACCACCTATAGCGGGTCCGATGTATTTGTTGTGTCTAACCAGGCAACACAAGTTTATTATCTACCATACCCATGCCAGAACGAGGAACTACAGGGTTGGGAAGTTGGGTTCAAGGTATCGCCACGTGGTAAGCTACCCATGCCAAACGTGGACGATTACAACAATATAAACCCCATCACATATGAGAGAGATTTCTACCAGGAGGAAGAGGATGGCGGTGACTTTGATGTCCTTATGGGTGGTCTTGATGAAGTCGATGATAGTGAAAGACATGGAAGAGGTGAGGCAGTTGTGAATGTAAAGGACATAGATATGCTCAGCAAGTTACATCTAGATAGTGAAAGTGACGAGGATGAGCCTCCACCGTTCGATGGCATACCCTACTACTCACGTGATAGTGATAGTGACCCTGATGATGATTAGACCCGAACACAACCCAAAACTTGGTGAGCGTCTTTTATGTTTTATTTCCAACTTGCTTACTACGTCTTATTTTTTCATCAATGTTCTCAATGCTTACTTTTGCTTATTTTCGAGTTCTCAATGCTTTCTTTTGCTTATTTTCGCATGAAATTGTAATTTCTGCTTACTAAAATTTTACATGTTCTCAATGCAGGTGACTAAACCATGAGAAAGAATTCCGCGGCATCCATGCTTAGGAACATTTGTCGTTTGCGAAAGCCCCCTAAACGCTTAGGGGAGAGTGACGACGAGGACGATGGACGAGGCGGGGGTCAACCCCCTAGAGGACGAGGCGGGGGCCTACCCCCTAGAGGACGAGGCGGGGGTCACCCCACTAGAGGTCGAGGACGAGCCTCGAGGGAGACCACAGTAGAGGTCGAGGACGAGGACGAGGACGAGCCTCGAGGGTGACCTGCACCGCGAGCTCGAGGACGAGGACGAGGCTCGAGGACTAGACCTTTGTCGGAGGTTTCATCTTCACGGATGATGACACCTTCGACGTCTTACTTCAGTGAGGTAATTGCTATCATGCCTACTGTCTACTATCATGCTCATACTCACTAACTGCTAATTTATTTAGGTACCCTCCGCAGCAACCCACTCGGAGGACAGGGAGGTGGAGCAGCAGCACTTCGTGGTGCAGGAGCCTCAGCATCAGTACTTCGAGGGGGAGGAGCCTCAGCAGCAGTACTTTAGGGTGGAGCAGCCTCAGCAGCAGTACATCGAGCAGCAATACTTTGGGGTGGACTTGGAGCAGCCCGTTGATGAGGACCCGGAGCAGCCCGTTGACGAGGACCTGGAGCAGCACGCCGAGGAGGAGGAGGAGGAGGAGGATGTACGCTATTTTCTCCTATTCCTACCACTTAGTTTTGTTCACTTACATTTTATTTGAACTCTAATTTGCATTTTAATTTTAATTTGCAGCACGAGGGGGAGGATCTTGGGCCCTTGTGGACTCGAGGAATAAAGAATCTTCCAAGAAGATCAACATCTCAAGAGGGCAAAATTCTTATTAAGCCGGTCAACAAAAAGTAAGTGGCTATCTTTTCATCATATAAGTATGTGGCTAACTCTCGTTGCATACTAATATTGTTCTTTCATGTGCAGCAATTTTCAACTCATCACCAGTTCGGGAAATCTTCCAGGTGGTGTACTTGTGGGCCTTCTGAAGAGGCATTGGCCAGGCCTCTACAAGGAGAATCCTGAGGATCCAAATTCTCTGAAGAAGTTAGCCATGAGGTGGGAGGACTACGAGGCCGCTCAGGGCTCCGGCTACATGGAGACTGTGGAGGGTGAGAGTTTTAAGCCTAGCTGTGCAGAGGTTGTGGTTCACAAGTTCTAGGTAAGAACTATTATATGGTGTTTTGTTTACTTGTGATTCTCAACCATAGTTAACCATAGTTTTGTTAACTTGTGATTCTCACCATAATAAGATTGTCTACATGATTGTAGGAGTTCTATCGCGTGCCTCCCGAGCACGAGCACACGAGCAACGAGGTCTTCTTTACGATGGTGAGGATCAAGTTACGCCAGATGTGGTATGATGTTAAAATTACAGCTATCGCTCAGTTCTACGCCGAGAAAGGCCAGAGATACAACAAGAAGAAAATCCTTCAGCTCAAACTTGGTGAGAAGATGTGCCACGAGGATTTCATGGGGGTAATGAAATTTTCTTTTTATTCCATGTCCATCGTAAAGTGCATTATCTGTTCTTCACTTGAGATGTTGACTTGAGATGTTTTCATCTTAAGATTTGTCCAAAGTGGGCTCTGGGAAAGAAGGATGGCTGGGAGAAACTGGTGGACATGTGGACCGGGAAAGATCTAGATTTCAAGGCCAAGAGCATTCAGAACAGTCTCAATCGCGGTCATGAGGGAACTCACTGTCAAGGGAACCGACACTTCTACTGAAGGGGATCGTAGGCAGAAAACAATAATTTTCCTAGCAACGATATCCTTAAACTAGCCAAGATCTATTCTATG
The DNA here is from genome assembly GCA_026929855.1 of Poa annua. NCBI lineage: Eukaryota > Viridiplantae > Streptophyta > Magnoliopsida > Poales > Poaceae > Poa > Poa annua. Next base: position 263,324,590 of record CM049427.1, on the reverse strand, counting down.
CAGATATAGTAGTACGAACGGAGATCGGAATACATACCCTTGTAGACCGAAAGCGGGTATTACGTTCCCGCACAAACGTTGTCGATGAAGACCGACGAAGCCGACCTCAAGGTCGTGTAGAGGAAGCAGGCCTCCGAGTACCGCTAGCGCAGCACCTCGCAGGGAGTCGCACACGTACGGTGGAGACGACGCCTCCGAAGCTCCAGTCCAGGACGAGCAGCGGAAGACTTGGACCGGAACACCAGCAGCGCGGCAGCGGGCTATGGTGGAGGAGATCCCCGACTCCTCTTGCTCGGCGCGGCTCCAACTTGGGAACCACGAGATCGAGAGAGAAATCAGGAATTAATTGGTGAATTAAAAGGCTGGGGGTGCCCTTTCTTATATAGGCTCCCAAGGGGAGCCAACCTTGCCAGCCAGGCAATGTGGGACTAACCCCCCACAGCCTGGTTCGGCTTGGGAGGTGCGCCGGCCCCCTGGTGGGCCCCTTGTGGCCCACCTAGGCCGGTCCTCCTGGCCCCCACCGAATTCCCCTAGGGAATTTTCCCCTCTTGGGCCTTCTTTCGTCCGGAAGGCCCATTTAGGGAAATTTACCTGAATAAATTCGAAAATAAATATATAAAATCATATTTGCATATTAATAACACTAATTAATATCAAACATAATATATATAATATTTCCTAGCTCCGAAAACTCTTTCGGCGCTGCCCGATCTCCATCGGACCTCTCCCGGGAATGTCCCGGTGATCTCCTTCCTTTCCGGTTGTCTTGTCGAAACCCCTTAAGTGTGTTACCCTAGCGGTTCGATATAATATCAGGTATGATCAAGACTCCTCAATGATCAACGACTAACTCGTAGGCCTGGACCCCCTGAATTAATCCCTGAGATATAACGAATGACTTTCATCTATCAAACCTGAACGTGAAGTCTTAGACCTTTTGCCATAGCGATACTTAGCACGTCCGAGTGTCGTTCCATAGATATCTCCATACCTAATCCCGACCTCGTTACCGACGACGCTATCTTCTACTCGTTCATGATCTCATGTCTCCGTAACTTAGTCACATGCTTGCAAGCTCATTAGACAAGATCTCACCGAGTGGGCCCGAGAGTATCTATCCTGCTATGCGGACTGGCAAATCCCGCTCTTGACCCCTCGTCTCAATACTCCTTTCCAATACCCAAAAGTATCACCGTTATTGTCATACTAAATAAGATACGACGTTTGGTGCAATCAAAGTATCTTCGGGGAATATCAATAAGAGTTGATCTCACGGTCAAAGGTGTAATGACTACGTTCTCCAAATCTGGGTATGTCCATCACATCACTCTCCAGCGATATGACTCTCATTGCCGACCGGCGCCATGCCCCATGACCGGGAAACCTCGATCATCAATCGCGCAACGAAACTAGTCTTAGTAGAGGCTACTAGGGACCTGGTTGTTTACGTATCACACCCGCATTAATGTTTCCGCTTAATACGGTTCCAGCATGACACAAAAACCTATTATGAACAAACGAGATATGATAAAGAATACACTTTATTAATTGCCTCTAGGGCATATCTCCTTCATCTACCACTACAAGGATCATCAGGTATAAATATGGAACAACCTACTCGTTTTCCCTGGCAGTGTTTTCTTTTTAATGCATACCATTTTTTGTATGTATTTTAGATGACCGCTAATGAAGGGCGGGAGCTGGGAGAGTTTGAAGTGTGGCAATTGGCTCATAAGAAGAAGGCGGTCAAGGACGGCGATGATCAATACTATGGCACAACCACTGAAAACCTTGAGGAGTACAAGACCAGGTTTATTTTTCAAGATCATGTTTACTAAATGCAAGTAAGAAATAATTTGTACTTACTAATTGTTTACTTGTTATGAATGCCATCAGGTACAAGGAGCTGAATGGACCGGATTCTGACCCTGTTAAGGAGCCAGTCGACGAGAGGGTCGTGATTATCGCAGGAGGTGGAAGGCCACATGGCCGCTCGCGCACATTTGACATGGTGATCAAGCCTACCACCAACTACACACGTGTCAAATCACTCACGAGTGTTTCTGTTACACCTCGTGCACCGCGTGCTAGAGCCGCCCATGCTGTGGACCATGTACGCTTTCTCTCATTTTTCTTCTTCATTCTTAGTTCCCATTCATATATGGGTATACTCATGAGATTCACTATGTCATATTTAAGGAAATGGAACAAGCCTGGCAAGAGGCTCAGGATGCTTGGATGCAGCAGATGCAGGATCATTCGGCGGCTGTGTATCAAGCTCAGCAGTCGCATCAGTTTGCCTATATGACGGTGAGTTGTGGTCCATCCAATCCTAGCCAATAAATTTCATTGTCCGAGTTTGTACTTCATAATGCATGACATCTAAACTCACTTGCAGGCGCTTAGTACGGCAATGAGAGAGGGTGCTCCACTACCCGAGCCAGTACCGGCTCCGCCACCACCGCCGTACCCACCACGGCCGTGCTACGCCGATTTCGTCGCACACTACACCCAGGCGACTCCTGTTAGTACTTCACCAAAGCTTCACTAAGTTATTTTTTGTACATCTAGATATTTACACTTAGTCATATTTTGTTCAAACATGTAGGGATCGTCTTCTTCACGGGCTCCGTTTGGTCGAGCTTCTGCCTCACCCATGGCCACTCCGGTTCACTCACAAGGTCCTAGCCCGGGTACTTCTACCTCGCTGCGTCGATCACCCCACCACGAGAGCCGCGAGATGCGTCGACAATCGCCAAACCCGGTTAGTTCATGAAAAACTCTGACATAAACCAACCATAGACTTAGAACTATTTTTAATGATTCAGTTTGGACTTAGAATGTTTGCATGAATTTGGACTTAGAACGTTTGCATGAATTTGGACTTAGAACATTTGCATGACTTTGATCATTTTTCCTTGCATTAATTTGGACTTAGAAGGTTTGCATGACTTTGATCATTTTCTCTTGCATGAATTTGAACTTGATACATTTGCCATGCTAACCGGAGTTCGTTTTCATTTTGTAGTGATCATCCTCTTGGCGGTGGAATTCGTGCTTGAGAGTTCCTTTGGAGAGATCATTTTGTAGGTTCATGAGTTTGATGATATATGTTGTGTGATATAGAAACGTGTGATATATTGGTAGCTGATGATCCCTACATGTTGTTCATGAGTTTGATGATGTTTATATGTTTGATGATCCCTATATGATGATGTTTATATGTTTGATGATCCCTATATGTGATGTTCATGAGTTTGATGATGTTTATATGTGAATCCCAGAAAAAAATTGAAATTTACAGGGAATAATAAAAATGCAGCAAAATGCTGCTGTTTTCACTCCAGAATGAGCCCGACGGCAATGCCGTCGGCGTCACGCTGTATTGCATTATTATGCAGTGGTGAGGTCGACGGTATTTGCCGTCGGCGTAGTAACGCTATGGTGAGGCCGACGGCAATGCCGTCGGGCTCACCGTATGTCCTGTGCAGCTCCAGCTGGTGACGCGTGTCTCGTGACGGAGCGCCGTTACGAGTTTCTGCGCCGAGAGTTTTTTAACACCGACGGCCTAAAATCACCGTCGGCGTAGCGCGCTAGCCCGACGGCATTTGCGAGCCCGACGGCCGCGGCGTGAACCCGATGGATCACAGCCCGACGGCCTTAGGCCGACGGTGGCCGTCGGGCTCACTGAGGCCGAGGGTTTCTGTGGTGAGCCCGACGGCAGGGCTGTTACTCCTGTAGTGTAGAGTTGATGCGTGCTTTGAAAGCTAGCCACTCCTCTTTAGCTGTCCATCAGCGTAGCGTAGCTGCTTCTTTTCTCTTCTAATATCTACTAATAATTGAAGATCGATAGAGCTTGTCGAGTAAGCGAGGTTTGTGCTAACACCTGGCATGCATCCAACAAAGATCCACCGTACGTGTGTGTGTGTGTGATATATCTAAATTAAAGTGATAGTGCCGTACGTTGCAACCACCTTGTTAAACATGTTACCACAAGCAGGTTCTCAGCTAGATGACATTTGACACGTCACCAGTTAACCATAGGCCATGATCTAACTAATCAAGCTATTTTATATCTAAAAGACTAATCAAGCTACGTAGTACCCGGCTCGACCGCAGCAACGTCGTCACATGCAGCCGTACGAGGCGCGCGGCGATAAACTAGCTAGATTGCAGGCCACTTAACGTCTGCCGCGTATAAAGGCCCTAGCCTTTGCACTTGCATGATAATATTCTGTCGCAGGCACACACACGCAGAATCATCGAGTATCCCTCCCATCTTAAACAAGAACCTGAGCCTAGCTTGGTTGTTATGCTTAGGTGATCATGTGCTTAACCTTGCTAGCAGCCTGCTCACAGTCACATGTGCCCATGATCCTCATCTGGTTAAGCATTAAGCAACCTTTGTTAGGTTATGAGGAGGAAAGGAAGGTGCTAAATACTTGTTAAGCAAGCTAGGTAGTACTACTGTATATGGGGAAGAATCGAAAATGTGAAATTATTGGAAAATGTGAATTTAATTAGAGACACGGTAACAACATGCGCACGCGTCAATCTAACACTATTCAGAAATGCTTTATTTTCGATAAAAAATGTATAAGTTTTAGCCAAATCATATAATTCAAAGTTGATGTCGATATAGTTTGTATAAACTTGGTCAAAATTCATACTGTTTGACTTTACATGTATCTTTTAGAACCAAAGGAAGTATAATGTGCAATTTAACTTCTAATAGTGTTTACGGTACAAAGTACCTTGGTCATTTGGCCGTTATTCAAAAAGAAAGAGTGGATTGAAACATTTAACCCATACTTGTGCATTTGTGTCACATATTACCATATTTAATGGAAAATGCATTGAAATGCTTATTGGGAAATTAAACATGGTCTACACTATTTTAGTATTCACTATGTTTTGTTAGATTAGACTTAAATGTTAGGTAGATATGGCGCAAGCAAATACGTATAAATTGGAGAGCGTCATCGACGATCATGTCCAATATTTTCTTCACCCTCTAATCCATTTCTTGTGGTCCTCGGGATATGTTCAAGCTTCAATCCTCATCTCGCACTTTGCCCAACAGATATGTGTGCGTTTAAGGGTGATCCAAAGGAATTTTCACTAGAGTGAGTATTGGTGTCATAAATAAAATACTAAGAGGGAAAATGGGGAATTCACTCTTGAAAAGAAAGATGTGTTGCAACTTGCAATGTGACATGATACTAATGAATAGTAATTTTAATCAACCAAATTGGCTTACATTTTGAAACGAATGTACTCCCACCGTTCCACTATAATATGTTTTAGTCCTTTTTCATCACATGTATATAATGTAGAAAGCATAGCACAACAACGGTAGACAAGGCGGTGCACCGCGAAAACCAAAGCAAATGACAATGATGGATCGATACCAAAGCAAAATGACAAGGGTGTACTTCATACTTGTGTTCCCACTAAGCACGGCTTTGTTATAATTTATCGCTAGTACTCGATCCGGCCGCATCTTCCACCAAGGAAGGTGCCATGTTCCATCACACACACGCTGAGCTTTTGTTTAATTATCAATGTCGCACTCTAGCTCGTTAATGGCTCTAATTAACCTAGCTAGTGGTTAGGGCGCGACACACCCTATATATAGCGACTAGAATACTAGTTTTTTGTACGTACATAATAGGCATGATTTTATTTTTTTTGCGTGGAAATACTAGGCACGATTGTCGGCTCGATACCAGGGAACTTATTTTGTAGACAAAAGAGTACGATCAGTGTCATATGTCGTGGCAATGGAAATGTGCCTAACTGTCGGTGGTAATCGAGACTGACCCCGTGTTTTAACCTGATATTCAGTTATTAAGTGGTTTGAAGAACTTAAGTATCCTCTGAAACTACTTTTTTTGTTGCTTAAATGAAAACATCTGTTCCGACCTGTTTTTTATACTAACTGAAGTATTTGTTAGCCCGGCGATGAAATACTTCATTCTTCCAATACTCTACTTTCGACAGGATTGAGCTGCTAATCCAAGCCTTACACCATGCATATGGTGTGTGCGGTTGTACAAAGTAGGCTCGGGTATTTTTCCTTGCAATTAAAATGCACAATGTCTAAAATATATGAGATCACAAACCAACCTCTTAAAGTGAAATAAAATAGATGGATATGACATAAGAAACAATAAAAGAGGAAGCAAAATAAGATTGTGCTAATTCTCCTTCGGTAGAATTAGTTTAGATCTCAAACTAATCCATAAATAGCCGTGGATTGAAATTCGGCTGGTCGTTTGCACACAACGTGTGCAACTGATATTTATTCAGCTGCATCATGGTTACAAGTTAATGTTTTTCGGCTGCACACTCATTTTTAACATTTTTTCAATTACACCATCATTGCAATTGAATATTTTTTTTAATTGCACCGACTCATCTCATGCTCCGAATTACAGTTGTTCACGTATTAATTGGCTGCCAATACATCGAAGCCGCCCGGAATCCGTCCTATTCAAGCCCTCCGTTGTCTTTTGTGCGTGAGTAGTTGGACACGAGTCGATTCGATCGTACTACCTGTCGATGTCCTTATTTGTACGGTTTTTTGAAGACATGGTACCAACGAAACAGCTGGTGAAATTGGGGCCTTCACAACCATCTGCACCATCCGTTCTGAGTTCTCACGGTGCAAGTGATACCACGTACGTAGACGTAGTCACAGCTCAAGAGAAATAGCTAGGTGCATTGCATGAATGCGTTTTCTGTCCGGGGTCCGGAAGCTACGTACGTTCGTGAGGCGGCCAACAAAACTATTCCATGCTTCTAGTCATGGTGTCATGCGGACCCAATAGATCTACGTACGTACCATATAACTCTACATCGTTTTCAGAGTGATATGATGTTTGATGCGTGTGAAGATCGATGCATATGCATGCATGGTACACCCTCGACCTTGCATGCAATGTGGTGAAACTTGCCACCGTACACTATCGTCACTTACCAACCTTCCTCACGACATCTCCTACGGGGCTGCTCAATTGCCCCGGATAAGCCGGATTTGAGCAGGTCCGGACAAAATCACGCCCCTGTGGGGCTGCTCATTTCTCGAATCTGTCCGCGTGGTGTCCGCGGCTGCTCAAACCTGGTCCAGATTTGAGCAGCCGCGGACACCACGCGGACGCCCACGGACGCGCACGCGCTCCCGCCTCTTGGCGGTCAAACTCCCCGGCCCCACCGGTCAGTGACCCGTCGACCATTGGCATCCCCCCACCAGGACATGGAGCGGCAGGAGGTGCGGCAGGCGATGGAGGTGGAGGAGGAGGACCGCGGCGAGGTCCCGGACTGGTTCATGCCACTAGTTGGCATGCGCTGGCAGTGGACCGGGCCAGCGGACGGGCCGCCGCCGCCGCCGCCGGAGCAGCCCCAGACTCCACCGCGCCGCCAGGGCTGCCCGCGCACCTCGTCCAGGACCCGGACTACGTCATCCTCGAGTAGTCCGGCGTAGAAGTCCGGCCACCGGCCGCCACTGGCTTATCCAGTGGCTAGTTTATATATGTTTTTTTTCTTTTTTTTAAGTGTTAAAACAATGGGCACTGTGGCCCCTACGCAATCTTGCCTCGTGTCCGACCTGAAATGAGCACCCCCGTAGGGTGCACCGGTTTCGACCCGTGTCCGCGCAGTGTCCGAGGCTGATCAAACGGACAAAATCCAGACCAAATCGGTCCGGAATTGAGCAGCCCCGTAGGAGATGTCCTCACTTGACTCGAGTATGGCAATCACAAGAAGCATCTCTAAAAGGATCAGTATAATACATACAATACAAGCACACATGCATGCGCCCATCCATTGGAGAAAGACAGCCACCAATTTGTACGTCCAACTTTTTCTTTTGAATGGTTACGTACGTCCAACTCAAACGAATAATAATACATATACAACTATAGAACGAGATATACAACTACGTACATAGCTAGCTGGCTGGTTCATGCACGTTCTCTCACTCGGCGCCTATATATGCGATGATTGATCGATCTGCTGCAATATCTAGTGGACTGCATCTGGATGATCATGTGCCCAAACTGTGGCCACAAAATCCCTTGATTTATATTTATAAAAGTATGTGGTCGTGATCGAGCATTCGCGAGACACCTGAGGAAAAGGTGATATATGTACGTGTACGTGTAATATGTATCCAGAATGTTAATGAGCGCTTTCAAAGTCAGCCAATTAATGTTTAGCTGTCCATCAGCTTAGGTGCTCTGGTCTAATCATCGACCAGGCCGGGTAGTTTCTTCTCTCTTTTTATATTTATTAAAGATCTACAGGCATGCATACAACAAAGATGTTTGTTGAGGAAGAGTTTGTGCTAACACCTGGCATGCATCCAACAAAGATCCAGCGTACGTACGTACGTGTGTGAAATGACTATTTTGTTTTTACCTGGGTTACGTGTGTGATATGAGTATATATACCACTACTTCATTCCGACAGAACGTATGCATGCTCTTGTGCGCAATGGTACAGTTGGACGTACAATATTGTTAACCATGCTCTTAGACGACACCGCAATTAATTGATCAAACCAGCAGCAATGTCACATGCAGCCGTACTTAACGTCTTCCGCGTACAAAGGCCCGAGCCTTTGCACTTGCACTTGCTAATATTCGATCACTATAGGCAGAGTCAGTAGTCACACACGCAGAGCAGAATCGAATCGCGGATCCCATCTTAATCATAAACAAGAACCTTAGCCTTGATGTTGCTATGCTTAGGTGATCATGTGCTTAGCCCTTGCTCTCTGCCTGCTCACAGTCACATGTCCCCATCTGGTTAATTAAGCATTAAGCAACATTTGTTAATTCAGGAGGAGGAGGAACGAACCGAAAGGTGCTAAATCACTTGTTAAGCTAGCTAGGTAGTACTGGGCCGGAGAGTATACATCTATATGCAGGAATATATAGAACAGAAAACAACGGCAAGCATGACGGAATCCAAAGCAAATACGGAGTACGTGCTAGCAAATGACAACGATGGAGGGAAACTAAAGCAAAATTGCAACGCGATGCACCTCATGCTAGCAGCTTGTGTCGATCTCCAAAACAAGTTCCCGCTAAGCACGGCTTTGTTCTGATTAAACCGTGGTATCTTCCACACCGATCGAGGAAGCTGCCATGTTCCATCGATCGATCACACACACGCTAGTTATAGGCTTTTGTTTAATTACCATTGTCGCACTTTAGCTAGTAGCTAGCTATGTAGTTACTCTAATTAACCAAGTGGTTAGAGAGCGCGACACGCATCATAGCGATCGATTAGAAATTTAGAATAGTGTTGTGTACGTACATATCAGGCCGCCGAATTGCTGGCTCGATACCAGGGAATTTTGTAGACATGAAAGAGGACGATATATAAGAGAGTGGAAGTTGATAATATATCAGAACATGGATGATGTCAGGAGCTAATTAACTTGAGGAGCTAATACTAGTGAACTAAACTGTGGGTTGGTTAACCGATCGTGAACTACCCACTGGAACAGTATAGGGGGCATGCAGCAGGGAATTAAGATGCGTGATCTGTTGAGGAACGACTGTCAGTGAACCTGTCATGCATGACGGAGACATGCACCAAACAAACAAGTCGCGCGCGCACACGGTCAACTTAATTAACAGCCGCCGCGTCAAAGCCTAGCTTCTCCCTGGATTTCCGAATAAGCTAGTGACGGTCCGGTCAATGCTAGCAACATATATGATGCAACATTGCAACGACTAGTCGATCGACGACCGATCCCTCTCTCTGTTTGTCAATTAGTTTCCGTGTCTGAAAGGTCCAAAACCTAAGTAATTGAGATCAGAACTAGTAATCAGACTATAGGCTTTCACAGGACCCCTATATATAGTAGCTCCTAGCTAATTAAGTTGCACACCTTCCTAGAGTAGAAATTAACAGGCCCCGGCCGGCCTCCTCGAAGCTGTGAATCGGCTTTTAGCTTCTTCTTTCCTGCGCTGTTGAGGCACAGTGGTGTTGCCGTGTTGCCGCCTTGCCGGTCGGCGCATCTGCAGATCCTGACGCGGAAAAGCCAAAGGTTTCGTCACAGCACAAAGCATATATCTCTAGGCTCTATATACGTACAGAGAGCTACTATCGAGCGTGATCTCGTTAATTTGACCCTTAAATCGTCGTCGCCATTCCAACATGAGTAGCATCTCGATGCACCCCAAGCAGAGAAGAGCGGCAGCAGCTGCTGCAATAGAAAGCGGCCGCGATCGATCGACCGACGAAATCGAGTTCCTTTTCCGTTGAAGCATGCAGCGTGAGATGTGCTTCCTTTTATGTAGTAGCTTGCTTTACAAAGAAAGTTGGGATTAGTAGTGCTAAGTGCACCTAGAGCGGAAAAGAACTCTACACCTGTCTCTGTATGACCGACAGTAACAGCTACTGTAGCTAGCTGCTGGCCACGGAAAAGAACAGGTAGCGGCATTCTCGATCGCTCATTACCGCCCAGGTTGATCGATGCAACAAAGCCCAGACCGATCGATGTACATGTAGCCGCGTTCAATTCCCCTGTCCCGTCACTACCCAACCCACATGTTTTCCTTAAGTGCTCTTGACCCCAAATTATAAACCCACCCACGACAGGCCCTAAGATTTGACCAACTGTTTAATCCATCGGGAAAGCAGTCAAATTTCGGTAGTGTCATGCCTAACTGCTAGTGGCCTCCAAGACAAGTCACCACAAAGAAGCTGCTAGTGGCCTCCTACTTGTACCCTGATTAAGAAAGAGCTCACAGGTTGACACTTTTTTTTTAAGGCAGGTTGACACTTTGTTTAGTGACTATATATATAAAGCTAGCTTCCCCATAAAAAGCAAGCGGTCACTGCCAACGAACACGAGTGGCACACGGAAGGTGTCTTTATAAAATTCAGTGTTAGTCGCAAGTAGCAAATATACATACTTAACCAATTGACAGCGCAGCTGGAGAAATTTAACGACAGAAAATTTTGCCACCATGCACTGACTGAATCTACTTAGAGCGGTGACCGTGTGTCTGATCAATTATGTCTATGGTGATATGGTTTTAAGTTTAAGAAATCTCGGGAAAATATCCTAAAATATAGATGGTGATATGATTTTGAAGTGTTCAGATCGAGAATTGTTATACTCTAAACTTGGTGAAAATGACAAATGGGCAGATGTGGGTGGTGAACAGACACGGTTAAACAAACATGAAATTTTTGCTAGATTTCTCTTTTTTCTGTAGCCTATAATAAAATGAAATTAGGATTGAAAAATTGTACACTAGTAGATTTTGACATTAAATGTTCTAGATATTATAATATGGACCACATATAGAGCAAAATTATCAATATACACAATAAATACATCCATATATATACATATCCAAAAAGCTTAAACATTTTATAATATAGAACAGAGGGAGCACCTTTTTTTTGGAAAGAATATTTCCACATATTTTAATAATGTCTATGTGATTTTTAAGTTTTACAAATCTCAGGAAAATATCCTAAATGTAGATGGTGATATGATTTAAAGTGTTCAGCTAAAAAAAATCTAAACTTGGTAAAAATGTCAAATGTGTTGATCCGGGTGGTGAACAGACACGGTTAAAAAAAATGAATTTTTGCTAGATTTCTCTTTATTATTGGGCATGTAGTATTAGGGTTGGAAATTATACACGGGTACATCTCGACACATTATATGTTTTATAATACTATGAAACAGAGGGAGTACTAATTTTTTTAAGAGAATATTTCCACATATTTGTAAGACCTGAAATTGACCTCCAACCACGATTTCTCCGATCCATTTGACCGAGCGTTCAAAAGAGAGATCAAAACCAACCAATAAATACGTAATATATTTAAGTATATCTTGCAATAGATGCACGATATGGGGGTGCACTGTTGGGGCATCAGGCATTACACCACACACACTGGATGCAAATGATACGATGCCATATTGCGATCGAGATATGGGGGTTGCGCATGTGCAGAAATCAGAATGCAATTGAAAAATGGAGACGCCGCTGTCTGCTTGCTTTTTTCCGCCATACTTGCATTGACTTGGACTCGGCCCAGTGTAACGAGCGAAAAGCGACGGAGCTAGACAGCTCCAAAACAAGTTGTTTTTTGTGGATTTCTGTGGTTAGGAATAGAGGTCTTTAAAATATTAGAGATTGATACTTGTTTCTGTACCCCCCAATCGTTCTGTGTCTTTCTTTCTATCGTGTGGCGGAAGTTATATTATTATTGAATTTCCAGAGATTACGGGATTTAAGTTTTGGAGTTTACCGAGTGAAGATTAAACATAGTTTGTTTGGAGAGTGAAAAAGGAACGTTCATTTCAAATTTGTGGACTGATTTCAAAACGATATTTTACTGCACCTAGGTGTTCCTTGGCCGGGCCTGATAAAGCCCGACATGAAAAGCTAAGGCCAATCCCGACGCGGCCCGAAACATTAAAATGATGTCGTCTTTTGTATGCAACAAATTATTTTTCTAAATAGTTCATACAAAATATATGTTATTTTTCCCTTGCATATGGGAAAGCATGATTTCTAGGCCTTGTTCGGCCTTTTGGAATAGGCTTTAGGCCAAAAAGTTGAGCCTGAGCTAGGCTCGGTCGGGCGAGGTTTGGGTTCAGACCGTCGGGCTAGGCCGGTGATGTCCATGTCTAGTTCCTATCACGTTTGAATACATGTTTGTTTACCGTTAAAGTATTTAGTTCAAAAATAGCGATTCAAATTAGAGAGTCAGGAAAATAGCAAAATAAACCTATTGTAGCCATGTTTAAATGGGCTCATTAGTTTTCAGTAGTATTATAATTACATGGTCCATCTCAAATGTGACAGTCTTAATTGCTTGTATAAAAAAGTAAGTATATAGTGAATATTTGGTGTCTTTGTCAGATTTTTTGAGAAATGTATATAAACGATATGTCTGGAGTAGTTTTTATCTTCCAATTCCGTCTATACTACTCATTTCCACTATTGGCACTACTCATTCACATTAATTTGTACTATAATTTAACATAATCAATAAGATCCAAAAAAGAAAGATTAGAAATATAGAAAATATTTAAAATAAGATAAGATACACTACCATAAATGGTAATCTTAAAAACACTAAACTATACCATTTCGAATATATCGATATTATATATGGCCGACCCTATCCTAGAAGCTACTATCTCAACATCATTTACGACGAGACTAGTGAAATTTATGTGAAGCTTTCGATCTATCACACCTTAGAGATGTATTGTAAGCCTTCCGATAGACTGAGTATGCTTGTAAAGTTGTCGCAAGCAATTATAATGTTTTTTGTAATGAACAAGTCAGCGCTCCTATCGGTTTTTAGAGAAGATATATTCATTATGTATTTAGTCCTAGTCATTTTTTTTAACATGGTTATCACCTCTATCTCCACTATAAATTTGCAGCTCTCAATTTGCCGTTTTCGATTATTATTAATTTGTACCTCCTATTTCTAACTCCACTATTTGTTTCGAGTCCTCGTTAATTTGTACTAGTACATATTGACCATAGCACAAATTGATATGCTGGTCATATAGAAAGAGTCATATAAAATGCAAAGAAAAACCTACGCACACTTGCAATTTAGAATAGCATACTGTTGTGTTGTAATAGTAGGCACTTGCAATCTTAAAAACCTTATTAAACCTCGTCGGCGTCACTGCTTTCTGGCTCCTCTCTAGCCCACGCCAGCACCCCGAAGAAACTATGGTTTGGAACATTACTTTTGCGGACGCATCATAAGACGAGAGAGGTAATACATGACTTGTCTCCTTGAAACTCCATGAATGAAAAGTCAAATAAAACATGTTACTACCTAATAATCCGTCAATCTTTATCCGTCGACCATTATTCGCCAGAGAAATAGTCTATCTATGATCAAACATGAAATAAAACAAAAGTAAAACTACTCCTGGTGTTTGATCGTAAGAAAAAAAGGTCCGATGTGATAATATAGTGATGGAGGAAAAAGAAAGGTGAAGAGCGGGCAGGCAGGCAAGTATTCCTGGTGTTTTTACCTCCTCCTCCTCCTCCTCCTACTACTAGGATAGGAATAGGAATTAATCCGTTTGGCAACCGATGGATCCCAGAGATGACGGTCCCCCAATCCCTATCCCTCTGCTTTTTATTACTACTCCGCCTCCGCCTCCGCCACTCTACTCCACTTTTTGGTGGATGGTTGGTTGGCTCCCTTCTCCAGATTAGCGCGAGCGAGGCGAGAAGTAGTACCGTCTGTCGCTCGCTACAGGAGAGAGAGAGAGAGAGAGAGAGAGAGCGGTGGCAGGACGCCAGCGTCAGGGCAGAGCAGAGCAGTGGGCGCGCCATCAAAGGACGGACGGGAGCCGCTGCCGCCGCCCGAGATCCCACTACAAGCGAGATCCGGCCCCGGCGAACCGCCGTCCGCCGTTACCCACCGGATTCACCGCCGGTCGGCCTCGTGGCGCGGTGAGAGCGGCCTTCAGCGCGCGTCCATGGGCCCTCCTCTCGGCGCGGGAGGTGGGGACGACGACGAGGAGTTCTTCGACTCCAGGGAGGTCATGTCCCCGGCCTCCTCCGTGGCCTCGCCGTCGACCTCGGCCCGCCACGACGACTGCCCCGCCGCGCTGCTCGACGTCTGGGCCGCCGACCCCTGCAGCGTCCAGGAGCGCCGCCAGAGGTTCGCCCGCCTCCTGGATCCCGCCCCCGCCAGCCTCGTCTCGGACGACGACCCGAGCCCCCGCGAGGAGATCCTCGTCCCGAGCAGCAGCCCCGGCGCCACCGCGGTCTCGGACGGCCCTTTCCGTCAGGAGGAGGAGGAGGCCGGAGCGCCGAGTCCCCGCGCCGGCGCCGAGGGCGACGACGAGGCGGCGCTCCCGCAGTGCGTGTTCCGGAACCTGGACGACGGCGCGGTGTTCGTGGTCCACGAGGTGGGCCAGGACGGCACCTTCCGGAGCGTCCGCGACCAGCGCTCCAACACGACGCTCACCGCCGCCGAGTTCGAGCGGACCATCTCCGGCTCCTCGCCCTTCATCCGGGACCTCATGCGCCGCTCCTCCCCCTCCCCCTCCACCCCGGACAATCCGCCCTCCGCCGCTCGGCGTCGGCGTCGGAGAAACCGGCGCAGGTTCGGGTGGCTGCGCAGGCTGGGCATGGGCGCCTGCGTGCCGGACAACACCGCGGAGGACGACGACGAGTCGGCCAACGCCTCGCCGTCCTCCAGCTCCTGCCGGAGCTGCAAGGCCGCCGCCGGGAGGGGGAAGGTTGACAGGGTCAAGGTGAGGCACTACAGGAAGCGGTCCAAGGAGCTGTCGGCGGTGTACAGGGGCCAGGAGATCAAGGCGCACAGGGGCGCCATTCTGGCCATGAGGTTCAGCTGCGACGGGCAGTACCTGGCCACCGGGGGCGACGACGGGGTGGTGCGGGTGTGGCGGGTGGTGGAGGGCGAGAGGCCTGGTGAGGTCGACTTCGCCGAGGACGATCCTTCCTGCGTCTTCTTCACCGTCAACGAGAACTCTGAGCTGGCCCCTGTTAACTCCAGCGATGGGAGTAAGAGCAAGCAGGGCAAGGGTTCAATTTCAAAGGGGGCCGCGGATCCGGCCTGTGTCGTCATCCCTCACCGGACGTTTGCGTTGTCTCAGGTGCCTGTTCATGAATTCTATGGGCACGACGATGTCATCTTGGATCTTTCATGGTCGAAAAATGGGGTGAGTGGCAGTTCAAAATTCTGTTATTCCCATGTACCTGTAGAAATGATCAATTGATCTTATATGCTCATCTAAATATATTTACCATCACTTGTCTTATGCAGGGCCTGCTTTCGGCTTCTATGGATAAAACTGTTCGATTGTGGCAGGTCGGGTGCGATAGTTGTATCAAGGTTTTCTCCCACACGAACTACGGTAAACCCTTTCCCCACATGAACTGCTGCATTTCGCAACCTGCTTCTCCTCACCATCTGATACTAACATAGAGTCCCTTCATCTATTAAAATGCAGTGACGTGCGTTCAGTTTCAGCCTACGAGTGACAATTATTTTATCAGTGGCTGTATCGATGGATTGGTCCGCATTTGGGATGTGCGTAAATGCCTAGTTGTAGACTGGGCTAACACCAAAGAGATAGTAACTGCAGTTTGTTACCGGCCCGATGGAAAGGTTCGTCCAAATATCCTTATATTTATTCGTTTTTACCAAGTGGTGATCATCTGTAGATCTACTCAAACATTTACATTTCTTCTGCTGGCTTCATTCAGGGTGCAGTGGTTGGGACCATAACAGGAAATTGCCGCTACTATGACGCATCAGGTAATCATGACTTATCTTGTTTGTGAGATCTGGTTTATGTATATGTACTTTCTGATGATTGGCAAACTAATGATTTTGGAAACAGTGGCTTCAGTTAACATCCTCTTTTGTTTGTTAATATGTCGATATCGTTTGCTTTCGTGAGGACGTCCTAGATGTATATGCAAAATAGTAATGATAGGGATATCTCCTTTTGTCCTCAGTATGAGAAGAGGGAAATGAGGATTATTGCTATCCTCTAGTTGCTACTCAACATGTCCCAGAATTGTCTGTGCCTATGGATTGACTGTATTCTGCAGTTATGTTGTAGTTTAACCTACGTAGAAAGAATAAGACAATGCTCAGAGAGTTTTCAGTAGGTGGTTTTGGTACCATGAGTTTTGTGTAAATAGCTTCTACTGGACCCTTTGAGTGCAAACTGTTTGTAGGATTTATCTCTCTTCTTCGTCCCCATAATATTCAAAATTGTCCCATGATGAAGATTGAATATAGGCATCCGATAGTTGGAAAATTAGCTGGGAAACTAAGGAACTAGTTCTTGTACATTTGATAGTGAATTGGTGGCATGTGCTGTTGACAATATATTACTGCTTAGTATGATCATTGGCAAATCAGTGAAATGCAACAGTGGCTTGTTTCCCCCCGCAAGAATAACTTCTGAGATGAAACTTGAAAATCTTATCGTTTCTCTATATTAAATTGGGTATTCCTGTATTGTCCATTAGTGCACAGTTGCAAAGTATTTTTTGGTAAAGTATAATCCCAGGATTTTTTATGCTCCTTTGGAGTAATCATGTTCTCCTGCTTATATAGATCTTGAAAAAGTTACTAAATCATTACTCATTTAGTAACTCAGTGTTTAGGATATCTGGAAAAGGCAGTATAACAGAAATAGTTAAACTTGCTTTGGGCCTGTCGTGAGGATATCATTGTATGAAGCATGCTGTTGACCAAGTTGATTTTGTGGAACAAAAGAATCTTGATTTCTGTCTCTAATGTGGTTCAGTATGCTGAAGTGTACTGTTTGTGAAATCATAATAATATCCAACTTCTAATTATTTTCTTTGTTGTACACAGAAAATCATCTAGAACTGGAATCTCAAGTCCCTCTGAATGGCAGAAAGAAGTCTCCACTTAAAAGAATAGTTGGCTTCCAGGTAGTCTTGAAATCTGTTACTGCACAGGAGATTTTGTTTTAAAACATAGTTGGAACCTAGTACTTCCTATGACAAGTGATTCTTACATTGCCTTTTCTTCAAAACTTGTCTTGACAGTACTGCCCATCTGATCCGAAGAAATTGATGGTAACATCTGGCGACTCACAAGTTCGCATTCTTGATGGGGTTCATGTAATTTCCAACTATAAAGGTACTGGCACCCTCTTTTAATCTCTAGTTTAATTTCAAAGTATTCTGTGACCCTTAATTTCTCATTTCTCTCCCCCATTCTCAGGATTACAAAGTTCAAGCCAAGTAGCTGCATCATTTACCCCAGATGGAGATCACATTATCTCCGCCAGCGACGACTCCCGCATATATATGTGGAACTATGCGAACCAACTTGCCCCACTCACAAGCCGTGTGAAGAGCGTGTGGTCATATGAACGTTTCTTCTGCAACGACGTGTCCATTGCGATACCGTGGAACGCCTCACAGTCAAGGAACTCTATTTCACTGGCCTGCAACATTCCTTCTCTACGGCAAGAAGTCGCCGAAGACTTCTGCGACATACAGGACAGCACGTCACGGTGCCATACCGAAGAGTCCCTGGATGGTGACAACGTGTATCGGTTACCATCTGGCAGTTTCACTCTCAGCAGGGCGTTCTTTGCGGAGTCTGCTCCAAGGGGATCAGCTACATGGCCAGAGGAGCAGCTGCCATCCAATTCAGCGACGACGACATCTATGTTGCGTAAATCTCAGTACAAGTTCCTGAAGGCGTCTTGCCAGAATGCTGCCACACATGCCTGGGGCCAGGTCATAGTCAGTGCAAGCTGGGATGGACACATCAGGTCATTCCAGAACTACGGGTTGCCAGTGCAAGTTTGACATTGTACAAGACATGCATCTCAACAACATTGCTCCATCAGTGGCAATGTCACCTCACAAGTTCATGACAGCGGATGGGTTTGATGCCTGGAGAAGCCTGGAGCTGATGCTCGTCCTGAAATACTAGTATTACAGTACAAAACGTCACATGGCTGGTTCTTGTGCTAACATGCTTGTGGACCATAAGTTGTATGTAGAGTCCGGTGGTCCTCCAAGATCTCGCCAGCGTCGACGCAACTGTAGCAGGCCCACCGGGAAGATGGGTCGCCTTCGCCTCCAAGAATTATGCAATCCATCCATGTGGGGTCTGGGCACCATCACTTGGATGTTGTTTCTTTCGACTCCTTTTGGGAGTCCTCCGTAAATATATAGTAGAGAGGATGAACATATGTTTTTGCCAATTTGGAACTCCCCTTGTCCCCGGTCGACGGTGGGCAGGCGGGGAGCTAGAATTCGCCGCTGGGTAGGATGATTTAGCGGCCTGGGGTGCACATATTCGATTCATTTCATTTGTTCTTACATTTCACCACCCATTCATGGATGGCCTGGTGCTGTGAGTTAATGTGTGAACTGTGTACATTGATGCCTCCGTTTCTGTGTGCCTGATGGTGGTTGTTGTGGTAGACACAGTCAGGTGGGTGCGGCTGGCCTGGCAATGGCATTGTGGGTGTAGGTGGACCTGGGTACAGAGCCGGGGCTCACCCTCTAGATAGGTATGGTGCAGTTGCAGTTGGCTCTGATGGGCTCCCTAACTCCAGGGACCATCCCAGGCCTGGCTATGTATGGGACGACTCATCTCTCCCTCACTCACTCATGCCTGTCTCAACGCCTTTTACCTCCTGCAAAGTCATGTCCCTTCTCACTAAGATCCCTCAATTATTTGCCATGATGTTATTCTGATGAGGAAGGTGAAACTGCCCTGTCAAGTTACAACTACTTTTCTTCTAGGCTGTGATGTTTACACTTCGGAAAGCTCTTCTTGACCCCCAGTTGGGAAGCAATATGAGCATGTTCACTCGGCGCCCCCATATCTCGTCCGGATTGCCGTCGTTGTTGGGGGCATTCGAGTGAAATGGTGCCTATGGGGGTGGCCTCTCCCCCCACGCAGCCCCTAAATGCTCTCCCCACTTCTTCTTTTTTTTGCAATTTCACATTCTGAAAATGAAAGTAACATAAACAAGGCCATCAAAACCTCGGGTACACAAATTTAAATTCTAGGCCATCACAAAACAGAGGCACGACGCATGAAAGAAAGATCTGGCGGTGTCACGGTAGGTGGCGCGGAGGAAATCGTCGTCGAGTAAGGTTTCATTTCTATGAAATGGAGTCGGGGGTGTCGGCCCTGTTTGTCTAAAAAAAAAATCGTCGTCGAGGCAGTCGCTGGTCTCATCATTGTTGTCGCCGAGGATGTCGCTGTGGGTGCCGCCACTTGGGGCCATGGGTGTCATCCTGGGTGTCGCCGTGGGCGCCTAGAATGTCGTGGTGAAGGGTGGTGCACGCGCCATTTCTTGGAAGATCGCCACATGTCGTCTTCACGGTAAGGATTATGAAATTGTCCCTCCTTTTCTTCACGGTGACCTTGGACTTCTTGAGCTGGAACTTATTGCCGGTCTTCTCCATCAGCGTCGCCCACCTTCCATCATTGGCGGCAAACCTCTTGTTGGCATTCTTGGAGACATCAACGATGACTTGTCAATGGATGTGTGCATCCTCATCTAGCGTGCTACCCGTTGCCTTCTTCGCCTTCTAATTTGATGGTTCGGGTGCCTACGACAGAGCCATGGTGACGAGGGCGGTGAGGGGGGCGAAGACAAGGGCATGTAGAAAGGAAAAATGGCGGGGACGGTGGATTTAACAGGAACAAGGGCGTGCGGAAAGGAAAAATGGCCAAGACGATTGATATGGCGGGGTTTTGGTGCGCCAATGACAGGGCCAGTCCCCGCGCCCGACATCTCGTCCGACGTTACCAAGCACTCCCCAAGGCGCGGGGTGCGCTGATAGCACCGACGAAGAAACGGTCTTTCCCGGACGAAATCAGACTATGGGGCGCGCCTAGACACCGGAAAAAAATGATTTTCTTTATAAAATAAGAATTTTTCACCACATTCGTATCCCTAAAAAGTTTAAAATGTGTTGTGACACCATGGGCGCATGCTGGTTTTAAATCTTCTAGCTCCTCCGCTCTATGCACCGTTTTTCGTCCGGCGCCCGCTCACATGGCTATGGCATCTTTGGGGCGACGAGTGGAGATGCTCTGATACAATTTTGGGTGACCATCATCAAGCCGCTCCCCATTGTGTGAAATTTCATAAAAATAACCTTTTGGACAAAGTTCAGAAAAAATAACCTCTTTTTAAAACTATTTTGAAATCTAACCCTTTTTGGTAGCGCCCAACGATGCGGGCGCTACCCTCTGTGTGGTAGCGCCACAGCCTCCGTCGCTACCCTGTAGAACCCTCATTTCATGCTATCGCGAGCACGTCGAAAACGGCTAAGTCAAACAGGGTAGCGTCATGGGGCTTGGAGCTACTCTCATAAGGGTAGCGCTACCCTCCGAAGAGTTAGATTTCAAAATAGTTTTGAAAATGGGTTTTTTTGCTAAACTTTGGCCAAAGGGTTATTTTTGTGAAATTTCACCCCCATTGGTCCCGTCCGTCAGATGTGTGCAGTGAGCTAAAAGCAGCGGCGCTCAGAGCATGGCCACGGTGATGGGCGTAGCGCTGCCGGCTTCCTGAAGTACGCACTCCCCTTTCCCGTTTCATGTCAGCTCATCCACTGCCCAACAGCTGCAGTGCGCGCGCCATGTCAGTCAGGAGATGATGGACGACGGCCGGCGCCCATGCGGCGGCACACTGCACGGTCGTCGCCGATCTCGATGCGGCATCCTTGCCTCTTTTCGCCCAACATGGAACCCAGCTTGGACGGATGCCATTGTCTGGTGAAAGGACGGACGGATGGATTCAGAGCGTGAATATCCTGGACTCTCCGATGATGCCTCCTGTCGGACAAAGGTTGGCAAGAACAGAAGCAGCAGCAGCTGTAATTTCTTCTGAAACTCAGCACCTAGCCATTAAGTTTTTGTCTCGAGTTAGGGGATAATGAGCAAGCAAGTCGACGTCTTTCGGGTGAGAAGTCGCAGCCAAGGTGGCCCAACGGCGACGTCTCACGTGCCCCGCCACGGCGCTACGCCGGCGCCCGACGACCGTGTACCTGGCCGCCGGCGTCGCTGCCGGCCGGGATGGTGATGGGTCAGTGGCAGTGCAGCTCGCGTGTCTGCTTGGCAAGTGATGGGTTGAGGCATGTGTGGCGCGTGGCGCGTGTCCGGTTACGATGCGGGGTGTGACGAGCCATGCATGCCATGAAGGACCCCCATGCAGCTCTACTACATTCTTGCAGCATTTCACTGTCGAAAAGACATGTAAGAAACTGCGTAAAAATGCATGAAAACTATTCACAAACATGTGTGATGTGTCCTCTCTCACTCACGGCCTGACGAGTGACAGAAGCCCAATGGTTCCGCAGTGATATCTGCAGGTGTGGGTTACAGTGCTATGCTATCGTATGGCATGACGTTCATGGGAGGAATTTACACCAGGCAGCATAGTGTAAGTAAAAGGCATGGCGAGCTGAGCTAGGAGAGCTGTATGTTGCGGATAACACAACTGTTGAGCTCTGCGATGTGCCATCCTTCCCTTTTGCGGGATTCCTGCAGTAGAGTCAGGTCATCTCTGATGGTCGTCGCCGGCTCGTGGCCGCGTCGGGCCATACACAGTCACACATGCTCGTCTGGTCGCGCGCAAACCTGAATCGAAATCATCTATGATAGTAGAATGAATTCGGGGTAGTTTCAAATTGCTCTCCCTTTTTCTTCTTCTTTGGGTGCCGAGTTCAGTTCAAGCAAACATTGATTCAGATAAATTAATAATTTCCAAACAAATTTTACCCTCGTGGTAATTAGAGCACTAAGGTTTTGCAATTGACAATCTCCTCTCCAAATTTGCGAACATATCGTTGGGAGAGAGGCACGATTATGGAAAGAAGACCCAGCAAAGGCAAGTTCATATTTTTGGAATACCCATGGGAGTCGATGTTGTCCATCCACCAATCTTCGAAGAACACTGAACACCTCACCATTGCCATGCCTATATGAAGTCCTAACCAAACTTGATTGTCCCTGAAATCAGAGACTAGTGAACCTACGCTGGCTCAAACAGAAGATGTGTCACTGATTCCTTGCACAGTTCCACTTGCTTGCAAATGGGGAAAAGGACTCGTGGTCATCCTTGGCATTCAAGCAGGCTCACCCTCTGAATCCTATTATGAATACCTAGCCAAGCAAACAATTTTCATTTCGGAGATGCCCAAATCTTCCAAACTATATGATCCATAGAATTTGCCATGAGATCCGCAAAGATGGGCATTGTGGGGCCGTCTAGGGACTGTCGTTTGGCCAATTCGAACGGTTGATGTCAGGCAATCAGTTAGATGAACTTGGACAAGTCTCTCATAAAGCGTGGCAAATTGTTAATGTGCGCCAAAGTGCGACCATTTTTTTAAAATGAGGGCTTGCCTATTTTATTGATTAGGGAGAATGAGAGTTTTAGAAGAGAAAAAGTATAGGCCGAAACCAACACCTTTCAATAGCACTGAAAGTCTGAAACATGTGCGCTAAGGAAATAAAAACAACAACAAATCATGGGAATATTACTCTTGAGAGATGAAGTTCACCAAACATTTTAGCTGCAGCAACAATCACCATATTGTGTATACATGCAGTTAACATCGATGATGATACAATACTAAATAACCACACATATAATTTCACATTAAAAGTGTCTCTTATGTAACCTCGGCGACGTTAAGTCATTCACATGTGGGGTCTCTCATCTAATAGGAGAGTTAACAATCTAAGTGCATATTTGGTAGCTCAGTTCTCAGTGTTTTGAAGACACTATGATTTTTTTAAATACCGGGTTTTCAAGTACTTTGGGGTGTTTGATACCATTGAATACTATAGTTTCGTAAATTATAGTATCACCGGTACCGTGATATTTTTGGATCATTCAAGAAGGAGGCGAGACCTTCCTTTTCACAAATTGGAAAAAATAGCAGTTTTATGGCCACGCAT
Organism: Poa annua; assembly: GCA_026929855.1. NCBI lineage: Eukaryota > Viridiplantae > Streptophyta > Magnoliopsida > Poales > Poaceae > Poa > Poa annua. The sequence goes on along the minus strand of CM049427.1, from coordinate 263,301,097 downwards.
ATGAATACATTTTTGATAAAAATCTTTTAAATTTTTTTTTGATAAAAAACTTTGCTTCCAAACGGAGTAAAAAGGCAGAGTAAACCCGTTCGGTTGACTGACCCGCAGGCCCCACTGGACATCGCCCGGACGATCCTAGCCGTTCATCCGGGCCATCTCCGGTCCATGTTCCCTCAGCAAGCAACATCCAGCGGAGGCGACAGGACACGAGCGGCGTCCGGCGACAAGACGAGATGGCCGGCGGTGGCGCTGCCGCGTCGGCGCTCTCGAGCCCCTGGAGGGCGCTGCTGCAGAGAGCGCTGGACGCCAACGCCCACCTCAAGCACTCCACCTTCTTCCAGCTCGTACGCTCCGATCCCCCCGCATTTCACTCCCCTTTTGTTGTTTGGGGGAAAACTAGATGCCCTAACGATGGATCGTTTCAGGCCACGGTGGGCAGCGGCGGCAGGCCTTCGAACCGGACCGTCGTGTTCAGGTGCTCGCCCTCCCTTGCGTAATCCCCTGTCTGTCTTCCGCCTCCACTTATTACCGTGTTCTGATGCTCAATTTTGGTCGTGTTAGGGGGTTCCAAGAACTCTGTGACAAGATTCATATCAATACCGATGCTCGGAGTAACAAGGTCGCCTCTTTCCCTGTGGTTTCTAACCTGGTCTTTATTACATTAATTCTTTCTTGCTGCTCACTGATTCCATTTCTTTTGATGTGTGGATTGCGAACGAACAGATCAGTGAGATCAAAGAATGGCCCCTCGGTGAGGTAGGATGTAAAGACCTTCAGCACAATTATCCATCACCATTTTTTGTAAGCATTGTAATGCCAAGTTCCTGTACAGAGAATCCTGACTTGAATTCTTGCAGATATGCTGGTATTTCACTGATTCGTGGGAGCAATTTCGTATCAGTGGTATCATAGATGTCATCGATGGTTCGAGCTCGGACCCTGTCAAGCTCCAGGTTAGAGCTGAACAGAGTCTTCCCTATGCTCTATCATCCGTAGTGAAGATGTGTTAGAAATTGAAGGAGAGCTGTAATGGAAGGTTTGGTTATGGGCAAACTAGTAACTGCTATAGTAGTTCAGTTTTTTGTATCTTTTTCACACAGATAGTTTTTTCCAAGCGGGCTTCTAACACCTTTCCATTAATAGAACGGAAAGAACAGGTTCATTACAACTGAAGTAAATGAAAGGGGAAGGAATTTCACACATAGAGTTAGCTTGCCTCATCGACAGCAACAGTTTAACCTTGTATTGATGTGTCCATGACTTTCATGTTTCAAAGATTTTGTTGATTTCCAGAAGCGGCACCTGTTGCATATATAAGTAGAACACTTTTATAGTACATGCTCAATATTGGTTGTTTCTTCACACAGCAGCGAGAGATAGCCTGGTTTGCCAGCTCCGTGAAGTCGAGATTGCAATACCTAGGACCATGTCCAGGGATTCCCATCGCAGATGACGATCACATTAAGGATGTAAATCTTGACCCATCAGCTGGCCCAGTTGATGCCTATTGTCTGCTGACACTTGATCCAGAAAAGGTTAGCTTAGGTGCCTGGGTTTCCAACTATTCTTGTGCTTGCATGCTCACATTTTCTTACCGCTATCTACATGTATTTTGCAATGCAGAGTCAGTATACTATTTTTAAAATTAAAGTTACAGATTCATATGCCCCTATAGTATTTCTTAGTACTCTTGGTTCTTTCGTATACTCAGGTTGACTATGTGAACCTGAAAAGTAACCAGAGGTTGATGTTCACAAGAACCCAGGAAGGAGATGAGTCCAGTCATTGGATGGCTGAGAAAGTTAGCCCATGATGGTGTTCTTTTTATGAAGTTAGCCCAGTCATTGGATGGCAAGGAACTGTCTTCATTCTTCGGTATCTTTCTAGCTTGTCAAAATGTATTTTTCAGATGAGCATCCGTGCTGGAGAGTTGAGCCATTTTATTTATCTTCATTGCAGTCGTTTGTGAACATGAAAGATGGATATAATTAATATTAATGTTCACTGCTAAAGGTTTTTCTTTTCTTTCTAAGATGCTTGCTTAGCCTGTTTTTCTTGTAACCCCCGTCCTAAGTTTGCGCAGGAGCAACTCTGGACATGTTAAGAATATGTGCTCAATATAAATTACATTCAATTATCAACATTGTTTTTTTTGTACAAGCAGGACCGGGGCCTGCTATTTCTGTTAACCATTGGCACTAAGCTGTTCAATATCTGACACTAGTTAATATATTGATTTTTCGTCGATTATTGGACGAATCAACCTGTCATGTGTGCATTATTACTGTAATTACGTTAGTATCTCACACACATAAAACACAAGATCACATGGAAATCTACAAGCATCAAGACCCGTGATATACAACGGAGTAAATGTAAATCTGGTTGTTTTGTTTGGCTACCGTGAGATACAAGGAAGCTATATTCATGGTGATTGCCTTTAATTATACGGAATTAATGGTGAGATTACATATAAAAAAAACGTATCTCGATCGTAACGTCTCTACATCTCATTTTGGACTTTATATTGGTTCCTGGCTCGCATATCCTTGCACACATGATATACACCGGAGTGTGCACGTACGCCGGCTGATCGACAACCTGGTTGAAGTGACGTCGTCATCCTCTTGCTCCTCCTGTTTTTGATCTTGGGAGGCGGGAGCAAGAGGATGAGACGTGATTCCACCAGGTGTCGATCCATGCCCACATGATCGGAGAGATGGATGCCCTAGTATGCTTAGCAAGTCAGCATCCATCCTTGGCCAGGTCGTCTTCATTTCTCCGTCCGTTTCTCCGTTGGAAGTGCCCGACGAGGTTGGATGGACCTTGGTCTTCCTCGCCGACGGCGACCTGCTCCACTTCTGTCAGAACACGCTATATTCACGGTAAGCAACTTTCGGCTAAGTTTGTGGGCCTCATGGGCACAAGGCCCTTACAACGCCCAGCCGGGTAGGAGCATGGTGGAGTGGGGTCGGTGCTATCTGCCGCTTTGAGCGGGACGTACGGTCACTGGATTGGGCCCATTTAGCTCAGCAAGCTGTTAAATTCATATATTTTTTAACTGCATGCATGATTCTGGTCCGTACGGTTTAAAAGGGACATTTGTATTCCTACTCCTAGCTTTGAGTGGGCAAATGCAAAGAAGCATATCGATAGTGTGATGGCAAGAGGACAGATTATGTTATAGGTTGTTATTGTGTTTAGATTAATTTTAAAACAGAGGCAAAATATGTGTATTCGTTAACAAAAATAGGAGTATTGTCCGGTTAATTAGTGAGGAAGCGGGTCAAAACCAACACAAATACACTCTTCAAGGCGACGCCCTTGAGATGGGGAGCGACGGAAGATCAAAGCCATCGTCTGATCGTACGCCGTGGGATCTTAGCCTTGACCTAGAGCGGGGAATTTAGAGATCTGAAGTCAAAGCACAATATTTTGGCGTGTCACGTCGATCACCAGTATGCAGATCCACACTTTTATTATTTTCGTGTAGTGTAAATATGAAGTGTTTAAAGTTAATATTTTATATGTTTGTGATATAAAATACTAATGGCGAAGAGGGGCATCCTGCATAGGGACTGTCCTATATATACAACGTCATAGGAGAAAAGTAGTGATATCACACAGCTAATTGTGCGTGAACAAACACAGCAGCATTATATCACACTCTTAGAGTGCACTATACACTCATCCGGTTGTCGTACTATGTAGATCTGATCCCCTAAACTGTCTTCTCCATACGTATCCTGGTTACGGTGCCATGTCCACAAGGCATATGTCGAGTTCACAATCTGTATGAGAAGGAGAGAGGTTCAAGTATGCATTCATAGATTTCAAAAAAAAAATGCATTCATATATATACATTCCTTCCGAAACAACAACTGATGATGACACCACGATGGTGACATAACTTAATGTAACTTAATTACCTCCAAAATCCCATGGCCGAAACTACTTTCCCGGAACGCGCTCCATTCGGGCTGTCTCTCCCAGCAAAATCTCCCCTTGGCAGGACCAGAAGTGAAGTTTAGATGGCAAACTCCACCAAATTCAGGGTGGTTGTCACCCGGAGAGGGACACTTTCCATGGTCATCCGCGTGATCGATGTCGATTCTCTCGATGTTACCACCGTCTCCGATCGTAATGTAGACCGGTCCACAAGTGTCGAGAGTGTAGTTGAATACCCGATTCATCCGCTCATACGCGTGTACCTTGAGCAAACAATTTAATTCAGAATGAAGTAAATAAAAAATTGACTTGAATAAACACCAATAATCATGTGGAGAGCTCTGTGTTACTTAAAACATCGAGGAAAATTCTGAAACGTTTTTGTGGATTGTAATTTCTCATGGGTCTGGCGATTCGGATGAAACTTGTTTGTGTTTAGTGATTTGATGTTATGCTTATTGATAAAAAAATCCAGACATACTGGTCCAACTTTACAGCATTTGACTTAAAAAGGTAACTTGTAGTACTACATTTAAGTATAGAGGGATTATTAAAAAACATGACAACTACTTTTGAACAACTTAAATAGTTGATTTAGAAGGCCCGATAGCTAATACTTTGGTGGGACATATAAACTTGAGTACTAATCGAGTAAACATACCCGTCGCTAGAAGCCTAGAAATTGTTTTATTAGTTGACACCTAGCACTAGGAGGCCAAAAGACTTTGCTTTTTGGTACGAGGTGCATGCTAATATACTATGTACCCTGGTGGCCAAAAGACATGATCATTTGGAATGGATGCATGTGATAGAATTTTTGCCATTTTGCTAGAGTGAGGTCACGGCTGTGCATTATTTGCTTGTCCTTTTGATAGGATTATAGTTTTTGTTTTTGTTGTTCAGTTACTTTCTGTGGGCATGTATTTTTCCTTTTGGACATGAAATGGAAACAAGGTTTTCCTCCTCCTCCCTCGTAGCTCCCGTGAGCGACGGGCAGGAACCCTAGCTGAGCATCTTCTCGTCCCTCCCCTCCCCTCCTCCTCCCTCGTCACCGCCACCACAGGACGCGGCTGGGCATATCCCTGCCGGCGGGATGCTGCAATGGCGGGCACCGTGGTTGCATAGCGAGCTCCTCCTTGGAGTTCGGCAGCGGGGCTGGCTCCCGTGGTGGTTGGTTGGGCGAGGGCTCGTGTTGTTGTTGCCGTTTGTAGGTTGAGGCACCTCCTCGTCTTTGTGAGGACAGTTTTACATGTTACCGCATCTTTTGATGTCGAAATTGCTATACTTGGACAGTTGGACTCTGTCATTTCTTCTTCTATGCAGTCGACACGCAAAGCCTTTGCATGTTCGTAAAAAAGAAGACATGAAATGGAACCAGAGATAAACATGTATTCATCAAAACCATTTGGCAAAGTAATAACGGGGCGAGAGACATACATGTCCTGAGAAGACAATGTCGACCCGATGTTGGTACAGGAGCCCTTCCATCTCCTGCCTCATGCACTCCAACTCCTGGTAGTGCGTGGCATAGCTGTTGTACCATGGCGCGTGCCAAGAGGCCACCACCCACGGGGTCACTCGTCGATCAACTCTCTGCAGGTCCTTCTCCAACCACGAGTACTGAGCTCCTACGTAAATCGATCCATGCATGCATGCATTCAGATGAAGTACGTGGTGATTGATGAATTACTGAATTAGGTGTTATACCTGTGCGATTGAAGTCGACGTAGGCGCCGAGCATGATGAGATGGATGCCGCCGGCGTCGAAGGAGTAGTAGAACTTGCTGCTGGAGCCGGACTCCTCCGACGGCACGGCGAAGCGCGCCGAGTAGGCGGCGAACGTCACCGCGCCGTCGTGCCCCTGCGGCTCCAGCTCGTGGTTCCCTTCGATCACCATCATCGGGATCCTCGACGCGAGCGGTTCCATGAACCTTCCCCAGCCGTCCCATCGTGGCTGGTAGGACTCCCGGATGGGGGCGTCAGGGAAGGAGCAGGAGAAGCAGGGGACGCCTGTGCCGCCGGTGGTGCGGTACTGGTCGGTGTAGGCCATGTCGCCGACCATCAGGATCAGTGACGGGTCGTTCCTGGCGAGGTGCTCGACGGTGGAGGTGGAGTTCCCGGTGAGACCCAGGTCCCCGACCACCGCGATGCGGCCAGGGTACGCACCTGGCGCCGGCGCGGGCAGCGTCCGGAACGATCTCTCGTCGCTGAGGCCGCCCTGGAGGATGAGGGAGCTGTCGCCGCAGCGGTAGTAGTAGCGGGTGGACGGCGTCAGGTGGACGGCGTCAGGTTGACGAGGCGGACGTGGTGGATGACGCCGGAGGTGTAGTTCACGAGTCCCGCGTAAGGGTACTGCTGGCTGTACACCTCCGCCGAGCCGGCGGCCACGTGCGGGTGTTGGCCGGCGGAGGCGGGGCGTTCGCCGTACCAGACCTCGCTGCGGACGGCGGCGGGGTCGAGCGGGGTGAGGTTGGAGCCCACCTGGGCGCGGCCGGTGACCCAGGAGACCCAGACCGAGGTGGGGTCCGCGGAGGCGGCGAGCGCGATCTGTTCCGGGGACGGCGGCCGACCGTGCGGGGCCAGACGTGGGTCAGAGAGCGGGACGTCCTCGCTGCCCTGCCGGAGCGAGCGGTCGAACGCACGGGTGACCGGCGTGAACGGGCCGTCCAGTGTCGTCGGAATGCCGCCGCCGTCGACGAAATGGAGCCATGGTAGTATCACGAGGAAGAGTAGACAGTGATGATGTCGGCGGTGGAGTTTACCGGCCATGGCCATGGCTGGCATGCACTTCGGATCCTCGACAAGACAAACGATACAGCGTCGATCAGCTAACTAGTGTACGATTGAAATTGATGAACCCGTCCAGCTACATAGGATTTGGACGAGATCATCAATTCGCAAACAAAAAATATTTGGGACGAGCTTGAAAATGAGGGCGCACCTACCTAGGAATCGGAGTGGATACTTCACTGGATATACTTTTCGGTACAACAGGAGCTTCACTGAAAATGAGGTTGCACTTACCCACAACTGGGACGACTTCTCTACGAGGATATTCACTTGGATATGCCTTGTACCCTTGTACACAGTTTTGTTCATATATATGCTCTTTTGTGAGTAAAAAAAACTAGCTATCTCAATTCAATTAGCTTTTCCTTTTTGGAACCACAATTTTGTGTTCCTGTACGGTGTACACGATCCAGATAAACATTACTCCCTCCATACCGGTTTATAAAGATGCAATTCCAAAACTAGATTTTTCAGGATGCAATTTAGACAATTAATACCCACTTTAATTACGCATGTTGCTCCCCTCCACCAATAATCATGTATTTTATTTAAAACTTCAATTAATGTAGTAAACGTGAAAAAAAGATAGGTAGAACTGTACAAGGCTATAAAGCGTAATTATCTTATAGATAAACTTATAACGTACCTTATTGTATGAGAGGGTATAAATAATTACTCAAAATGACATGGAAGCCGTATACATCCATTGGTTGGCTATGATCTAAATTCTATTGGATAAGAAATTTATATATCTATACTTGTTATAAAGCAAAATCCCAGTAAATGTACTTGATGTTTCTATCTGAATGGTAATATATTATCTCACTACGTAGGTTATTACTGAGTTGAATGGTAATATATTATCATGTGTCTAGAGTCTTCTTGTGTAACATCCCAGTTTTCAAATTCAAAAGCATGCATACATCCACCATATCATCATTGCACTTAAAATCTCTGATTGACACTTGTCTTCTTTCATCAAATAACAAATAGAATTAAGTTTAAAAAAGAAAAGCACATTTTGTGCCATAGAAAATATTTTTAATTTTCACTAAACCATTTTTATCCCTAAGTATTTCTATAGGATTCTATTTTTGATAAGCTTTTCAAAATATATTTTTTTATATTTTTCTGAAGAGTTTTGATTTTTTTTATTGAATTCAGAATATTAAAACAGAAAAAAAAAAAGCCAGGCCGGCCCGGCCGGCCCAGCTACGGCCCGCGCGCGCAGAAGCCCTCTCCCTCCCCCTCTCTCTTCCAGGCGGGCCACCCGCGTCAGACCCTTCTCCTCCAACCGCTCCCGCGCCAGACGCCGTCGCCCACGATGCCCACGCCGCGCACGCCCCACTCCCCCACGAGTCCACAACGGCACGCTGACCACGCACCCTTTAAATCCCCGCACCCCCGCTCCTCTTTTCCCCAGCAAGCGCGCCCCCATACGCTGCCAGGCCGCAGTGAACCGAGTTCGCCGCGCCGCCGTGAGCCGCCGCCGTGCTTCCACGATTCCGGCGAGTTCGGTACGCCTCTGCCCCTCCTGTCTCTTCCATTCGCATCCCCTCTTCTTTGCGCACACCGCTGACACGTTTTCGTGTTACCCCGCACTCCAGAACGACCGCGCCGTCGTCGACCGGATCCGCCGCCCGCAACTCCAACGCCGGTGAGGCCCTGCCGGCGCACAAAGACCCCCCCCCCCCCCCCCCGACAACCGCGACCGCGCCCGCAAGCTCCGCCTCGACCCCCTCTATCCCCAGGTATCAAGCACACGACCCGGGCCCCTCCCTTTTGTCGAGTCCGTCCGAGACGGCAATGGCACCACCGCGGCCGGAGTTCGCTCCGGTGTACCGCGCCGCCCGTTCGTGGTCGGTAGGATCTGGACCGTTAGATCGAGGGATCCGATTTGTTTCGTTTCCGAACCGGTATCCTTTAATCCGGAGCGTTCGTGTTAGTTAGATCGTACGGTTCAGATTAATCGCCCGTCTGAAAATTGTTAAATAAAACAGAAATTAATTTAAACTTTGAAAATTCATAACTTTCAAACTACAACTCCAAATTTAGTAAATTTTATATCCCTGGAAAGCTCTTCTCGTGTAGATTAATTTGGCATCATTACTTTTCTATTTTGCATCTGTTAAAATGGAATTTTACGCAGAGAACCATTTCGGCCATATAGTCCATAACAAAAATTCCAAGAATATTTTAAAAAAAAGTGAAACCTATGTTAAAAGTTGCCATATTGTACCCTCTGTCCAGAGGGACTAAAAATATAAATTTTATGGATGATCAATTACACAAATGTAGTTATTTTGCGTAAAATTATTTAAATCAAATGATTTTTAAAAATGCAATTAAAGTAAAATTTGATTCATGCCATCATGCAAGTATTTTGTAACCAGAGAACTATTAAACAATTTAATTTCGGAACATGCATTCATAAATGCATAGCATTGTTTTCGTATTGTGCATATGTATTGAATCGTGGAATGTTTGTTGTTTGCTAGATTGTGCGGAGTGTCTTACGTGTTGTGAAGAGTGTAACTTCAACTCTTCAGTTGGCCAAGGCAAGTGACGCTCATAAACCACCTATTATTTTCACTATATGCATAGTAGTGTTTCTCTGTAGTATGCATGTTAGGAGTTGTGTGTGGTTACTTTATTATGTTATGCTCCTATGTAGTGTTTAGCTATCCCCCACCCTGAGCATAGAAGCAAGAACACTTAGTAGGATGCTTAGCCAAGCAATCAAAAATGTTTTGACGAGTTGGATAGTGAAAAATTAATGAAGTTAAATAATGAACTACCTGGGTGCTGGTTGGAGAACCATGGTGGGTGGCTACTCAGGGGGTCCATGTCTATGGTTCATGTCTATGGTAATTACCCTTGGTGGAAGCGCAAAAGTCACTCAGGCTTAAAGAGATTGTAGATACACCTTGTTTAGTAGCTTCTAGTGCAACCACTTGTCAAATGGGCTCTGTCTTGACCATACATGTTGTGAGACCCCGATCCGTCGTGACCAGCAGATGTAGGGGGATGATAGGTTGGTTCGGGTTGAAGGAGATATGCCCTAGAGGCAAATAAATAAGTAGTATTTATTGCATTATCTCATAAGTTTATAATAGGTTTGTGTATTAAGCTATAACTGTATTAATCGGAATTATTAATACACGTGTGATACATAGACAACCAGGTCCCTAGCAAGCCTCTATATGATCTAGTACATTGGGCAACAGTTGATCGAGATTCCCGATCAAGGACAATGACGTCGGTTGACAATGGGGTCATCTTGTTAGTTGAATAAGGTGGTGGACATACGCAAAGTATTGCAATAAGATCGTATTACGATGTTTGTCATTTGCAATAGATAAGAGTATGATAACTTATTCCTTATACCGTGAGACCGTACTTATTGATGCTTCGTAGGAGTGCTTTGAGAGCATCAAATGTTGTGTCTTATATAGTATGACAATAACGGTGTCCATCTTGGGTATTCTGAAAGAGTATCAAGACGTAAGGATCAAGAGCGGAATTTGTTCATTCTTGTAATGGAAAGATACTCTGGGCCCACTCGGTGATATTGCATCTATATAGCTGCGCAGCTTATGACTAGGTCATGGAGATGTAATATCGCAGACGAGTTAATAACCTTCGTCGGTAACGAGATACAGCAAAGGCATCGGTGTGTCTACGATCATATCTCGGACAAGGTAGTATCGCAGAGACAAAGGGAATGAATATCATATTTATGGTTCAACGACGATATTCGTAGAATGCACAGGGGTCGTCATATATTTCCAGGTATCCCTGGCGATCATTGGTGAGCAGAGTGTCTCGACCATGTCTGGAGTATTCTTGAACCGTAGCGTAACAAACTTAAGGTCTTAGCGACGCTAGGAGATAGGTTCTGGAATTTTATAGGAATTTGTTGGAGAGAGAGAAATGATCCGGAAAGAGTTCCGGTGGTCCGGAAGGAGTTCCGGGAAGGTATGGAATGGTTCCGGTAATGTCCGAAAGTTGTTCGGTGGTTCCGAAATAGTTTCGGAGTCATGGGATATTGAATTATATATAAATATATTAATTATGAATTAATGGGATTTTTATATTAATTTAATATTAATTAAATAAAGGAAAAAGGGGGGCTCCCACCTACATGGGCCCTAAGAGGGCCCAAGAGGGGGGAGCCGCACCCCACAAGGGGGGTGGGCCCCATGGGAGGTTCGGCCGGCCCATGGTGGGGCGCACCACCCCCCTCTCCTCCTTTAGTCCCACATGGGGGAGCCAAGGGGTATGCACACCCCCTTCCCCCTTTATATACCAAGGCATATTAATTGATTTAATTCATAGGAAATTCAATTAATTCCCAATTTCTCTCTCGATCTCGTGGTTCCCAAGTCGGAGCCGCGCCGAGCTGAGGAAGGGGGTCTCTCTCCACCTAAGCCATACCGCAGAGCGCCGTTGCTCTGCGGGATTCCAGATAAGATCTACTCCTGCGATTTCAGCTGGATCTGAATGACCGGGAGTTGTCGCTAAGCTCCGTATATTTGCGAGTGCTCGGAGGCTACTCTTTTGAGGAGCTTGGGCGACGTCGTCTCGCCCTCTGCAGCCGCCGCGCCTCCCCCCCTCTGCTGCCGGCGCACCAGCCCCGGTGCTGGCGCTCTGCCTTCTTCCGCCCGACGCCCGTCGACGCTGATCATCGTCGACACCCCGGCGTCATCGACTCCGACATCGCGGCAAGTTCTCCGCGACCTCGAGGTCGGCTACGTACGACTTCATCGTCAACGCTTGTGCGGGAGCGTAATCCCCGCTATCGGTCTACATGGAGGTAATGTAACCCGTTCCGCCACCGTTATCGCATGTACTAGATAGATAGATCCTGGCTAGTTAGGGTTTGGCTCGCTAGAAAATTATTGTTTTCTGCACCGTAACCCCTTCAGTGGTATCAGAGCCGATCTATGCGTAGTACTGCTGGTACGGTTAGAACTCATGTTGAATGAGGGTGTCTTTCTTATATTTGCTACCCTCTAGCGTGCACTTGTGATGCCTTCGGTATTGAGTTGATGAAGCGGCCCGGACCGACTTTACGCGTACGCTTACGCGAGACTGGTTCCACTACTAACATACGGCTTGCACCGTATCTGTGGCTGGCGGGTGTCTGTTTCTCTCTCTCTAGTCGGCAAAGCATTTTCAATGGAGGGCCCGAAAGGGATGCTTAAACATGCAATTATACGATTGACGTTGTGGTACAAAGTTCGTAGGTAGGGAAGTGATTCTCTTGCGAATAAGCCTATTTGCCACGTAAAACTTGCAAAACTAAATAAAGCTAGAGGCGTCTAACTTTGTTTTGCAGAGGCGTTATTTTATGTGACATGGTTACGGTAAGTTTTGATATTACTCGTACTGTCGGAGGCAAAGGAGGGCTCTGTAGACTCGGAGCCATGCCGGGCGCCGGGGGCCAGGCACATGGCGCCATGAAGGTCCAGGCGCATCGACCATGTCACATCGCACTTTATTGCATCATTATTGTGTGCTGTTGTGTGTGCATCCTATTGATTGCTTATATGCTAGATATACAACGGTAGCATCATAAATAGGATGATCCCTAACAAATACCAAAATTGTGTTCTCCCTCGTTACGCACCACCAAGAAAGTTCTACGTTATGAGGCAGGCCGTGATGATCGGGTGTCACACATCTCGTCGTTCGCATACAGTGGGTGTAAGCCATGTTGCACGCGCAGGGTCTTCGAGGTTTGATTGGCGAGCCTAGCATACTCAGAGGTATGGCCTCGGAACACGGGAAGATCGAAAGATCGAGCACGAGTCACAGAGTTGTTGTGATCGACATGTTATGTCCACCTTTGAAGCTGTGCTGCCGGCCGTGATGATCGGGGGTAGTGTGGTGGATGAGGGTCATGTAATCGCCATTATTATTTTCAGGGATAATAATCTTGGTGTGGTGTGTTTTTGATAATGAGATTATAAAACTAAAACTCACCTATATATTATAAACTTATCTTACCTCTTTTGCGATCACATCTGGAGACTACGGAACTACGCTTCGGTTACTTCTTCAAGAGCTCGGATTCTACCTTGGAAGCCGACGGGTCCAACTTCATCAGCTGGTGCATTGGTTTTAGAAACATTCTCCAAACACAACAAACATCCTATATGTGCTAGAACATTAGTTAGGAGTTAGACCAGATGATTCTGATAGCAAGGAGCAAGATGATGAGTTCCGTAAGCATCATGACATGTTCATGGAAGTGACGATCGTCATGAGCGTATGCCTAGCACCTGAGTTGAAAGTTGTTTCAACACATGGAGCCATATGTCGTGATTGATGCGATCGGAGGTCACTTCAAAGATGAATTGAGTCTTGAGCAGTTCAGACAGTTTAGAAAGTTCCGGACCATTCACATGGGGAGCATACCTGTCTGGAGACTCAGTTGAAGAAGTTGTGTGACATCTACTTCAGGCTTACGAATATCTACGATTTCTAGATAGCAAACTCCAGTGCAATAGAGATTGTGCTTTACCTCCTAGCTGTGAATAGCATGTGCGTGAATATGCTATAGAGACACGGTGAACTTCTTCACGTTCGTGAACAAGTTCAAATCTCTAAAAGTTGATTCATCGAAGAAGAGTTCTTCGACGCTATGGGTATATTTGATATACGAAGATATAAATGTATCCTTCTCATACTTGATGAAAAGTGTTTGATAATTGTTCTGTTTGTGAAACAGTCCCTGATTATCACAAGTATGTGGCGAAGGGTGACGTGACAGTGCACAAGTGATGGCAAGTTAATGGCCAGTAGTGCTCACGCCATCGAGATATCATATTAGTTATCATCAATAGTTTTTGATAAGACATTTTATAAGAATGTGATCTAGTTTGGTGTCTTGAATGTTACAAGACATAATTATTCATATAGAACACATCAGTTGACACCATCGAATTTATTCATAAAGGCAATGAAAGAAGTAATGGATAATTTTGGTCCATTTAAGTATTTCGAGTGCCAAAATTGATTAAGTTTGAAATGCAGTATTGAAGTTGCAATACTAGAGGAAATTGATTGAGAGTCATTTTTAATGATTAATCAATGGTGTTATTGCATGATCCGAATTCTTCCATGATTTTGGTAAATAGGAGTATTTGCCCGATAAATTGTGGAGTCTGAAATTAATTTGATAATAGATCAAATGGGGTTTTTCAGAAGAAAGATTAGTGAATATTGTATTCACAAAATTCGATCAAAGGACAATATTTTTGAATTATGGTTTCAACACAAAAGACTTGTGGAAATTCGTTTCACAAAATTATAATGTCATATATAGTGATATGTGGGGAATTATAATCATGCTCTATTTTAAATAAAGTGTTGTCTGTCAGAATCAGTCTTAGAAACTCCTAATATGTTCGAAACATTATAGTCGATGTCCACTTTAGAAAATAGATATTTTTCTCAACAAGAATTCGTAGGATCGACAGTAGTGTCGACATGTATATGATTATGCGATAATTCGGAATATACATGAGTGGTTCTTTGTAGATTGCTCGCATTGGATGAGAGTGTATTCCAAAACCAAATAGAAACAAAACTTAGTTTGTTGTCTATGTAATTCCGAGGAAAATATGATTTTTCGAATTATGGTTTATGGATTGGAATTGGAAGTTTGGAATAAAGTGTCAGACCTATGTTGGAAGGTGTTCCAAAGAGTATATGTCTGCTAATGAAAGTTTAGTGATTAAGAGTGAGGGAGACTAGAAAATTGTTTTCTGCTTGCAATCCTCTTCATAAAGATCATAATATTTTCATGAAAGAAACATCTAAATAAAGTGTCGTTATATTTAATATTGCTATCAGGTCACAACACTGTATTAAGTATTTCAGATCTTGTTGACAGATCAAGGTGCACTTTATGAATACAAAGAAAGTTGAGAAAATATCGGAGTACGAACAAAGGCTTTTTGAGCCTGGAAATCCAAAGTTGCATTTGAAAGGATTAAGAGAGTAATTGTTGCTGCAATTCTTATTAGAGGAATAAGATTGTTTAATCGTCATATAAGGTGTTATATGAGAAATGTGACTATAAGAAAGACGCGGGAGCATGTCTTGTCAAGAAATGTGTCTTGCACAAGATCAAATTTGTTGACTACATTTATGTAGACATGCTTGAAGTCTGAGGGATTTGTATTAATGTAATACTGGAGTTTGTATTGAATTCGAATTGATAATAGATCAATGATTTTGGTTAGACCAAAATGTCGATTTAAGTGGGAGTCATAGTTAGTTCACTCAGGTGAAATATGTGAAGAACATATTTTTGAGTGGGAGCTCAGGAACTCAAATATGTGGATGACACGTTTTTGAGTGGGAGCGTGTGTTCTCAAATATGTGGAGACATAATTTGAGTGGGAGCCGAATTCATCTTGTGTAAATGACACATTGTGAAATTGTACCAGTAGAATAGATAAGAAGGATGAAGTTGTGAAACTATTTGAAAGTCAGTGTCTATTTTGAAATAGAACATGAATTTTAAAATAGTTAGTCGGGCTGTTTCGGATTATATCTGAGGAGTCAGATTAGAATCAATAGGATGGTCCTTTGAAATCCAATTGATCATTAAGAGTAATGATGCATGAAAGTAATGGTTGTATGACATGTGGGTCTATTATGTAATATTAGACATCATACAGAAACCATATTATCTGCTTGATGAAAGATAACCGATGTTCTTGGAATAAGAGCAGTTATCAAAGTAAATTTGGAATTTACTGGAAGTAGAAGTGCGTTAGTTAAGGGATTGACATTTGAATGTCAAGGTTTCTACATTGGTGTGAAAGTATGTAGATATCGCGAGTTTGTAATTGTTACAAGGGGCTCTGCATGGCTAAGTGTGTTTTTCAGGGCAGTTATCTGGTTAGTATAATCAGAGTAAGCGCTGGGAAGCAGAAGTCTCACTTAGTTACGGTATTCGCATATATGTCGTTGGACAACATGGTGATATCAAGCAAGTTGATGCCAGTGAATCGCAAAAGCATGTACAATCATGGATTGTGTAGTAACACTTTTCCACAAGCAAGCATTATCAAATGATTCTAATTTGATAAGGGATTCTGATAAAGTAAAATGCAGCTAGTTTATTTGTACTCTAGTGCAAGTGGGAGACTGAAGGAGATATGCCCTAGAGGCAAATAAATAAGTAGTATTTATTGCATTATCTCATAAGTTTATAATAGGTTTGTGTATTATGCTATAACTGTATTAATCGGAATTATTAATACACGTGTGATACATAGACAACCAGGTCCCTAGCAAGACTCTATATGAGCTAGTCCATTGGGCAACAGTTCATCGAGATTTCCGATCAAGGACAATGACGTCGGTTGACAATGGGGTCATCTTGTTAGTTGAATAAGGTGGTGGACATACGCAAAGTATTGCAATAAGATCGTATTACGATGTTTGTCATTTGCAATAGATAAGAGTATGATAACTTATTCCTTAGACCGTGAGACCGTACTTATTGATGCTTCGTAGGAGTGCTTTGAGAGCATCAAACGTTGTGTCTTATATAGCATGACAATAACGGTGTCCATCTTGGGTATTCTGAAAGAGCATCAAGACGTAAGGATCAAGAGCGGAATTTGTTCATTCTTGTAATGGAAAGATACTCTGGGCCCACTCGGTGATATTGCATCTATATAGCTGTGCAGCTTATGACTAGGTCATGGAGATGTAATATCGCAGACGAGTTAATAACCTTCGTCGGTAACGAGATACAGCAAAGGCATCGGTGTGTCTACGATCATATCTCGGACAAGGTAGTATCGCAGAGACAAAGGGAATGAATATCATATTTATGGTTCAACGACGATATTCGTAGAATGCACAGGGGTCGTCATATATTTCCAGGTATCCCTGGCGATCATTGGTGAGCAGAGTGTCTCGACCATGCCTGGAGTATTCTCGAACCGTAGCGTAACAAACTTAAGGTCTTAGCGACGCTAGGAGATAGGTTCTGGAATTTTATAGGAATTTGTTGGAGAGAGAGAAATGATCCGGAAAGAGTTCCGGTGGTCCGGAAGGAGTTCCGGGAAGGTATAAAATGGTTCCGGGAATGTCCGAAAGTTGTTCGGTGGTTCCGAAATAGTTTCGGAGTCATGGGATATTGAATTATATATAAATATATTAATTATGAATTAATGGGATTTTTATATTAATTTAATATTAATTAAATAAAGGAAAAAGGGGGGCTCCCACCTACATGGGCCCTAAGAGGGCCCAAGAGGGGGGAGCCGCACCCCACAAGGGGGGTGGGCCCCATGGGAGGTTCGACCGGCCCATGGTGGGGCGCACCACCCCCCTCTCCTCCTTTAGTCCCACATGGGGGAGCCAAGGGGTTTGCACACCCCCTTCCCCCTTTATATACCAAGGCATATTAATTGATTTAATTCATAGGAAATTCAATTAATTCCCAATTTCTCTCTCGATCTCGTGGTTCCCAAGTCGGAGCCGCGCTGAGCTGAGGAAGGGGGTCTCTCTCCACCTAAGCCATACCGCAGAGCGCCGTTGCTCTGCGGGATTCCAGATAAGATCTACTCCTGCGATTTCAGCTGGATCTGAATGACCGGGAGTTGTCGCTAAGCTCCGTATGTTCGCGAGTGCTCGGAGGCTACTCTTTTGAGGAGCTTGGGCGACGTCGTCTCGCCCCCTGCAGCCGCCGCGCCTCCCCCCCTCTGCGGTCGGCGCACCAGCCCCGGTGCTGGCGCTCTGCCTTCTTCCGCCCGACGCCCGTCGACGCAGATCATCGTCGACACCCCGGCGTCATCGACTCCGACATCGCGGCAAGTTCTCCGCGACCTCGAGGTCGGCTACGTACGACTTCATCGTCAACGCTTGTGCGGGAGCGTAATCCCCGCTATCGGTCTACATGGAGGTAATGTAACCCGTTCCGCCACCGTTATCGCATGTACTAGATAGATAGATCCTGGCTAGTTAGGGTTTGGCTCGCTAGAAAATTATTGTTTTCTGCACCGTAACCCCTTCACGGGTCACGCGTTGTGACTCGGGGAATTACTTCGGAAAGGTCTCGTCTCGGTCTTCTCTTTTCCATTTCATAATTGGTTGACATGGACGAGGGAATGATTGGGTCTTGTGGTGAAAGTGCACACCCTCTCGAGAGTAAAAACTAAGTATACTTAGCCGTGTCCCCGGTTATGGACATTTGGGCAACTAGACAGGGCAGATGTTGAAGATCTCCTCATCCCAATTTCTATAATAAAATTTGATGGGTGAAGAAGGGTTTGGGAGAGCTCACCGTTTTCTATCGGTGGTACTCTTTGTTGTCAAAGGTGTTCACTGTTTTCTATCAGTGTTACTCTTTGTCTAAGATGAAAAGTTGTTTTATAAATGATAGGATAAAACTGGCTTTATGCAAATCAGCCTGAAACTCCACCGAGCCAAATATGCATGTAGATATAGTCTTAGTAATTTTAGTTACAAAGTGTCATCTTGCCACCACAATTCAATTGTGCTGATCCAATATAGTTTGGGCTGCAACTCACCATTGCAGCACCCTCAGACGAGGAGTAGTGATTGTTAGGGTCGCGAGTCTTCAACCAACATGCTTTGCCTGTGGCACATGATGAAGATGGAGCTCATTTATCCATTTGCTTTCCGCTGTGTGTTTATTTCGGTTTGAGCTAGCCATGGGCTATGCACCTTGTATTGAACCCCTTTTATTTCTGGATCATCGTGTAATGAATATTGACGCAATGTTATGGTATTTCATCTGAAACTGTGTGGGCTAACAAGTCGATCCAGGGACTAGCACTATACACAGGAGGTCGCTACCTTATAATAAGGAGGGCATTTACATCTTGACCGTGGGATGGTCCTGAGCGATTGTCCCTGTCCAGACAAAAAATAATTTATATATTTCATAAATAAAGTATATAGTATAATTTATGTATTTCGTGCCAAAAACTTGTCCAGACGAAAAACAATACACCAGAAATATGTATTCTCTATCAACACAGTTAATTTCATTAAAACTATAAAGGAGCGAGTGAGGAAAACAAATTACTCTTTAGACAGGCTTGGGTTGCAATGGTGATAAAGCCGACCACCACATTACAATTGCCAAAGCAGTTCAGATTTTAGACAGGCCGGAAGATTTTAGCCTGCTGCGGAGGATTCTGTTATGTTAGGAGCATTTTCAGACCTACTACAGCCGGCACATTCACAAGCTCTTCTCGCCAAAACATTTCGACTGGTTCATCTCATGTTACAGTGCAGTTCTGCCATTGTCATACATTGCTTCCTTTGAAGCGTTATACTGTAACTTTGCCATCCATGGAGCACTTCCAATCCACTGTATCAATTCCGGATACAGAACTACTGACAACAAAAATGAAAGTGAACTTACTTGCATGCCTAGTGCCTTGGGTCATGTACCTTTAAATTAGTAGTCAAACTGTATGGTAATCAGTAGTCAATGAGATGACAGCAGCAGTACAGGAGTAGGCTGAACTTGGGAGGGCACGATGCTTCATGCATGGAACATTAGGTTTATGAGACAGGGCTTGCATAATCAAATGGCATGTGATAAACAATGGCCTCCCCAACCTAACACCCCATACAACCAGGCATAGGCCGGTGCCCTATCTTCTGACTCCAGCACCTATTTTGATCCAAATTGATTACTGTACCCCTACTTAGATGAATAAATGGACCAGAGTAAGGACTATATATAGTCAAAGAAATTGACCATTTCGCCACTTACACTCTGCAAAAGAAAAACACTCTGGGTAGAGCATCCGCAATCTCCTGAATTTATAGGTCGGATAAATAGATATTTTGTTACATACATTCTGACTAAATGGACCATTTCGTGGTAACGCGACACGCCAATCATGCAACTTAATTTTGTCGGACGTACCGGTTAAATGCCGACGGCCTTTTGGCAATCATCGTCCGAACACTACCTGACTGAACTTGTTTCCTTGTACGGGTTGCAACTACAGCGCTAGAAAGAGCAGCCTCTCCATTTCAGCAAGTATGATTTCAGTCAGATTCATGCTTGTTGGCAGATGCGAATTGTGCTCTTTTTTGGCATCTCGCAGCACAGAAGAAGGCGACGAAAAATTGTTAATCAGTTCATAATCAGGACAGGTGCACGAGAGACGATGATTCCGAGTAGTAGGAGCAGCAACGTGAAGGATAATAATAATTTTTCAAGTTAGATGCATCATCGATCGGCCAGTAAACAATCAGTCGAGAGCAGAGATAATCAAGTAGTCCGGCCACATGTGGTTGCAGACTTCAGAGAGCATGATTTGGGATTTGGTAATTAGCCTGAATATATATGTCACTCTTGAAAACCAATATTCCAATCCGATCGAGACAAGAAATATATTTTGCAGTCATGCTAACATGTGGCAGCGTGACACACAGCTAACATGCTGCCACAACCAGTAATACAGGTGTAGAACCATGTTTTTTCAGATTCGGTGGCTACCAAAAAGGATCCTTAATCCATATGAACAACGATGTCAACTGACAAGTGATCAAGTTTCTCTGAATCAACCGTACTATCAAGCAGTGGTCAAACAGTTGGTGGGCTCGAACAAAGTTGAATTCTTTTTGTAGAGTGAGGTCAAACTCTCGAGTTAGTGTAGAGAATCAACAGTACCTGATGAGGCAGCTAGACGAATTTCTGGACAGTTTTTAGAATAAAGAACACATCGGATATATGCAACAGATGAGTGGCCAGTGCTCTTGGCTCACTCTTGCGCAGTGTATATGTTTCATTTCGGGCGAGAAGGGATATGGCCCCTCTCTCCGCGACAATGGCAAACGGTGATGGTGGAAGCTAGGCGATTCTCTCCAGGGCATGGCCTACTGCCAGGGGCATACCCACGTTATAGAAGCAGGCGTCACAGGACACCCGGTAGAAATGGATTTATTTGATGCATTTCATCATTTTGTAGCGTGTGACACCCCTAATATATGTTACAAATTATGTATTGATTAAAGAGTGACACCGGGTCATTTTCTCTCTGGGTCCGCCCCTGCCTACTGCTACAACTAAAGTGTTGATTTGTAACGTTATCTTAGTAACCTGGAATGTAATTGTCATAATCTATGACGTTCTTGGAAACTAATGTTCAGAAGGTGTTTGAGAGGGGCCCAAACCTGAAAAAATTACGACATTATTTATTGACAGGTCATGGTTTCGTTGTATGAAATAGTCACAAAAACAGACATTTTTAACCAAATTAAATTGTCATAAATGTGCTAGATTAATATATACTCTTTTTCTAAAAAAATATGCTAGATTGTGATGCATTGTTAGGAATGGGTGCCAGGTCTTCAATTTTTCCATTGTCGTGTATATGGGTTAGTTTCGTGTGCAAGCAAACCGATCTATATTATCCCACATGTCATATTCAACTACAATATGATGACATGAAGGGCCAACGTCATATTTTTGTTCAAGAAAATTATCCTTCCAATATGGCCTACTTTGTATGAAATTGTACCGGTGCCATTATAGAATTTAGAAAAGAATGTTCATGAATGCTTTTTCTCAAATAAAAATTGTATTCTAAGTTTAGTATTTTTCTTAACAACAAGTACGCACAAAAGGACTCTAGGAGGAAGGACTGTATTTTGTTGACGTTTTTGTTATTATTTTTTGAGTTTTTTCAAAACATGATAAAAATGGCAGACCTACATATTCATAGAAATGGGTCGGATCTATAAAATATCTTGATGGTTCACTGATATAATTACTATATCAGAAAGATATTTTTGGCAATTTATATTACCAAACTATCATATACATGTTGTCCAAATTTTAATAACTTCGAGATATCAACATAGTCATTTCTATGTGCCAATTTTTCAATAAGGTTGCCAAGCTCCCCTACTACCGGAGAATAATGGAAATTCGAAGCTACTCCCTGGATAGGAACTTTGCTTGCCTATGTTTAAACTTCCCAGAGTGCAAAACAATCTTCAGGAAAGAAGAAAGACGTGGGTTTTATTTCGAGGGAGGAAATATGTGCGCTGGTTCAGACTCTTGCCTTCTTCCACACGATTCTCCAATGCAAGCCCAAAGGCTTGAGCTACACCCTCCGTACTAGTTTATAAGACATAATCTCAAAAACTATTTATCCTACACTAATAGGCATAATTGTATTAATTGTTTTTCAACTAGTGGTCGGTTGCCTCCACCACCAATGCATTTAGCTTATTAGGTCCAATCAACTAGCACCTTGGACTAAGAGATTTACAAATTGTGCCTTACAAACTAGTACGGAGGGAGTACTACTGAACAAGTCTAGGTACCTTGTGAAATGTGAACCCTGGTTTTGTCGACGCATGTGTAGGTCAATAATCTACCTCATCTACTGAAACGCTAGGCATTATATAGGTCTCAAGTGCACACGATCTCTTGATTGACAGCATCCCAAGATCTTTGCTCCTTTGACCAGGGCACATGCGACTTTAACTATTCTCGAATGGCGAATGTACTGGTAATCACAAACACGGTATCGATCAGTTGTTGTTTAACTGTGTGGTAGTCCAAGCGAAGACGACAAGCGCATATGGGGCAGCGCTCTAGATTTGACAAGTGCTCGTCCGAGCATATGCCTAGTTCCATGCACGCACGAACCATGTTCTTCCCTTATTAATCCCTTGTCGCGAGGTAGAAGAAGATGGTGATCAAGTGAGTCAGTCATGCATATGTAATCCCTTGTCCCGCTGTTGATCAGAGCATACGTGCATGCAGAAATAATTCTTGAAAGAAGTGCTAGTTGGGAGGAAAAAGCAGCAGGGTCAACAGGGAAAGCAGAAACCATGCATCAGCGACCTCAAAGGCCTATCTTTTTTTTTTTGAGAATAACGTCAAAGGCATATCTAGCTTAGCTTGTGTTGTCTGCACTATGGCCCGTTAACTTGCGTGAAACGTACTGCATAGTACTCCAAGTGTCGACTCTGCTGGGTACAACTAAAAAAAGGTTTCCTCTCTGAAGGTCACTGTACGTCTCCCGCAGCCACATGGTTGCCTCCGATACGCATCAAACAAAGCCCCTTGACAGCTTGTACGTGAAGTCCCTGTGCGCGGTGCGGCTGATCGTACGTGAAGACCCCGCGCGGCTGCGGCCACGTCTGTACGGACGCATGAAGCTAAGTGTGCTCTGTCCAGTCTGATCGTACGAGACTGCCTGAAAGTTACGTACATATTTAAAGCTTTAGCCCGCAGACCGGGTTGTACAACAACACAGAGACTGGGTTGTACATCAACACAAATCAGTTTGTACGTACAGTAACCCCGACCGGGTTGTACAGCAACGGAGACGGCGTTGTACAGCAACGGAGACCGCGTTGTACAGCAACAAAAACCGGGTTGTACAGCAACACACAGACCAGGTTGTACAGCAACATAGACCGGGTTGTACAGCAACACATGACATGTTGTACGTAGAAATACATTCGGGTTGTACAAACAACTACACGTAGCAAGTTGTACGTACAACTACAAAATTCAGTTTGTACGTACGACTACACTTAGGGTGTACAAAACATACACAATCCGAAGTACAAAAAAAAAAATTGTCGAAAACTTCCAATATGGGATCTAGTTTTAAAGATCTCGACGCGAGGAGTTCAAAAGTGAAAACGGTTTGTAAATCGGATAAACAGTTCTCAAGATATTTTGTTTTTAAAAAACGAATCTCAAAATAAATGCATGTACAACCCTCTACCCACCACCAGGGAGCTGCCACTTGTCACCGCGTGGAGAAAAGCTGGGAGCAGAAACGAACGAAATTGCGACACTTGTCAGCACCGGAGCGCACGCGCGTGAACCTTTGTGAAGGGAACCCTTTTTCTAACGATTTCCGACTCTGCTACTTGTACCGTGCGTGGACGCGTCGGCTCCACTTGAGGCGGAAGGCTTCTTCGTGGACGCCGTGACTTGGTTCTCGTCGTGCTCGTGGGTCTTCTGGTTCTCCTGGGTCGTCGAAGCCTCCGGCGTGGGCTCAAGTTTTGTCAAATCCTGATCAACTAATAGCTAAGAACAAAAAATTCCTTTTAGGCTTACGGGGGGGGGTGCGGTGGCCCCCCTGACCTCAACACACCTCCGCCACTATGTATGGTACTATAATATAATTGTATGTTGTTAAAGTCAGTCTTTTGGGCTATCAACTGTTGGAAATAATCGAGTGAAATAAATCTCATTGTCGGGCTATCTGAAGTGTATTTGGGAGGTGTCGTGCAGCGGTATCTGGGAGGGCTTTCTCATTAATCGTGTTTTGTGTTGTTGGCCACCTCTGAGTTGCATGGAGATTGCATGTGGGCGGCCGTATATATTTGGGAGGATGGGAGGTGCAACACGGCCTCACGTGGTGGCGGGAAGCCGTACCGGTCTTCGTCTTCGGGTGCGCCATCGGGTGGCTCATCTAGTGGGCTGTGGCGGCACTGGGTATTCAACCAAATGTTTTTGGCTGAAATGAAGAATACAAACAAAACATCACAACACTAGCAATATATATAACAAACAGAAAACAATACGACATAACGGCGGCATAACGATAATTGTAATATTTCAATGTAACATGCTGTAATATAAGTGGAATAATATACAATTTTAGTCGTTCAAATCTAGCACTATATTGTTGGGCAAGTGCATCACTTTATAACCATGCACTGTTTATAATTTTAGCACCAGAAATACTGCTTTCCCAAGGATGACCTAGTCAAATTTTAGGACTTTGACAATGAATTTATGATATTAATTGAGATCTATGAATAGGTTGTTCAATACTATAGAAATTCCAAGGAGTGACTTATTCTCATACTAGTAGTCTTCTCAGATTACTCTAGTGGTTTTACCAGATGTCTCTAGTGGTTTTGTGCGTTAAGGTACAATTCACCTGATGCAACATACAAATATACTGTAAGATGATCCATGTCGCAAGAACCTGGTTCGATAAGGGCGTTTAGAAAACCACAAATAAGATGAGCAGATAGCCTAGGGCTCCCAACAGAAGTATCTTTCTCAACTGATTCCAGTATCTCGAATGTTTCATCGATCCTACTAGCTATCCCAGACCCTTCGTTCAGAGCACATTAAACTACATGAATGTCCTATCTGAGGCAGCATTGGTTTGAAAAAAGTTTGGGACACGTTTGGTAGCCTGGGTGAATCTGTCGTCTCACTATGATAGGGGATGGGGTGATCTGCGTGGTTTGTACTATCGACGGGTCAGAATTGTTGTGTTGTTTAGTTACTCGCGAAGAGTTTTCTCTTCCCCATCGAGATTTGAGATATGATTTTTTGGTTTGCTGATTTCAAGGCCATGTAGCAGCCCAAAATTAGCATGGTTCAGTTTAGTGCGGCCCAAATCATAGTCTGGTAAGCTCTTCCTTTGAGTGGTGAGGTTACACACATTATGAACACACATAATTACACAATACAAAGTTAACCCACGATCAATACTTAAACAGTTCAGACAACGGATAGACAAGATGAAAAAATATGCTCGGTAAAAAGAAATATGTCCCGATGTTGGGACATAATTTTTTTCTTTTTTGCGCTACAGTCATTTGATACTCCTGATTAGAGATGCCCCATCCAAAAAAAAGTACCCATTTAATTATTACGTACAGGGTACAGATTACTCGAAGTTGAGTTGTTAACACTCTCTAATCCATAAGTACAAGGCAACAGTGTGGCGTATTGTGTTTTGTACATATAATATTCCACCACCTACTAACGTTTTTAATATGTTTGAAAATTGGTTAAATGGAGTAGACAAAAAGACCAAAGATAGTATTCGTATCGACGTCTCCGCTATTTGTTGGTCTATTTGGAATTGTCGTAATGATATTGTTTTTAACAAGAAAGACACTTTTCATGTATTACAGGTTATCCACAGGCCTGTTTACTGGATACAGTTATGGGCTTTCCTGCTGCCTTCGGACCAGCGGGACCTTATGGTGGCTGGGTGCACGAGGCTGCTGCGCGTGGCACAGGAGTTTTTCTCCCGTCACATTTGGCAGCATACTAGTAGGGCTTTTGTAGCTCGAGCCTAGTGTGTTTTGAGTTGATTGAGGCTTGTCTTGATCTTGGTGATTTGGCAATGTAATAACTGATAAGTTACTATTAAACTTTGTAATAATACGGCTGATAGAATTAATAAAATTTCCTTTTCTAAAAATAAATACAACGCAACATAAGCATCTCAGGAAATGATGATATCCAAGACCAGGAAAGAGGCTGGGGACACCGATGGCACGATCTCTCCATCCACCACCTGACGATACAATACAAGCAAGTAGTGGAACAGCACCTAATAATTCTTGCGCCACCGCAAAACCGCGCTGCCCATTTACGGTACCACGTTATCATCCATCCATCCATTCCATTTCATTCCATCAGAAAGAAGGAGAAGGAAATCATGCTGCTGCCCGGTCACCGTTGGTCATCCAAAGATGGCCATTTCCATGGATAGAGTTCCAGGAAACGTCCGTCCAACTGGGCGGGAGAAAGGGCAGGGCAGTGAAGGACGTCGAACGGGCACGGGCGCAATCATTCGGGCTTGGAATGCATGCATGCATGGCCTCCCCCATGCATCTGCCCATGGACGAGTCCAATCGAACAAGACGATTCCGCCATTCTGCTGCATGATCTCCACCCATGCATCCACGCCACCATCACCACCTTGTACCACCAGTAGTACTTGCTACCACAAGCACGCGACGGAGAGAGTCTGAGATCGATCGATAGATGGATAGATATTCCAGCTCCAGAGCGTGCGTGCGGCACTGTGGCATGTCTCATTTCCCTGACATGAACAGGGCAAGCTAACACGAGCGTATGGGAATCTCACTGGCAAACCACAGGAGTAGTCCCTCCGGCCGGTCAGTGCAGGACAAAGCATATGTTTACATTGGCACCGACCGACCCACACAAGTCAATCACCGGCTAGCAACTAAACATGTATAATAAGATGAATATGTTGTATAATACACATGGATGGATGGATGGATCGATGATCTCACAGTCCCAGCTCCTACAGATGCTCTTCACCCTGCGAGAGCCGATCGCTAATTGGCTACCACCGCCACTAGTATATGGTACTTGCATGTTACCTCTCCTCTTCTTGCACGAACCAGAACAAACAAGACACAGAAATTTTATACATACATATATCCCATATTTATACGGCGCACGCTGGACACAGAGCACTCGTCGTCAGATGTTCTTGTCTGGTTGTTGTAGGAGGACTAGTCCTGGAGCACCGGCGCCGCTGACCATGGCCTCCGACGCCTGCCAGAGCCGCGCGGCCTCGCGGCGGCTGGCCGCGGCCGGCGACGGCAGCGCCTCGTTGCAGTCGGCGAAGTAGCGGCCGGAGACGCCCGCCAGCCTCGGGTGCGCCGCCGCGTAGCACGTCGTCGCCGCGGCCTGCATCATGGACGTACTTATACGTCAGCGACGAGCGGTGCGGCATTAACTGCGGAAAGCTACCGAGCTAGCAAAGCCTTCCCCTCCGGCGCCGGCAGTGCGGGGCAGGGCGGAAGAGAGGTCAGCGAGTGAGACGGAGACATGCATGCATGGCGCTGGACCGGTCGACGCATGGAGGGTTTAATTAGTAGGGGGGGATGCGCGCGGTGATGGCAAGGTTGATTAATCACCTGTGGGATTGTCTTGAGCAGCCTCGACAGCAGCACGAACACCAGATCTGCAGCACAAAATTTTACTACTACTATCATGTTCCCAACCATTTTGGCAGTTTGATTCGGTTGAAAATTGGCAAGAAGAGGAGCCAGTTGCATGCCAAGTGGTGTATGCATGTACCTGTGAGGATGCCCTCCCGGTCGCGGTTGAGGCGTGTCCTGACGATGCCCGGGTGCACGCAGTTCACCGTCACGTCCGCGCCCATCTCCTGTAAAAGGAAATCAAAACGTAGTGTAAATAAATTTCAGCTAATAAGCTCATTCTGTCCCCAGCAGAAACGGCATGGCAAATACAGTAGTAAAACTGTGAAGGGACCTGTAGTCGGGCGGCGAGCTCCTTGGTGTGTAGGACGTTGGCGAGCTTGGACACGGCGTAGGCCTGCGTCGCGTCGTAGGCTCTGCAGTGTGTACGTGCGCACGCACATAATGCACTCGAGTTAATTACTCACTACTGAGGGGTGAAGACAGACACTAACACAGATTAAGAGTAACTGACGGAGTAAGTTCAGAAAGATGCTTGCTTGCTTACATCTTGCGTCGTGTGACGAGGCTGAGGTACTCGGCCCAGTCGCCGGCGAACCACGCGTGGACGCTGGAGGAGACGTTGACGATGCGGCCCTGCACGCCCGACGCCGCCGCGGTGTCCGCCATCCGGCCCAGCAGCAGCTCCGTGAGCAGGAAGTGGCCGAGGTGGTTGGTGGCGAAGGTCATCTCCACGCCGTCCTCCGACAGCGCCGCCTGCCGCCCGTGCGAGAACTTGCCCGCGTTGTTCACCAGCAGGTGCAGCGGGACGCCCAGGGCCAGGAACCGCGCCGCGAAGGCGCGCACGGAGGCCAGCGAGCTGAGGTCCAGGTGGAGGACCAGCACGTCGGCGCCCGGGCACTCGCCGCGGATGCGCGCCCGCATCTCCTCGGCCGCCTTCACGTTCCGCGCCGGGATGACCACGCGCGCGCCGCGCTTCGCGAGGACGCGCGCGGTCTCGGCGCCGATCCCCGAGGTGGCGCCCGTGATGATGGCGGTGAGGCCGGCGGTGAGGTCCGGGCAGGAGGCGGTGACCTCCTCGGCCGTGGACTTGGAGCCGAAGCCGCTCGGGCCTGGCGAGCCCAGAAGGTACCTCGCCGCCTGCAGCATGATCTATCTAGTTAGTCGCCGCGCCGGCGCCGTGCGTCTGTGTAGCTTGATCGGCCGGCTGCTGGCTAGGTGTAAGGTAGAGGTGAGGAGGAAGTTAAGGCGCCTCGCCGGCGGGCATTTATATACAGCTCGCGCGCCGGAAGGGCCAAGTACACTGCGAAAAGGGCCGGGAGCTAATTAATTCGGAACTTCTCCATTGACTCATCCGCGACCGACCGAGCCATATCGGCCGATCGGTGCCGTCCGGTTCAGCACCATATTGTCCTCGTCTTGGCTGGATCAATGTTGTTTACTGGCATGCATCACACTATCATCTACTATCTTTCTCGGTTGTCCTTTGGATGGATGTGGATGTGCGTGTGGCTTCGTTTCCACGTTGTGACGCACACATTTTTGGCCGCGCGTGCTCATTTACGGTTGTACAGTACGCAGCAACGTGTATGTGCAGATCACTCTACGTACGTATGTACTCCAGCGGCCAGGCGGACAAGACGACAGTTGATGGGTGTCGGGTCCGGGAGAATAATAAGGTCAAGTCAATTAGCGAGACCACCTACACAAGCCAAGCATGCATGTGGCCGTCGTTAGGTCCACCTGATGCACCCCTCACCTAAAAATAAAATCACATCATTGCTGCGTCTGCCCGCTCTCTTTAAAATCCCAGTACAGCATTATTGTATATATATATATATACATGAGTTAAATACACTCTGGGTACTTGTACTTTTTTTTGAAAGCACAATACGATACTTGTACTCTCGAATACGCACAATTTGGTACTCGAACTTGTTGGGACGTGAAAGTACGGTACTATTCGGCGTATGATGGACGTACACATGACAGTTGGTGACGACATGTCTTTATTTTGTCAGAGTGCATTTAATCGAGCCCCCTGAAAAACAGACAATTTTTGTTGTCAACCACCGCTCTCCCTGCCCCTTTGTCTCCACTCCCGAAACAGGGGAGACAGTCGTCCCCGAGGTCTCTGTCGTTCCACGCCCGCCGTCGTCGAGCTCTCCATGACCATCTTCACCGTGGAATCTGGATTTCTCTATGCGTCGCTCATCTTGCAGCTAAGGAAGAAGAGAGCTCTTGCAGCATAGGAATAAGAGAAGAATAGAGCTGCATTAACAAAAGGAGAAGAGAGGAAGAGAGTAGCTACAGCAAGAGTAGAGGAGTAAAGGATTCCTGAACTGGAAATGCATATACAAGAAGAATGGCTGATGAAGCTTGAGAATATGAAGAAAGGCAAGTGAAAAACGATAAGGACAGACAACAGACAAATAGTGTAGGAAAGAATCAACCATCATTGAAGAAAACAACCATGTTTGATGTTTTAAAGTAGTTTTTATTCTCTAATGTAATGCTACCTAGTTTCTATAAGGGTATCTTGTACTTGACATTTTTGCACTGATGCAATCGTCTAAGTTTTGGTTTAGTATGATATTATGTACTTGAGTTTGTTTTCAGTACCTCAATATTGTTGCAGAAATGAACGTGCCTGAATTAGGTGCACAAGATTAACAAATAGCTGATCACATTTCCATTCAGATTACATCAGTACATAGCTTAAACTGCATTATATAGCTTGCACATAGCTTAAACTGCATTATATAGCTTGCATAACAACATTGATATTATATCACATTGCGACGAGCACCACTTGATCAAAAAGAGTATCCAGAAGACATGGCTCCATGTAAGAAGCCCTCCATCAAACTGCCAACGATGGAGGTGGGTACATGTATGTAAAAACAAACGTCCATGTAGCCGATGGGTGTTACCCTGGGTACTTATACTTATTCTGAAGCACAATACGGCTCCGTGTACGTCCGTGTACGGTAAATAGTACCATACTTTCACGTCCCGTATCAAATTGTGCGTATTCAAGAGTACGAGTACCGTATCGTGTTTTCGAAAAAAGTATAGGTACCTAGGGTGTATTTAACTCTATATACATATATAGAGATGATATATATTACTACCAGGATAATACGTACAATGTTACATTATTTTCATCCAAATATCTCTTGTACCTCGAAGGTAGCTGATTTCGTTGTCGCCATACCATAAGACGGCGGCGTGAAATCAGACCAGCCCCTTCTTGTCTAGGCTCTCCTCGTCGACGTCCGTGGATTCACCTTGCATATAGCTCCACGCGACCTCGCACCCCACCTTGCACAAGTGGTGTTCACGCAATTGTTGGTAACCTATTACCGGCAGATTTTCTTGATATCCTCCTCATTGCGTTGCAAAATTTCGTGATGAAGTTTGATCTGATCGAGCATTTTGATTTGAGGTGTGGATGGAAAGGCATTCAAAACTGATCGAACAGCACGGAGTCAACCTGCACTGTAAATAGGAAGTAGTAGTAGTACTCTACAGTAAAACCCTCTTAACTCCTACGTACACAAGCTAGAAGGCGATCAATGCTGCTACGATGGATCGATACAGGTTGTGCAGAAGTAGCTAGTCCCCGAGCTAGGTCTTGCTTTGCTTCGCTGTATGCATGCATGCATGCGCTCCTAGCAGCAAGCATAGTCCCCAAGCTAGCTATATAGCATTGCGTCGTGATCCGTGCCTGGGTGGACAGTCAGCAGGCGATCCGTCCACTCGCGCGCGGCGCGGGCACCCCAGATTCGCTTTCTGAGTTGTGATGGACGGACGGGACGAGACGCTGGCGAGCATGGGGGCAGAGAGGATGGCTTTGATCCAAGCTGCCAACTTCAAACACAGAGAAAGAAAGCTGACGGAAACGATCGAGCCTTCATGTTCATACATCGATCCTCTGAACCTGCACGCATAGATGAGTATGCATCCATTTACTGCTCCTACTAGCTTCGCTGCCGCCTAGCTATCCTTTTCTGCAGTTAAAACGCTGTGGATCGCATGGTTGCATGGATCCTCGTACGTACGTCGCGACCACGCGCCCCTGCCAAGAACAGTAGTAGTAACGTCGTGGGCTATCCTATGCCAAGACGACGCACTGCTGCTGAGTGCTGCCACCTACCAGTTCTAGTAGTTGTGGCCTTGCTTCGTTTCGTTTCATCGACCGGCCGGGCGTGCTGTTCTGTACGCGCTGAAGATCCAATAACACCACACTGCAGAAAGTCCACCTAGCTAGGAATGCTTGCCTTGTATCCTTGTTTACGCGCCTGTGTGGCGCGCGCTCCCTCCTCATGCTCCTTCCTATACTCCCTCCATCCCACTATATGGATGCAATTTTAAAACCAAGTATCCCAACAATAGGATGTAATTTTGACAATTAATACTCTCTTCTCTTCACACACTTTACACCAAACGCTAATGCATGTGCTACTATTCAAATGTCAGTTTGCTTTTGTGTAGTTAATGCCTGTTTTACAAAATTTCTCACCCAATTATTCTTGGCCATGTGCCGGGCCGGGCGGGGCCTAGAAAAGCCCGACACCGAAATACCCGACCGACCCGGTCAAAAAATCGAAAATCTCGATGGTCTTCGGGCCGCGGCCCGGACTTCTTCTTGATTTGTGCAAAAAACAAAGTCTAGGCCCGACCCGACCGTCGGGCCTAATTTTAAGGCCCAAGCCCGATTTTTTCGGGTCGGGCCGTGCTAAACATGGCCAGGTCTACACCAAATAGACTCATATCTGGTCTTCGACAATTGCTAATTGTATTATATAAACCGAGATGGAGTGAGGACCAATTTGATTAAAATCAAACACGGTCACGTGCTATGTACACCATAGCATTGCCAAATTAGGATCTAATTTAGCGAGAGACATATCCTTGGTGCATTTTTTGTAGTATCTGGTGGCAAGGTCGATGTGTTGATCCTTGTCCTGATGAGGGTTTATGTGGCGGCAACTTCAGTAGTTTGTGCATGTAATGTGCGTAATCGTGAGATGATGGATTCAGCTTGGTCGATGTTTTATTATGAAAAAATTCAACAAATAAAAAGATATGTATCGGTTTGATGATACGAAGGCATGTAGGCGTGTTTCAACCTACATTTCAAAAAAAAAAGTAGAGCAAATAGCCTTTGGTGAACGGAAGCAGCTGACTCACTCTCCTTTTGGCATGATTAACAAAACTAAGAGAAAAATTACTCCCTCTGGTCTAAAAGGGTGTCGAAATTGCACATAAAATTTATAGTGCTATGTTTTCAAGAAAGTGTACATCTAGCATCTACAATTTTCGAAGAAAGAGTTGTCACTTGTTGCGAGTGGTAGGCATTGGCAGATCCACCTTGACCCAACCTGGTGTACAGGATACCGAGAGGAGAAAATTTTATCTGTATTTTAGTATTTTTTTTCACACCATATGCACCTAAAAAATATTTTGAATGTGTGCCCTCTGGTTCGAGATGCTCTAGCTCCACCGCTGGTCGTAGGGAGTATGACAGTGGAAAACAAACATTGTTGTCTTGATAGAATAACTATTATGAAAGGCCCAACCCAACCGCAGGTTCTGCAGGGTGTGCCGAGGACACACGACACACCCATCGATCTGCAGCATCGGATCAACTTGTGATGAGAGCAGAGCAGGAGAATAACTACGGCCTGCGCCCCTACCACGCTGCCCTGATTGATGGATCGGGCTGAGGCAACAGGATTAGTCAATGCGTGTTAAGAAAAGACAGACAGCTCTCGACACGGGCATTGAATTGAAAGCGAGAGAACGACGATCGAGAGAAATGGATCGACCGCCCGGCCGGCCGGATACAGATGAGCTGTTCGTCTTCATCAGTGAGTGCAGCATGATCCTCCGAGACCGAGCTAGATCAGGGGCGGTAGGAAAAGTCTCCACTGCTACCATTGCTCTAAATGTTTAGATTAATCTTTAATTGCTTCCCGTGCTCCGTAGCAAAAGGCCAAAGGTGATTAGGGCCAAATTTAAACGGGTTCCTGTGATGTTATGCTGAGCTAATGCGCCTGTCACACTGAAATTTTACAGTACAGCTGGTGCGAGTTTCATTTCATAGTACCAGATAGGGCCCAGCCAATCTAGATATATTAGGTTTAATCAATCGAGGACGCATGGATTGAGCGAGCATAGGAAGGCTTTTTGGTGGAAGACGTGCGTGTAGGTGTCAAGTTTGGCGCATGGATTGGGACTGATCCATGGCCGTTTCGGGCGGAACCACGGGTACACATCACACACCGCCTGCAAATGCCATGTTTCCCGCTTGTTCCTGCGCTTTATTAGTGATCGACGTTGACCCCCACATGGCACATGCACGTAGCTCATGAGCTCGATGTTTCTAGGGTACTAGAAAATTATTAATCGTTTTGGCAAATAGCATCATATATGTGCAGAGACAATATTCAGTTTTACGACCTTTGGAGCATCAGATATGTGGAGAGTAAATTTTAACTCTTATCATCGATGAAGCTAGGATGGCATCGTCCATCAGCTCTCCTTGGGACGATGAACATATAGAAGTGCAGGAGCCACCTCAGCGTCGGGAAGAGGACACATGGTGTCGTCCATAGTTGGGACATGAGCACGGCGCACCAGAGTTTGGTGACGTCGCCTCACCACGTACCATGCCTGTGTGTCTGTCCATCGATCGATCTCCTCCGTCCGTGCTTCGGCAGCCGTGCCCTTTTCTTGGGACGTGGGCAGTGGATGAGAGGAGAATAAACCCTACCTGAAGCAAGGCAAGGCAAGGTTCCATCGTCCTCCCTATCCATTCCATTTGCTTTTCCCTTCGGCTCGCCGTCTTGCCGCCGTGCATGCATGTGTGCCATTGCCATGCATGGCCCATGCGTACGTGAGCTCTTGCTGTTGCCGCACAGGCATGCACAACGCAAGGAACGGCCACCTTGTCGGCATGGCGCGCGCAAAGCTTGCGGTTTGCCCGCTCCGGGTACTTTCATTCACTGTTTCCAACTTTGCGGTGTCTACGGTCTGATGTGTCACTTCTGTCTGCTCAATGCTCATGCACGGATACATGCAGTTGCACCCATGCAATGCATGGAGGTTAAACTTCCGGCTAGCTAGACCACCGAAGTAGATAGGCCTTTGACGTCGCTGTGCTTTCGCTTTTGACCCTGCTTTTCCTCACCACGTGCATTTTTGTGCCAAGGTTTTTGCACTTAAACTATGGATATACGTCGTAAAGGTACTAGACTACTAGTACGTGTCACATGTATACTATGGTCAACAGCCCAACCGGTCAGTGTGAACTCAGGTGTCCTAGCTTAATTAGCTTAGCTAACTCTTTGGTCAAAGATGATACGCTAATCAAGATTTTGGGGTAGTTAACTAGATAGAGTAGCATTAGCAGGGATTACATAAGCATGACCGATCGACTCTCTTGATCCCCTTTTACTCACGACAACAAGTGAAGAACACGGTGCGTGCGTGCGTGCATATAGAGCTAGGCATCCCCGGACGAGCCCTTGTCAAATCAAGACCGCTGCTCCCCATGCGCTTGTCGTCTTCGCTTGGACCTCCGCACAGTTAAGCAGCTGCTCCCGTCTTTGTGTTTACCAGTACATTCGTCATTGGAGAATAGTTAAGTCGCCGCTGCCCTGGTCAAAGGAGCAAAGATCTTGGGATGCTGTCAATCAAGAGATCTTGAGGCCTATATAATGCCTAGCGTTTTAGAACGATCAGTACATGAGGTAGATTATTGGCCTAGCTACCCCCAGGCGTCGACAAAAGCAGGGTTCACAAGGTACGGCCTAGACTTGCTCAGTAAGTTGTAGACCAGGACTCTTGGGCTTGCATTTGAAGAATCGTGTGGAAGAAGACACACAGGAGGCTAAACCTGAAGATTGTCCGCCGGTCCAGAAAGTTTAACATAGACAGGAGGCTAAACCTGAAGAATCGTGTACTTTCTCCATTTTCATTTACTTCACGTTCTGGTTTAGTTAAAGTCTTATCAGGCTTGGACAAATATATAAGAAAAATAAGACAATCCATAATACCATATATAGTATGGAAGTATACTTTATGAATTTATAATAGTATATAGATTTTACATTATACATGTTCATTTCTTCCTTAATATATGGTCAAACTTAAAAAGTTTAACTTTGACTAAACCCTGAACATGAAGTAAATAGAAACGGCGTGAGAACCCCGTTAGCGGCGCGTAATGATGACACAATTCGATCGATCACATGCATTTGTCTTTGTCAAGTGATCTTGGTCCCCCATCAATACACAAGTTAGCTATTAATGGGCATGCAAAAACTACGTGCGCTGCAGCTGTCACTTGCAATGGTATCTCCTACTTATGCCGGCAAATTAACACCCCAAAACCACAATCTTCTCAAGTTTGTCGATCACTGTTCAAAAATTATGTTCAGCAGAGAAAAACTGTCCAACAAGAGATGAAGTAATTTCTGTTCGAGCCAGGACAAAGTTGTCGTCAACAAACCCACTGCCAAAATCAAATGCTCGCAGCACCGTTGTCCCAAGGTGGAACTTCAAGAAGGGGACATCACCTTGTCACTGTCGCCAGTCAATCTAGGGAGAATTTAGGGTTTTCACGGGGATGAATGGGGATGGAAGCTCGTCGAAGCCTGTATCGAGGAAAATAACCTCCGCGGGCGTTACCATCAACCAGTCAATGACTTCACACATAGCCCTAGCCACCGATGCGGACTATGTACCCGCCCATCATGGAGCAACAACAAGGGACGACGAAAAACCTGATCCGACAATGCGTGAGTGCTTGACCCATGCGGCCAAGGAGAACGGGACATCAGGTGATGACTTTGTCTCCTAGTGTGGCTGCAATTTTTTAAATTATGTTAGGGGGGTCTTGAATTTTAAACATGTTGGCTGATAACATGTAAAACTGCACACGCCAAACTTTATCACCCAAAAGCTCAACCTGATGAAGAAAAGGCAATGCATTCATACTTAAAACATGTGAATCTGTTGTCCACCATGAGAAACTTGTCTAAGGGGTTTAAAGCTTTATTTTGTTAGGAGTACTTCAACCGTGGAACATCAATTTGGCAAAAGAACCGAAGCCTTAATTTGCATCAATCCAGTGAAATGCATACCATGATTATTTTTATGATCTAGGATATACCTAAAAACTAAAGAAGGATATCCTTATCGGGAGCGAACGGTTGATATACCTCAAACATATGAGGCATCTGTGCAAAGGAGACATTAGACAGAGTGAGAGAATCGGGGGAACTGTCTGCATAATGCTCAATTACTTTAGGTTTTACATTGGTTCCATAGTCCTTGTCTTGTTGTCAAGATGTCAATAGATGTACTATTCATCTGCTTTGATCACTCGTCTGTTGCAGTATCCGGTATGTTCTTTATCCCAACAACAGACAAGAAACTCATCTAGTTGCCTCACCAGGTTGATTCCCTATACCAACTCAAAAATTTGACCGCAACTCTACAAAAGGAATTCAACTTTGTCCGTCACCACCAATTGTTTGACAACTGATCGATCAGTTACTACAATTGATTCAGAGAAACTTGATCACTTGTTAGTTGTATAGTTAACATCGTCATTGTTCATCCGGATTATGGTAGCCACCGCATCTGGAAAATCTTGGTTATACACCTGCGTTACAAGCAACACACATGTTGGTTGTGCCAGAATCAATAAGTTGACATGACAAATCCTAGCTAACCTGCGAGCTCTCGCTGTACCGAAATCAATCGCACATGTTAGCTCTGCTGCCACTTGTGAAGTGTCAAGCTCATGATTGCGGGATATATTTCTTGTCCCGATCGGTTTGGATTATTGGTTTCCAAGTGCTACATATATATTCAGCTAATTACCAAACCCCAAATCATGCTCTCTCAAGTCTCAAGTCCGCAACCATCATGTGGCCTGACTATTTGTTTATCTGTGCTCTTGACTGATTGCTTGATTAGTGGCTGATGTATCTAACTGGAAAATAATACAGTAATCATTCGCGTTGCGGCTCCTACTTCTCGGAATCTTCGTCTCTCGTGCACGTACCTGTCCTGATTCTGAACCGATTAACAATTTTGCGTCGCCTTCTGCGCTGTGAGATGCCAAAAAAGAGCACACGATTCGCATCTGCTAACATACTTGGCGAAATGGAGAAACTGTTTAGTCGCTCTTTGTTAATCAGTGCGCATGCGGCTGCAACCTGTACAAGGAAACAAGTAAGAAGCTCAGTTTGGTTTGCCGCCACTGATTCCTTTGAATGATTCTCAAAAGGCCGTTGGCATTTAACTGGAATGTATGAAAAAATTAAGCTGCAAGATTCGCGTGTCGCTTTTCCAGGAAATGGTTCAGTTAGTCAAAATGTATGTACCTAATTACCTATTTATCCGGCATATACATTGGGGGTTATCGATGATCTAGTATAGGTTTTCTTTTGCAGTGTGTAACTGGCGAAATGGTCAAATTCTTTGACTATATATACTCCTACTCTGGTGCATTTGTTAATCTAAGTAGGTGTATAATCATCTGTTTGGATTCACATGAGCGTAGGAGTAAGAAGATAGAGCACCCTATGCATGCCTGGTTATGTGTAGTGTTAGGTTGGGAAGGCGCGTGAGAGGACATTGTTTATGACGCGCCATTTGATTAAGCAAGCCCTGTCTCACAAACCTAATATTCCATGCATGAAGCATCGTGCCCTCTCACAAGTCCAACCTAGCTTGCAGCTTGAAATTCCTCTACTGCCGCTGTCATCTCATTGACTACTGATTACCATAGGAGACTGGCT
Organism: Poa annua; assembly: GCA_026929855.1. Classification (NCBI taxonomy): domain Eukaryota; kingdom Viridiplantae; phylum Streptophyta; class Magnoliopsida; order Poales; family Poaceae; genus Poa; species Poa annua. The sequence continues at coordinate 263,262,800 of CM049427.1, read as the reverse complement.
TGTTTGACTACTAATTTAAAGGTGCATGACCCAAGGCATGTAAGTACAGTACATTCTTTGATGGCATGCAAGTAAGTCCACTGTTATTTTCTTGTCAATAGTTCTGTATCCGGCAAGATACACTGTGGAAAGTTCTCCGTCGATGGCAAAGTTACGGTTTTGCAAAGGAAGCAATGTATGACAATGGCAGAACAGCACTTCTGAAGTCAGAAAGTGTGACACAGCACCTGCAACTGCAAGTTTGCAATGTAACATGCAGTCAAAATGTCTGCGGAAGGGGAAATTTGCCTGTCCGCTGATCAGTGAGCGAGAAGGACGAAGGGATGAACGAAAGAGAGAGCTTGTCAATTTGGTGGCTGCAGTGGGCCTGAAAAGGATCCAAACTTTACATGGTCCATCGCGACAAAGCTTAGAAAGCATGGATCATAAACACTTCCGGCCTGTCTGAAATCTGAATTGCTTTGGCAAGTATGTTGTGGTGCTCGGCTTTTACGTCCACTTCCCTAACCAGTTGGTACTTGGTAGGCTAATGTGACACTACATTTAATGAGTAAAGAGTTTGAGATTTTATCTTGCCAATATATAGGTCTTCCACGAGATCGTAGGCAAAAACTTAACTTATACCAACCCCATGTAAGTATGAGGTCAAATTATTTCTAAATATAAGTTCATTTAGATACAAACCTTCAAACAAATAAATATAGTGATATATTTTATAATGCACTACTAATTTACACACTAAGAGAAAATGCATTACGGAAACTTTTATAGGCAATGCATGGTGAATTTATGCAATCCGAACAAAAAAAGCCCTTGAAGTAGAAGGCCGTGACATTCTCATTGGATCCAAGTTATAGCCCAATTCCATGAAGTGGCAGGCCCATACATGAATATTAGCACAAACCCAAATCCTATTATCCTAGTACCAGTTCGGTGTCCAGGAAAAATATATATAAGAAAATGTCTTTTTACTTCCAAACTTCGAGGAAGACTCATGGATTGAGCGCGTTCTTTTTTCCTTTGCTTCTCTAGACAGTTCTCTTGTACTTCTGTAGATATGTACTTCAAAAACTGAAGAAATAACGCAATAGAACATTATTATTTACATTGAAAAACTTCTAATCTTTGGATCGAACTAATTAAGCCATATTGGATTCATAGCTGCCTAGAGATGACTTTTGGATAAGCTCCAAGTATTACCTTAGAAATCAAAAAACATGATTGTTTTTGCAAGGCCTCTGAATTGATGAAAGATTTCCGAAACTTGTGGAAAATAAAATAAACCAGTAACAATCCTCAAAATATTGGCTAAAACATACAAGATACAAATTGAATATATGATGCATTTTTAACAATAGAGCTCAAAGTAATCGACCAGTAACAATACTCATCCAAGCTATTATGCATTTTTAACAATAGAGCTCAAAGTAATCGACCACCTTACAAGTAAAACCACAAGAAAATTTTAAGGTATAATCAAGCCAAAGACGATATGGAAAAAATAACGATCTTCGCAACAAAACAAACTTATAACTAATGCATCAAAATTCACGTCGATATTTTTATATGACATCTGAATATTGTTATGTAGGACACTTATAAAACCAACTCGAAGATCTTCTCGCCATGATGGATGAGCAAACAATTTAGCTACTGTTGCCTACTCTTTGGCATAAACTCCATTGCTCAACTTGCCACATCATAAGTACAATCGTGCTAAAATAAGTTACTAGAAAAGTTCATGAATGTCCGAAAGTACATAATACATATTCCCAAATTATTTCCACCCAATAAATATGAGACATAATCAAACGTGAACCAAACAAAAATTCTACATATATCGTAGTCGTAACAGTGCCTTAAAAAGACTTGTATCCATTCTAGATAATGCAAAACAAAAGTTTTCAAATGACTACATAATATATTGTCTCCTGAAATACTCTACCAACTAATATGATCTAGATCTACTACGTACGTAGTAGATATCTATTTCGAAGTTGCATTAAAAAAAAACTTGGATGAGCAGCCGGATGTGGTAGGAGTACTATGCCTCGATCGCCGCCATTACCCTAGCTTAGGCCATCCACTATGGTGAACCGATGCATGGCAAAATGTGTCAGTGTGTGAATCGATTCTTATTTTGCTACTATTTGATGAACCGGCTAAGGAGCCCACACAACTAGCTTGTTTTTACACCTCCACTGCCATTCTAACTCACAACTCTGTCACAGACTCCACAAGGGCATGCAAAGAAGCGAACCAAAAATATGGTCGCTTTTCTTGTCAGATTCTTTGGTTCGATGCCCCACTATATAGTGAATCGGTTCAATGACCTCCTTGGTTCCCTTTTTGTACACATAGTGCATGGTCTTAGTTGCCTCCATTCTTCGGTTCAATTGTGCTTCCGCTCTTGGACTTCTTCGGCTGCTGCTGCTGCTCACGGGCCATCCGTGACGCGCCCTTCATCCTCACCATCGCCGGCGTCGCGTACGCTGCGGACGCGGCAAAAGCCGGCGTTGCACCGTAGGATCCTCCTCCTCCGTACCCCCCGAATCCTCCTCCGTATCCGACCCCGCCTCCTCCCATTCGAGCACTTCCTCCCATCGAGGGAGGCGCCATGGCACGTCCCACGCAGGCCGACCCGGCGCGCTGCTGGTTGTGCGAGCTCAGACCACTGAGCAGGCACCCGCGGCCCGTCTTCTCGTACTCCTGTCGGGTCGCCACGCGGGCGCTGAGCTCGCGCAGCTCCTGCACCAGCGCCTCGCACCTTGGCCGGGTCGCCGGTCAGCTCCGGCAGAAGCGCCTTCTGCCACCGGTCCAGAATCCTCACGGCCTCGGCGTGGTCGCAGCGCTCGGCCGCTGCGCGCGCCGCCGCGATGTCCTCCGTCGCCTCCACGCGGAACTTCTCCCGCGCCACATCCATGTTGGGCTTGTGGTTGTCCTTGGCGACCTCCACCGGCCTCTGCACCGCGACGTCCTGGCCGGCCACGGTTACCACCTGGCCGGTCGCCGTGTCGCGGTACGTGCAGCTAACGTTCATCAGCTGCGTCGCGTCGTCCGCGTCGCCGGCCTTTGGGATTCGCACCAGCAGCAAGAAGCGCCTCTCCTCCTCCGCGTAGAGCTCGCCGACGTCCACCGAGGCCTTGCGCCCGTACGCCTCGACGTTGCTCTTGTAGCGGCCGGACTTGACGGCCTGGACACGCACCTCGGGGTGCGCGCAGTTGACGGAGATCCACGCCTCCTGCACGGCCACGGAGAGCAGCCCGCCGATGCACCGCGCGAACGAGTCCTGCACGACTGACTGGTTCTCGATGAAGGAGTAGGTGCCGCCCGTCTCCTCTGCGATCGAGTGCATCGCACGGGCGTCAGCGTCGATGCCGAAGCCGAACGTGTGTATAGGCGTCGGCCGTTTGCCTTCGCCGCCCAGCAAGGAAAGTGGCACGAGAGCACGGTAGTTATTGGCTTGGCCGCCGTACTACAGCAGGTTGTACATGTCCTGGCCGTCGGAGAGGAGGATGACGCTGGCCACGGCGTTCTTGTGACGGCGACCGTCGAGCACCTTGGCGGCCTCGGCGAGGCCCTCGAGGATGTTGGTTCCACCATCGGCATGTAGCAACTGCACGGCGCCCTTGGCCGAGACCTTCCCGGCGTCCGACATGCGCTTCATCGGAATGACCCGGCGCGCGCCGGTCGAGAACGCCACGATGCTGAGGCGGTCGGCTGGGCCGAGCTGATCCACAACGAACTCCATGGCCCTCTTCAGCAGCACGATCTTGTTGCCCAACATGCTCCCGCTGACGTCGAGCACCGTAACCAGGTCGAGGGGCGCGCGGGGCTCCTCAGCCAATGCGGTGGCCGCGGCCTCGACAGCGCCCGGAGCCTTGGCGTGCACGAGCACCACGAAGTTGTCGTGCGTCTTGCCCTTCGCGACGGCCAGGTGCTCACAGTGCGTGTTGAGGACGAGTTTGTTGTCTCCGCCCTCCGCCGTGTCGTTGACGAGATCCCAGTCTTCTAGACGCGGCGCCGGGGGCTCCAACGACTCGTCGTCGTACACGGCCTGCAGGACGGGAGGGGACGACGCCGGCGGCGCCGACGGCGTGTACTGGTATCTCGGAACGGGGTGCGAGACGTGCGACGATATGTGGTAAGCCCAGTTGGCGGTGCAGACCGGGCAGCAGGCCAGCAGTTGCCGGTGACGCAGGTGAGGTGAAACGTGTGGCGGCACTCGGACCTGAAGGTGGCGAGGCCGGTGCCGGTGACGACCGAGCCCTGGCAGACGGCGCACGTCGCCGGAGCGACGTGGAAGGTGCGCGGCAGCCGGGCGGGCTGCGGGTAGAAGAGCGAGTAGCCATGGTAGGCGAAGGTCGGCGTTTGGTGCCAGGGCGCGTAGCAGGAGACGCAGCTGGTGTGGCCGGAGACGCAGCCAGGGTGGAAGACGTGGGAGCACTCCGACGTGAAGACGGCGTCCGGGAACCGCAGGACGGCGTAGCAGGCGGCGCACTTGGTCATCTCTCAGCAGAAAGAGTAGGCGAGATCGGAAATCGATGGAAGTAGATCGATCGTGATAGAGTCGATGAGATCGGTCAGGATCTAGGCACGCGTCGAGCGTTGCGTATTTGTACCCGTACGAGGGGATCGTCGCACGAAAATTGCACCGTCTAACGGTTGGTGTATTCCTTTGATCCTTTTCCCTACGTATGGGTATGGCGGTGTGCGTACGTACGTGTTTGGTTTGGTCTCCAACCCTCCATGCGTTTCCACGTATAGTTTTGTTTTGAGACGTGAGAATTTCTTTTTGTTGGAAAGGAGATCTTATACTTCCTCCGTTTTCAAATAAGTGTATTAGATTTATCAAAATACGAATATATCTAAACATGCAATAAGTCTAAGTACATCCACTACCGAGAAGTGAGCCGTTGCCATATAAATGAAGTTTTGTCGTGTGCACATAACAACACACAGCCAAGAAACACACACGACAAATCGCCTCCCACGCGTCGTGTGCGGTTTCCTTGACGGCGAGCGTCAACACCATCTCTGGTGACGCCGCGCGAAACAGCGCTGACAATGCCACCATGTCTTCTCGATCGCTCGATACGCCCATGCCGGGCACAGCCTTCGAGCGCCCACTCGATGTAGTTGGTCGCCGTCAGTGGGGGTAGACAGACACTGCCGCCATAGTTTATGCGCTCATGGAGGACGTGCTCGTGGATGACGACCTCGTTGCCACCCCTCTACACGATGCTCCGCACGCGACTCCATGCCCGCAGTTGCGCCTATGGGAACATGCCTTCTGTCTCAGCCGCCGGCCGCATATGCACCTCTCCGTGCGTTGGGTGGTGCAGAATGGGTGCGCTCTCGACTGCCTAACATGATCACCTGAGCGTGTGCATGCTCTGATACCAAATCACGATTTCATTTATGAAACTCAGCTCGATCTGATGATCACAACTAAGAGAGATGAACACAACAACATTTTGTGCCGTATACGACTTTTTTGTTTTCTCGTGCTCTCATTCAGAATGAAAGCAAAGCAAGTTGTGGTTTTTGGCACATTCCTTGCCGAGTCATGCCATCCCACCATTTGGAATGAGCCCACATTGATCCTACGAACGCGGAAGTGAAAGCACATACCATGTCGTCATCGAACAATAAACTAACTTATAGAATGACTAAACCCTAAAAGCTAACTCTGACCAAACTGAACCTAAAACTGCATCCTAGCAATGCCAGGATTACAGAAACAAAAAAGATTAGGTGCCAAGGTTCAAAATCTTGAGAGTCCAAAATCTTTGAAAAAATAAGAAAATATTTCATATTCTATCGTATAACATGGAAGAGAAGTCCCAGTTTATTTAAGACGGAAATAGAGGCATGGGGCCCAGATGGCAGTGGCACACGCGGGATAGAAATATTCATCCCTGCGTCCCGCCGTTAACCCTCTTCTGTCCCCTGGATTCCCCACACACGATCTCGCCGCCCGCCGCCGCCGCCGCCGGCATGGCGTTCTCCGCGCGGAGGAGCCTGGCATCCGGCCTCTCGCGCCACCTCAACCGCCGTCTCCACCCCACACTCTCCCACCTCGTTCCATCCCACCACGACCGCAGCGAAGACCCCTCCTCCTCCTCCTCCTCTGCTCCGCCAAACCCTACCCAGAAACTCTCGCCGTTCCCCTCCGGTGACCTCCGCCGACGCTCGAGGTCCCAGAACCTGGCCCTCCCCCTCCCCTTCGCCGCCCACCTCGCGGCCCACCGTAGTTTCTCCTCCGGACCCGAGGTCGATGCCGCCGCGGGCGTCCTCTCCGACGCCGCGTCTACGGTCGTGCCGGTATCGCCGGCGCCTTTCCCCGGGGAGGTGGGCACCGCCGCGGCCGATTCGTTTCTCCCGGTCGCCGCCGTGCAGCACCTCATCGACGCCGTCCATTCCTTCACCGGGCTCAACTGGTAAGCCTGCCTCTTCTAGATGTGTAGCATCTGTGGACCATGAGTTTCAATTCCGATCAAGTAACTATACAGAGGTTCCGACGTGGGTCAATGTGTGCAGGTGGGCTTCTATCGCGCTGACCATGCTGTTGGTCCGCACAGCGACCATCCCGTTCGTAGTGCACCACCGGAAGGAAATGAAGACGTATAATGTAATGAACTCATTTTGCGTAGCTTAGGCTGTTTGTTTAAGTGTGCTGTTTTGAATATCAGTGATGCTTCCACTAATTTGTATGAAAGTATCCTGTGCCACTCGAATTTCTGAGAGACCCGAACTAACTCATTTGTTCTTCCGTCTGTTATGCTCGTTTAAGCATCACCACATTACATGTCTTCTTCTACTTTACCACTTTGAAACTCTTTCCAGGCATTGAGGCCACAAGTCAAAGCAATCAACAAGGATGTGTTAAATGTAAGTAGATGTTCTGTTCGGGCTGCATTTTGTATTGTAACTTCTTCAGAGCATGTTAGTTGTAGATACCATAACTATATTAGCAAGCATACATTTACTGCTATAGTTTCCTCTACGCAAAACTACACATATAGCCTTTTTTAAGATGTTATTGTGCTGTTGCCTCCCTTTTACCAAATTATCCTTCTCTGTCATTTGGATTGCCTGTGAGGCATAGTGAGATTCCATTGCTGCTATGATCAGTTATCTTGTACCTCTTTTAGTAACTAAATATATTATCAAGGACATCTTTACTCATCTACTTACTCGATTATTTTGAAGTTAACTGTTACAACGGTATGGTGTTGACAAAGAACGCAACATATTTATTTGTACTTGAGAATACTGATGCCACAGGAATGGCTTTGTGGGAGCCTAAGTTCTAGTTTTGCCCAAAGCTATTTATATTGTACACCACTAGCAAACCTAAATTATAGTTTCCTTGAAGAATAGCTAAATTTTGAACTCCTTATGATGTAACACTACATATCTATTTCCTGCAGTCAACGGACGAAGAGAGGAAGATGAAATTGGGTGAGCTATACAGAAAGTATGCAACGACCAGCAGTTTACTTATTTCCCTATCTTGACATCTGGAAGACGTTTTTTCTGGCCACTGTGTTTACAAATGTTATTTATTTGGTGCATTTGTTTTTTCAAATTATCATTTATGTCACTGGTTATTTAAACATAAACCTGCTCGTTTAGATGCCTTGGGCCCTATAACTGTTTTTAGATTTTTAAGTTACTTGTTGGCTATCAGATCATTCTTGTTTCACTTTTGATCTGGGAGTGCCTTTTGTGTGCTCAAAATCATCCCTTTTATAGTATTTGCACGTCTTACAGAATTTGACTTCGCCCCTTCAATCATTATCATTCCACGCAGCCTTGAAAAAAAAAGAATATGAGAACTTGCCTGTGGCAAGATGGTTAGGAGGATGGTTGTATCCCTAGCCCACCAGAGTTCAAACACCAGGTTTGGCGCTGGTGTTTCTCATTTAGGCGGAATATTCTTTCAGTGGGAGGCGACGTTCCCGTCGACAGCGAGGCGCCTGTGGTGACTTCGTCAATCTCAAGACCCGCCGGCTCAGTCTTTCGGAGGTGCTCATAGGGGTAGGGTGTGCGTGTGTGCGTTCATAGGGGTGAGTGTGTGCACGTGTATATGAGCGCTTGCGTTGTACTGTGTTTCTCAAAAAAAAAAAAGAATCTGACAATCGATAAATTTATTGTTTATAATTTTTTATCGGCATTCTTCAGGCATGGTGTTAGTCGGTTTACACCATATAAGCTTCCATTCATCAATGTGCCTCTATTATTAAGCTTTACCTTTGCTGTAAGTTCACGCCACCTTCTCATAATTTAAAAGTTCTATCTACTACCCATCTAATTATAAAACTGTCATCTAGCAGTAACATATATCTTTGTTTAATGTTTCCCACTTTCTGCTCCTGTCTCAACTGCAGATACGGAACATGATAGAGAAGGTCCCTTCTTTGGAAGGAGGTGGATCATATTGGTTTACAGATTTGACGACTCCTGACCAGCTTTACATCCTCCCTGTGTTGATATCAATAGCATATGCTGCACAGGAGGTGTTCATCTTGCCCCATGCACTGAATATGTCTTACATGTTATGTATATAGCTGAGATATTTTTTACCAGATCAATATAAAAGCACGACTGGCTGGAAGTCCTATGCAGCAAAAGGAATTGAATTTCCACAGAGTACTGTCTGCTATGATGATACCAGTATCAATGAGCTTTTGCAAGGTATAATCCTAACTACCATCTACAAGGAATTCGGTCATACTGGAAATGCAGGTGAATTAGCATGATTACTAGCACTCTCTTAACTACTAAATTTGGGGTTGTCAAGAAGGAATTTAATTGAGCATTTTTTGGTACTGTCCGAGCTCGCTTCGGAAATTTATGAATTCTACCCATATAATGGATAGTACAATTCAACACCATTACTTTATGACCACTCCATTATCAGTCCTCCCTACTTGGCTGATCCATCCAAATAATATTACCTGAAACAAAGAAAATTCAGAGTGTAAAAAGGTGCTGTCTGTGGCATCTCGAAGCTTTTCAAGTTGTGTTTTCTTCGGGGATGATCTAAACCGGAATTTATTTTGCATAATAATCCAGTTAGAGCTACCATTTAGGCGTTGTTAGTGCCCCAGATACAGTCAAGTGTGTACCCCAAAGTTGGACTGTTTTCTCCACCTAACTATGAAAGATTGATTTATGGAAATGTCAAATTTGTGCAAATCATGAGTTTAAAGAAAATAAGCTAGAGCTGTTGTCAACACTCGAAGATGTTACATATGTTGAGTGTGTATCCCAAAAGTAATTTTTTATAGCCGGTGGCCCTGCTCTTACCCTAGCAGATATAACTACCTTTGGTGAAAACCTATTTTCATCCACGTTTTTTACATATCAAATAATTGCAACTATGTTTCTTTGTTTTGCGACAATGGATGAAATGAATCATTAAGACACTGCAAAGTAACCTATGCAATTCCAATTAATTGTATCTTTCCTTCTACAGGCACATTTCTTTTACTGGGTGCCATGGACCTTGTTCTCTGTTGCGTGTGGATTTGGTAAGTCATCTGAACGTGTGTTCAGGTCTTGTGTTTGTCTCCTTCTCATCTCCTGATATGTATACCTTCATTTCCAATTTTTCCTCAGCTTTCCGGCAGCCGGCCGTGATGCAATACTTGGATATTCCTCAGATAGCACCACCACTGCCTGCACCTGCTGTGCCAGCGCCTGCCTCCGAGGGGCCAAAGCCAATTCCATCAGTTGATTCTCCGCCTGCAGCATCCAGTGGATCCGGGCAGTCTAGTTCTGAGCCAGTTCAGAAGAGTGTAGCTGTTGAGAAGAAGAGGCGAACCCCGAGAGTAATAATTAACAGAGTGCAGTGAGCCCGAAGAGTGTCGTCAGCAGCGGGCATCGTTCCCATGAACAATCTGGCCTCGCGAAAGCAGAGTTGGGTGCGACCGCAGCGGCACGGTCAGAGTTCAGTTGTGGGCTTGGGATGCGGTTCTTTTCCTGTCCAGTGCAAACCGGCAGGCTCGGGTGTAATGCTGTAGTATAGCTAGGTTCTTATGTTGATCATCATTTATGCATGTAAATAAATTTATTAGTGGCATCATAATTGTTCGCTCTAGGAGATCTCTGATGCATCTCTACCCTCCTGAGCCATCTGACGTAAACGTTTTGGGAAACATGTTGGGAATGCATACCTCATGGATGATTTTACTGCTGCTTCCTTGGAACCAGATCGTATACACGATAGAGGGGGTTGCTATGTTTAATGTGCAACCATTGGCCTGGGCTGTCAGGATACTGATATCTAAGCCAAGAATCGAAGGAATTTTTGGGTACCTGGTAAAGCAGAGGTGATTGCGTGCTCCCAGCCGCAGTAGTCCTGCTGTTCTAACAAAAATCGAAAAATATATTTTCGTTTCAGAAAACTCTGATTTTGTTTGGGGATGTAGCCAATGATGTATTTCACAGAGTGTAAAAAATCAACTTCGAGCGTGATAACCAACAGGGTGCCTGCGCGCCAAGATTTATGCAACGTGAAGGAGAGATGCAAGCAAGGATAACATTTTGCGATGTTTGTAGTCGCAAATTCGTTGTCCGGTGACTATGTAACCTCTAATTTTACTGATGTCTCGTCCTAGGCAAGTCAAAAACTGTTTGGTCGTGGATACAATTGCACGTCCACTATGAAACTCCAGGTTAGCTTTCTTCGCAGCTCCAATTAACACTGCATTCTGCAAGTTTGAGCGTTGCGGCAGCAAGTAACTACACACGCATGAGAACTTCAGAACACGGGGTGTCTCGTATGTCGTGTATCACAGCCGTTGGTCAAGGAAAAATATTCTGCGAGTAGAAGCGCCATGAAGGAAGCTAAATTTCCATGGACATTTAGCAATCTCTGTACATTGAAAGGATCACAAGTTCACAGCGTACTACGATGAAGACGACGTGATTCCAATACATGGAACTGGCCGCAGTGGGCCCGACTTGAGGGAATGAGGCCCATATGCCAGTGACGTTCTGGACTAATGGTAGGGGAATATCCGTCTCGCGGGTTAACCCCCTCTTCTCCCCTCCATTCCTCCCCCACGCGATCTCGCCGCCGCCGCCGCAGCCATGGCTTTCTCCGCGCGGAGGAGCCTGGCCACCAGCCTCTCCCACCACTTCAACCGCCGTCTCCACCCCTCCCTCTCCCACCTCGTCCCCCCACATCACGACCGCCGCGAAGACCCCTCCTCCTCCTCCTCCTCCGCCCCGCCGCTCCCAACCCAGCAAACCCCGCCCTTTCCCTCCGGCGACTTCCGACGGCGCTCGAGCCTCCCCCTCTCTCTCCCTTTCGGCGCCCACCGGAACTTCTCCTCCTCCTCCGGACCCGAGATCGACCCCGCCACGGGCGTCCTCTCCGACCCCGCGGCCAGCCAGATGGACGTCGCGGCGGGCTTCCTCTCCGACGCCGCGACCGCGGCCGTGCCCGCCTTCCCGGCTCCCTTCCCGGGGGAGGTGGCCGCCGCCGCGGCGGACTCGTTCCCGCCCGTCGCCGCCCTGCAGTACGTCATCGACGCCGTCCATTCCTTCACCGGGCTCAACTGGTAAGCATCGCTCTTCAGGTAGCAGCATTGCTGGTCTTAAAGTTCCGGTTTTGATCATCATCGGGCGAACTGTGAGTGAACTCAAGACATGGGTGGGTCCGTTTGTAGGTGGGCTTCGATTGCCGTGACGACCATACTGATCCGAACGGCGACCATCCCGCTGCTAGTGAACCAGATGAAGTCCACGATGAAGTTAAACGTAATGAGCTCCTCTGAGTAACTTGCATTGTTTGTTTATACATATACTCCATCCGTTCCATATTAGATGACTTCTAGTTCTAAAAATGGATGTATATAGACTTGTAACATGTATAGATACATCCACCTTCTTACAAATGCAAGTCATCTAATTTGGAACGGAGGGAGTGCATGCTTTATTGTATGACTATTCTGATTTTTGCTGATACATTTTATTTGAGAGCCAAAGACTTGTATGCTGCTTTGAGCTAGCATTTAGATTGCTTTTGAGTCGTCATATGAATCTAGTGGCCTGCAATTCTCTGGCCTTGAATAGCAACATTGAATTCATGAGGATAAAATCATTTATAGCACCATTTGATTCATGAATTGGATATTCACACAGATTAGACAGAAGTGCAGTGTCAGATTTTCTGTTATGTCAATATTTCATGGAATAGAATGAGAATCCGAATGCCTCATGTACTAAAGTGGATCAAATTCTTGGCTTTACGTTTTTGGTTAACTTATCCAACTACTTTGGTCTTGACCATCACTTCTGATTACCGTAATGTGGTTGAAGGCTCGTAATTAAGGACATGGAAACAAACATCATGTCATGCATATGAACTTCGATGATGCATCCACTAAGTTAGACTATTCTATGACACTCAAACTTTCTGAGGGGCCTAATATGATGTTCCGTTTGTTATGTTCTTTGTTCGTATAAATGTATCCACATTATATGTCTTTTTCGAGTGACTGCAAGATAAGTAGTTGAAATTCCTTTGTTTGAAATTACTATATGCAGGCAATGAGGCCAGAAATTGAGGCAATCAACATGGAGATGCGGACTGTAAGTAGTTTTAGTTCTTCAGTACAAGTTGCATTTTTTGTTGTAACTTGGTGTGAGCATGTTAGTTATAGACATGATAATTGTATTAACAGAAAAAACCTTGCTGCCATACCTTCACTATAGTTTTTTGTGTGCAATTCTGTATGTCATTGTGCTTTTATCTGTTGCCTCCCTTCTACCAAATAATATTTTCCTGTTATTTGGAGGCATATAAAGGTGGAATGCCATCATAACTATATTCACTTATCTTCTAGCGTACTTAGGGCGTCTCCAATGTTCACATAAGGGTCAGACATAGGAGGAAAAATGACCTTAAGACCCGCCCACAAAAAAAGTGAGCCTCGACTGTCAGCCAAAATTCGCTGTGGTCGATCATACTGGTGTGGCTCGGCCATAGCGAATAAACTAGTGCTTCTTTCTCCCTCTTTCCACGGCACAGTGAGGCGGTGGAGAATGAGGCATCGAGGCCGGTGCGGAGGCGGTGAAAACCATGGGCAACGATGACCAACGCGAAGGAGACCGAAGCACACGGATGAAGAACTGGAGTGCTTTGACACCCAAAATCATGGCGGAGATGGCCACCGCCGGCGTCCATGGTCGCATCTACCATGCCCCGCTGCCCCCGATGCGATATCTCAAGGTCGCAGACAGCCACAATCAGTGCAACGGGGAGACCCAGCTGCAACCTGCCGCACCCCTCTGCTGCAGCCCCCCCTGCATGGTCGCTGGAGGAGCAAATTGCCGCTGTTAGAGGAGTTTCCGACGTGGCACATCGTCTTCCATGGGACACGGCCGCCCCACCGCTATTTCACCCTCCATAGGCTCAACGCCTAACGCGGAGGTGGACGGGACGGCAAGCGGAGGCCTGCATAGTGCGACCTCCTTGTGCTAGTGAAATGGGGGAGCGGAGCGGGGAAAGGGCTTCCTGTCGCTGAAAGCTCTATCCAGAGGTGCAAGCATCTGGACACCAACTAATTTCAGAGCAGATTGAGGCAACACACGTAAGCAGATGAGCAAGGCAATTGGAGATTTTCTTTGATTCCGTGCGCGTGAGTCACACGAGGGAGTTTAGCGGTTAGGTGATTGCCTGACATATGTGCTCCACCTTAAGGCCCAAAGGGATTTTAAGCATAGTGGAATGTTTTGGTTCGCTGTAGCAAAGCTGGTGGACCCCAGCTTATGTGACACTTACGAATATTGGAGACACTCTTATGATCTACATGTAATCAAGGATATCATCATCTTTCACCTCTCTGCTTAGTCAAGTTTGTCAAACTTAACTATAAAATGACCAAGGCATCGTGTTGATAAATAATGCAACAGACACTTTGTACTGGACAATAGTAGGGCCTCTTTGGATTGAAGGAATTCCATAGGAATTTTGGATGATTGCAATCCGTAGAAAATTTTCCTATGGAATGCCTTTGGATTGTAGGATTGAGCCCACCAAATTCCTATGGATTCCATTCTTATGTTGTCCATTCCATAGGAATCTCAACATGAGCTCAAACCTCATTTTATTTTTCCTTTACGAAGTCCAATGCACTCGCACTCTCTCTCACTCTCCTCTCTCCTCTCATTCCTGCAAATTTCCTGAGTTTGTTTCCTGTGCACCATCCAAAGACATCGTTTGCAAAATTCCTATGTTTTGAAATCCGGTAGGAATTGAAATGCATGCAATCTCAATCCTTTGTTTTTCCTATTCCTACGTTTTAAAAATCCTGCAATCCAAAGAAGGCGTATACATCCCTACTGGAACCTGAAATCTTTTTTAATCCATGACAATTTACATTGTGCTCTCCTACTTATGTGGCCTTTCTATTTATTTCTTGCAGTCAGGGGATCCACAATCTATGATGGAGGGGAAAAGGAAATTGGGCGAGCTATTCACAAAGTATGCTACTCCAATGGTTCACTTGTTTTCCTGCAACTATTTCGTAATCTCAAGTTCTTTTTTCCGTCAGCTGCATTTGTTACGTGTTGGTGCAATTTTGGTCAACTAATCCTATATGTTCATGTTTGTGTTTTTTAAAACTCGGCAGTGTTTCTTTAAATGCCTTGGGCTGTATAGAAGCTCGTATGTTTTTGAATTGCTTTATTGACCATCAGGTTGTTCTTGCTATCATCTGTGCCCAGGAAATGCCTATTTTTTAATTGTTATCAAGCCAATAATCAATGTTTTTTCAGCATTTACATGTCTTACAGGATTCGACTTTGCCGCTTTGGCCTCTATTATAGTTTATGCAGTCTTTTATTTTTATTCATAGAAGTATAGAACAGATGGTTCCATTTTTCTTACCGCAACAGATAGTTCCATTGTTTTAATATTGGATTTCTCGCATCAGGAATGGTGTTAATCCATTGACACCATTAAAGGGTCTATTCATCCAAGGGCCTATATTCATGAGTTTTTTCTTTGCTGTAAGTTTATACCACTTTCTTGTAATTTCAAACATTGTAACTACAGTCACTCCTTGTTATAATACTGCCATCTTTTTAATGTTCATCCACCTTGTGTCTGTGCCTCAACTGTAGATACAAAACATGGTGGAGAAAGTTCCTTCTTTGAAAGGAGGTGGAGCATATTGGTTTACTGATTTGACAACTCCTGATGAGCTTTACATTCTCCCAGTGTTGACATCGGCTACATTCTTGGCTACGGTGGAGGTATGCACCCTGTGTGATGCAATAAAGATGTCTTGCATGTATTGTATAGTTAAGAAAATACATTTTGTTTTCAGCTAAATATGCAAGAAGGCATGGAGGGAAATCCTATGCTGCAAACAATGAAGAAGTTTTCTAGAGTATTGGCTCTTCTGACTATACCGTTTACAATGCATTTTCCGAAGGTATGAAATACTCAAGCTATTGGTTCATCCGTTCCTGAATCATACCCATAATTCGAACTAAAAGTTATCTGTAAGGAATTCAAACATACTGTGAATGCAGGTAAATTGGCATGACTAAGTACCCTATTGTAATTAATGGCTAAATCTGGGGTTGCTGAAAAACAATGTGACACAGTGACCATTTATTGGCACAGCCCCACAATTGGCTTCTGAAAGTGGCCAAACCTGTCCCATACGGTGATAGCATGGAAACCTTTATTTATGTATGACCACGACCGAAATCAGTCTTGACTACTTGGTTATTTATCCATATATTGGCTGCATATTACCTGAAATGTTACAATTTTGTGTGTATAAAAGCCCATTGCATCATCTTCAAGCTTTCATGCTTTGGTCTGGAGTTGTGCATATCATGGGCCTACTCCCTTGATTTCCTTGGTTGTGGGCTAGAGAAGAAATTATAATGCATAGTCCAGTTAGAGCTGCCAGCCTGCCATTTAGGTGTTCATAGGGCTTGCGCTATTGTCAGGCGTGTTTTTTCACCTCAACCTAACTACTGTAGTTGATAGTACACTGGTTGGCTGAAATATATGTAAATCGTGGTCTTTAAGGAAATTCTGTTATCCACAGCCGAAGATGCTAGAAATCATCGCGTTGCTCACTTTGGCAAGAAATACGTGGCATCCATCCGAATAAATAAATATATGGTGCCAATGGTTTCATTCTTGCCCTTATAGTTGTGTAACAGAGGAAGTATGTACTTTTGTGAATGGCATGTTTTATCCACCTTTTCATATATCAACCAATGTTTGCAGCACTAACATCCATTAATCTTCTCTTATCTTCTGCACTGCCATAAATCTTCTCTTTTCTTTTGCACTGACATGCATCTTCTCTTTTCTTTTCCACTTCCATAAATCCTCTCTTTTCTTCTACAGGCAATTTTCTGTTACTGGGTGACAGCCAACTTGTTCTCTCTTGGGTATGGTTTCGGTAAGTCATGTGCCGACGTGAGATCTCATGTGTCCAGGCCTTCTTTTTGTCTCCTTCCTCATTTGCTAATGTGTATATCTTACATTCATTTTGTGTCTCAGCTCTCCGGAAGACAGCTGTAAGGTATTTCTTGAAGCTTCCTGCCGTAGTACCACACACTGAACATGCTCCAGTGTCGACCTTCAAACTTTTTGAGGGACCAAAGTCATTGCGAGCAGTCGAGGGGTCACCCAGTGCAGTCGAGGAGTCAACTGGGGACTCTGAGCAGTCTAATACTGAGCTAAAAGAGCGTGTCGTAGATCTTGAGAAGAAGATTGCAGAACTTGAAAGGCAGGCTAAAGCTAGAGGTGAATCTCAAGATTAATGATAACTGACAAACAAATTTTGAGCACATGAACCCTGAAGCAGTTTTTTTGCGTCTGTAACTTATGTCTGGTACTCTGGTGGTGAAGAATGTATCTGACACGAACTGATAAAGTACCAAGATATGGCTTGGACTATTCGGCTATCCAATTTTTTGAGCATGTGTGGCTATTGTCGTTTTAAGCGAATAAACTGGAGGGGTCCTGAAAACTGAAATCGCCAGCATGGTGATGCTGGCTGAGCAGATATCTAATAGGTGGCATTATCACTATGTAGCTTTTAGTCGCAGTTATTAAGATAAAAGTGCTGTTGTATGAGGGAGTGTTGATTGCTGTTACATTATTTGGTGATAAATGATGAAGTATGGTCTTGTTAATCTGATAGTCTTGAAGACTTGCTCTTTGGATCTCTTGAACCTAGGCAATGTTGTGGGCTTCTTGGACTGGCTATATGTCTCATATGTCTAGCGCATCATTAGCTTCTCTTATCCTGTGCTGTCAGAAGAAGTTGCTTTTATCCTGTTAACAGTTTTATCAGAACATACTCAGATCGGGTTCTGCTCCGGTGCTACCCCCTGTCAAATATTCTAACTCAAACGGGCAATCTGACAAATACGTATTGTCCCTGTAGAAGCCCGTACGGGTCGCGCGTATACAACATATGATGCGACGGTTCCAAACACGCCCCATATACCGATCTTACGAAGCAAACCGCTCCATTGATGAGACGACCCGAACCAAAATTTTCCTTTTAAGTTTCCGTAAGGGGTAGCACTGAAGCAATCCTCACTCAGATCACATTGGTTTTTGTTGTACAAGTCATATCCATGATAAACAGTTTTGCATATGCGTCAAATGAAATCAACTTTGTACATGTCACATAAACTGCTTACTGATGGCTAACTGTTGATCAAATTGTTGTCTTAGCGAAACTAAGTTCACATTAAACTGATAAAATTAATGGATGGAGTAGTTAATTTGTTCCCATGAGGTGATTGATTCGTCTGTTCGATATATGCCCTTTCTGACTTAGGATTTGGAATAAACAGGGAGCTACCAACCTAATTCTGATATAAATCACCAATTGGTGATGTGAACGTTAGGGTTGACACTTTAGTTGGTACGTATTGGGCCGGTATAATAATGTTTGGACAGAATCGATTCTGTGAACTAACGTCAGAGGAAAAGGTCAGACCAATAGATGCCACGGTTAATCACTTCCTCCATTTATCTCAATGTTTTTTTTTGTAAATCAAATTTCCTAATCTAGGTTGAATTTTCAGTCCGTTCTAAATTGAAACTACATCTTCAATATCTGGTTCAACATGCAGTAAAATATTGAAAGCATTTATTCAAACTTTTTTGACATGGTTTATCCCATGTTCTGCATATACTATAGTCTGGAAAACCACATTCAGACATAGTAAAAGCTATCACAAAATCACAGTTAGTGGTAGACAATACAAAGGTAAATTTTACTCAAATGAAGAAAATCTGTTACAAGCTGACAGAAATTCACAAATACTCAATACAAACTAGTGCAATTATCTAAAAAAAATATTCAAATAGAAACCGATAGACAAAACCGATCGAGATAGTCGGCTATGTATACAAAATTGTGTGTCAACGAAGAAGGTGAACCTGATTCTCAGCTTACCCCATACTAACCGCAAGTCAACTTTCTCTCCGAATCCACGCGTCGAGTCACACACGCCTTGATCCTTGGCCGATCCCATGGAACAAACACAAGTAAACGGAGCTCCAAAAGGCACGGCCGCAGGAGATGCGGCGCCGAGGTTCTCTTAATTTTAGTGCCAGTATCCGTTAATTTACTTAAATTTTCTCCACACTCCCGTCCCAGATTCAAAGCTGGTGTAGTTAACTCATTTGCTCGCTTCATGATTCCGTCAGATGCAAATTGTTAATCGCAGTTTTGCTGCTCCACTATGCCCAAAGGGCAGGATCTTGACTCTAGCAAGAATTTATTGGCTGGCTAACACCTGATAATCGATCGAGAGAGATCGTCTAAATGTCAACTCTACGGCTGCAAACTGCAAGCACCACACGCCGACGTGCGCCTTACTCGCTATAAATACAGAGCCGATCAAGGTCCAAAGCATAAACCACACACCGCCATTGCATTGCAAAGCCAAGCTCAAGAGGCGGCACAGCAGCAGCTAAGAAAAAGCTTAGTTAGCTTAGCTCTAGTCCAGAGAGGGAGATATGGAGATGGAGGCCGGGGCTCGGGCGGAGGCGGCGAGCAAGTTCACGCTGCCGGTGGACTCGGAGCACAAGGCCAAGTCCTTCCGGCTCTTCTCCTTCGCCAACCCCCACATGCGCACCTTCCACCTCTCGTGGATCTCCTTCTTCACGTGCTTCGTCTCCACCTTCGCCGCCGCGCCGCTGGTGCCCATCATCCGCGACAACCTCAACCTCGCCAAGGCCGACATCGGCAACGCCGGCGTGGCGTCCGTGTCCGGGTCCATCTTCTCCAGGCTCGTCATGGGCGCCGTCTGCGACCTCCTCGGTCCGCGCTACGGCTGCGCCTTCCTCGTCATGCTCGCCGCGCCCACCGTCTTCTGCATGTCGCTCGTCGATGATGCCGCGGGGTACATCACCATCCGCTTCCTCATCGGCTTCTCCCTCGCGACGTTCGTGTCGTGCCAGTACTGGATGAGCACCATGTTCAACAGCAAGATCATCGGCACCGTCAATGGTCTCGCGGCTGGGTGGGGAAACATGGGCGGCGGTGCGACGCAGCTCATCATGCCGCTCGTGTTCCACGCCATTGAGAAGTGCGGCGCGACGCCCTTCGTCGCATGGCGCATCGCCTACTTCATCCCCGGGACGATGCACATCGTGATGGGTTTGCTCGTGCTCACCCTCGGGCAGGACCTCCCCGACGGCAACCTCGGGAGCCTTCAGAAAAAGGGTGACGTGAACAAGGACAAGTTCTCCAAGGTCTTGTGGGGCGCCGTCACCAACTACCGGACATGGGTCTTCGTCCTCCTCTACGGCTACTGCATGGGTGTCGAGCTCACCACCGACAACGTCATCGCCGAGTACTACTTCGACCACTTTCATCTAGACCTCCGCACCGCAGGCACCATCGCTGCCTGCTTTGGCATGGCCAACATCTTCGCGCGCCCCATTGGTGGCTACCTTTCTGATCTCGGTGCACGCTATTTCGGCATGCGTGCCCGCCTCTGGAACGTCTGGATCCTCCAAACCGCGGGAGGCGCCTTCTGCCTCTTGCTCGGACGTGCTTCTGCTCTTCCCGCCTCTGTCACCGTGATGGTTCTCTTCTCCATCTGTGCCCAGGCCGCATGTGGTGCCATCTTCGGTGTCGCCCCCTTCGTCTCTCGAAGGTCCCTCGGCATCATCTCCGGCATGACCGGCGCCGGCGGCAACGTGGGCGCAGGCCTCACGCAGCTTCTCTTCTTCACTTCGTCGCAGTACACCACCGCCAAGGGGCTGGAGTACATGGGCATCATGATCATGTGCTGCACGCTGCCCATCACGCTCGTGCACTTCCCGCAGTGGGGCTCAATGTTCTTCCCCGCCAACGCCGACGCCACCGAGGAAGGCTACTACGGGTCCGAGTGGACGGAGGAGGAGAGGAAGAACGGGCTCCACCTCGCCGGCCAGAAGTTCGCCGAGAACTCCCGCTCGGAGCGTGGAAGGCGCAACGTCATCCTCTCTGAAGCCGCCACACCGCCATACAACACTCCCCAGCACGTATAAGCTAGACCACGTTTTTGTACCCACTATGATACACAAGTACAGTTCTGTAAGTGTCTCTAGTAGCGTCTCTAGCTACCTGAATGAAGCGTGTGGCTGCATGTGTTGTGCATTCATGCCACCGAGGGCTATGCATTTTGTCAATGTGGATCCGAAATTACATGAGCACCTTTCGATTTAGATGTGTGTGCTTTTGTATATATGCCTCTGGTTTAGCCTCCGAGGAAATTTAAATAATTTGACCTGGAGCATCTGTCATTGAACACATATCGTCCATGTACTTAACAGTTAACACTCGGACCGAATGCAAAATATGTAAAGAAAATGTCCACTTCACCGTTCCGGCATATGTTATATATTTTCTGACTTTAGCAGCCAAAGTCCAATTATCAACATCAACTTCATCTTGAGCATCTGTCGGCAGTCAGGGTGAAACAATTTATGCTTGTTGAAAGTTTGGCCTATGCATCATCACTACACGGCCATGAGCCATAACTAATTAACTAAAGCTCCGATCGACATCCAGGTAAAAGGATCGACTAATAAGTAAAACAAACAAGACAAAATATCAGAGTTAGATGCCAATTTTGAGGTGATTAACCCTTGTGTTGTGTGTGCGGTGTGCCCTGCTAGCTAGCTCATATGTATGAGTGGTAGGTTGGATATAAATACATAGCTCCATCATAGCTAGTACTTTCTTCGTCTTGGTTTATTAGTCACATATCTAAAATCAGAAAATATTACAACAATGTTACTATCCACTATTAAGGTGGTAACATAATCAATGGACGAAAAAAATTCACAAGGATAAAAAAATGTCTAGACCAGTGCGGGGCATATTTACCGTATAGGCAACCTGTGCACGTGCCTGGGCTCGACAGCGTCGCCGATAGGTGCCAGAGCGATCTTAAAGAGATACTGAGCGAAATTCTTAGAAAAAGAATTCACTTCACGAAGGTCTATTCCAGTCCACTCCGCTTCCAACATGTGTCGCGATTTTGTTCATTTTCAATTCCCACCTTTCCTCTACGCGTGACAAGTGGCGTCTTCCTGTGGTGCGCAGGGGTTGTACGTGTATTTATTTTGAGATTCGTTTTTCTTAAAATGAAATATCTTAAGAACCGTTTATACGAATTATAAACCGTTTTCACTTTTAAACTCCTCGTGTCGAGATCTTCAAAACTAGATCCATTGTTGATAGGTTTCGATGATTTTTTTTATACTTTAGATTATGTATAGTTCGTACAACCTGATATGCAGTTGTGCGTCCAACCTGATATGCAGTTGTGCGTCCAACTGAAACTGAGTGTAGCTGTACGTACAACCTGATTTGTGTAGTTCTACGTTCAACTCTGATCTATACAATCTGATCTGTATAGTTGTATAACCTGATCTGTACAACCTGAACCGTGTAGTTATACATCTGAGTATGTATAGTTATACATACAAACTGATTTTGTGTAGTTGTACGTTAGAGTTTGTGTAGTTATATGTCTAAGTTACATAATTGTACGTTTGAATTGTGTGTTGATGTACGCATGAATCTGTGTGTTGCATGATATATCAGCGACCGGGAGACGGGCGGGGCTTCGGTGCATGGCTTATTTTCCTTCCAGGAGGACGTCGCTGGGTCTTCGTACGCAGGTGCTCTGTACGTGATTCGTTCCTTAGAGGCTGTCCTCGTACAGCGCACGAGCCGGTCGCGCGGGGACTTCGTACCTTCGTATGCGGGGACATGTGCCTTCTCCACGCTGCCCGAACACGCGAATAGCCTTTGCCAAGGGGGGCCTCCGGCTAGTGCTACCCGATACTGAGATCGTGAATTCTTGTTGTTTCGAGATTTCATGGGCTTATTTCATAGCAGCAGTAAGTAGGCAAACTGCCCATTTATAGCACTCCTCGAAACAGGCTTGCGCACCATTTTATAAATAAAGCCGAACCGTTTAAGACCGCTGCTCGGCCAGACAGCACAACGCTCACAAAAGAGTGCTGGGGCGAAAACAACACAAGCACGCCCAAAAGAAAAGCGAAGAGAAAAAAGAAAAAGAAAAAGAAAAATGTCAACAACTATGGAAAGACACCGGTAAGCAAGCTCCACAATCGCTGCACCCACCGGAGGCCTGCCACCAAGCTCCTAGTGCTTCGGAGCGTCGGTACCAATCAACACCTTCAGGAAGGGATGCGACGATGACGACGCTGTTGCCAAGGGTTTCCCCGGTACGCGACGGGGAGAGGAGGGGACCACTGGACGCCCTTCAGGAAGGACTGGCGGCACCCGCAAGCGCCACCGCGCCAGAGTCGGACACGCCGACTAGGATTTCTCCCGACCCCCATCACCCTAGGCGCTCTGGAGCACTCCACCATGCCGCCCACCACCCAACGCACGATCGCGAAGCCGACAATGTCTCACCACGACACATAGATGAGAGGTCTATACACCAAAGAAGAAGAGCCGGAACTAGGAGCCGCAGCACCACCGACGTGCGAGAGGGACCAACCTCCACCGTCCAAGACGGTAACCGACCGGACACAGCAGCAGGATCACACCAGGCCCGCAAGCCCGGCCGAGCCCCTCGAGACCCGTGAAGTTCCCGCCGTTGCGCTGTAGAAGGCACAACGTTAGCACTGTCGCCCCAAACCCGAGCTGCTCTCCAACACCAGTGTATAGAGAACCGCGCTATTGAACCGAGGAGGAGAGGAAGAACGGGCTCCACCTCGCCGGCCAGAAGTTCGCCGAGAACTCCCGCTCGGAGCGTGGAAGGCGCAACGTCATCCTCTCCGAAGCCGTCACACCGCCATACAACACTCCCCAGCACGTATAAGCTAGACCACGTTTTTGTACCCACTATGATACACAAGTACGGTTCTGTAAGTGTCTCTAGTAGCGTCTCTACCTGAATGAAGCGTGTGGCTGTATGTGTTGTGCATTCATGCCACCGAGGGCTATGCATATTTTGTCAATGTGGATCCGAAATTACATGAACACCTTTCGATTTTGATGTGTGTGCTTTTGTATGCCTTTGGTTAATTCTCCAAGGAAATTTAAAAAGTTCGACTTGGAGCATGTGTCACTGAACATGCTCTAACTTAACACTCTGACCGAATGCAAATATGTAAAGAAAAAGTCCACTTCACCGTTCCGGCATCTGTTATATATTTTCTGACTTTCGCTTTCGGCAACTAATACAAGTCATCTTGAGCAGCCAAAGTCCAATTATCAACATCAACTTCATCTTGAGCATATGTCGCCAGTCAGGGTGAAACAATATATGGTTGTTGAAAGTTTGGCCTCTACATCATCACTACATGGCCATTTTTTTTTTGAAATGGAAACGCTCCGGCCTCTGCATCGTGATGATGCACACAGCCTTTTTATATTAATTTAAAAGAAACATAAAGTATTTGTCACCATTCATTACAATCAGGGATCTGCTAAAGTAGCCACATGAACTAGCCAACGAAACAAGGCGCGAATTACACATCTTGGAGTCTCTTAGCATGTTGCCATCCATATTGGTTGAAAATAGCTCGAACAACGGCCATCAACCTGGTAGAACCAACTTCCATAGATGCTCGCTGGTCCTGTGGCAGTAGGTATGACCACAAATTGATCCAGTATACCGCCCGATGTACAACGTGCAAAAAATGAGAACCTCTATTCTTGTTAAACACCACATCATTCCTGCAATTCCAAATAGCCCAAACAAAAGCACAAGTACCAATGCGAATACGGGCTTTTGTTTTCTTATCCACTCCATTCAACCAATGCCCAAACAAATTAGCTACACTAGTTGGTGGAGAGATGTTAAAAGTAAAATGTATTAATCGCCAAATATCCTGAGCAAATGAACATGTAATAAAGAGGTGTTCTATTGTCTCATCAGCCTGACAGAAAACACATCGCTTACATCCTATCCATCTCCTTTTAGCCAGATTATCTTTAGTCAGCAAAACTTTTCGATGAAGAAACCACATGAAATTTTTAATTTTTAATGGTACCTTTAGCTTCCAAAGATACTTTTTAAGAAAAGGCGTATGACCATTCATGTGCTGTGCATACATGGAGCTAACCGTGAACTTCTTATTTGGAGTCAAATTCCAAATAAAAGAGTCCACATTATTTGTAAGGGAAATGTCCATAAGACGTCGCACAAGCCTTTCCCACGATGTCCACTTATCCCCCGTCAACGTCCGTCTAAACTCAATATTTAGCGGATGTTGTGATAAAACTTGCGCCACTGTAACAGATTTATGAAGCGCAATGTTATATAAAGATGGATATTGGGTTGCCAGGGTTTTGTCCCCTAGCCAAGTGTCTTCCCAAAAGCGAGTTTGTAGACCATTACCAACTTTAAAAGATCCTTGCTCAAAAAAATCTTTTTTAACCGTCATCAACCCTTTCCAAAAGGGAGAATCTGTTGGTTTAGACTCCACTTGAGATAGAGTTTTATTAGACAGGTATTTATTGCACAACAGCTCATGCCATACCCCATCCTCATTTAGGATTTTATCAAGCCATTTGCTTAATAGACACTTATTCTTTATGTCTAACACCTGAATACCTAGCCCGCACCGATCTTTTAGACGACAGATTATATTTCATTTCGTCAACCGGTACTTTCTTTTTTGCTGATCACTTTGCCAAAAAAATCTTGAGCGAAAGTTATCTAGTCTCTTGCTCACTCCCACCGGAATACGGAAAAAAGACAACAAGAACATTGGTAGGCTGGTCAAAACCGAGTTGATCAAAACAAGACGATCTCCATATGAGAGCATTTTGCCTGCCCAACAGCCCAATTTCTTTTCTAACCGGTCTTCCACCATTTTCCATTCTTTAAGTAGTAACTTGCGGTAATGAATAGGAATGCCTAAGTATTTGAAAGGCAAGGATCCTACGTTACACCCAAAGATTGTACAGTAATCATTTTGCATTTCCTTTGCCTTACCAAAACAGTAAAGCTCACTTTTGTGGAAATTTATTTTTAGTCCAGACAATTGCTCAAACATTGATAGGATCAGTTTCATATTTACCGCCTTCTCAATATCATGTTCTAGGAATAAAATCGTGTCATCGGCATATTGTAATATTGATATTCCACCATCAACAAGATGAGGAATAAGGGATCCAACTTGCCCATCCTCCTGTGCAGGGACGGAGGAAGGGGGGACGAGCAGGGGCTTAGCCACCCCCAGCAATTTGATTTTCTTCCTAATATTCCTTATAATCATGCTTAGAATTAGCAGTGCTAAGCTGTTTTGCCCCCTCCAACTTAATTTTGCCCCTGCCAATACTAAATGTTGGCTCCGTCCCTGCTCCTGTGCTCGTGCAATAAGAACAGCCAGCATGTCTGCCACGATATTAAAAAGAACCGGTGATAAGGGATCCCCCTGACGCAGCCCTTTTCAGTGTTTGGAAATAATGACCAATATCATCATTAACACGTATCCCTACACTTCCCCCCTGGATAAACTTCCCACCCAATCACACCATTTTGGGTCAAACCCCTTCATGCGCAGTGCCTGTTGCAGAAAGGACCATTTTACTTTGTCATATGCCTTTTCAAAATCAATTTTAAAAAGAACACCGTCCATTTTCTTTCTCTTAATTTCATGGATCGACTCATGTAAAATGACCACCCCTTCAAGGATGTTTCGTCCAGGAATAAAAGCCGTCTGGGTTGGGCGAATCACTTTATGAGCAATTGTAGATACCCGATTTGTTCCCACTTTTGTAAAAAAATTAAAGCTAACATTTAATAAACAAATGGGTTTGTATTGCTCAATTCGGCTAGCATCCTCTTTTTTTGGCAGTAGTGTTATCACCCCAAAGTTGAGTTTGAAAAGAGGAAGCTGCCCATTTTGGAGCTGATAGAACAGGGGCATCAAGTCAATCTTGATAACCTCCCAGAACCTTTGATAAAACTCCACGGGGAACCCATCCGGCCCCGGAGCTTTATTATGCTCCATTTGAGAAATAGCTTCGAATACCTCCTTCTCAGTGAAGGAAGCAGTAAGAATACTATTCTCCTCTGGCGAGATTTGAGATAGATCGTCAATTAAACTCTCCTGCATAGAAAAAGAGCTAGGATCTGAAGCTCCAAAGAGCTTTTTGTAATATTCAGAGATAAATACTTTCAAATTATTCTCGCCAACGATAGTTCCTTCATCTTGTTCCAACTGAAAAATACATTTCTTTCGGTGCTTTCCATTAGCTATCAGATGGAAATATTTAGTATTATTTCCCCCTTCTTGGACATGTTTGACTTTTGCCCGCTGAGCCCATTTTGACTCTTCATCTCTCCAGGCATTAGCCAAACAGTCGTCAGCCTCTTTCTTAGCCACCCTTTCAGCGGCCGTGAGAGTTGTGGTTTCAGCTTTGATGTCCAACGCATCAACCAAGAGTGTGAGTTTTTCCTTTAGTTTTTTATATTCGCCGCTCATGTTCTTTGCCCAGCCCCTAAGATACTGTCGAAGATGTCTTATCTTGTTTTGCCAAGTGTCAATCGGAGAAGATCCACCAAGTATGGATTCCCACTCCCTACGTATCATATCGTAGAACCCCGGCTGACGGAGCCATGATAACTCAAAGGAGAATTTTGATTTATTACCTAAATGAGCTTGCTCGCCTGTGTCAAGAATGAGAGGTGTGTGGTCTGACCCTGTACGAGTCATCGCGTGCACCGTTACTAACGGGAATTTTTGTTCCCACTCGACACTCATCAGAAAACGATCCAACTTTTCAAATGTTGGTTCATCTCTCCTGCTAGCCCATGTATATTGTCTACCGGAGAGATCAATCTCTCGTAGACTCAGACTCTCAATAATAGCATTGAAAATAAACGGCCATCGCGCGTTAAAGTTGTCATTATTTTTCTCCTCTTGCCTTCGAATAATGTTAAAATCCCCACCCACCAACATGGGCAGTTCTTCATTTTCACAAATCCTTACCATCTCGGCCAGGAAGTCTGGTTTTTGGGCATCCTGGGCAGCCCCGTATGCCACTACCAGAATCCATAAGAAACCATCACATTTAGATTTCAAATGGAACTTTACACAGAAATCACCGGTACTAATCTGTTGTACAGCCAGAACTTCATTGTTAAACCCCACTAAAATTCCACCTGAAAGACCGTGCGGTGGTAAACAATACCATGCATAATCGCGTCCTCCGGCCAAGTATTTTAGGAAAGGTGCCGAGAAATTAGACCGTCCTGTTTCAATTAGTGCCAGAAAATCAAGTTTTTCTGTCCTAACCGACTCTTGAATTGTGAAATGTTTTGCGGTATCTCCTAAACCATCACTGTTCCAAATCATACCTTTCATTGTATTATTATAATTTTCTCTTTAATTTTTCTATACGTGCACTTTTGCGTTTAACCAAGAGGCCACTGCCTTTTTTGATTCCTTTTTTCCGTCCCACATTAGACTCTCCTGGAAAAGACCCATGTGGTCATGGGAGAGCTCTTCCTCCTCATTACCTAAATCCTCAGATAAATTCGAGGCTTGTTTTAAAACAAAGTTTGAAGCTTGATCATCATCCGTATTGCTTAAATTATTTTTTAAGAATGTAAGCGCCCTTTCTTCCTCTATTTTCTTAATATAGGTCACCGAACTATTAACTTGTGATGGGGATACACCTAAGGAGATACCTAGTCTAGATGCTCTTGCAACAATATCCTCATTAGGTAATGACGCAAAAGTGAGAGCAGGTTTAGCTAACATACCCGAACTGTAGCCGGCATCACGACGCTGAGCCACCATCATGGCCCTCTCCATTTGAGTAGCTTCCGTGTTTGGTTGAGAATTAATCCTCACACTTGACCTAGTCGGCGATTTGGCAATCCCCCCATAGGCAATCACCTCCTGCAACGTCGGGGACTTAAACCCCTTGTGTGCCGGTGTAGTGTAGGTAGACATATCCACCATAGTATCCTTGATCACTCCCACACCTTGTGTCTTCTCGGTACCCAGCGGCGATGATTGCTAGGAGATCATCCCTGAATCTTTCCCAGCAAACTTGGTCACCGGGTGACTGTCCACCGGTGTCGCTGCTATCCCATGGACAGAAGCAATCAACTGATCACCCAGCGGTGCAGCAGTGTTTGCGTCTATTGATTTCAGCACCGAGAAATCAAATATGTCTGGCGCCGCAGAAAAATCATCCTTGCGGGGCATGTTATTTTCCTCCAACCGTGTACTCTTTTGCGTGTCCATCACTAGGCTGAATTTAGTGTCCAAGTTTTCAGCACTTGCCATTACATTCTGATCAACAATCTGTACATAGTTACACCCATGAGTACTATCTACTAAAATCTCCGTTTCCAAGGAATTTTTATAATTAAATTCATCATGAACTGAAGTAATAAAATCAACATTTACCGTTTCAGTTCGTGTAGCTGAGTTAACCGACCGGCTGTGAGGCGTGCGTGGTGAGAAACTTGGCAACCCAATTTTTCTTGCACGCCGAGCATCCGAGAAAACCTTCCTCTCAGCCTCAATTATGTTTTTCACGGACTTGGAGTTTAAAAAAGGCCACTCTTTTTCCATATCAATAGGTGTTGGTGATGAGAGTACCCTGTGAGCGAAATCCATCGCCTTCTTCACATTTGGTGAATAAAAAACACCCGGCATCGCTTGTTCTTTTGATGATGTATCAGTAGTAGACGTGTTACTGGACTTAGATGTAGATAAATCATTTTTCTCCACAACCTTGTCCTTCCCCTTGTCATCAACCACCTCCTGATTTTTGTCCTTGCTCTGTCCATCATTGTCATCATTTAAATCATCATTTCCAGTATCCATATCGACATCCCCATCTATATTTTGACTTGGTTGTTCCACCTCAAACCTAAGCTCATAAAAGCCATCATTAATCCACATAGGCAAGCCCGCTGGGATCTTTGTGTGATCTACACAACCAATGTTAATCCGCAGCACACCATGCTTGCGAGTATATGGCATATCAATTTCGTAAGGTTTTCCAAACAGTGTACCTAGCCCCCATAAAGCCAAGTAATCACCTTTATGTCGTGGAGGAATTCCTTCCATAAGCACCCAAACCCTTGGTAGCAACCGCAGAGGTTGAAATTGGCATTGCCAACTATCCACCTTGAGCTCACACTTACAATTTGGGGGTTTGAAAGAGTCGAAGGCTTTTAACCTGTCCAATTCAGCTTTGGAGGAAAACATAACTCTGTAAACATTGTGGCCGACTTGGTTAATCTCCCAATTAAAGTTTTCCACATGAACCAAGTTTTTGAGTTGTCGAGCAATCTGTGGGATGCTCATGTCATCTCCTGTGATCGACAACAGCCCCACTCTTGTATTTTCATTCTTTGGCCGATATGTTGCTGTAATGGGCATACCAAAGAAGGTTAATTCATCATGATAGTGCCCATAGATCTCAATATGTGGTTTGGGAGCATTAATAAGAGGACATTCCTCCGAAGCATGGTCCATATTTTCACAAACATCACATAGAACGGCTGTGCAATCTGCTAAGACATGTCCACCCAAACCGCAACGATAACAACGAGTTTTGTCCACCGCCTTCTTCTTCTTCTTTAGGTCCACAATCTCCTGACTATTTCCTGTCGTGTTCTCTGCCACCTTTACCATCTGTTTCGCCACCGGCATAAGCGTTGACGCCACAGCAGTCACCTGAGTATCTGATGGTGTCGCAACCGACACATCCACCCCTTGGTTTGTAGCCGCAGTTCGAGGAGGAAATCTGCCACCTCCTAGACGACCACGACCAGTCCTTCATGCGGCTGTCCCGGACCTGTAGTTGTACCGGCCACCAAAACGAGCACCCACAAAGTTTTGCCGTTGTCCGTTTCCATTGAAACCAGACCCGGCGTTGAAATTGCCATAAGGTAGATAATCATTGTTTCTTGAATTGGTGCCACCATTCCCATGACCTCCATTGAAACCTCCATCACCTTGACCTCCACTAGAACTTCCATTACCAGATCCTCCATTGAAACCAGAGCCACCATTGAAACCACCATTGATCGCAATTCTTTGCCCACCATCGGACCGACCGTAATTCTGATTATTGTAACCAATAGACTGACCCCCATAGGAGCCTTGGTTGTATCCAGAGCGCTGATTCTGCCTAGCCCCATTACTCGATTCTCCGCTGACGAAGTTGTTCCCCGACGCAGTATTGAAACCCTGCTCGTTGTCGCGGCCATCTCTGCGTGCCGCACCGCGACCAGCAAGTGCCGATCCTCTGCCCACAGGCACAAAGCCACGGCCCTGCCTAAGGTCCATCCCACCTCTTCCAGGACCATGGTTCGCCATCGACGAGGATGTAGATGGGAACCAAGAGAACCCTAGCCGCCTAGTTCGACGGGAGAAAAACTGAGGAGCAGTACGATAAGGAGACACAAAGTCTTCCTTCACGTAAGGTCTTATTTCATGCGATTCGATGCTACATGGGCCCAACAACCCATTAGCAGCTGCTTTCGTCTTTCCAATTCGGCCCATTTGCAAATATGGACTCTGAATGTTACGCTTCGCTTTTTGAATTCTTGATCCGGAAAAACCGTGACTCGCCGGCGGTGAAGACAAATCTTCCCCGGCGACGCTTCCAGGCCAACCAGCGCTATGTCTACGACGCCGGCGACACACAGTCACCCAGGACGCATCCTCGGCCAGCTCATCGCACCTCCAAACCGAGGGAGCCATGACCGGAAATTTATAATCAGCGAAACTTGCCGACGATCTGTCCGACGAACAAGCTCCGACATTGTCAAAAGCTAACTGTGTACTCGATCTTACCGGAGAGCTTGACGTAGACCGCTCGATGCCGTTCGCCAATCTTTGTAGCCTCCTCTTCTCTTCCCTCTTGGACCGTCTCTTCTCGACGAGATCTCGCGTCGGCGACTCCTCCGGTGTGCGACACACATACCTCATGGAGTCATCGGAGACAGTCGAGACGCATCCGTCCTCAACATCGGAAATGTCTGATGCAAGCGCCCAGAAGCGACCGCCGGTGTGGCTGCCGGAGCGATCTCAAGTACCGCCTCCCGAGTCGCCTTCGGGATCGCCCATCTCCTCGCTCTAGCTAGATTATGGAAAACAAATGGGAGCCATAACTAATTTACTTAAGCTCCGATCGACATCCAGGTAAAAGGATCGACTAATAAGGAAAACAGACAAGACAAAATATCAGAGTTAGATGCCAATTTTGAGGTGATTATCCCTTGTGTTGTGTGTGCGGTGTGCCCTGCTAGCTAGCTCATATGTATGAGTGGTAGGTTGGATATAAATACATAGCTCCATTATAGCTACTCTCTTTGTCTCGGTTTATTAGTCACATCTCTAAAATCAGAAAATCTCACAACAACCTGTGCAGTTACTACCCACTATTAAGGTGGTAACATAACCAATGGACGAAAATAAATCCACAAGGACAAAAAAATGTCTAGGCCAGTGCAGGGTCATATTTACCGTATGGGCAACCTGTGCACGTGCCTGGGCTCGACAGCGCCGCCGACAGTCTCAAAGAGATACTCAGATCATGAATTCTTGTTGTTTCGAGATTTCATGGGCTTATTTCATAGCAGCGGTAAGTAGGCAAACGGCCCATTTATAGCACTAAGTAGGCTAAAGGCTCTGACCCTTCTGCAGCGACTTCTGAAAAGCCTTATTTGCATATTGAACTTCTATTGTTGACTGTCAAAAAGTTAAAGTTTGGTTGTGTAATTGTGTTGCTCGTGAGAATTTAACAGGATATTTGTTTTCTCAGTTCATGTTTTTGACACATATGTTCTATGAAACATGAAGTTTATCAGAATATGTGAGTTCTAGGTAAACCAAAGGGAATGTCTTACGGTGTGCCCAGGCTTTGAGAAATTTCTAGATCTGCCACTTGGCCAATGCATTGTACACTGAGAAGAATTAAAGCCTTTTCCAGGTGCAAAATTATTTTCGCTCAAAGGGAGAATCAAAGTCTAAGGTTCATCATCTTAAGGCAATAAGGCATATATGTTATGCTTTGCGTTGCATCCATGCATACACCAACGCCGACGGAATGGAATGGATTCCTCCCACCCAACACGCAGGCAACACCAGAGAGATGCTATGTTATCTCAAGTATAACCAGCAAAATAGAAAACTAACTCCATTTCATGAGCTTCAGAGCAGCACGCACGCACGGATCGCAATGCCGCCGCCTCAACAGCAGCAAAGCGCGACAGCGGCGCGCGCCCGGCGGGTCGCTCACCGGACCCGAGACGGCTGCGTGGCCGTCTTCGCCAACACCCTCTGCTCCATCCTTCTCGCCGTCCTCCTCGTCGCCGGCGTCGCCCTCTTCGTCGCCTGGCTCAGCCTGCGCCCGCACCGCCCGCGCTTCACCCTCGCCTCCTTCTCCATCCTCCCCGGAGGCGCGCAGGTCGCCTTCAACGTCTCCGCCAGCAACCCCAACCGCAAGGTGGGCATCTACTACGAGGGCGCCACGCAGGCCTCGCTCGACTTCTACGACGCGCTCGTCGCCTCCGGCCCGGCGTTCGTCGGCGACTGGTACCAGCCCAACATGAGCACCACCTCCATCGCCGGCGTCCTCGACGTCGTCGGGCCCAGGACCCAAGACCCCGCCCGGCCGGCCTTCGACGCCGCCCTCCGCGCCAGCCGCCTCCCTCTGCGCCTGCAGCTCACCACGGCGATCAGGTTCAGGGTCAACGTCTTCCACTCCGGCCGCCAGAGGATGCACGTCAACTGCGACCTGCTCGTCGGCGCCGACGGCAACCTGCTCAGCGAATCCGTGGGGGCACCATGCGACAGATACTTCTGATGTACACATACATATGAGGATGATTAGTATAGTAGTATCATGACAGTTTAATAGGCAATTTTATGCTATTTAATTACTAATTGTTGTTGGATTTACCAAAGCTAGTGGCTCATTGCTTTTCTCTAGACAAGTACAGTACTCCATGACATATAGGAGTAGTAGTTAATTGCCGCGTCGATCTTTTGAGTTTTAAGACTAGATAGAATATAGTGTTATTTACATAGTTTAAGACTTGGGTCGATCTTTTTATTTCCATGACATGCACCACTTAAATAGTATGTACGTGAGTCGTTGTAAAAAAGGAAAAGATATTTTAGGGTAAAAAAATAGATATGTGCGTGAGTACACCGAAATTTCTATAGGCAGAAAAAATAGATATGCGCAGAAAGCCTATCGTGAGGGCTACATTCTTATGAGCACACCCGTGCCCGTGCAACGCATGTAGCTCCAAGAAATGCCGCATTATCAAGGTTTCGTCGAGCCAGTACCGGCTCCGCCACCACTGTTGTATCTTTCACGGCCGTGCTACGCCAATTTCGTCGCACACTACATCCAGACGACTCCTGTTAGTACTTCACCAAAGTTTTACTAAGTCATTTTTTGTACATCTAGATATTTACACTTAGTCATATTTTGTTCAAACATGTAGAGATCGTCTTTTTCACGGGCACGGGCTCCGTTTGATCGAGCTTCTGCTTCGCCCTTGGCCACTCCGGTTCACTCACAAGGTCCTATCCCGGGTGCTTCTACCTCACTGACTCGAGCACCCCACCCCGAGAGCCGTGAGTCGCGTCGACAATCGCCGAACCCGGTTAGTTTATGAAAAACTCTGATGTTAGACATAAACTTGTTATATTTGACATGCTATGTAAAAATTGAGACTTGCTAGATTTCGTATGCTAATCTCGAAGTTTCTTTTTCTTCTTGTAGTGATGATGCTCTTGGTGGTGTGGAGAGTTCCTTCGGAGATGCCGCTTTGTGAACTTGTAGTTCATCCATGTAGGAACATGTGGACTTTTGTGTATGCATGGTGGTTGTTATGTTAGGACGTGTGATACGTTGTGTGAATGATGTTTGTGTATGCATGGAGAGTTCCTTTGGATATGGATGATGTTTGTGTGTATGCAACATGTTTGTGATCATTTGTGCTATGTTGTGTGAATGATTTGTGCTATACAATATCCTGTATTTAAATATGCCCAGAAAATATTTAAAATTTACCCAGAAAATCAGCAATTTTGACTGCAATTATTCTGCCAGTCAAGCCCGACGGCAATGCCGTGAGCGTACAGCTGGTGGAATTTATTAGAGCATGGTGAGCCCGATGGCTTTTGCCGTCGGCGTAGTAACGTAATGGTGAGGCCGACGACATTATCGTCGGGCTTACCATGTGGCCTGTGCTCGACGTGCTCGACATACAGTCCTAGCAGCTGACGCGTGTGTCCTGAGGCTGACAGCATTGCTGTCGGGCTACGTGGTCTAATGGCCGAAGTGCCGTTTACGTGTTTCGTGCGCCGAGAATATTTTGAAACCGACGGCCTAAAAACACCGTCGGCATCGTGCACTAACCCGACGGCATTTGCGAGCCCGAAGACAACGACGTGAGACTGATGGATCACACGCCGACGGCTTTCGGGCTCGTTAACGTCGAGGGTTTCTAACTTGAGCATGATGACAAATACCGTCGGGGTGAGCTGTTACTCCTGTTGTGCAAGTCGATCGGTCGGGACGGAGATGCGCAGTGGCGACGGCCGGGAACGGAAAATGCGGCGGCGGTGGGGTTGCCCGCGACGGTCGCGTAGCTTTAGCCCGTGAGGAGGCCGAGGTTGGAGATGCGGCGGCTGCCCAGTCTGTGCGCCGAGATGGAGATGTTTAGCAGCGCGACGGCAGCGTCCTCGGCGGAGGCGGGCGTGGAGGAGCACCAGCGGCAGCGGGTCATCCTTGGAGGCGCGGCGGAGCTCGGCGACGGCCGTGGCGGACAGGTCCCGCAGGCGGCCCACCAGGGTGCTAACGCTGCTGTGTGGATGGATGTGCGCGACCTTGTGTAGATGCCGTTTTGGAGCTTGCTTCCGTGTGAGTTTTTTTACTTTGACCTACAATAACTTTTAAACTAATCTATTTTAAATGGAAAAGATTACATATTTTGATAGCTGGTTCCATGATATATAAGGCCCTGTTCAGTTCGGTGAAATTTTTGGGAGAAATTGTTGGGTACTCTTTCAAGGTCTATTAGGAGTATTAAAACGTAGACCAATTACGAAACTAATTACACAAATGGACGGAAAATCGCAAGATGAATCCATTATCCTAACTAATATGTCATTAGAGATTCTTTACTGTAGCACAACATTATTTGATCATGGGCATAATTAGGCTCGTTAGTTTCGTCTCGAAAATTAAGGAGGGGCCTAGGAATAATTTTTGTCATTTATATATGTTTAATACTCCTAATTAATGTCTGAAGATTGATGTGACGGGGTAGTTGGAGGAAAATTTGTAAACTAAACAGAGCCTGAATCTACCAACATTATTTTTATTTACTAGTCTTTATGATTATTTAGCTATTTACGGTCAAAGTTGAAATGTTTGACTTTGAAAAAGTCTAAACATAGTTATATTTTGAGACAGAGAGAGTATTGAACAAGTTAGTTAAGTAATGTAAAATGTATATCATTATCTCTATTATCAACTGTACTTTAGATTTAACTTACAAGTTTATCGATTTGCAAAAATATTTATAGACAAAACGAATGTAAAAAAAAATCAATAGAAGATAGTATATATGTAACACGTAGTAACAATCGAAATAATCCGAGACATAAAAGTCAGAGTGTGTTCAGTTGGGAAAATTTTAGGAGAATCCTTTGAGAACTCCTTTCAAGGTCTATTTGGGGTAATAAACGTGGACTATTACAAAACTAATTACATGGATGGACAGAAAATCACGAGACAAATCTATTAAGTCTAATTAATCCGTCATTAAAGATTGTTTACTGTAGCACAAAGTTGTCTAATCATGGCAAACTGAGCCTCAGCCTCAGCAGCGTGCATCTCCTTGTAGCGTGTGGCGTGGAACATCACATCTGCACGTGGCCAGTTGCAATCGTCGATCCACGTTCATGAAATTTTTAAAGCAAAATGTGGCTTAGCTAGAACCGTTCGTACTACCGATCCACACCAGAGTTTAAAATTTGTTGCCGGTGTTTTCATTAAAGATAGATAATTTTTTAGAGAGAGAAGATGTCCCTGTGGATGGTGAGTTGCGTGTGGTGATCTTGTCTGTAGTATGCAGTCATAAAGTATGTGTATGCGCATGTATATAAACATCCGCATCTTACTGTGTTTCATAAGAAAAAGGAAGTTCTATCAAGAATTAGTTAACTCTCTTTGAATTCTCGGCAGTGTGCTAGGCTGTAACTAGTTATTTTTGTGATGCCTTCTAGGTTGCACATGGGCTGTAACTAGTTCTTTTCTCCGGAAGCGATTTATGGTTGTCTCGCTCGATAGTTGAAAATTATGTCCCCTCCATGATATGTGCCTACCGACCAAAAGAAAAGATAGATTTGGATTTCAAATTCCGGAACTTTGTCAAGCAAATATTGCATGTAATTTTAACTGATGGCGCGGTCAATGTTGACCACTATTTTTTTTTGAATTTTCTGTTTTAAAACTCAATAAATGTTTAAACTATTACAATCAGAGACTATCAGGCTCACCACACGGGGTGGCGCAGAACCAATCAAAACAGTATCATCTAAACCCCTACGCCACAACCTGGCAAGGTGATGCGCAACATTGTTACCAGTTCGATTGACCTTGGACACTTTGACATCTTGCATCGAATTCAGAAGATAGGAAATATTCGAGACAGTACCAGCAATCACAGACTTGCTACTACCCTCACCTTTGAGCTGAGATAACAGAGACGAGCAGTCGTTCTCTAAGTGAACTCTACCAGCAAAGTTAGGCAATACTGCTTTGACACTTTGAAGACATGCTAAAGTTTCAGCCATTTCAGCAGAACTACAGTTATCGATTTTACCCCAAGCTGTTAACAAGACTTTACCAGAATCATTCTGCATGATAGCACCCCACCCACCTCTGTTTTCCTCCTCCCAAAAACTAGCGTCCCGGTTTAACTTTGCCCAGCCTTCAACAGGTTTTGCCCAGGCCACCGTAGTAGCATTATCCAAAGGCATCATGTTTCCTCCCTCCCAAATTGCAGGGCATTTACCCTTCGGATCAGCTAGGGTCTCAACATCCCTTTTATCAGGATTTGAAGCTAGCACAGTCTGAAGAAAGGAACCCGATTTATCAAACCTACACCTTCCATCGTCAAAGATGACATTGTTTCTCAGGTGCCAAGTCCTCCACCAAAGGAGTAGAAGTTTGGCCTGCATCTGCTCGTTCACTTGGCTAAGCAGCATCAGCACCCAGTCTTCACCTGTATAACTAAAGGAGTGTTCATCCGAAGAGACCAATCATTCCTCAGGCTATACCGAAGAGCTCTAGCTTTTGTGCAATTTATCATAGCATGATGACTGATTTCTGGCTCCATACCACAGATTTGGTATGTAGGGATCCGATCCATATTTCTCCTACATCTATGGATTTGAACACCCAATGTACCAGATGCAAGCTTCCATCCAAAAACTCTGACCTTCGGAGGGACTTTTGCTTTCCAGATGAGACTCCACAGGTCCCTAACTCCTGGATTTTTAATACTAGTGCGAGACGTTTCACCTTTTGATTTTATATCCATTGCAAGGTTATAAGCACTCTTCACTGTAAACATACCCGAAGTCTCAAAATGCCACGCTAGGAAATCCTCACCAGAAGAGGAGGGAAGTTTGATCCTAAGGATATGTTCAGCATCCGAGGTGAAAAAGGTTTTTCTGACTAGATCTTCTTTCCAACGTTTTGTTGCTGGATCAATAAGATCAGACACCCATTTCCATCTGTTTGGGGAGGCTTTTCCAATAGTTTTGAGATTCCCTCTTGGGATCCAATTATCCCGCCAGATCTTAACCTGCATGCCAGAATTGATTCTCCAAACCATGTCTTGTTTTAATAACTCAAGCCCATGGACAATACCTTGCCAAGAAGGTGAAGTATTTTGAATAAACGATGTATCAATCAGATTTGCAGACGGAAAGTATTTAGCTTTTAGAAGTTGAGCACATAGGCTGTCCGGGTACTCAATCAAACGCCAAGCCTGCTTGGCACGTAAAGCTTGGTTGAAAGCTTTCAAATCTCTAAAACCAATACCGCCTTGTGATTTTGGCTTTGTTTGACCACTAATTCTACACTCACATCCAAATTAATACTTAAATTTGTTTACATGTTGAGGTGTCAATCACACATCTATCACACGGAGGACACATGTGTTTTTTTACGAAATTTTCACATAACTCTCATCCAGTACTTAAAAAATCCCTAATAAGTTGCCCTAGGTGTTGCATGATTGCATTTGGACCATGCGGAAATCGTTGTCGGATACATGTTTTGCAACTATTTTTTTAGCTTTGAGGTTAAAAGATAAGCCTTAGGATTTGACCTTGCGACCCGTGAAAAGCGAAGCTCTGCTGATGATTGGGTACCTCTTGCTATGTAAGCGTGCATGTGAGAACAAGATCGATCAAATCTAGTCTTTATGTAAATTTTAACACATTTTTACTACCGCTCAACATATTGACGGTACATTTATGTGCGGTGACACCACGGCTAACCCTACCAACCAGATCACCTCGCGGTACCACGGTACTCGTACAATTCTAGTGACAGAAGGGATGGATGGAGATTGTATTTGAAAGTAGTTAATCTAATATAAGTCTCAACTTTCATAGTACGAAGGTCAGATCGGTTCATAATTAATTACAACGAGTAGCAGCTGAGACGTGACACATAATTCGGTGTGTCCCAGTTTTGGGCTGACGTGCATCCCTTGGTCGATTAATTCCGTGTCTCGAGAGAGATGGGAAACAGAAGAGCACGTTTACGCAGCCGGAGCGTGACAACAACGTGAGCGCGCGGCTGCTTCACTGGACAAGAGGCAACAATGCAATGCAAACTGACCCGTACGTGGATTATTTGGGACCTGTTAATTGTGTCCCGTGTCCGGGTCTTGGTCTGGCAGTTAACGGTGCCGGCCGGCCGGTCTTGCTTGAAAACGCACCGTCTCCCTTTCCAATGGATGCATCTGGACAACTACAAGCATGGTGGATTAGGGCGTGTTTGGTTCTCGGTAGTGGCGGAGCTTGGTAAACAAAAGTTGGACGGGTCAACAAGCTGAAAGAGAGTAAAATGAGCTATTATTGGGTTACATTTTGTCAATACATAGGCTAAAATTTCCTGGGCTGGACGGCCACAACCCGGTTTAGCTTGCACTAAGCTCCGCGCGCCAGTTGTTCTCGGAGTGTCTTCAAACAGGTCCTGAATGCAACCACATTTTCAGAGACGGACCTAGGAGAGGTAAATCGAGGTGGGGTTATGGAGGGAGATGAAAATTTGATCACCGGTGACAATCGAGTCAGCCAACGGCCATCGCACTGACGGTCATACAGTGTCGCTCTCATCACGCGCGGTTTGTGCGATCGATCTGTCCACACAAAAATTATGCAACAGTAGCGCACGACCAAAGCCACCGGGATAGATCAGCATGTGTTTCTCCACTTTTAAATTAGCAGCGGCTGCTGCTAGTGCTAGGTACAGTATTCGGCAGGTGGAACGCGCGCCATGATCGTCGCTCGGCGTGGCGGCCGGATTACTTTTTTCTAACGGGATGCCTTTACCTTTTGGTGTAAAATATTGGTCACTGTCACTGACAAATTTCCGTTACCTACGTATGGCACTATATTCGGCAAAGAAACGAGGAACTGAAATTTTGTGCCGTTTGTCGTCGCCGCCACGCACGCCGTCAGACTGAAAAGTTTGGCACGCGTGCACCCATGACGCCGGCATGTTTTTCGGCCGTTCGTCGCCGGCGTAGTGCGCATCGATCGTGAGGTTGATTCGCCCTACGGACGGACGAGTCCACTGGCCACCCAACAAATCCCCTCCAAAACGCGATCCCTTCGACGGAGGTGGCAGATTTGGTGCAGGAAGAGATGGCGTTGCGGGCTTTTGCCCACACGTAGGATCTGGGAGACTTTATTTTAAGTTTTTGCTTGTAGAGTGAATTTTCCCTAACGAAAAATGTTGTACATAACCATCTATTCTATCTAATCGGACGACGGATTCGACCGCTTTAATCCTCAAAAAAAAATGAGCAAGCACAAGAGCCAAGCTAGCTAGTCCGAGTCGTACCCCTGCCGATTTCGGGCAATCGATCGAGTTAGTTGTACGTACCACGTCTATGTTTAACCCGTTGGTTACATCGCTAAACAGATAAGCAGACCGCCCATGCCCACCAATTCCTATCCACTCCACTCAACGGCCGGGTAGATGTATTCTATCTTCATGGTCAAGTTTTTATTTTCAAGAGACATAATAATATAAGACCTAATCTAAGGTTCTGCTAAAATATTGGTCTTTTAGCCCATTATCAATTCTTGAAAATCACTAATCCCCATGTTGTCATGGCATGAGGAGAATGACTGTGTACCACACGCGCGCTCCTCCTCCTCCGTCGCCCGCCTCGCCGTTTCCAGAATTCATTTGCCTTAACGGAATTAATTGTGCGCGTTTCTGTTGGACCTCTCGCCTCCTGCGCCGCGTGTATAAAGGAGAGGTCGCTCCTCTCTTGCAAACACCAGATAACAATAACATCCGCCCACAGCCACCACCGTCGTTCCTCCTCGCTGTAGTTGCCATCGTTGATCCCGTCCCGTC
The DNA here is from genome assembly GCA_026929855.1 of Poa annua. Lineage (NCBI taxonomy): Eukaryota > Viridiplantae > Streptophyta > Magnoliopsida > Poales > Poaceae > Poa > Poa annua. The sequence goes on along the minus strand of CM049427.1, from coordinate 263,221,614 downwards.
CACCGCGTACACGGTCGACGGGCGATTAGGTTTTTGGGGAGCGTCTCTTACGCGATTGCTCGTCAATCTTCATCCACTACGTCGGCTATTTCAACTACGTCCTCGTCGCCTTCATCATCACCATGAGCACTGACGTCGAGATCGAGAAGGTTACCGCTGACAAGAGGGCTGACGACGTACTAGATCAGTTACATCTTGAATGTCACGGAATCACTGGCAAATATACACTCCATTTTTTTTCCCAATCTTGGCGTAGGTGCTACGAACGGCGATTGCAATCCACGTCTGTCGATCGTGCCATCCACCCGTATGCAACCGGGCCGACGTTGGCACGCACAATCGCACATGCGTGCGTGCGTAGAACTAGAGCTCTAGAAAGTGACCACCGTTTAATTTGTGCCATCGCCCTAGCTAGTGGGAGGCGGGCGGCCACTGGACTGGACTATAGCGCCGTCCTACATGCAGGGAGTAGTAAGCTTTTTGTGCTCACATCACGCGCGCACCCACAACAGAATGCCGGATCCAACGAGGCCATCCGGAGTCCGAGCCGTTCAGCTGCAATGCGTGATGTGTCCATAGGAGTTGGTAGCAAGTCAAGTGCGCCTGTCAGTGTCACTCACCAACCAAGCTCCTCCCATTCAGCAGGCCACCACCTAAGCTAAGCTCAACTATAAGTAGGGTCACGGCCGTGCCGAGTTAGCCAGCGACCGACCACGACTCGCCTCGCCTCGCCCCGCTCACAAGCAACCCTACCACTTTCCTCGCTCGCTCGGCACCATGTGGGTGACCTCCATGCCGCAGGTGTGGGACGAGGAGGCGAGGAGCGGCGGCAAGGCCAGCGGGGGCGGCGCAGGCATGGTGACGCCGGCGCCCGCGACGGCGCTGCTGGGGTCGCTGGCGGGCTGGCTGTCCCGCGTCGCCGACCCGCCGGCGCCCACGGTGTGCGGCCAGCCGGGCGGGCCGCCGGTGACGGCGCCCAGGGTGACGCTCCGCGACGGGCGGCACCTCGCCTACTGCGAGAGCGGCGTGGCCAGGGAGCGGGCCAGGTTCAAGGTCGTCTTCTCCCACGGCTTCACCGGCTCACGCGAGGACAGCGTCCGAGCAACCCAGGTACATCCCATACACGACAGCTGCTGCTGCTTGCCTCCATGCACGATCGACCGGCGTTTCATTTGATTTGATTTGATCTCGTCAAATAATGCGCGTTCAAGCATCTAACTGATCATTAAATTAGTCGTAATTTGTGGGCGAGCTGTATGCACGTATGATTGCTTGCTTGCGTGTTCGCCCATGAATCATCAATCAGCGCGTCAATTAGATTTAAGCTCTGTTAGCTTAGCTCAGCCCGTGATCGCGATGGTCGCTGTCGGTGTGCAAGTTGGGTGAGGAGGTCTCCACCCATTAGTTGGGTGAGCCGCCCTTGTCTTTGATCGTAGCGGGCAGCCACGTCTGTGCCCAACTCGTGGGAAAAGTCGTTCAAGGTTGGTGCGCCAGTTTGTTTTTTCCTAGCGTGTCTAGTCTACGTCAAAGTCCGTTTATTCAGTTGAAAGCGAGACGAAAGGGTTTAGCAACCGTCCCTAATCTCACCATCATCCAGACAGATAAATTAGGTGACCAAAGAGAAGGAAACGATTAACTAATTAGGTCACCAACGAGAAGAAAAAGACATGCTTCAGTATATTAATTCTTGCTAAGCCACAACTAGTAACTTAGTAAGTATACTCTTTCATAATATATCACCACCTGTGTTCCACAATGTAAGCTTGTTTTAGTAATATATATTCTCGTGCCAACGCTTGAAGATGCATCATGCAGAAGCAGAAGCAAACCTTCTTCTGGTAGTACTTCACTGTCCGAACAAGGACACGTCCGTTGCCGTCTGCAGCAATGGACACAAATGGCAGCTACTACAAAGGAGCCCCAAGCTTGAAGCTTCCCAGATGACCAAAGAGTCACGTTAGTACGTTACCGTTGTCGTTTCTAAAGAATTTTCGCCGGCCTTCTAGACGGACGGAATCTCTCACCGGAGATTCCAGCCAGTTTGAACGAACATACGTGACCACCGGACACCTGTCGTCAGCGTACGTGTGGACGACGTGCAGACACGCCGCGCCGAGACCACTCTCAAAGACGCCAGCTTTAATTACGCCGGCCACCTACCTCGCCGTCGACATCCCAGCTCGCCTCTTTCTTCTAGACGGTCTACTCACTGCGTGGAACACGCGTGACGACGGAGCGCGTCACACGTCGCGGTCGGTCTCAACGGTTCCTGCCCACTCCTCCCACCCAATTACCAAACGGCCACCCAGTCCGGCAATGGAGCTGCTGTGCAAGGCGCCGGTGCTGAGCTGCGGGGCGAAGCGGGGCGGGGCGGCAGGGTCGCCCATGGGCCCGCTGGCGGGCGCGCTGGGGAGGTGGATCTACCGGGCCGTGAAGCTGCCGCCGCCGCCGGCGGCGCGGATCTGCGGCACGCCCGGCGGGCCGCCCGTGACGGCGCCCAGGGTCAGGCTCAGCGACGGGCGCCACCTCGCCTACGCCGAGTCCGGGGCGCGCAAGGAGGACGCGCGCTACAAGGTCGTCTTCTCCCACGGCTTCACCGGCTCGCGCCTCGACACCATCCGCGCATCCCCGGTCAGTGAGTCCACAGCCCACGCGCCTCTCGGCGTGCTCCGTTCCCCTTCCCACGACCTAAGGTTGCAGGCGAGTTTTCATGGGGTTGATTGCCGAATTAAGGATCATCCTTTGAAAAGATAGTGGTAGCTTAATTTGGATGTTGCGAATGTTGTCTGAAAGTCTTCAGCAATCCGTGGATAAATCAACTGCATTGCATGGATTTTTTTTCCGTGATAAGTTTTCAAGAAAACTCTATGCAATCAAACCCCTAATCACCAGCTATTCCAAAATCAGGTTAGTTGTGTGACGACTACCTTTTGCAGTGCCACTGCCAACTATAGGTTCTTCAGGTGTTGTACATTGTGAGATACCACAACTATTTTTATCTACTTCATGACCATGCCAGATGCAGAACATATCCTCTGAATTTTATTTCCTGATATGTATGTGCTGATCAACTCCTTTTTCTGCAAAGTCCCAACCTGACAATGAGTACATTCTTGCCCGTTCAGTCTCTACTTTGTCAGGTACTAACGTGAATCTAATGTGTGTTTTCAGGAAGTGGCTGAAGAGCTAGGAGTATACATGGTGGGCTTCGATCGTGCCGGTTATGGTGAGAGCGACCCAAACCCTAACCGATCCGTGAAGAGCGCTGCGCTCGACGTCGAGGAGCTCGCTGACGCACTAGGGCTGGGCCCTAAATTCTACGTGATCGGCATTTCTCTCGGCTGCCATGCCGTCTGGGGCGCCCTCAAATACATCCCCGAAAGGTAAACAACTCGAGGTGCCCGGCATGTCCAAGAAGACGGTGACCAACACACCAAATGGCTGACTGATTTCTGTCATGGATAGCATTTGATATATGGGGATCATTCTGTGCTGCAGGATTGCTGGAGCTGCAATGATGGCACCCGTGGTGAACTACTGGTGGCCAGGCTTCCCAGCTGATCTCGCCGCGGAGGTGTACAACAAGCAGGAGGTGGGCGACCAATGGGCGCTGCGTGTGTCGCACCATGCCCCCGGCATTCTCCACTGGTGGATGGACCAGAGCTGGTTGCCCACCTCCACGGTCGTGGCCGGCACCACCCATCTCCCTAACAAACGCGACGCCGATATCAGAACCAAGCTGAAGGCCGACGGCACATTCCAGCAGGTCGACCTCCATTCCTCCACCTGACATGATCCAGCTGCAAAGCTTCTGAGTTTCCTTAACGAGATTTCTCTGATAATGCAGAAGAAAGAATTGGCGACGCAGCAAGGCATCCACGAGTCGTACTACCGCGACATGATGGTGATGTTCGGCAAGTGGGAGTTCGACCCGATGAGCCTGCCAAAGCCGCCTTGCCCCGTCCACATCTGGCAGGGTGACGAGGACGGCCTGGTGCCGGTGGTGCTCCAGAGATACATCGCCAGCCGCCTCAGCTGGGTGAACTACCATGAGCTCTCTGAAACCGGGCACTTCTTGTCCCCTGTACCTGGGCTAGGAGACACCGTTCTTAGGACCCTCTTCGGCTAAGCTGAGCTTGCAACGGAGTAGCAGTGATCAGAAGCAGCTCCAGGATATGTGGCGCTGAAGTATAGCGTTCTTCCGGTACATTGATTTGTTCTAAGGTGGTCGGGTAATCGCTGATTAGCGATGATGATGTGTTATTATAGATGAAAAGGGTGGTGTAAGATGGTCTGTTTTTGTTGTGGATTGTCGCAGCGCGTGGCCAGGATGTCTGCGCAAAATTGTGCTCAAACCTTGGTAACGAGAAAATGGAACTATTATACCATGATGATCTTCCCTTATTTGTTGGATACCTTGCGTATCTGTTTTGATGAACCAAGTGTCCATAAGTGACGATTTCTATATGTTGCTGTCTCCTGTCCAGGCGCTGCTCTTTTTCTTTTGGACAAAAGGAGCAGAGCTCCCAGTTTCATTTCTGAAACTGATATCACAGTCATCATTCAGTTTTACATGCCACAGATTTGATCACCAGCACAGCCCGGATGCTCTAAGACCATCCACTATGTGGGTGCGATTCAAAGAAAAAGCTGTCAGAACAATGAATCGCTATTGTTTCTCTACTATGTATGAGTCCGATTCAATGCAGAGATGGGACCCAAGCTTTGTAGGCTCCTCCGTAGTTTTGCATGTTGCATGCAGCCATGTGAGGAATCGAACCATTGCCCTCTTTGAACCGCTTTGCCCTCACATAGTGGATGGTCTAACGCAGCTACATACCACAGATTTCCTAATTCAGATTTAACAGCTCGTTTCTTTGATAAGAAAATTAGCGAGGTGATTTCCGGCTCCATTAATCCGATACTGAAACCAAATATAGTATCCAGGTCTTTTGTCTATTCGTAGTTACATGTTCTGTTAGAAAGATTACGTTCACACAGAGTGTCGGGAGCTATGTACATATTACTATTCATACTACTCCCTCCATTCTAAAATAAGTGTCTCAAATTTGGTTAGAAGTGGATGTATCTTGATATGTTTCATGTGTAGATACATCTTCTTTTTGATAATTGTAAGATAGTTATTTTGAAACAGAGGGAGTATCATGATACTATGTTTTCCATGGCATTTAAAACGGATAGAATGACCATGTGCGCTAGCCCTGGGGACTGCTGAATCAATGGGCCTGTCTCAAGTTGGGCTGAACTAAAGTTGTGTCCTCCAATATATTGGCCCCTTAGCGTCCCCAGGGGCCGCACACTTCTTGGCCCGGGCCTGATTTATAAAAACTGTGGTGAAAGGGATGGAATCGCACAATGACGGAGGGAAGGCGGCTGCAAATATTAACGTCCGCTCCTTCACTCCCTTCACTACCTACGTAAATTTTGTGTATCCTAAAGAAAAATGTCATCGTATTGGGAACTGACAGATGCTAGGGGGTAGTTTTTAGATGGGTGAGACCGACATGGTGCGAGTGATGATACTTGTTCGGGATAAGGCACTAGCATGGTGAACTCAATAACATCAGGAATTACCGAGTTTCAGGACCCTCGCGTGGAGTTAACACCCCTACTCCTGCATGATTTCGTACATGGTATAGATATCGTACTACAATAGTGCTCCATGAGCTCGTCTGACGGGGGTGGGGTATGTCTGTGTGGGGTGGAGCTACAATAGTCCTTATTTCTATAAAAAACAGAAATAAAAATGTGGTTCCCACAAAAAGAAGAAAACAAGAAAACTTTTCAACAACACATTGCCAAAATCAAAACACGTGTGGTATGTTAAAGCATGCCAATCTTTAAAAGTAGCTAAAGTTTTGTTTAACTACCTTTGATAAAGAAACTTTGAATTGCAATAATAATAAATCATAGACTTTGCAACTTGCAATATCGGGGGGGGGGGGGGGGGGGGGGGGGGGGGGCGGGGGGGGGGGGTGGTGGTGTATCTTCTTCGTGGATTTTACAAGCAAATTATGAACGCATTTGGTGTTTGACTGATTATTATAATTATGTTGCAATGTTTTATAATGCGTCTTAAACCATCCGACACATGGGCCTACCATGTGGGTTAACCTCCCGTCCCGGTGCACTCGTGCCCCTATTGCCACGCCCGCCCCGCCGCATGCCCCTGCTCGCTCATACATAACTAGAGAGTAATCGGTAATCGTGATAAACATGGGAGGCCGCGAAAGACGGTGAGCGGGAGCGAGTGGGGCGTTGTTTGAACAGAACAGGCAATGATGTGTTCGTGAGGAGAAAAAGGCATGACGTGTCCCGCCAGCGTTGATCAGTAAACTTGACATCGTCGGGTTTTGCCTCCGAAACTGAAGATACAAGGGTCTAGGCGTGGATGTTCGATGCCATTTAAAAAAATTACGGGTGTGAACACTTTTACAGATTTATATGGGACATTTCTTGCAACCAAAACTATAAACGTCGGATTCCTGTTCCGCTACAGATGCTCTGATCCGGGATATGTTTTAGAGATCATGTCCTTGCTTCATCACGTACTAGTCCCAAAATTCTGGTCTGATTAGCATGGACCACCGGAATGAATGGGGTCAGGTAAGCATTTCCGTTTCTGTTTCAGTCTGGCGTAACCGTTTTCGAGCATCACCAGTCTGTCCGTGATATCATGCATACTATACGTCGATCGGACACTCCAATCAGCCAATCATATTGCTGCCCATGCCATGCATAAGCCACCAGAAACGAAATAAGCATTTCAGGCAGCATCCCGTGCGTCACTGTGACACATTTTTGTAGGAGTAGGTGCAGTGGTTCCTAACTGTCGCCGCATCAATGCATCATGGTGATCAATCAAGGCAGTCACGGACAGGAGAACCTTGCTGCTGAGTGCTGACCCTGCTTTAGCTCTCGATCAACAATCAGTCGCGCGCGACACGCAGTACAACTCATCAGCATCAGCCGAAATAATGAAGCCTAGCTCCACCCCTAAAAAGAAGCACTCTCAATCCAGCTTGCCGATGCGGTGCCGTCGCCGATTGAGAATCGAATCCCCGGGCTGGTCGAGGGGCCAACCAATTAAGCAGCCGAAGCCACCACCCTGGCCGGTGGCCGCATATATCGACGGGAAGCGAGCGCCCGGCACGCCATGGCCGGCCACAGCTCGATCGACACCTTCCGTCCTGCCCTCGTCCCAAATGGCAACACTTGCCAACACGCCACGCGGGAAGCAACTTGCGTGGCACCGCCGCGCATGCATCCAGCTGAGGAGCCAGCGCGGCCGGCCGCTTTCTGCACTCCGGCAGTCGGCAGACATAACAGCAACCTAAATCAAGCAACCAAATGTGCAACATGCAGGGTTCGTCGTTAGGGCATCTCCAGTCGTTTCGCCCTCCAGATTTTGTTTCGGCGCTCTCAAAAAATACACATTTAACATAAATTTGAAAGTTCTTCTTCCCGCGACAGTGACGGATGCTTGGCTCCAGCCGAGAAACTGGGGATGGGGATGAGGAGAATTGACGCCCCTCCGCTTGACCGATGATGCCGCATGCGCAGCCGGAGTTGGCGGCTCCACATCTTCATCCTCCGGCGCCTCCCCTTCCTCCTCCTCTTCTTCTTCGTCGGCGATAGCTTCGCCCGCGGCATCCTCCTTTGTCACTGCTTGTTCTCCCACCCCCGACGTTGGATGTTATCCGCCTTCCGAAGCGCATGCTCGGCGATCCAATCGGAACCCAGAAAGCTGGGTTTAACCTAGGTTCACCGGCGTTAAATCAACTCCTTAGGAGCGGTTCGTGGATTTTTGCTCATGTCGACGGTAAAACCAATCCTGGGGGACGACTTGAGATGCCCTTAGCACGTTGCTTCAAGGCCGACTGGCTGAAGCAAGCAGCTTCGAACTGTACCGCCACATCGGAAGATGTTTCTCTGACAGTCTCGCCGGCCATCGCCGGCCACTGACAGTATTAACCGAGACGGCGTGTGTGTGTATGCAGTCAGGGAAGTCAGTTTCACGCGTAGTCAGACAAAGAGAGACGGTGGTGACTTTATTACCTTTTGGGCAAGGAAGCTTCTGCGCGCGCGTATCTGTCGGCGCCAACCGAATTCGCAGTGTCTGTCCGTATCGGGGAGAAAAAGTAAACCCAGTGGGTGCACTTTAATCATTGCACATGCGGTTTACACCCCCCTCTCTCTCTCTCTCCAAAAATTTGAGCAAGAATAATTCTAGCATCACCTTATATCCATCTAACCAGATTAATCTATCGTGATAAACCGAGTGGGAGGCGCTCGCTAGCTTTAATCATTGCACATGCAGGTTACTCCCTCTTCGTCCTCGCCGGAATTTTTCAGGCGGAAAATTCTATCACCACGTTAATAGGATCTCCATCTAGACATCTACTAACCCGAATAGTCTATCGTGTGGTGCTATCATCAGGCAGAGAGAAACTAATGGTTTCACTAAACTAACATGTCATGATTGGTTGGGCATCGGATGCACAGTAAGGAAGTCAATATAAGGAAGTCAAGATCTAATCTAAATTCTACGGTGCCTAACCCTATGCGACGACGTCTCCCCGGTACGACGCCCATGCGCCTCATGCGTGAGTAGTTACTGCAAATTCAACCTGGGCATAAATATACCCAAGGCAAGATATCATGCTCGGCTAAGACCTTGACCTCATGCGAGTTAAGCCACTTCGTGCGCTCGTCCGAGTTGATGTCGGTCACGGAAGGCAATGCGGGAAGATAGTGGAGGTATGACATGTGGGCTCTGCCTGTCGGATATCGTAACAAGCAGGCCCCCAATATTGAAGACCCACTCGTGGGTGCGGAATACAAATTGGATCGGACGGACATTGAGGGCTCAGATGTGTCAGATTTTCATGTCTATCTCCCAATAGGTTTTTTTGTGTGTGCGAGGGTGCCGGTGAAGATGCTCTGAGAGATTGAAAGATTCAGTCAAAGTAGTTTGCTTTGTTACCGGTGCCTTTTCTTAATTTAAAAGACACTATATTAAAGCCAGCAAGCCCTGGTAAGGAAAAGAGTGCTCTTACCAATGCCTTAGTCGTTGCATAGTAGTGCAGAAGAAGTCAACGTAACATTACTGTCCATTTCAACACATGTAGTATAGCACCACCCAGGGAAAACATGAGCAGTTAGTCAAATGAGGAAGACCAATTGATTTATGAAACAAACCGCGTCGCTGCAGCTAGAGTACACCGGCCGCTACAGCCGCGTCTCCGGATACTTCCAGCAAACAGCCTCGCGGTGCCGTGCGTACTTCGCCTGTCCCGCGCCATTGCTCTCCCTGTATTTAACTCCCACTACTCTCCCCGTCGTCCTCACACTCCTCCACCACGTCTTCCTCTTCCTCCTCCTCTTCCACGACGGAGCACAAGCAGGCAACCAGGCAACTCGATCGCACAGACACGACCATTGTATCAATGGCGACGTCGCGTGCGGACGTGGAGAAGGGCGGCTCGACGAAGCTGAAGCAGGAGCCCGGGAAGGTGCCGTCGCCGCTGTACCCGCAGCACGAGGGGGAGCGGGAGTGGACGCCCTGGCTGGTGCCCAGCATCATCGTCGCCAACCTCATCCTCTTCGTCCTCGCCATGTACTACAACAACTGCCCCGCCCACGCCAACTCCAAGCCGCGCGCCAAGTGCGTCGCCCGCTTCCTCGGCCGCTTCTCCTTCCAGCCGCTCCGCGAGAACCCGCTGCTCGGACCATCATCCGCCACGTGAGTGCCTCCACTTCTCTTCCTCTTTCATGCATGGGTGGGGAGATCAGATTCTCTCCACGGCAGCTTTGCTTACCTGCGAAGCTAGCCAGTGCAGTAGCTAGCAGAGATTAATTGGTTTCCTCTTTCATGAGAAAGCAGCTAGTGGCCGGTGTTCATTCACCTGTTCTGTCCCTTTTGGCGACATTATTACTCTGATGAAATTAAGCTAGTATGAACCAACAACTTTGCTAAAAGGAAATAAAATCTGGATCGATCGATCACCCGAGCTTTCCAAGGCCAGATCGATGAGATAATCCATTCGTAGGGCACAGGATGAGTCAGAGAACACTTGGATAAAGAGCAAGTAGGGCACCACTACCACAAGTGCAAATTAGCTGGTCTTGCCTGTGTATTGGGACCGTAGTGCCGTACCACTTGTCACATATATATACGGCATGCCTCCTGTATTAATTGATGAGACGAGTTCGGTCGAGATCGTTGGTACGGGGGGCGGATCGGATCCTGACAGTTGCATGCATGCGCTCATGTACATTGAATTTGCTGCAGGCTGGAGAAGATGGGCGCCCTGGTGTGGGACAAGGTGGTGCACGGCGGCCAGGGGTGGCGCCTCGTGACCTGCATGTGGATGCACGCCGGCCTCCTCCACCTCCTCGCCAACATGCTCAGCCTCCTCTTCATCGGCCTCCGCCTCGAGCAGCAGTTCGGCTACGTCCGCATCGGCGCCATCTACCTGCTCTCCGGCCTCGGCGGCAGCGTGCTCTCCTCCCTCTTCACCAGGAACGCCATCTCCGTCGGCGCCTCGGGCGCGCTCTTCGGCCTCCTCGGCGCCATGCTCGCCGAGCTCCTCTCCAACTGGACCATCTACACCAACAAGGTGGCCGCCGTCACCACGCTGCTCCTCGTCATCGCCGTCAACCTCGTGCTGGGCATCCTGCCCCACGTCAACAACTTCGCGCACATCGGCGGATTCCTCACCGGCTTCCTCCTCGGCTTCGTGCTCCTCATGCGCCCGCACTTCGGCTGGATGGAGCGATACGGCCTCCCCGCCGGCAGCCCCTGCACCGCCAGGAAGTACCTTCCCTACCAGTGGGTGCTCATGGCCGTCGCCCTCGTCCTCGCCGTCGCCGGGTAAGCATCCTTGGTCCCTTGATACATCGCGCGTGCAGCTTCGATCATGTCTTCTAGGACACGTTTAGCTAGCCGTTCGAAACGTCTGAATACTTTTTGAGCGGTTTGTTGCCAATTGTAGCAAACGTAATCAACACTTGTAGGACACACATCACAACTGTTACTTGGTACTGTTTGATAGCGAAAAAAGGCTCAACAAAACATTACTACGTGGGTTAGGTGCTAACTTGGGTGCGGTTCATGCACTGACAGATTTGACGCGCCAACTAGCCCGCGCACCAAGGTTCCAACTTCCAACTAATCAAGAGTCTCATGTGAATCGTCGACAGGCAAAGACCGAACACACCATGCACCTTGCTGTTCTATTATACATTAACCAGATAATTACAGAATCATCGTAGTGTGTAGCTGGCCTTCTTCTTATGAATTCTGAAAACAACGTGTTTCGGACTTTTGGTCGCTTTTCTCCACTCCAACCTAACATGCGCCATCTTGACAGCCACAGCCACTTCACATACTATAAACAATATATTATGCCAGTATATATATTTCTCTGTCTCAACAAGTAGCTAGCTAGGCTGTGTTTCTGTCGGTGAAGCTGGCAAGTTAATTTGCAGCTAGCGAAACCCATTCTTTCCGTGCTCTGATTGCGAGTCCTCTCGAAAACCCTTTTTGCAGATTCGCGATCGGGCTGGCCATGGTGTTCCGGGGGTCGAACGCCAACGAGAGCTGCGAGTGGTGCCACTACCTCAGCTGCGTCCCCACCGCGAGCTGGAGCTGCCCCGCCAACTGATCGATCGACATCGACCAAGCAAACTTACACCAACACCGCAGAGATTTCCCTGTCATTCATAAGTTCTTCTTCCTTGCATATTCTCCTGCTTATATATATGTATACATCTGTAGATAGTAGAGGTGAAAGGGACGACTAGGCAGACAGGTAGACAGGACTCGTTGGGGTCTTATCTCTTCTGTTCCATTTGATTTATTCTTTGTAATGAAATTATTGAGGGCTTTGGAATCTCTCGCGTGATCTGTTCGATTCCCTCCATGTGCAAGCTTGCTTCCAACTCATATAGTATAATCCTTTGGGTCAGCGGACAAGCAATGAGCTACGGTACAGCTTGGATCGATCTCATATGATACATACTCACACGGTGCCAGTTGCGTTTAGACAGGTCGGACTTGCTGGTTGGCACGTGGGCGAGGGTTCCATTTGGCAAGAGGATGCCGATATAAAGATAAATTTTGCAGGCTCTAGGTGCGATGAATCAAGATTAGTAACCATGTACGATCCTTGATAGGCTATCAAAAAAATGAACCCACTAGGAACTACTCCCTCCGTTTCAAATTAGATGACTTATATTTGTTATAACAAAAGAGAATGTATCTAGACATGTACCCATCCGTTCCAAATTAGATGACTAGTAGTGGCCATGTCCTCTGCTTGATAGACTATCACAAAACATACTAAATACTGCAAACCACCACAGCAAGTACTAGTTGACAATCCGCAGTTGGTTCAGACCTGGCCAATATCAGAACCCTTCATGGGCCCTGGAAGGTGCGCGACTACTAAGGAGTCAGGACCCGGTGTTTTAGGTTGAGGGCGAATCATCCTATATGATGCTTGTAGCGCCCGTTACAGTCGCTCCGTGTACCCCTCACCATACACCACGGGGTAGTAGGGATGGCACGTTAGGCGACGGTCAGAGAGGAAGGTGAACAAGGATGAAGAAGAAGACCACGCCCACTCGCATACGGGGACAACGCGGCTCGCCGCGACGTCGACGGAAAGGCCACCTCATCGGACGCGGGGGATGACGAATCTGGTCACGACATCACCAACATAGGTGATGAACACACTTATCTTGGGGGCGGGGGTTGGGTGCGGTGCAGGTGGTGTGCTGGAGCTCGTAGACGACGAGGGATGTCGAGGGCGACAGTGGACCGCGGTGCGCCGCGGATAAGGAGGGTGGGACATCAGCGTAGGAATGGTACTGGCCGTAGTCGCGAGAGGCGGGCGGTCAAGGTGGTGGAGTGGAGGCAAAGGGTCAAGGTCAAGGCTGAGCGGCCCATCCTTTGCGCTGCTGCCATTAGCGGAGCGTCGTTGGGGCCAAAGTGGGCTGCGACCCCCCTACATAAATTGGAAAAGAAAATTACTATGTAATCTGGCCCAGCCCATTAGCCTGTCCCCATCACCAGTCCACCACGAAGGCACGAACAGAGAAAGAAGGTCACACTCACACGCGTAGGCCGCCGCGCCGCCGTGCCCAACCTCCAGCTCCACGGCGACAACGAGTGATCTCTAGGTTCGATTCCGCACCACCCCAGGCCGCCATCCTCTCTCCAATCTCGATCCCGTTCTTCTCCCCTTGGCCCTCCTCCCCAATCCCTCTGTTCCGGTGCCAGTCCACGCCCGCAAGCGACACGACGCGGCCGTGCACCTGCTGCTCCGCTCCGAAAGGCCACCGGCGACCTCCTTCGCGTCTGAGGACTGAGGATGGAGGGCTACGAATTGGTCATCTGGCTGCAATTGATCATCCGTTCTGGACTTCTGGTGGGTAAGGTAAGATGCAATTGTTTCTGAATTGTGTAATTTCAGTTTCACTACCAATCTTTAGTGATACGAATTGAGATATTTAGAATTAGATGTACTGGTAATTTGTATGTAAATTTCACTACACTTGTTTCATTGCTTGATCATAAATTGATTCACTCAAAAAAATTCTATTGATTGCTTGTATTATGTATGCTTTAACTTGCCTCGTTTTTATGCATATTCTCTATTTTTTGGGGAATTTTTCCCCACTTACATTTTGTTCACACTCCACACATCAACTCCTGATCGGTCCAAGACAAACATAAGCAATCCTGACCCGGTCCAAAAGTTTTGTGAACACTTCTCGGTGGTCTGTGTAAAAAGACAAATTCCAATGTTAGAAAAAGATTTTCACAAAACATATATTTATCTTTTTTATACGAGCCACCGAAAATGTCTTTTGTCTCACAAAACTTTGTGTGCATACATATAATGTCTTTGATTTACACCCAAAATTGTGTTTATAATTTTGTGACATTGTAAATGTATTTAAAGTATTTTTTTCATAATCGATGCATCTAAAGTTCTAAACCTATGAGTCAAAACATCGTGTTCGATCTATTATTTCATAATTATCAAAAAAAGTTGCGAGTGCAGTACAACACTTTACCTTGATCAGGAATTCTTCTCCCGCAAAATACGCGTCGTCGGAGCCTCGGAGGTCAAACGGCTGGTCACGGCCTGATAGAAGACTCAAAAATTTCAGTCCCTAGTAGCCGGCTTGCCATGCCCTAATCGGCTAATCCCTTTTGTATCGGAAAAACCAAACAAGCACTTATGTGTCACGTACCTTGATCCCTAATTTTGTCAGTCTCGTAGACAAAGCGACGAGAAACTGACAAGAATTAACGACGACCACACGCTGCCACGAGGGATCGTTTTAACTCGGCATCTTGCTCGTTGTTTTAACTTGATTCTATGATTGAGTCGACGCAAAATAGTTAAAGCTGTAAGCTTGGTTGATTGTGGTTGATTTCAGACATCTATGGTTTTGTGCCTGTTTTATAGGCCTTCTGACGTTGTATGTCTCTGCTCGTGGGTCCATGTATTTCTCTCACTTGTGTGTTGGATCGTCGTGTGCAGTTTCTCTTCACCTTAATTTTTCTTTTACGCTCGGTTGGTGTTCTTCCCTCATTCTTAAAAGAAAGTTCTTGAGAGATTTGGTGTGAAAGCCTCAAACTAATTTAGAAAATCAAGCTCCAATTGCTAACACTGATGAAGATTGTGGTCATGAGAATTAACATGAAATTTGAACTTGAACATTATAACAAGCTTAAAACAGGATGGAAGAAACCCCCTGTCCTATGCCAAGGATCACAGAAAATATCATAAAAAATACTATACATGCTAAACCAATTCGGCGCTCTTAAATTTATGCTCATAAACTGAGAACTTGAACGGAACAACAGTTAACGGTTCGCCCCATCCATGTTCCATTTATTCAATCTCTCCCGAGTAGCCTCCACCTGAAAATTGGAATAGAAACAATAAACAAACGTATCTCATGAAAGACAGTGACGTCAGAAATCTATGTTGCAAAGGTTAACAGACTTAGGGTTCTCTACACAGAGTGAAACCATAAATATATCTCATACGCTTTGCTCTTTTAATACTCGTCTAAGACTCTTTAAGTATAGTGATCGTCTAAGTGTTGAGCAAAGCAAACCTGTTTATCCCAATCCGTTCTAACTGTTATGAAGAAAAGCACAATGGTCTGGACCAGAGTTCCGAGCAGCATGCCAACCCAAATGCCCTATATCCACAACCAACGAGAGTTTATTAGGACCACAACTTAGAGCCACGATAAACGATTAATAAGTTCAGTAACTGATTGGATGTACAGTAACTTCTTTGAAAGTAAATATATCACCTCCACATGATATCCAAGGACATATCCTAGGATTGCTCCAATAGGGATGCCGATCACGTAATATGTTGTGATGTTAACATAGGCAACTATACCTTGCCAACCTGCACCAACAGCAACACCTACAGTTGAACAAGATAGTTATCCAGAGATAATAGCCTCAGCAAAGCAAACAAACTAGTTGTAAAAGATATATGTTTAAAATATATTTAAATCATACCGGATAACACTGGTTGGACACTGTTCAACAAGATGGAGAAAGCCAAAAGAGGCGATAGATCAGCAACTGCGGAAGCTACCTCTTCGCTGTTGGTAAATATATAGGAAAGCTTTCCGCGTAAGACAAGGAAGAACACGAAAAACACAAGGCCTATCGAGGAAGAAATGATCATGACATTGACGATGGAAAACTTGGCATTTCTTGCACTTCCAGCTCCGAGCTCATTGGCCACACGTACTCTATAACACAAAAAAAATCAGTTATCATCAAAATTCTTAGAAATGTTTGAATCAAAAAATTAATTGTTAAAAATAAGTCCTGAGACTGAAAATTTTACCCCGTTGCAGCCAAGAAGCCAAGAGAAATCATCATTTCCAAACCATTGATATTAAGGCTGCGCACATTTCACATGATAGAAATCGCACATTTCACATGATAGAAATCACAGTACTTAATTAGTTCATGCACCCACAATATTGTTTACAGAAAAAAGTAGAAACAATATGTAATAGCGCAAATGACATATGTCTGCAACCGCCAACATAGTAAAAGTTACCATATTGAAAGAGCGTTGAGTGCTATCTCTGGATTCTTCAAATACCCGGTTAGAAGCACCAGTATGCTGCGGTACCACATTTCCAAACTGAAGAGGCAAACAAGAAAGGAAAAGCCCTTTTGGTCAGTGAAGTATGCACTTTATTTATTCATACAACTGGCCAGGTTATATACTCGAAACTCAAGCTTATTAATACTTACCATAGCATCTTTAAAAAAAACTTACCATAGCATAACACCAGAGGACATAGAGAGCGTGAGCATGGGGAGGAGGTCGACGAACGCCGCGGACGAGAAGCCCGCCCATGTGAGAGGGCAGCCACCAAAGAAGAGGTAGGCGAGCTCCCCCAGAGTGGGAATCCAGGAGGCGATGATCATGGAGATCATGACCCCTGCGAGCCCGAGGTGGAACTTGGCGGTCAAGAGCCATGACAGGAACAAATGGAGCCCCAGGTTGACGACCGCCAGGTAGGTGATGATCATGTTCTTGCTTTGCGCCTGCAGGTACATCTGGAGCGAGAAGTTGCCGACGAAGGAGAACACGACGGGGATATACCAGAGTGAGATGGTCCCGGCGACGGCGCATATCTCCGGGTCCTGGCCAATGAGGACGAGGAGCGGCTCGGCGAAGAGGTAGATGGGAACATTTAGCAGGGCGCATCCGGTGAGGATGATCCAGGAACGCTGGAGGTAGATGCCCATCATGTGGTACTGCCTAGCCCCGTATGACTGCCCGCACAAAGTCTCCAGCGCGCTCGACATGCCCAGCTGCACTCAGTTTACGTCGAGATCATATCATGGTTGTTACTTGAGGTTGCTACTGATTCAGCGAAAACTAGATAGATACATCACTTTTTTTGATAAACTTGAGACACTTATTTTAAACGGAGGGAGTACAATACCAGGATACCGGTGCTGAAGCGCATGAGGACGGTGGAGACAAGAGCGAAGGCGGAGAGCTCGACGACACCGATGTGGCCGATGAAAGCCTGGCTGATGACGGTGAGGCCGAACGTGGAGAAGCGTGTGCATATAGACGGCCCCGCCACCACCCATAGCTTCTTGTTCTCCTCAAGCAGCCGCCGCCTTAGCCTCTCTCCATCACCGGTCACAACCTCACCGACGCTCTCCAGCAGCGGGACGTTGTTCTCCTGCACCATGGACATAGATCATAGATGGCTACCGTCCCGTCGAGCAGCTCAGTCGGTCAACTATACACGCTGGCCCAACTGGGTGCCCGTATATAAGGAGAGCCTGAAGATATAGATTAATTATTAAGATCCATATAAAATACACTCGTAGCTGACAGTGGGTGACCATTCATTCGTAGCTGACAGTGGGTGACCATTTTACATATTGACTATAGTAGAATTGTTTTTGAAATGGACTCGTAGCTGACAGTGGCTCACTAACGTACGCATCAATTGATTCATGTACACAACAGAAAAAATATATAGGAGCTTGTTGGGTTAGCATGACGCAATCCAGCGATGTTGTGCTGTTGATTCAAGCCATGTTTTCATGTGATCTGATTGATTGAATTTGCAACTTAATTAAATATGGAAGCAAACCCCCACAAAAATGACGGTGCCACAATTGATGCTGGAGACTCTTCAGATTGCATTTCGCTGGTGTGATCAAAGCGAAATATAAAATTACACTCGTGTTACACGCCATGTCGAACAGTCATTAAGACTAATCTTTGCCCCTGTGCGGCACACATCAAACGGGCAAATAGTACATTGGGAAGAAATGCATGATAACGGGTTCTTTATCGTGTGTCAAATATCCCGTCGCACGACAAAGAGGGCAAGTGGGCCTCAGTCAGTAATTTAGATGTGATTATGATTACTATGGTGTGCAGTGTCATAATTGTGATAACCGAATCTTCATTTCTTACTTTGAGAGTTATTTTTCTTTGAAAAAACGCTATGTGTTGTTAATATATTATGTTACATTATTTGTTTTTTAAAGTTATTCGTTATGTCATAATCTCTCCATTCCATATTAGAGGACTTCCATTTGCCATAAAATGGATGTATCTAAACTTGTAACATTTCTTGATACATTCGCTTTTGTATAAATGAAAGTCATCTAATTTGAAACGGAGAGAGTATATTTTTACCTTGTACTAAACACACCTTTAACATTTTAACCAAAAGCTTGGCCTCAAGATAAGCATGGAAACAATACTGTCATAACCGCGACCCAACAACATGGTTGTTTCTTTCCTTTTTCTTTTTCTATAAAAATGAACATTTATTTTCTTCTTGGGGTTTTTGTGATTTTGAAAAAAAATGTTGTACAATTTTTGAATGTGAAAAAATTCTTAATTTGAACAGTTTTGACATTTAATTTGAACCAATTTTGAAATTCAATGATTTTTGCATATGAACAACTTTCCAATTTGAAATTTCTAATGTGATTTTTTCGAATTTGAACATTTTCGAAACTAAACATTTTTAAATTGATTTATTTATTGACTGTGAGCAATTTCGAATTTGGATGATTTCGCATGTGAACAGCTTTTGAATTTGAACATTTTTTAAATGTAAATTATTTTTGAATTTGAACAATTTTCAAATGTGAACAGTTTTAAAATGTAAGAATATTTCAATTGTAACATTTTTTATTTTAATATTTTCCAAAAACTAAACATTTATCAAAATTTAAATGTTAATAAAAATAAAAATAGAAAATAAAGAAACAAGCAAAAAACAAAACACGGGAGGTAGTAGTACTTTTTTTTAGAAATTTCCACACATATTAAACCAACAAAGAGCACACGATTACATCGATCATGAAAACAAAACTATAAGAGACGAGCAAATCTATGATATCTTTAATCCCTTTCTTTCTTCATGACACAATCTTGTACTTTTCTGAAAGAAACCATAGAAAAACGAAAAGAACACCAAACCACAACCCCGTGAATACCACTGATGATTCTCCCCTTTTAATTTTGAGCCACAATGTCAAGGTTTTGTACAACAAAACAAGATCTGAAGAAGCATACCTAGACAAACTTAATCTTCCAAAGCCACCATTAACGTTGAGAAGGAGATCTCGCCGACGACTGAAGCACGGAAGATCACTTATTACAGACGATGACATTTCCATTAACGAAGAAAACAACTACCACTAGTAGTACTTTACTGAGGCAGCCCACGAATTGATGTGCGGGAGCTTATAAGCTCAGACCTTGATCGTCAAATAGAATTTGCCTTGAGCTCCCGTAAACACGTCCATTCCCTGGCTGAGCCCATCAACTCCTCGATCGAGCTCTTGTTGCCGTGCTGCGGGCCTACACATCAACTCCTGATCAGCCCAAGAGAAAAACAGAAGCAATCCTGATCGGTCCAAAATTCTAGCGATACAAGCCAGAAAACCAGAGCTGCTGCTTTGGTCACGCTTTGTAGCACCAGATTGACACTTTTTCTATAATATTCATGTCCTTCCTGTTTCCTAAACCAAAAAATAAATGAACTCGATGATAGAATAGAGCGATTTATTTGAGAAATCTAATTTGGCTCATAGGTATAGATGCACTCATGCACTCACTGTCCTAAAATCGTATTAGAAAATGTCAACAAAAAAAACCCGGTTATATGTAATGACACTATACGTCTGCACACAAAGTTCTGTGGACAACTTTGTAAAAAGAGAAATTCCAGTGCTAGAAAAAGATTTTTCACTAAACATATTTTTGTCTTTTTATTCGGGCCACCGAAAATATCGTTGGTTTCACGAAACTTTTATTGCGGACATATAATGTCTTGATTTACACCCAAAAATTTGTTTATAATTTCAGACATTATAAATATATTTAAAATATTTTTTCATATTTCGATGAATCTAAAGTTCTAAACCTCCAAGTCAAAACATCGCGTTCGATCTATTATTTCTTAATTATCAAAACAAGTTGCTAGTGCAGTACAACAGTTTACCTTGATCAGGATACTGCTCCTGCAAAAGACGCGTCGTCGGAGCCTCGGAGGTCGAACGACTGGTCACGGCCTGATAGAAGTCTCAAATATTTCAGTCCCTAGTAGCCAGTTTGCCATGCCCTAATCAACTAATCCCTTTTGAACGGGAAAATCAAACAAGCACTTGCGTGTCGCGTACCCTTGATCCCTATTCTTGTCGCAATCTCGTAGACAGAGCGACGACAAATTGACGAGAATTAACGGCATGGCCACACCGCTGCCAAGGATCATTTCAACTCGGCATTCGCTCGGTTTTTTAACTTGATTCTATGATTGAGTTGACGTGAATATTAAAGTTGTAAGCCTGGTTGATTGTGGCTGATTTCAGACACATTAATCGTTTTGTGTCAGTTTGTGGGCCTTCCGATGCAATATGTCTCTGCCCGTGTGGGTCCATGTATTTCTCTCACGTGTTTGTTGGGTCGCTCGTGTGCAGTTTGTCTTCAACATAATTTTTCTTTTACGCTCGGTGGGTGGTCTTCCATCAGTCTCAAAAGAACGCTCTAGAGATATTTGTAATGAAAGTCTCAAACTAATTCAGAAAATCAAGCTCCAGCTACTACCATTGATGAAGGTCGTGGTGATGAGAATTAACATGAAAATATTTGAACTTGAACATTATAACAAGCTTAAAACGGGATGGAAGAAACCCCCTTGTCCTATGCCAAGGATCATAGAAAAAAATCAGAAACAATTACTACACATGCTAAACAAATTCGGTGCTCTTAAATTTATGCTCATAAACTGAGAACTTGAACGGAACAACAGTTAACGGTTGGCCCCTTCCATGTTCCATTTATTCAATCTCTCCCGAGCAGACTCCACCTGAAAATATAGAATAGAAACCATTATCAAATTTTTTATCTAAAAAAACATAAACAAATATATCTCATGAAAGGCAGTGCGCAAGAAACGTATTTTGCAAATGTTACGAGATTTGGGGTTCGCTACACAGAGTGAAACCATCAATATATCTCTCATACCCTTTGCTTTTTTAATACTCCCTCCATTCCAATTTAGTTGACACAAATTTAATAGAAAAATGAACTAAATCTGCATCAACTAATTTGGACGGGGTCAGGAGTAGGTCAAACTTTTAAGACGTGATGTAGGTGACACTCGTCTAAGTATAGTGATCGTTGAATTGTTGAGGAAAGCAAACCTGTTTATCCCAATCCGTTCTAACTGTTATGACGAAAAGCACAATGGTTTGGACCAGTGTTCCGAGCAGCATGCCAACCCAAATGCCCTATATCAACAACCAAGGAGAGTTTATTAGGACCTCAACTTAGAGCCACGATGAACGAAGATATAGACTTCAGTAACTGATTGATTTTACAGTAACTTCTTTGAAAGTAAATACATCACCTCCACATGATATCCAAGGACATAGCCTAGGACTGCTCCAATAGGGATGCCGATCAAGTAATATGTTGTGATGTTAACATAGGCAACTATACCTTGCCAACCTGCACCAACAGCAACACCTACAGTCGAACAAGATAATTATCCAGAGATAGTAAAGCAAACAAACTAGTTGTAAAATATATGCGTTTGAAATATATTTAAATCATACCTGATAACACTGGTTGGACACTGTTCAACAAGATGGAGAAAGCCAAAAGAGGCGATAGATCAGCAACTGCGGAAGCTACTTCTTCGCTCTCGGTAAATATATAGGAAAGCTTTCCGCGTAAGAGAAGGAACAACACGAAAAACACAAGGCCTATCGAGGAAGAAATGATGATGACATTGAGGACGGAAAACTTAGCCTTTGTTGCACTTCCAGCTCCGAGCTCATTGGCCACACGCACTCTACAGCACAAAAAACCATTATCATCAAAATTCTTAGAAATGTTTGAATCAAATAATTAATTGTTAAAACTTAAAAATAAGTCCTTAGATTGAGAAGTTTACCCTGTTGCTGCCAAGAAGCCGAAAGCAATCATCATTTCCAAACCATTGATGTTAAGGCTGTGTGCATTTCACATGATAGAAATCACAATGCTTAATTAGTTCATATGCACCCCACAATATTCTTTACAGAAAAAGTAGAAACAATATGGAATAGCGCAATGACATATGTTTGCAACGGCCAATATAGTAAATAAATTTCAAGAAAAAAAGACCAAAGTGGACTGTGAACCAAAGTATTGTATTACCATATTGAAAGAGCGTTGAGTGCTATCTCTGGATTCTTCAAGTACCCGGTTAGAAGCACCAGTATGCTGCTGTACCACAATTCCAAACTGAAGAGGCAAACATGAAAGGAAAAGCCCTTTTGGTCAGTGAAGTATGCACTTTATTTATTCATACAACTGGCCAGGTTATATACTCGAAACTCAAGCTTATTAATACTTACCATAGCATCTTTAAAAAAAACTTACCATAGCATAACACCAGAGGACATAGAGAGCGTGAGCATGGGGAGGAGGTCGACGAACGCCGCGGACGAGAAGCCCGCCCATGTGAGAGGGCAGCCACCAAAGAAGAGGTAGGCGAGCTCCCCCAGAGTGGGAATCCAGGAGGCGATGATCATGGAGATCATGACCCCTGCGAGCCCGAGGTGGAACTTGGCGGTCAAGAGCCATGACAGGAACAAATGGAGCCCCAGGTTGACGACCGCCAGGTAGGTGATGATCATGTTCTTGCTTTGCGCCTGCAGGTACATCTGGAGCGAGAAGTTGCCGACGAAGGAGAACACGACGGGGATATACCAGAGTGAGATGGTCCCGGCGACGGCGCATATCTCCGGGTCCTGGCCAATGAGGACGAGGAGCGGCTCGGCGAAGAGGTAGATGGGAACATTTAGCAGGGCGCATCCGGTGAGGATGATCCAGGAACGCTGGAGGTAGATGCCCATCATGTGGTACTGCCTAGCCCCGTATGACTGCCCGCACAAAGTCTCCAGCGCGCTCGACATGCCCAGCTGCACTCAGTTTACGTCGAGAGATCACATCATGGTTGTTAGTTGTTACTTGAGGTTGCTACTGATTCAGCGAAAACTAGTGCAATACCAGGATGCCGGAGGTGAAGCGCATGAGGACGGTGGAGACGAGAGCGAAGGCGGAGAGCTCGACGACGCCGATGTGGCCGATGAAGGCCTGGCTGATGACGGTGAGGCCGAACGTGGAGAAGCGTGTGCATATGGACGGCCCCGCCACCACCCATAGCTTCTTGTTCTCCTCTAGCAGCCGCCGCGTAAGCCTCCCTCCATCGCCGGTCACAACCTCACCGTCACCGACGCTCTCCAGCAGCGGGGCATTGTTCTCCTGCACCATGGACATAGATGGCTCACGTCCCATCGAGCAGCTCCGTCGGTCAACTATACACACACTGGCCCAACTCGGTGCCCATATAAGGAGAGCCTGAAGATTTAGATCAATTCAGATCCATAAAATGCAGTCGTAGCTGACAGTGGGTGACCATTTGGAACACAGTATTGTTTTTGAAATGGAGTCGTAGCTGACAGTCGCTCTCTAACCCACCTACGCATCAACTGATTGATGTACACAACAACAACAAAATTATAGGAGCTTGTTGGTTAGCATGACGCAATCCATCGGTGTTGTACTGTTGATTCAAGCCATGTTTTCATGAGATCTGATCGATTGAATCTGCAGCTTGATCAAATATGGAAGCAGACCCCACAAAAATGACGGGTGCCACAATAATGCGGCAGACTCTCAGATTGCATTTCGCTGGTATAAAATTAGGCTCGTGTTACACGCGGTGTCGAACTGTCATTAAGACTAGTCAAATGTGGTATCACTATGGGACAGCGGTTTTTTGTTTGCCATGTGCCACAGCCACACGGTTAAGCCAGGAAAATTCATGGCGACGTCTTTGCCGTGTACGTACACGGCAAAAGAGTAAAGAGCTTGTGGGAGAAGAAATGCACGATAACGAGTTCTTTGTTGTGTGCGTCCTAGCTCAACTGGTTTGGTTCCTTGTGATGGACCAGCCCACACATTCTGTATTTTACAGGATTTAACCGGCGCTATGCTTTCAGTGGTAGGTGACGTGACCGTCAATAGCGAGGCGTCCGTGGTGACTTTTCAACCTCAAGATATGCCAGACCAGTCTCTCGGAGGTGCTCATAAGGGTAAGGTTTGCGTGTGTGCGGTCATAGGGGTGTCTTTATGTGCGTGTTGTGAGCGTCTATTTCTGTATTGTGTTTCTCAAAAAAAACATCGGGGGGGGGGGGGGGGGGGGGGGGGGCACGACAAAGAGGGCAGGTGGGGTCAATCAGTAATTTAGATAAGTATATGTGATTTATGTACGTTTAATACTTCTACGGTGTTCAGTGTCATAATTTTTATAACCGAATCTTCATTGCTTACTTTGAAGAGTCGTTTTTTTAAATACGCTACATGATGTCAATATATTATGTTAGATCATTTTTCTTTTGTTAAGTTATTTGTTACATCATATATTTTTACCTATGTGGCATGCATGTTATCACATATGTTGATTCCACTATTGGTAGTCTAAAATACAAGCTACAAAATGGCACCAACACATAGAATCCGGCACATAGCAGTTGACACATGTGCGGGTGACATCCCCGTTGAGCCGATGCACGATAGCATTCATCGTGCAAGAGGAAACAATAAAAAATATTTAACCTACTAAACATGCAGATTCAAAAAGGTCGTTGTCGTATTTTCAGACTAACAAAATGCTATATACTTGCACCAAAATGCTTCTAAGAAAGGATTTCATTTGGTGAAGTGGAATATTATTTGCAACCTAGAATAGAAGGTGGTATGGGTTCAAAGAGTTACAAAATTCAATTTATGCCCATGTGCAAATGTTTGTGGGAATCGGAACCAGAAGAAGGCCCTCAACAATAATTTACAAAACATAAATATCATGAAGAGGGAGATATCTATAATATCAATCATACATCAATCGGTGGTCATCCCTACCCATGCTGGTGAGTTACGACAAAATTACTTCCATTGTGTGTGGAAAATAGCACAGTTGCATTTTCTTAGGGATTTTTTGTCATTACCAATATAACATCCCGGAGACTGTCAGTGAGAAATCAAAACTCTCTGATTTCTTTGCATCCTGAATCCAGGAAGAGGAGTACCATCGAGTGGATCGGTTCAGTCCGATGACGTCTTGCTCTCCAAAATTCTTATGATGCTTGGTTCCACTGGCTAAAGATAGAGAAGTTTGGTGTGGCCGAGTTCACAATATTGTCATAGAAGAAGGAAGG
Organism: Poa annua; assembly: GCA_026929855.1. Classification (NCBI taxonomy): domain Eukaryota; kingdom Viridiplantae; phylum Streptophyta; class Magnoliopsida; order Poales; family Poaceae; genus Poa; species Poa annua. The sequence goes on along the minus strand of CM049427.1, from coordinate 263,196,260 downwards.
TAAACGTTGCATCCGTGATGCATTTTCATTTTTCAAGCTCTGGTAGCCTATTTTTAGGTATTTTCGGTGCACCAAAAATTCTATTAAGAAACTACACATTGTGTTCATATACATAAACATCCTATTCCAAATCCTGCGACGAGAAAATTAGCACAAAAACCGATCAGTTTGTGGTTTGACTTACTATGGCCTCATGTATATGCTGCCGTGCCTTAAGTAATGAACTACCCAGATGTTGTTGCGGTGTTGCTGAAGCTCACGAGGACTTGTGGCTGACACTGGGTGACCATTTTTATATACAGGAGCTTGCTTGGTGACCACTTGCCCATGAGATCAGATCGACTGAAATTGCAAGTACTCCCCTTTTGGGCGAGGAGAAATCCGCGATGTAACATTGAGATTCAGTTTACAGGTGGCAAAAACTTCAGATTCAATTTGACAGGCAGACAGGAAGTCAACAGGAAAATACCACCACACAAGCAGTTGACATCTCCACAATGTCACACGGTTGTGCTTAGCATGAAGAGACTAAAATACACACATTGTTAACCCTACTAAACAGACCTTTTAACATTTTAACCAAAAGCTTGGCCTCAAGATAAGCATGGAAACAGTACTGTCATATCAAATCTCCAGATCCTAACTATGCATGACTGTCTACACGAGTAACAAGCAAAAAAAACGGTAGTAGCATCAAAATAGACTCGAGTACTCATCAGCCATCAGGGCAGTTCGTTTCACCCAAACCTCTCTCCACCATGCACCCTACGTTCCAAAACGAATATGTCCAGGCAGGCGGACGACAGAGCCTTGCTTTCACATCACTCAGAAGCTCACAGCTTCCTTGGTCCAGACCAGTTCCTTTGGTTGAAATCATATTTCATGAGGTTAGCTCTCAGAAGCATCGCCTTGACATCTCTCTCAAACTCACTGCCAGTTTGGAGCGCTCGCTGGAAAGTCGCATTCCTTTGGTCAGCATGCCTCGCATACAGAATCTTGTTGTGGGAGTCTATCCGAGCCTACACAAAGTTCACAAAAGGAGGTCAGAAAACAGGAGATCTATCATCTAGCTGTGATGTACGATGAGAGATCTTCAAGTACCTTTATCTTGTTCTCAGTGATCAGTGCAGCCAGCTCTTTCTCCAGCATTGACACGGGAGTCTTGAAGGCATCAGCCATTGTGTTAAGATCCACAGATATGAACGGGAGTGTGTACTGTATGATAGCCTTGTGGCGGATATCCTTGTACAGAGTCTCCAGATGCTCATGCAGATGAATATCCAGAAGGAGATTGGGCTTTAGCTTCTCAAGATGCTCCAAACAAGATCCATAGCGACTGGCATGAAGATTATCACGTTTAGCAAATATAAAACAAATCAGCTGGAAAGCAACTGCAATGAATCTAGCAGGGTGAAACGAAACAAATGCTTTTATGATCCAACTTTTGGATGAAAAAAACTGCAACTAATCCATAGTTTGAGCACCAGCGGTACTTGATGGTAGTATTCGAGTTTTATCATCCAAAAGCACATTAACCCACACCATGTTGTAACAAAACAAGGTACTACCTCCAATCCGATATCAGTATCAGAGAAAAAGAACTGCCCACGTACAATTCAGAAGTACAGGTCGCGTCACTTTTTTCAGATCGGAGGGAGTATAAGATTGGATGGAACTATTAACTCTAATGCATACAAGAGTCCTATCTGAAGATTTTGTGGATGTAATCTATGTGTAACTAGTGTGGCGTCAAAAAGGTCAGAAATAGAATGTTACGCATGGAAAATGGAACAAATAGCTCGTCCCTTTTTCTTGCAGAACTAACTAATTTCCTGTTGCAGAACTAACTAGTGTGACTTGACACCGTCAAGTGAGAACAAAAGGAAAATGGAAGAATGTAACAGTTTAATTATGCGATTCCAGTACTGAAAAAAGAAAACAACTACAAAAGATCAATTCTAAGTGTACATCTACTTTCAGGCTTGTACTCCGATGATAGAGAAAAAAACTGTAAGAGAAGTGTAAAATACCAACCACCCTGGAAAGGTGGCCAAGAACAATAGAGCTTCAAATTAAAGCATACCTTGAATAAAAATCATTGACCAGCTCCCTTACTTCAGGCACTAGCTCCAGAAAGTTACGGAAGTTAATGTTGTCAATAACTTTGCTCTGTAAAATATACAAATAATCATATTATTAGTGGAAGTGTACAGAAGGCGTCGGGCAAAAGAAGAACAAGTGGCGAACCTTAAGATCTGAACGATCGAAAGAAGCAAGTGCACAAAGGGCACCATATACAGCCACATCTTGCGGAGCTATGACCTCAGAATAGTTGTTTCCTAGTTCAGGTCCTGTCTCGAGAAACTGCGTAGAAAGGCCAAGTTTCAGGAATAATACTTTGCACTAGCCTACTAGGCAAAAACACAACTCTTCTATTGATACTTTGATGGACAATGCGCCTGAACTACTAGTTGGAGTATAAACAACCTCCATACATAATTATTCCCTTTTTTAGAGGAAGTGTGTGGTTATTCAGACCACTTGTAACAAAGAAAGTAAATTAAAGTCAACTTTAGGTGCAGACGTAAATTTAATTCAATTTGCGGATCTCTTGAGGTTCACCATAGCACTTAATCTACAAATGACTATTGATACATGTAGGTTCATTTACTAATAACTCACTAATGTCTAATAGTAACATCATCAAAAAAAGTAAAGAAAACAAACAAATCACCTGTCTGTTTAATGGTCTTATAAAGCCAGCAATCAAGGTTTTTTTATGAAAAAATTGAACTGTGGGTTTATCAAGAATATACTGCTAGCATATGTGATTGCATGGAGCAGATATGACAACATAATAGTACTGAACATGAAATTTCAATTTTAAAGTTAAACTTCAGTAGTTGAAGCATACAGAAAATTGATTTACAAGAATGTATATCATCTCTAGAATATTGAATTACTCCCTCCATCCCGGTTTATAAGCAACAATTAGTTCTCTGGGACAAAGGCATGTCTATTGGATGAAAAAAAAATCCTAGAGCTGACAAATATTGCACAGAGGCCCAATGACTAGCACATGTATTAGCCTAATTAATTGGAGTTTAAATAAAGCACATGAAGATTGGTGGAGGGAAGCGTCATCCGTAAATAAAAGGGGTATTAATTGCCTAAAGTGTTGCTTATTTTTGGAAAAAACTGGTTTTCATATTATTGCTTACAAACCGGGATGAAGGGACTACAAGTTTGTCAGCACATGGAAAGCTCAGCATAGAAAGCCAACAGAGCATGATTTGAAGGACAAACCTTACGAGCAGCGAGCTTGTATTTCTTTGTTTCCAAGTATGCTAATCCTGCAGCTGCTCGCAACTTTGCAATAACTATACCCTCCAAGTCATCTGGGGTTTGCTCTGCTTTGCTGACATAGTTCGTAACATGTGCAAACTGTCCCAACTGAATGCTAACCAGAATCACATGCATACACATCTGAACTACATGCTTGGAAGTGGTACAATAGTCACGCGTGCGGATATAGCTTTTGAAGGCCTCAGAAAGGAGCCCATGACCATAGTAGAAGTCACCAATATCGTTATAACCCATTCTGATGCTCTCTTTGATCAGGTTGGTCTGCAGTTACATAAGCAACATAAACAGAGTCACTTGTTTGACAATACATGATATCATTATAGAACATAATTAATAAACCCACCAAGGCAGCAAACAAATATATACACCAAAACTCAAATGCCATTAAATAAAGAAATATACGACAGAAACAACGCTATCATATAGGGCATAGATTTTTAAAATATGACCTGCCTATGTTCCACAATACCTCTCTTCTGCAACTGTTGTGTTAGGTCCATGCATGGATGACTGGTTTAATAGAATTTCAGATCATACTCAATTAGGACTGTTCTTATGATTTTGCGATAATACATGCAATAATTATCGACCCTAGACAGCATGTATGGCATGCCTACATGGCTACATCCCACATAGGCCACACACCCCATCCTTGAAGCAGCACACAAATTGGCTCTGTTGGGGTACCAACTTATACCTACTTTTCAAAAAAAAACTTATACCTCCTTTTATGGCTGTGTCTGCAGCAAACTAGAAAATGAATACAGCATGAGACAACAAACTGAGTGGCAAGCTCTTCATCTAGCTCAGGCTCAAAATCACTAGTTTGACAATCAACCAAGAGCACTCATGGTCATCAGCCACGTTACAAATACTTGCAACATGACCATGTAGGTATTATATTTTGATTAAAAGCAGTACAAGTCTCTCCTGCTTATAAAGTTCATATGAAAACCAAAGTCAAGATCTACAATTATTGGCTCAGCAACCGCCTGCATGAGTAGTATATCTAATTAATATCGGAGCAGGCAAACAAAATTGGGAGTTTGCACAGAACCCTATCCTCTAAACCAATGTTTAGAATAGTGAACAGATACGAATTAGGAAGTCTTTCACATTTAAATCATATAATCAAAGTTCAATTATGAACCCCTAGCAGCATTAAATGCCTCTAACGAGGAATCAAAGCTCAGGAAGGCACGAAACCAAAACAGAGGCATGAGAAGGCCAAACACTAGCAAGGTAGTATGCACTGAGAATTTAGAGCTGCAAGTAAGTCATGTAATGGTTTGTGAATGTGTAAGCCAAGCTTGGAGGTTGGCCAAAAAGGCAACAGCTGACCAAACTGGAAAACAATTACAGTTAGAGAAGTGCTCCTGTGCTTTCCTAGAAGTTTTTTTGCACGAATTTTAAAGCACATCAATGGTTGTGATTAATCTCCACTCCTAATCACAGCCATTGATGTGCTTTAAAATTCGTGCAAAAAAACTTCCGGGAAAGCGCAGGAGCATTTCTCTTACAGTTATCATGTTTTCTCCATAATTCTTTTCTTACAACAGAAAATTTTCTTCATGTACTCCCATATGTTTTGCTATCAGACATGTCACAATTAGATTGCGAACATGGACTCTACCTAAACATCACCTAATGGCAAAGGGATCGCACCAAGAAAAATTATGCATGACTATTAGAATAACATGCCAGATTATTGCATAGTCTACAGTTCCACACCCTGATAAAACAATCGATTTCATCAATGTAGACCAAACGAAGTGCAAGGTAACCAGAGTCTACAGACTAAAATTGCACATAGTAAGCCAGCACACTATAGAATACTACCAATAGAGAGTAGAGATAAGGTCTGCAACTCGTGATCCTCCACATAGTAGGCAGTGCCTCACACCAAACACAGTCTACTGAGTCATGAACTAAACAGATCAGCCAGCCAATGAGTAGCAAAACGGACGCGGCAATGCCACATCCTAAGCAGAAACTAGCACGAACGAAGTAGTAATCGATGACCAGAATATATATATAAGGTTAATTAATGGGGGGTAGTAGGTAGGGTTTCCGCACGCACCCTGTATCCGTTGAGTTCGTTCTCGAGCTTCTCCTTGCGCTGCTCCGCGCGGCGGTTGACGGCGTCGACCCAGCCCTGGTCGTAGCGGTAGCGCGGGCCGAGGCGGGCGCCGATCCTGAGCGCGGCGTCGCGGTAGAGCGCCGCGTCCTCGCGGGCCCTGGCCCCGTCGTGCGCCATCCGCAGCGCCTCGAGCTCGACGGGCTCCGCCCCGCACCGCGCCGCGACGAAGAGGAGGCGCAGCAGGCGGGTGCGGCCCTTGTACTGCGCCGCGTACGCCTCCACGTCCAGCTGCTCGGCGGAGAGCGGCGGCGCCGGCGCGGCGGCGGAGGGCTCTCCCAGGCCGTTCGTCACGGCGGCCGCGGCGGCCTCTGAGACCTCGACGTCCATGGCTGCTGCCTGCTGGGGATCGAAGCTTCGGCAAAACCCTAGAGAGAGGGGGAGGGGGAAGGAGAAGCCGAGGAGGGGACGAAGTGCTTGGCTTGGAAATAGACAAGTTTTATGGGTGGATCTGTAAAATTACATTGGGCCGGCTTTGGGTATGGGTCGCAGTTTGGGCCCGTAGCTTCCTCCTCTTGGGCCGAGATATTAACTGGGCTAGCAGGCCGAAATAGTCTCTTACTAACTATATATGTTTCGTTGGGCTGGTGGCGTTCTGCTACGTGCTGTTCTATTTGGCGGCGGCGGCGGCGATGAGGGCGGTGAGCGGCGCGGTGGTCTCGTCGAAGCCGGTGGCCTTAGCCAAGGCGGCGCGCGTGTTCAGCCTCTTCGCCGCCTCCAACGAGTCGGGGCTTCCCGCCGACGCCGGCGCGCTGGTGCTCTGCGCGGCCGAGGCCGCCGCCGAGCTCCACGCCTTCCGGCGCGCCCGCGCGGGTCTCCATGGCGAGGCGGAGGCGGCACCGAGCGGAGAGAAGCGGCGCAGGAAGAGGAGCAGGGCGGAGCGAGAAGCTGTGGAACTGAAGCAGTAGTTTTTCTTTTCAGTTCATGTATTACTAGAGGAGCAGTGACTACTGTAGCTGGTACTATCTCGAATCCTTTGTTCTTCCTTCTCAGACTACTGTTATGTTCAGTGCAAGTGTGCAACCGACTGAAACTTACACAATAATACTGTGGCTTTCGATATTGTTTTTTTTGTTTTGAGCTCGTGTGCATTTTGGCAGACAGAACCTGATCATGTCACTCCCAAGCACCGCCACCAACTCGCCAACGAGAATCACACAAACTCCTGAGGTTAGATTAGACAGCCAATCGAGAACAAGACAGACACCACGCCAAGCCTAGCGCAACCAAACAACACTTAAACCTCCCTGCGGATTCTAGCCACAAAACCAAAGGCCCAAATCAGCACCCAGTTGCAACACTTTAGCATCTGCTGATGTCCACCTGTCGGGCCCGTCTCGCCCCGCCACGTGTACCTCCACTGCACATGCTGACTCAGATCCACTTTGGCACGGCGATATCTCCAAATGGCTTTATCCGCATGGAGGGCCCCAAAGAGCGCAAGTTGGATACTATTATGGAGGCTGATTGATATTTGTTGCCGCCTCTTGCTTCCTTCAAGGGCCGGCCAACAATGTTGGACTTTGGATTGAGAGAGCGACGTGTTCGTTCGTTCGTTCATCGCTGTAAACCGCGGCGCAGTCTGCATTGATCCGTGAACGCACAGCTGTACAAATAGAGCAAGCGATTTGTTCCTGTCTAGCTTTGATATTTTTCTCTTTTGGAGGGGCAGATGATGTGGCTTGAGATATTTCTAGATATTTTTGTCTAATCTCCTATCCGTGTACTTTTTCCCTCATCTTTGAGATCTTTCCAGCTCTCTCCTGAGCTGCTCACTCTCAAAAATGAAAGCTCGTAGCGGGGAGTTTTTGTCAATAGAAAAGATTTAATTGTACACTCACTAGAAAAAGCTGGTACTCAGCTCCCTGAAGGACTTAGGCCCAGTTCTTTTGATGGCTTCTCCGAGAAGCTGTCCCTCCCCTAGCTTCCTGGAGAAGCCGGCTCAAAATTTTAGCTAGGCTTCCAAAATAGGTAGCTAACATTAAGTTTGGAAGCCCTCTCAAATTTTTGGGTCGGCTTCTCGAGGAAGCTGGGGGAGGGGCAGCTTCTCGGAGAAGCCGCCAAAAGAACCGGGCCTTATTGCATTTCAGAATTTCATGAACTCACGTTCGTTGGCACCGTTGTTACAATGGTTTGTCGTACACACGACCACCGGCGGAATCGATGGAGGAGCAAGCCGATTTCGTTGACAGGGTTTTTGGCTACAAGGCGGAAAATCGGCAACCACGGTAACCAAAATTACTCCCTGGATTAAACATAATAATTCGGGAAGCCAAACATTGTTCGTTGGAAGCAATCAAATTCAGAATTATATATCATTTCTGTTTTCTTTAGTTGTTCGTGTGATCTAGAGCTAGAGCAAGCTTGGTCCTGATCTGTAAACAAATGGCAACAATTAATCAGGCTGGATAAACAAAAGCTCGTTTTTTTTTAATGGATGAGCTACCTCAAACAAAAGCCTCTGACACAGCCATGCTTCTTTACACCAAGGCAGCACAAAATGGTGGTTTGCTAGATTCTAGGTTCATTGGATTTTCCTTGTTTAGGAGCTAGCGAGCTTAATTAATTTTGTGGCTGGTAGGCAATGAGCGACCCTATCCCTTCCTAATTGGATTGCACTTTTGGACTAAGCAAAGGTCACCGCAACTACTCTAAAATGAACATCGGTAAACACATCTACAACGCTTGCTACTGTTCAACATGGTCGTGTGCAAAGTTAGCACAACTTGCCTTGCCGTGCCAAAGCAACAGATTAAATGCTATACTCTTACGGTCGAACCAAGTGATGTCTCCCGTGTTGCTTCCGCGCTCAGCCTGGGCGATACCCTAGTCGGCGTCAGCATCAGCTCACCTTCCCTCCCGGCCCTTGTTTAGTTGTTTATACGCCCATATCCCCACATAGCTCCGCCCATGGAATGATGTGTCCTCAACGAGTATGTGCACTCCGGTGAAAATGCAAGATCTTGATAAATCTTGATGTGTGACTGCATCGTGCCCTTATTGAAGGTGGTGACCCGAAACTTGGATTTCGAGATGAAAATCCCGAGATCGACCTAGTTGTACCCATCACCACCGGCGTACGTACCACCGATCCTTTTTCGTAGTTTTGCCTTGAACACGTCTGCTTCTCGTTTGTTTCAGTCGTGTACCATAAAATTATCGGTAATCTCGTGGAGTTATTTACAAGTGTATTTTAAAGAAGCTTTAATAATCAAATAAATCAGTTGTATGTATGTGTTTCCCCTTTTTGAAGAAAAAAAACTCTTACGGTCAACAACACCGGAGACAGCGCAAGTGACTCATCGAAAAGAAAACTATTACCTACATCATGGGTTATAAACTAACTCGGGTTGAGTGACAACCCGGATGCCAATCAAACAGCTGACTAGGCAGCACAAAATTCTTATTCATGTTTCTCAAAAGTGACCCTTGGACTGTTGTAGCACTGTCACAGATGGAGCACTAATAAAAGCAAATATCGTTTGATTATCCGAAACCAGATATGACCCAACATTTTCAGACGAGAGAAGTCGCGCGCGCATATATCAGTCTCGGTAATCTGGCCACCAGCTTCCCTCCTCCCACACTCTACCTTTGCCTACTGGCTTCTTCTTCCTCCTCCTCCTCTCCCTTTGTCGGGTCGCTCTCCCGCTCCCAAAGCTGGCGTCTCTGTCTCACGGACCACGCGCACTCATCCTGTTCTTCGCATACGGTTCCTTCTCCCTCCGGCAAGTGCTGTTAATTTGGCAGTGCGGTTCTTGGCGCGCTAGCTAGCTAGCTCTCCGGTACTTGCCACACACAAGACCTCGGCATGGGCGCGGGAGCGTCGGACCTCACGGCTGCGGAGGAGGCAACAAACTGCGGGTCGTTGGGCGACATGCCGGAGCTGTGCGCGGCGGAGGTGCTCCTCCGGCTGGGCGCGCCGGACATATGCCGGCTCGCCCGGCTGAACCGCGCGTTCCGCAGCGCCGGGGCGGCCGACTTCGTCTGGGAGGCGAAGCTGCCGGAGAACCACGGGTACCTCATGGGGTTCGTCCATGGCGGGGAGGATGAGGAGCAAGGGAAGAGGAGCGCCGCCGTGGGGAAGAAGGACGTCTACGCCAGGCTCGCCAAGGCTGTGCGGTTTGATGACGGCAAAAGGGTGAGGCTCTCGATCTCTTCCATTTTTCATTTCGTGAAAGCGTTCTTCCGCCTGCTAATCTTCCATGGGTTTCAGTTGGAGTTTTGGGAGGTTCCAACCTCCAAGCAGTCTAGAACTTGAGATGTTATTTACTTTTTACAAAATACTCCGTGGTAAATAAATTTTAGAACCACCTCCCCGTAAAAAAGATCACTGCTCCAAGATTAATTCAGGTTTTTGCTTTTACTTCAAGGGAACACTTGAGCTTGGTTTGCTAGATCGATCCACCAAAATAAATAAAAAACACCGCAAAATTTGCCTCTCCTTTACGTTCGGTACCATGATGACATTTGATTTGATAGAGACTGTTGTTTCTTTAGTAATTTTGGGTTAAGAGTACCATATCTATGTGGCAAGAAAGTAAGTAACCATGAGGTGTGCGTGAATCATCATGTGCTCCTCTTAAAATTTCCTGGTCTCGTTTCATGGAGTTGGAGTATTCTATAGAAGACTTTTGTAAGTAACTACGCTGCCTGTCGGAAATTTAAAGGCCACCTAGGACTAGAGCACATACTTCCAGGTGTAAAAAGTTAAAATATAAACATGTGTACATGTTCAAGTTTATTGTGTGCACGTAAAATATCATGGAAAACGACAAGTTTTGTGCTCTGTAAAAATGACAATTCTAGTGGTTGAAATCTTACTTTCTTAAGTATCAAAGTAATTTCTCCAAGGGCTTTCCCTGCTATGAAACTATGCAAAAACATGTAGGACGTGTTTCTTCAGAATCGTCTGACAATTTATATTATTTTTATTTATTTATTTATTTATGACGAAAAATACTTCTCTATTTTTTTTCTGACAAAGAACACTCGTCTGGTTTGCCCGGCAGGAATTCTGGCTGGAGAAGAGCACAGGCATGGTCTGCATGGCATTATCCTCAAAAGCATTGGTCATAACGGGGATCGATGACAGGAGATATTGGGTTCACCTCCCAACCACAGAATCTAGGTAACTAATCTGAACTCAGCTCCTGCCTCATTAGTTATTGACTGTGTTGTTGGTCTTGTTTTTCATCTTCCGAATTATCTGTTCGTCAATCTTTACTGCTTCCTTTCTGTTTGAAGTCGTGTGGTATTCGATAATCTGTACCATGAGAATCATCGTTTACTTTTATTTTGTCTGCACTGTTGTCTGGTCTGAAACAAGTTTATCCTGCAGCAGTTCTGAACCTTTAAGTTTCTGGGCAGGTTCCATTCCGTCGCGTACCTCCAGCAAATCTGGTGGTTCGAGGTGGTCGGGGAGATCGACTTCCGCTTCCCGGCGGGGACCTACAGCCTCTACTTCAGGCTCCGGCTCGGGAAGCTGCCCTCCAAGCAGCAATCCGGCCGCCGTGGCACCGAGAAGAACAGCAGCAGCAGCATTCACGGGTGGGACAGGAAGCCCGTGCGGTTCCAGCTCTCGACGTCGGACGGCCAGAACTGCGTGTCGCAGCGGTACCTGCTGGACGACGAGCCGGGGAGCTGGGCACTGCACCACGCCGGCGATTTCATCGTGGCGTCGTCTTCGTCGGAGGAGGAGCACGTGAGGATCAAGTTCTCCATGGCGCAGATCGACTGCACCCACACCAAGGGTGGCCTCTGCGTCGACTCCGTGCTCGTGTACCCCAAGGGGTTTCGGACAGAAGAAGTGGTCAGGGCTCACAAGTGAGTGAGTCTCAATGGTTCATGTTGCTTAGTCTGATACTACTTGTAATTAGAGAGCTTGGGGAGATGTAGTAGGTTTTAGGAGATCAGTGTTAGCTTGAGCTTATTGGCTTGGTTTGTTGTTCCATACTGAAGCTCTATTTTTGTTTACGATGAGTTTGAAGCTCTTCTTCGATCACAGGATGTTAATTAGGACCAGTACAAATGTACAATGTGTATAGCGCTGTCAAGAATGTCCATGTACTTTCTTATGCCATCCGTGATACCTATGCCATGGAACAGAGAAAACGATGTGAAACATAGTTTCTCAGGTCTTATGCTGAATTAGTTCACTTTGATGCTTACATTTATCAGCGCAGATGAGTCCTAGCATACTCCCATAGTTTTGTATGGTTGTCATCAACTTATCATGGTTAAGATGGGAAAGACTAGAAAACGAGTGAATGGGCGACCACCAACTAATTAACATCCTTAAGTAGAAACATATTATGAGGCACCACTTGATTAAGATAGCTTAGCTATGCTGCACAGGGCAACTTAAATTAGCAACTCACAAGTACTCAAAATGTATTATTGAGCAAAAAAAACTCGAGAATTAGTATCTCTTTGATTTATAACAAGTTCATCAACACATGACATTTTTTTGATTGATTAGTGGTTTACAACACATAACAATACACCTAGCAAGCTACCAAATTCCTCATGGAGCTCAATCTCATGTCTCACTCACTCGTGATATATATCATAATAAATCAAAATTCCCTTATTTTCTTGGTTGATACTGTACCTATGAAGGTATATATAACCGTGTTGTCGTGATCCCTCTTGGGTACTGCTTTGAGCTTAGGTCTTGTAGGGAGATTCATTTTTCTGGGGGCAGCCTCAGAAACAACACGATTCTCTTGGCATTCCCATCTCTTCCACCGGAGGCGGATCGACGATAGTTGTCGACGCATCAGTATGGTCCATGAGGTGGCCCTTCCTCTCGCGATGCTCCTGACAATTTGCACACCAGTGCATGCAGCAATGGACCATACAAGGGTCGCATGGGGAGTTCTGGTGGAAACAATGAGGTTCAAATCACAAAATAAGTGCTGCCAACTATAATGAAGGTGGATTTTTTTTACCCAACATATGAGGACCAGACAGGATCATAGATTTTAATATAGTAAACGATGTACATAAACAACCTTACCCATCGAAGACTTGCAAAAAACTATTGGAATAATCTCTAATGAACATGAGAAGGTTAGAATGAAATACTAGGAAACATATTAACATCAAACGAATAGTTTGATATCTATCTTATATCTTATGATGTGTGAAATGCTCAAGTGTCACACAAGGCCACAACACTCACAAAGTTTGAAATATATCAAATATAAAACTGGCTTTTGTGACCAATAGAATTTCCTTAAAAAACGGTTCATGCTAAAATTTACACGTAATTTTTTTTCTAATGTATTGATCACATAGGTACCCACCCGAGGAAACAAATTCAGATTACGATGCATACATGATAGTATAATAATCACTATTCTTCCATATGAAATATTGATGTGTGAGTATGTGGCAGAACAAAGAAAACAATGAAGGGATTTCATGTTTCCACCTTGAGATGGTATTTCTTCTGAAGCTCTTGACGAAAAGTGCCAGTATAGGTACCACATAACCACCAACTAAACATTAATCCTTCTCCAATAAGAAATGATGTGCTTGGATCAACACCATGAAATATCGCTGTCAGAATTGCAAGCGTAACTCCTCCTTCCACAAAAATAGCATGGCAAACACAAGGTGTTGTCCAAGGGATATCCTCTCTAAGGGCCTCAACATTGCGCCCGAACAACACACAAGGACAGAAAATTCCAGTTCGGCCTAACATGAAGAAATGCATAATTTTATAGCCATATAATTTTTATTAACTATCATTTTGTGGAAACAACATTCTAGACACAACCCTGGTCAAGGAAGACGCAATAAACCACAAAAATTACAAGCAATATACTTGTCTTTGAATGCTCGATAAATCATACACCTTCGATGGTTTGTTAAGCAGAGTGGCTATGAAATCATTATAAGCTATACTCGTGGCAATGTATACATAGATAATAATGAAAAACAAAATTATAGTAAATGGTCAATTAAAAAGCACTACAACCATGGCAAATATTATCAGAATAAACAAGTTTAAAAGGCCATGTAACATGCAGTGTTTCTTTTTTCTTAGCAAAAATATCCAATTAAAGGAGCCTAGTTATGTTAAAGAAGGTTATACAATGGAAGTATGAAATGTTATCGGTGACAAGAAAGAACCAAAGGAATACATATAAGTGTACCTCCATTAACTCAGATAAGGAATAAATAGATAATAATGTAGAGCAGTTTAACATGATATGCATGTCAACACAAAATTCAGGATAAATATACCTAACATAACATAAGACAAAACCATGTACTACACATATATGGTTTGGAAAAACTTCGAACGACATTCCCGTATTAGTAAGCTCGTTCACGCTCACGCTCTCCAGATAGGGGAAATAATGCAATAAGTACTCCCAATCTCAACATACATTATTAAACATGGTATTAAACTCAAACTCTACTCTTAAAAGGTAGATTTAGATACATCCAATATGACAATGTGGTGATCCAACATGAATGGAACATAAGAGCATTATTATGACGACCAGCATATATTGACCAAATAAACAAAAACACAATACCATTTTGTCATATAATATACTAGTATATGCTAATTTGAAGGCCACCACTGACACCACAACCCGGTTTTCATGTTACCAGTTATCGCATGAATGCACAAGAGCAACAGATACTTGTGAACATTCAGTGATGGCAAGGGGCCAAGGCACAACTAAGATAATGGCCAGATAGTAGGATAAACAGATCATGTGGCCGCTTCAAGCATTTCTAATGAGCATATACCTTAGTTTGCTGATAAAACATGAGCTTAATTTACTGTAATAAATTGCAAGGACACTTAGCATGGGTCCACGAGAGAAAATTGAGAGGCACCAACTAGCATGCCTACAAGCAAAACCGTTTAGATCAGCCCAGGTTACAAACGTGAGGCGATACACAGTTTGGTCCCTGCTTCGATCCAATAATATACGTATTGGCAAAAGACATTCTGACGGTATTTGTAACGTGATGAAGGAACGGAAGATTCAATGCACTAATATTGCAGCGTCCCTCCCATTATCTGAACTCGGATCATCAACCACAATACTGTCCCATCTGTCAAATTTCACAAAAATAACCTTTGGACAAAGTTCAGCAAAAAATAACCTCTTTTCAAAACTATTTTGAAATCTAACCCTTTTTGGTAGCGCCCAACGATGCGGCGCTACCCTCTGTGTGGTAACGCCACAGCCTCCGTCGCTACCCTCGTGCCAGCGTGGCAACAAGCCCTTCGACGCTACCCTTCGGAGGGTAGCGCCATGCCCCTCGGCGCTACCCTTAAGAGGGTAGCTCCAAGCCCCATGGCGCTACCCTCCGAGCACGTCGAAAACGGCTAAGTCTGGGAGGGTAGCGTCATGGGGCTTGGAGCTACCCTCTTAAGGGTAGCGCCGAGGGGCATGGCGCTACCCTCCCAGACTTAGCCGTTTCCACACGGGGCCGCGTTGCCACGCTGGCACGAGGGTAGCGACGGAGGCTGTGACGCTACCACACAGAGGGTAGCGCCGGGCGCTACAAAAAAAGGGTTAGATTTCAAAATAGTTTTAAAAATGGGTTATTTTTTACTAAACTTTACCTAAAGGTTATTTTTGTGAAATTTCACGTCCCATCTATCCCATCTATCGATATTGTACGACAGACGACATTCATGGATTTGCACTGTACTGTTGCACAAGTCTGTCAGCGTCAGAGGTAACCAGTTGATTTCGTTTTTATATTATTATATATCTCTGTGCACCCGAGACGGATCAGAGAATCGAAATGGGAAAGGATCGAGGTTACAATACATACAGCTCCCGGGGTCGTCGGCGCATCCGCAGATTCCGGTGGTCCAGGGCTCGTCGGCCGGCGGCTGGTGGCTCTCCGGCAGCACCTGGCCGCACTCGGCGCACCTCCTGCCCTCGAGCTGCCGACCAGGTTGATCGATCAAATTATTAAGTAAGAAGAGAGTGCTTGATTGAGAATCTTAATTGAGACGACGACATGATCAGAAGAAGGGAGAGAACCTACCTGTGGGACGTGGACGGGCTGGTTGAGCTCGCCGGGGAGGATGTCCTCGGCGGGCGCCTCCTGATCCCGGGTGAGCTTCACGTACCGCGGTGGGTGGCTCTCCTCCGCCATTGCTTCGCGCTCCACGGTCCCGAGTCGGGGTGGAGGTGGAAGGGCCGGTCAGATTGATGCAGAATACTCGCGCCCGTACGTCCGAGGCCGTTCGCGTCGCCCGGCTCCATGAATGTTTACAGGTCGGCCTTGATCAAATGACCGGGGAGACGCACACAAACCACCACCAAACATACTCTGAACTCACGAGACCGGAATCGGAGAGTTTCCAGATTCATGATGTCGGTGTCACACGATCATAGCACATAGAGTACTTTTTAATATATATCAAGATAATGACATGTTCTCTCCCGCTGTAAAATAGCTAGTAGTAGAGACTAGACACATGATTTTTCTTTACATACCTCAACTATTAAACAATAAAATGAAGACAAAAACATTCCGCTTTAACGATGTCAATTTGATCAAGTCATGTGTAGTACCGCTGCACCTGGTTCATGCGTTGTTGTGCGCAATTTGATGTCTGGTGATTAGAAAAACAATGACTTGTGTGCACTGCGTAGTGTATGCGTATCCGACGGTAGTACCGCTACGTGCATTTCATAAACCTTGCCATGGAAGTTTGGTTGAACATTCATGTTTACCTCCAAACCATCATATATAAAGGAAGATGAAATACAAAGTTGATCCAGACAAAGATTCAAGTTGATCAACACAAAAAGAAGAAGATGAAGTGCAAAGTTGATCAAGTCATTGTGCAAATAATGAAGTCTAGACTGATCAATTCATTTAGAAGATTATTATGGAGTGCAAGGTCCGTATACCCCATCTCGGAATATATCATTTGATTGAAACTTGCATTAGAGATGAAGACAAAGTTATGGGAGGCTTACCCATAATGGGGTATGGGAGAGAAGTTGGAGAAGTCTTCATCAAGCATATGCTAGAAAGCACAATCAAGAAAGATGTTCCAACTTGAGAGAGTCAAGATCGTCATCATGTAGCTCAAGTGGAATGCTCAAGATTAATTGCATGATCTTGATAGGTTTTCTCTTCTACTGGTCTCTTGCTTTTGAGAGACCGGGTTATAGGATAGATATGCGTACTATAAAGAGGGACTCTCGAGTGGGTAACTTGATCGCATCTTTGTGTAGAGCTCGAACCTTTACATACTTGGCAT
Source organism: Poa annua (assembly GCA_026929855.1). NCBI lineage: Eukaryota > Viridiplantae > Streptophyta > Magnoliopsida > Poales > Poaceae > Poa > Poa annua. The sequence goes on along the minus strand of CM049427.1, from coordinate 263,179,488 downwards.
ATCACATTTTAAATTCTTATTTAGCTTTTATCCATCTGAGTATTTAGAGCTTGGTTCATCTGCATGGTAAGCTCTAGTTCATCAAAAACTGATTTCATATGAAAAATATATTGCGTTTTTTATGTTGGAGATTTTACCGTTTGTTTTTTATCAAGAGGTCTTACCTTTCCCCATCTAGTTTTAACCTCCCTTGTTGTACTATAACGTTTCTATGCACATTCATTTAGGGCTTGTTGTCACGTTTCCCCAACGAGCCCAAGAAGTGAGATTAATTTTGCACTTGACTCTAGTTAGAGGATCAGTGGGTAACTCTCCCATACATCAACGTTGTATCATTTTTAACATAGAAATAACGTGTGGGAACACACAAAAAATCACACAATCACAAATATGTGTTAAAAAATCATGTTACAAAATCACCAATTAGCCTTATTAAGGGCTACAACAACACATCAAATTGGACACTTACAAATATCTAAAAGTATAAAAGATAGAAGAACATCTGCTTTCAACTACATTCATTGCGAAATGAACTTGGTGTTTCCTGTTTTTATTTTACCATAAAGTGCTCTCATGAAATAGCTCGGGTCATCCATGCACCATGAGAGAACGAAAATACATATGTAGTCGCCGACTTGCCATTTACTTGAATTCAAAGGACTAGCATGTCGTCGTGCACATGCAACGTCTCTTGAAGCCTTCACACTCACCGCCAACGAACCCCTCTATGATGCACATGTTGGCGCAGTTGCTGTTCAAGATGCACAAACCATTGAAACGGGTGCTTGCGGTTTTGCACGAACTTGCTTGAACCGGCACCACCTCTGAAAAGAGGATATATGGAAAAAGACATGTTAATATAACACATCCCGTGTGTTAATATAATATATGTAGGAAATTTCCAAATAACTAAAAGGCTTGTGCAAGTTTCTTAGTCGGTAGACACCAAATTGAAATGCAGATATTTGAAACAATGTAAGACCTGTTTATATCATATTAGTATTATTTCTTGTATGATGGACCCTTGGATTTGTAGCATGCTAGAGCAAAAGTGAAATGTTCATTATTACTATGTTCAATAAATTATAACATATGTAAAATTTGTTAGAGTGCTTTTCTAAAGTTGAACAAAATAGACATTCATATCACAAAGAAAAATATGAATCCCAAGTATGTGTACCCGTGGTCGCGACAAGAACAAGGAGGACGGCGACAACCATAAAGAACTTGCGTGACGACTCCATTGGTTGTTTGGATGCTACCTTTGTAGTTTTCTTGGATAAAAAATAGAGATGCATCACAGTTGGTTCACAAAGATTATATAAGGGTAAACATGTTTGCATGGCATAATGGAGAACCACATGATTGTCTCACGTCTATATATAACTAGCTAAAATTAGCAATAAATCCCATGTTTTGTTGTCTCCAGTTGTTCTATATGTGTAATGCTCCAAAATTAGACCCTTGTAAACACCATTCACATCAGAAGACTAATCGAGTTTACTAGTGTTGAATTTTTTGGGTTGTTACATGGTTTTCTCAAAGTAAGCCTAAAAAAAATACTTGAATGGATGTTTGTCTAATCGGAAGAAGATAAGGCTTACAATACTAAAATAGCCTTTGAACTTTAGGAATGATCCTATATATTTAGTAAAATGTGCAAATATATATAAGGGGAGGTGATACGGTCATCTTGCAATGCAAAGATAACCCTACAATATGAGGAGTGCTAACTAAAGGACAATGTGATGTTGGTATGTCTTCGATCACATCGATGCAACACACGGCCAGGTATAACTAAACATTAAAGGAGATGATCGAAGATCCGAAAACAGATATGACGCATGCTTGCAAATGTATGGCCGGATGTTGAGTATTTGGTTCATGTTTCATGTATAGTCAATATTGGAATAAGTATGAATATTATGAAAATAGTTGGTTCTACTCTACTTATCCTCTCTCTCTCATACACACAAGATTATCCTACATGAGAAGATGAACAGTGAGTTCATGCGAATGGTGTTTTACCTTCATTGACATCTCATCTCGATGTGACCGCTGGACTAGCTAGGAATAGCCCTCATAGGATACACCTGGACAAAGATTCATCCTCCAATGATCACACTCTTGTTGGGGATATATCAACTAGGGGTATAACCAACATGGATCAATCCGGCTAGTCCAGGGTGGCCCAAGGGTGGTAAGGCCAAGGCCTGCCGGGCGGCCCAGACAAGCTGACGTACAAGGAAGTAGGCGGACGGTCCAAGGAAGGCGGAAGGCCGAAGCCCATCAAGCCACCGAGTCCAAGACGGAAGGCGGCAACTAAGCCGGCTAGGACTAGGACTCTGTTTACTTGCCGGACAAGTACTTACCTTGTACCCTGGGGTCTGGCCGCCTATATAAAGCCGGCCGCCAGGGAGCCTTTAGGGCAGAGACAATCTCATAGGCATCATACCCATTGTAACCTGTTCACGGCTATTGCCTCATAGTGAATTATAGCAGCACGTAGGATCCCGCCACCGCTGTGGGATCCGAAGCTGGGTAAACTCGCCGTGTTCAATCCCGACCTCGACGACACCAACCTTCTTCCCCGCAATCCATACGTAGGCTAGAGGACCCCCGTCTCCTATCAATTATGCCGATACCACGACAGTTGGCGCCCACCGTGGGGCATAAGGTTCCTGGCGTCACGTTCCAGGCGGGAACACTTGGCGGCGTGGGCAAGCAGATCGCCGTCGGCCGCGTCACAAGGTATGGCGGCCACAGCTACGTCAACTCAGATGAGTCCTGGCTCCCGACGGACGACTACCTCATCGGATGCGAAATCGTGCCGATCGGAGGGATCGACGTCTTCATCGGGTACACGCCAGAGGCGTACGGCCTACCGCGTTTCTACAACCCCACCCACCAACCCTTCGACCAAGCAGTCGACCGGCAAGAGGGATCTGAATCCGCCTACTCCCAGGAGTCGGCGGAATCTGATTTCCACTTCGTCGGAGTTGTCGGACTGGGATCCGACTCCCAGCCGGAAAACAACGATCCTGAATCAATCCTCCCTGCTCTACAGGAGGATGCGATGTCAGATGCCGGATCCAGATCTACCGTTCAAGTCAACGTAGACTCTGACTCCGATGATGATGCTAGTCTCTTCGAAGAGAAGATCAAAACCCGCTTTTCCAGTGGTAATCCGGCCCCCTCGGAGGGTACAACGGATACAGACATGCCTGACAAGCTGGCTATGATGGTTGTTGTCGGTCACGAAACAACCCCAGTTACTTCGGAGGCGCAAAACAAGCCGGCGGAAGAAGCCGGCGACACCACTGCCGGCCAACTCATTGAAGGTTCCGACAAGGTGCGCGCGAAGAAGAAAGCTGGCCTCGAGAAAGGCGGCAGCAGCAAACCCGGATTTGCTCTCCGTCATCAAAGAAGTAGACGAGATCATGAACACTCCGGTGAACAAAGATACCCCACTCGACGCGGTGGAAGAACTCAGGCTTAACATGCTTAAGCACTCTGACTTCCTGAGAAAAAGAGAGGAGCACGTTGAGAGCCTTGCGAAGAAGATCGAAAAAGAGCAGGAGAAGATGTCGGCCAAAACAAACCGGCAACTCTTCGAGGAGAAAAGGTCGTCAAAAAACCGCCGTGGAAAAGAGCCGCCTGCGCAAGCAACGACAGCGGCTCAAGACCTAGGGTTCGATTGGCGTACGACACCACAACGAGTGGATAGAAGGGGGGATGTTGTCTTCTGCACCCCTATCCTCAATGCGGCTGCCGCGCTAGATACCCTGGATGACAACACTTACACGGCGGAAGAGAAGTTGGCCAACGCAAGACACTTCGTAAGCAAGGCCCTAGAACAACAAGCTCGCGCTGATTCCTACGGCCACATGGCGGATGCCCGCGGGGGAGATCTAGAGTCTAAGTCAGGCAAGTGCAAAGCGGCACCAGATGCCGACCCCGAAGGCCCGTCTGGCTCCAGTAGCCATGGCGACAAAAGGAAAGCAACGCCACCTCCAAAGAAGGCACCACCGCCAAAACAAAGGCGGGACGAGAATTCAAGGTCGGGAAGCAGAGGAGACCTACCACCCCCACCTCAGCCAAGACGCGACAATGGCGGTAGCCGGAACAATAGGCAGCCGCCTAGGAAAGATGCCGGCAACGACCCTCCAAGGAGAGGCCGTAGCCGGTCTCCGCAGCGCAGCACTGGCAGCAAGAGGAGAGAGGAGGTAGAAGGGCCCAGGCGCAGCATAAGCCGGGCAGCGCAGGACGAGCCGGACGCAAACAGAGGCGCACGGCAGCTCGATCCAAAAGACGCACGACACCGCCTACAAGACATAGCAAGAGGAAAGGAGCCGCTATACTCTGGACCAAAGTGCTTCGGTGACGCCATCCGCAGAGAGCCGTTCCCCAAGGACATGACATCAGTGTCAAAAAACTGTTCTAGGTACAACGGCCTCGTTAAGCCGGACTCGTGGCTATCCGACTACGCCATGGCCATAGAGATTGCCGGCGGGAGCAACCACATTGCCGTCCGCTACTTACCTCTCATGTTGGAAGGCACGGCAAGAGCTTGGATCGACAACCTTCCTGAAAAGTCCATCCATAGCTGGTACGACATGAAAAAGGTTTTCTCCCAGCACTTCCAAGGAACGTACAAGCGTCCAAATACCTACACGGATTTGCAGCGCTGTGTCCAAAAGCCGGACGAAACCATGACAGACTTTGTCAGCCGTTGGATATCCAAAAAGGCCAACTGTCACGGTGTTTCGGACGCGCAGGCTATCCATGCCTTCTACACGGGCCTGCAGAAGAAGTCCTTGCTCCGTCATAGGCTCGTCCGCGAGCAAATCACGGACCTTGGTGAGATGCTCAACCTAGCCGCCCAATACGCGGCGGCGGATGACGATGCCAGGGACGATGACCCAGACGTCAACATCATACCAAAGCGGAACAACAAGCGCAAGCAGGCGGCGGATGACAAAGCCGGGCCTTCCAATGAGGTAGCCGCAGCATTCCAAGGGAACGCCGGCAAAAAGAAGTGGAAGAATAAGAAAGATAGTCGCGAAGCCGGCTCAGGGCCTAAGGCGGCGCGAATCACTTATGAACAGGCAAAACTTTTGCCATGTCCCATCCACGCCTCATTGGGCAAGGTCAACCATATGCTTGGCGAATGTCGTTTCATGGACGACTTCAAAAAGGATCCCACAGTCGGCTGGAAGTCAAAGAAGTCAGAGAAGAACGACAAGAAAGACGGCAAGGAGGATGAGGACGACGACGACATGTCTATCTCAAGCGAAGATGACGCAGCCGCCAAGAAAAAGAAGCCATATCCGAAGGTCAAAGAATCTCTGGTGTGCTTTGTCGGCACGCCTTCGGCTAAGGCGGATAAGGCGGAGATGCGCGAACTCAACGCGACAATGCCGGACGTCCCTCAGTACTTGAACTGGTCGGAGGCAACAATCACTTGGGACCGGTCCGACCCCCCTGATCACGTCCCTCACCCAGGCAAGTACGCTCTTGTCGTCGACCCCATTGTCGACAACTTCAGACTCACAAAGGTACTCATGGATGGCGGCAGCAGCCTCAACATCTTGTACTACGACACGCTAAGCCGCATGAACCTGTCAGAGGATCAGCTGGATCACAGCAACCTCACATTTCATGCATAGTGCCCGGCAGGCAAGCAAAGTCAATGGGGAGCATCAGGCTGAAGGTAACTTTCGGACCAAAAGAGAACTACCGCTCAGAGTTCCTTAGGTTCGAAGTTGTCCCCTTCAAAAGCGCATATCATGCAATCTTCGGACGACCGGCTTTCGCCAAGTTCATGGCAAGGCCGTGCTACATATACAGCAAGCTTAAAATGCCGGGGGAAAACGGAACCATCACGATTTCCGGCAACTTCAAGAAAGCCAAGGAGTGCGAGCGTGGCATGGCCGCCTTCGTAGAAGCCGTCATCCACAAGGAAGAACTCGCGCTGCTCGGGGCGGATTCAGACAACTCCATGCCAAAGCCAAAGATGGATGTCAAGAAGACTTTCGAAGCTTCAGAAGACACCAAAAAGGCGGACCTCATCCCAGGCGACAAGTCTAAGCAAGTTGTCATCGGCTCCAACCTTGACAGCAAATAGGAAGGCGCGCTCGTCGAGTTCCTCCGTGAGAATCGTGACATCTTTGCATGGTCGCCTTCCGACATGCCTGGTGTACCGAGGGAACTTGCCGAGCACTCGCTCAACGTCATAAAAGGATCCAAGCCGGTGAAACAAGCAACAAGACGCTTTGGAGATGAGAGACGCAAGGCTATAGGGAAGGAGATAAATAGGCTGAAGGCCGCCAATTTCATAAAAGAAGTTGTACACACCGATTGGGTGGCAAATCCTGTACTTGTCCCAAAGAAGAATAAAGAGCTGAGGATGTGTATTGACTATACCGGTGTTAACAAGTGTTGCCCAAAGGATCCCTTTGCGCTGCCTAGAATTGACCAAGTCGTAGACTCCACAGCAGGCTCCGAGCTGCTTTGTTTTCTGGACGCCTACTCAGGATACCACCAAATCAAGATGAGAGAGTCAGATCAGCTGAAAACATCTTTCACAACTCCGTATGGGACTTTCTGCTACATTACAATGCCTTTCGGTCTGAAGAACGCAGGGGCAACATACCAGCGCTGTATGCAAAATTGCCTGCACGAACAGATCGTCCGCAATGTTCACGTCTATGTAGACGACATCGCGGTAATGTCAAAAAAGAAGGCAGATCTCCTAGAGGACTTGGAAGAAACTTTTCAGAATCTCCGGAGGTATCAAATGAAGCTCAATCCCGCCAAGTGCGTTTTCGGCGTCCCAGCCGACAAACTCCTCGGATTCATCGTCTCAGAGCGAGGGATTGAGGTTAACCCGGAGAAGATCAAGGCTATCCAAAATATATCCAGACCCACTTGTCTGAAGGACGTGCAGCGCCTAGCCGGATCGGCGGCGGCCGTCAGTCGTTTCATAAGCCGCCTAGGGGAAAAGGCAATGCCCCTCTACCGGCTGCTGAAGAAATCCGACAACTTCGAGTGGACAGCAGAGGCAGACGCCGCCTTGCAGCAACTCAAGGAGGCCCTCTCATCCGCTCCGATATTGGCAGCACCTCGATCACAGGAACCAATGCTGCTGTACATCGCGGCAACAGGAGCTGTTGTCAGCGTTGTCTTGGCTGTGGAAAGAAAGGAGAGCGAAGCCGCGGCATGTGAGCAGCGACCGGTCTACTTCATCAGTGAAGTGTTCTCCGCCTCCAAGCAGAGGTATCCGCATTACCAAAAGCTGGCATATGGCGTATTCTTCGCCGCCAGAAAGCTTAGGCATTACTTCCAGGAACACACAGTGACAGTAGTCAGCAAGGCTCCGTTGGGAGACATAATCAATAATGCAGAGGCAACAGGTCGAGTCGCCAAATGGGGCATCGAACTGGCCGCTTTTGATATAGTCTATAAACCACGGACCGCCATCAAATCTCAAGCACTTGCGGACTTTGTCGCCGACTGGACAGAGGCTATGGAGGAAACGGCACTCCCCGAGTCAGAATATTGGGTCATGCACTTTGACGGATCAAAGATGCTCAAAGGCTCGGGGGCTGGAGTCGTTCTGCGTACGCCTAAAGGTGACAAGCTTAGCTACGTGTTACAAATCCACTTCACAGCAACCAACAATGTTGCCGAGTACGAAGCTTTGCTTCATGGGTTACACGTGGCAAACGACCTAGGCGTCAAAAGAATCCTCTGTTACGGCGACTCAGATTTGGTTGCACAGCAAGTAAGCGGAACATGGGATGCGAAAAGTGCAATAATGGCGGCTTACAGAGCCAAGGTTGACGAATTTGCAAAAAACTTCGTAGGCTACGAAGTCCGACATGTTCCTGAAGGGGTTATGGGGCAGAAAACAATAATTTTCTAGCGTACGAAACCCTAACTAGCCAGGATCTATCTATCTAGTACATGCGATAACGGTGGCGGAACGGGTTACATTACCTCCATGTAGACCGATAGCGGGGATTACGCTCCCGCACAAGCGTTGACGATGAAGTCGTACGTAGCCGACCTCGAGGTCGCGAAGATCTTGTCGCGATGTCGAAGTCGATGACGCCGGGGTGTCGACGATGATCTGCGTCGACGGACGTCGGGCGGAAGGAGGCAGAGCGCCAGCACCAGGGGGGTGGCGCGCCGGCAGGGGGGGGGGGGAGGAGGCGCGGCGGCTGCAGGGGGCGAGACGACGTCGCCCAAGCTCCTCAGTAGAGTAGCCTCCGAGCACTCGCAAACATACGGAGCCTAGCGACGACTCCCGGTCATTCAGATCCAGCTGAAATCGCAGGAGCAGACCTTATCTGGAATCCCGCAGAGCAACGGCGCTCTGCGGTATGGCTTAGGTGGAGAGAGACCCTCTTCCTCAGCTCGGCGCGGCTCCGACTTGGGAACCACGAGATCGAGAGAGAAATCGGGAATTAATTGGATTTTCCTGTGATTTAAAACAATTAATATGGCTTGCTATATAAAGGGGGAAGGGGGTGTGCCAACCCCCTTGGCTCCCCCATGTGGGACTAAAGGAAGAGAGGGGAGGGGGGTTCGGCCGAACCCCCTTGGGCCCTCTTCTAGTCCAATTCGGACTAGGGGGGGGAAGGCCCCCCCTTTGCTTGGTGCGCCTCCCCTCATGGGCCCTCTTTGGGCCCATTTAGGTGGGAGCCCCCTTTTTCCTTTATTTAATTAATATTAAATTAATATAAAAATCCCATTAATTCATAATTAATATATTTATATATAATTCAATATCCCATGACTCCGAAACTATTTCGGAACCACCCGAACAACTTTCGGACTTTCCCGGAACCCTTCCATAGCTCACCGGAACTCCTTCCGGACCACCGGAACTCTTTCCGGACCATTTCTTTCTCTCCAATAAAAACCTATAAATTCCAGAACCTATCTCCTAGCGTCGCTAAGACCTTAAGTTTGTTACGCTACGGTTCGGGAACACTCCAGACATGGTCGAGACACTCCGCTCACCAATGATCGTCAGGGATACCTGGAAATATATGACGACCCCTGTGCATTCCACGAATATCGTCGTTGAACCATAAGTATGATATTCATTCCCTTTGTTTCTGCGATACTACCTTGTCCGAGATATGATCGTAGACACACGGATGCCTTTGCTGTATCTCGTTATCGACGAAGGTTATTAACTCGTCTGCGATATTACATCTCCATGACCTAGTCATAAGCTGCGCAGCTATATAGATGCAATATCACCGAGTGGGCCCAGAGTATCTTTCCATTACAAGAATGAACAAATCCCGCTCTTGATCCTCACGTCTTGATGCTCTTTCGGAATACCCAAGATGGACACCGTTATTGTCATGCTATATAAGACACAACGTTTGATGCTCTCAAAGCACTCCTACGAAGCAACAATAAGTGCGGTCTCACGGTCTAAGGAATAAGCTATCACACTTTTATCTATTGCAAATGACAAACATCGTAATACGATCTTATTGCAATACTTTGCGTATGTCCACCACCTTATTCTACTAACAAGATGACCCCATTGTCAACCGACGTCATTGTCCTTGATCGGGAATCTCGATCAACTGTTGCCCAATGGACTAGCTCATATAGAGGCTCGCTAGGGACCTGGTTGTCTGTGTATCACACGTGTATTAATGATTCCGATTAACACAGTCATAGCATAATACACAAACCTACTATAAACTCATGAGATAATGCAATAAATAATACTTATTTATTTGCCTCTAGGGCATATCTCCTTCAGTCTCCCACTTGCACTAGAGTACAAATAAACTAGCTGCATTTTACTTTATCAGAATCCCTTATCAAATAAGAATCATTTGATAATGCTTGCTTGTGGAAAAGTGTTACTGCACAATCCATGATTGTACACGCTTTTGCGATTCACTGGTATCAACTCGTTTGATATCATCATGTCGTCTAACAACATATATGCTAATACCGTAACTAAGTGAGACTTCTGTTTCCCAGCGCTTACTCTGATTATACTAACCAGATAACTGCTCTGAAAAACACACTCAGCCATACAGAGCCCCTTGTAACAATTACAAACTCGCGATATCTACATACTTTCACACCAATGTAGAAAACTTGACATTCAAATGTCAATCCCTTAACTAACGCACTTCTACTTCCAGCAAATTCCAAATTCACGTTCATAACTGCTCTTTGTTTCAAGAACATCAGTTATAATTCATCGAGCAAATAATAAGGTTTCTGTATGATGTCTAATATTACATAATAGACCCACATGTCATACAACCATTACTTTCATGCATCATTACTCTTAATGATCAATTGGATTTCAAAGGACCATCCGTTTGATTTTATTCTGACTCCTCAGATATAATCCAAAACAACTCGACCAACTATTCAAAATTTCCGTTCTATTTCAAAATAGACACTATCTTTCAAATAGTTTCACAACTTCATCCTATTCTACTGGTACAGTTTCACAATGTGTTAACTACACACGGCGAATTCGACTCCCACTCAAATTATGTCTCCACATATTTGACAACACGAGCTCCCACTCAAAAACGTGTCATCCACATATTTGAGTTCCTGAGCTCCCACTCAAAAATATGCTCTTCACATATTTCACCTGAGTGAACTAACTATGACTCCCACTTAAATCGACATTTTGGTCAAACCAAAATCACTGATCTACTATCAATTCGAATTTAATACAAACTACAGTATTACATTAATACAAATCCCTCAGACTTTAAGCATGTCTACATAAATGTAGTCAACAAATTTGATTTTGTCCAAGACACATTTCTTGACAAGACATGCTACCGCGTCTTTCTTATAGTCACATTTATCACATAACACCTTATATGATGATTAAACAATCTTATTCCTCTAATAAGAATTGCAGCAACAATTACTCTTTTAATCCTTTAAAATGTAACTTTGGATTTCCAGGCTCAAAAAGCCTTTGTTCGTATTCCGATATTTTCTCAACTTTCTTTGTATTCATAAAGTGCACCTTGATCTGTCAACAAGATCTGAAATACTTAATACAGTGTTGTGACCTGACAGCAATATTAAATATAACAACACTTTATTTAGAAGTTTCTTTCATGAAAATATTATGATCTTTATGAAGAGGATTGCAAGCAGAAAACAATTTTCTAGTCTCCCTCACTCTTAATCACTAAACTTTCATTAGCAGACATATACTCTTTGGAACACTTTCCAACATAGGTCTGACACTCCAAACTTTCTAATTCCAATCCATAAACCGTAATTCGGAAAGTCATCCTTTCTCGGAATTACATAGACAACAAACTGAACTTTGTTTCTAATTGATTCTGGAATACACTCTCGTCCAAAACGAGCAATCTACAAAGAACCACTCATGTATATTCCGAATTATCGAATAATCATATACACGTCGACACTACTGTCGATTCTACGAATTCTCGTTGAGAGAAATATCTATTTTCTAAAGTGGACATCGACTATAATGTTTCGAACATCCTAGGAGATTCTAAGACTGATTCTGGCGACCATACTTTGAAAACAGAGCATGATTATAATTCCCCACATATCACTATATGTGACATTATAATTATGTGAAGCAAATTACCACGAGTCTTTTGTGTTGAAAACATAATTCAAAAATACTGTCCTTTGATCGAATTTCGTGAATACAATTTTCACTAATCTTTCTTCTGAAAAACCCCATTTGATCTATCATCAAATTAATTTCAGATTCCACAATTCATCGGGAAAATACTCCTATTTACCAAATGGAGGAATTCGGATCAAGCTATGAACATCATCAATTAATCATTAAAATGACACTCAATTGATTTCCGCTAGTATTGTAACTTCAATACCCGATTTCAAGCTTAATCAATTTAGCACTAGAAATACTTAAATGGACCAAAAATATCCATTACTTCTTTCATTGCTTTTATGACTAAACTCGACGGCGTTTTGTTCTAATAATAGAACCTTTGTTCATGGGACAAGCTATTTTATCATATCTACAATTATGAATACTTATCATACAATCAATGTAACTAAGATGTGGAAACTTTATTCATAAGATAAAACAACTGACTTGTTCCATAACATAAAACAACTGAACTTGTCTTATTACATGAATAACTTTGTCTTGCAACAATCAAGACACACACACTCGCTCACTATTACAAAAGATCGTATCAAAAACTATTAATGATAACTATGATAACTTGAGGACGTGAACACCAAAAGGCCATCAACTCCTTGACTACCAGCTTCAGCGCCAGGTCACATCAAACTGCGCCGCATATACGTGATAATCAGGACCTGTTTCACAAACAGAGCAATTATCAGAAATTTTATCATATTCCATGGGCGAATTCATAATTCTGCATATATCAAATATATACCTGTAGCATCGAAGATCTCTCCTTCGATGGAATCAACCTTCAGAGACTGGAACTCACGAATGAACACGTAGAAGTTCATATCGTCGGCTTTCAAAATGTACTTACGTACATGCTTCTCATAGGTAGGAGGTAGAGATATCAAGACAGTCCGAATGGCACAGGAATCTGCCATCCAGTAGTCGAAGACCATCGTCAGCTGGAAGTAGATGTCATACAATCTCTTCAAATGTGTCTTCAGACAGGTATGCTCCTCCATGTGAATGTTCTGGAACATTTTCAGCTGTCTGAACTGCTCACGCTTCAATTCATCCCCGAAGTGCGTCTTTATCGCATCCATCATGACGCTTGGCTCCTTGCGTCGAAACATCTCTTTCAACTCGGGTGCCAAGCATACGGTCATGGTGATCTCCACTTCAATGAATATGTCTCGACGCTTACGGAAATCTTCTTCCTCCTCCTCGCTAGCAGAATCTCCTGGTCCTTCTCCTACCGGTTCATCGAGAACATATAGAATGTTGTTGTGTTCGAGAATGTTTCTAAAACCCCTGTACCATCTGAGGAAGTTGGACCCGTCGGCTTCTAATGTAGCATCCGGGCTCTTGAGGAAGTAACCGAAGTATAGTTGCGTGGTCTACAGATGTGATCGCAAAAGAGGTAAGGTAAAGTTTATAATATGTAGGTGAGTTTTAGTCCTATAATCTCATTATCAAAAACACACCACACCAAGATTATTATCCCTAAAATAATAATGGCGATGACACGACCCCCATCCACTCCACCACCCCCGATCATCACGGCCGGCAGCACAGCTTCAAAGGTGGACATAAAATGTCGATCATATCAACTCTATGACTCGTGCTCGATCTTTCGATCTTCCCGTGTTCCGAGGCCATACCTCTGAGTATGCTAGGCTCGCCAATCAAACCTCGAAGACCCTGCGCGTGCAACATGGCTTACACCCACTGTATGCGAACGACGAGATGTGTGACACCCGATCATCACGGCCTGCCTCATAACGTAGAACTTTCTTGGTGGTGCGCAACGAGGGAGAACACAATTTTGGTATTTTGTTAGGGATCATCCTATTTATGTTGCTACCGTTGTATATCTAGCATATAAGCAATCAATAGGATGCACACACAACAGCACACAATAATGATGCAATGAAGTGCGATGTGACATGGTCGATGCGCCTGGACCTTCATGGCGCCATGTGCCTGGCCCCCGGCGCCCCGGCATGACTCCGAGTCTACAGAGCCCTCCATTGCCTCCGACAGTACGAGTAATATCAAAACTTACCGTAACCATGTCACATGAAATAACGCCTCTGCAAAACAAAGTTAGACGCCTCTAGCTTTATTTAGTTTTGCAAGTTTTACGTGGCAAATAGGCTTATTCGTGAGAGAATCGCTTCCCTACCTACGAACTTTGTACCACAACGTCAATCGTATAATTGCATGTTTAAGCATCCCTTTCGGGCCCTCCATTGAAAATGCTTTGCCGACTAGAGAGAGAGAAACAGACACCCGCCAGCCACAGATACGGTGCAAGCCGTATGTCAGTAGTGGAACCAGTCTCGCGTAAGCGTACGCGTAAAGTCGGTCCGGGCCGCTTCATCAACTCAATACCGAAGGCATCGCAAGTGCACGCTAGAGGGTAGCAAATATAAGAAAGACGCCCTCATTCAACATGAGTTCTAACCGTACCAGCAGTACTACGCATAGATCGGCTCTGATACCACTGAAGGGGTTACGGGGCAGAAAACAATAATTTTCTAGCGTACGAAACCCTAACTAGCCAGGATCTATCTATCTAGTACATGCGATAACGGTGGCGGAACGGGTTACATTACCTCCATGTAGACCGATAGCGGGGATTACGCTCCCGCACAAGCGTTGACGATGAAGTCGTACGTAGCCGACCTCGAGGTCGCGAAGATCTTGTCGCGATGTCGAAGTCGATGACGCCGGGGTGTCGACGATGATCTGCGTCGACGGGCGTCGGGCGGAAGGAGGCAGAGCGCCAGCACCAGGGGGGTGGCGCGCCGGCAGGGGGGGAGGAGGCGCGGCGGCTGCAGGGGGCGAGACGACGTCGCCCAAGCTCCTCAGTAGAGTAGCCTCCGAGCACTCGCAAACATACGGAGCCTAGCGACGACTCCCGGTCATTCAGATCCAGCTGAAATCGCAGGAGCAGACCTTATCTGGAATCCCGCAGAGCAACGGCGCTCTGCGGTATGGCTTAGGTGGAGAGAGACCCTCTTCCTCAGCTCGGCGCGGCTCCGACTTGGGAACCACGAGATCGAGAGAGAAATCGGGAATTAATTGGATTTTCCTGTGATTTAAAACAATTAATATGGCTTGCTATATAAAGGGGGAAGGGGGTGTGCCAACCCCCTTGGCTCCCCCATGTGGGACTAAAGGAAGAGAGGGGAGGGGGGTTCGGCCGAACCCCCTTGGGCCCTCTTCTAGTCCAATTCGGACTAGGGGGGGAAGGCTCCCCCTTTGCTTGGTGCGCCTCCCCTCATGGGCCCTCTTTGGGCCCATTTAGGTGGGAGCCCCCTTTTTCCTTTATTTAATTAATATTAAATTAATATAAAAATCCCATTAATTCATAATTAATATATTTATATATAATTCAATATCCCATGACTCCGAAACTATTTCGGAACCACCCGAACAACTTTCGGACTTTCCCGGAACCCTTCCATAGCTCACCGGAACTCCTTCCGGACCACCGGAACTCTTTCCGGACCATTTCTTTCTCTCCAATAAAAACCTATAAATTCCAGAACCTATCTCCTAGCGTCGCTAAGACCTTAAGTTTGTTACGCTACGGTTCGGGAACACTCCAGACATGGTCGAGACACTCCGCTCACCAATGATCGTCAGGGATACCTGGAAATATATGACGACCCCTGTGCATTCCACGAATATCGTCGTTGAACCATAAGTATGATATTCATTCCCTTTGTTTCTGCGATACTACCTTGTCCGAGATATGATCGTAGACACACCGATGCCTTTGCTGTATCTCGTTACCGACGAAGGTTATTAACTCGTCTGCGATATTACATCTCCATGACCTAGTCATAAGCTGCGCAGCTATATAGATGCAATATCACCGAGTGGGCCCGGAGTATCTTTCCATTACAAGAATGAACAAATCCCGCTCTTGATCCTCACGTCTTGATGCTCTTTCGGAATACCCAAGATGGACACCGTTATTGTCATGCTATATAAGACACAACGTTTGATGCTCTCAAAGCACTCCTACGAAGCAACAATAAGTGCGGTCTCACGGTCTAAGGAATAAGCTATCACACTTTTATCTATTGCAAATGACAAACATCGTAATACGATCTTATTGCAATACTTTGCGTATGTCCACCACCTTATTCTACTAACAAGATGACCCCATTGTCAACCGACGTCATTGTCCTTGATCGGGAATCTCGATCAACTGTTGCCCAATGGACTAGCTCATATAGAGGCTCGCTAGGGACCTGGTTGTCTGTGTATCACACGTGTATTAATGATTCCGATTAACACAGTCATAGCATAATACACAAACCTACTATAAACTCATGAGATAATGCAATAAATAATACTTATTTATTTGCCTCTAGGGCATATCTCCTTCAGTTCCGAGAGCTGAGAATGAGGCGGCAGACACACTTGCAAGACTGGGATCGGAACGCAAAAAGTTACCAAAAGATATCTTCCTGGAGCACTTGCACAAGCCATCCATTAAAGGCGCCGATTTGATGGACCCTGACTCAGAAGAACCGGTAGAAGCAGCAAGTCTCGCTGTCTACTTAGCACAGCCGGATTGGACAGTCCCATACCTCGATTTTCTAATCGACCAAAAGTTGCCGGAAGACGATGAGGTACTAAAAAGGCAGATCATAAGGCGAGCCAAGGCATTCACGATAATAAAAGGCGAGCTATACAAGCGAAGCACTTGCGGCATCTATCAGCGGTGCATACAGCCGGAAGAAGGCCGGGAAATTCTAAAAGACATACATATTGGCACCTGCGGGCATCATGCTTCCGCTAGGTCCATTGTATCGAAAGCTTTCCGCCAAGGTTTCTAGTGGCTCACCGCCAAAGAAGACGCCGAGAACATCGTAAAGACATGCAAAGGCTGCCAACTATACGCCCGTCAACCTCACTTGCCGGCACAGGAGCTAAGGACAATCCCAATCACCTGGCCGTTCGCGGTCTGGGGCTTAGACATGGTGGGTCCCTTCAAAAAAGCGCGCGGTGGGTACACTCACCTGTTGGTCGCTGTCGACAAGTTCACCAAATGGGTCGAGGCCAAACCGATCAGCAAACTTGACGCACGAACAGCCACCAATTTCCTCTGGGGAATTATCTCTCGGTTTGGAGTTCCACACAGCATTATCACCGATAATGGCAGCAATCTGTCCCAAGGCGACATAGAAGAATACTGCAGCGATCTAGGCATCCGGCTTGATTTGGCATCCGTGTCACACCCTCAATCCAATGGACAAGTAGAGCGTACAAACGGCCTAGTCTTATCAGGACTTAAGCCACGTCTCGAAGCTCCATTACACAGGGCAGCCGGCGCTTGGGCAGACGAGTTACAGTCGGTATTGTGGAGTTTGCGCACAACGCCAAACAGATCTACCGGCTACACTCCTTTTTTCTTAGTATATGGCGCAGAGGCAGTGCTACCTACCGACATGAAATACGACTCCCCAAGAGTTCAAGCCTACATCGAGCAAGATGTAGAAGGTGCAAGACAGGATAGCCTAGACCTGTTAGACGAAGAAAGAGACGTAGCTCTCCATCACTCCGCCTTGTAACAGCAACAACTTCGCCGCTATCATAGCCGGAGAGTGCGGAAGCGAAGCTTCAGAACAGGTGACCTGGTTCTCCGCCTAATTCAAGACAGAAAAGGCTTGCACAAGTTATCCCCGCCATGGGAAGGACCGTTTATAGTCACAAAGGCGCTGCTCAATGGTTCCTACTACCTAGCCGACATCCGCGACGAAGACGAAAAGAAGATGCGCAAGAAGGCGGCAGGAAAAAGGGGAACCAAGCGCAAGAGAGGCATTGACGACCCGTTCGAGCAAACAAAACGGCCTTGGAATATTGAGCAGCTACGTCCTTTCTACACTTAGCAATTTATAATTGTAATAAGTTAAATATGGTTATGAAATAAAAGTCTATGGTTCCTCATCTGTGTTGAGATGCATGCCATCTTTTGTCTTTTCTTACAATCATATTTCCCCTATGTATCTAAGTTACCTATTTGTTAGCTCCGTGCAAAGGTTCAAACTGGTAGATAGTTACAGCTTTCGAGCCAACCCAAAGCAAAAACAAACTTTTTGCGCCGCCTAATTCCTTTACCTATGATTACTTATATGTGGTTCGCCTAGTAGTATGTCTTTGACACCAACATGTTGGCTTTGGTCTCTGATTCTAAACAAATGGTCTAGCCCTGGTTGTTTCAGCTAAAGTTACCGGCTGAGGTTTCGTCAACATACAAAAAGTCAAGCATATAAGTCAGGGTAAAATTAAGGCGGGCCATATAAATAAAGACAAAATAAAACTTGTCAGCTAGTTTCCGCCTAACAAGGCAACAGCAAAAGTATATACAAATATTACAAATGTTGCATTGTTTCAGGGGCCGACAAAAGTAAGGCTGGTGGAAGGCAAGGACAAGAAAAAGATATGGCTCGGGGGAGCGTCTACATCAGACTTGGGGGCTGACAACTTCAGCCCCAGAACTATCGCTCCCCTCCGCCTCAGCCACGCCGGCAGCTCCAGCTCCTTCTCCGCCAGGCACAGGATGACGGCGGTAGAAGATGGAAGTGTCCACCATGTCGGCGACTCGCGTGGCGTAGCCGGCAACGCTGTCCAGAACAGCGGCCGGCTCAACCTCGCTGCCGTCTTCATACGTTGACGGCATGCCTTCGGTGACGGCTTCAATCTCCGCCTCGGGGTAGTGCGCCATGAACAACCCAAGGGCAGTCTTGGCTCCTCCCCGCGCCGCCGACTTCAGCGAGCTTTTGTGCAATTTGGTCGCCTGCTCCAAGATGGCGGGCACGTCGCTGAACTCGGTTGGCTCCTGGCTGCCTGATGAAGTGAAGAACTTGGCGGCAAACCGCTTGGACGCCGCCAAAGTCTCGGCGATCAGCTCGCCCAGACGCGCAAGGCGATCCTGGCGGGGGCTGACAACCTTGTCATCGCCTAAGCCGGCGGGAACTGCATCAAAAATAAAGCCATAAGTTTGGCCCAGGCTGAAAACAACATGGCAGTATCAAGGAAGAAGCGAGAAGTTACCAAGGACCGAGTTATGGAAAGCCGACAACTCAATCATATGAGTTGCCAGCGCATCCTCTGCAGTTTGGGCGCGAGAAGTCTGCTTGGATATCTCTTCCGCAGCCATCTTCTCCGCCTCCGCCAACTTGTTGCGCAGGCTTTCCAGCTCACCAGTGAGCTGGCTGGATTCCTGCGCAAACTTGAGTTGCTGGGCCTCCATCTCCTTCTGATGAGACGCCTTCAACTCCAAGTTGGCGGCCGCCAAGTCTGAAGCTTCATTCATAAGAGCTTGCATATCAGTGGACGCCTTCAGGATATCCTGGGCGTGGTCTAGCAGTTCTACAAATATGGATTCGCTAAGCTAAATGATTGACGGAAACATAAGTCAAAAGCACAGGTGGAGAAAGGGATCAACTCTACCTTCATCTTTTTTGCGGGCCGCCTCCAGCTCGGCGATCCGCTTGTCCTTGGCCTCGCACTCCTTCTTCAGGTCGCGATGTCGCCGGTTTATCTCGACTCGCGAGGAGACAAGCTCGACGTTGGCGGACACAAGGCCCTGTAACAAAAACCAAAAGCATATGACATATTGTCGAAAAACCACTAAGCCGACAGTCAAAGTCTCTTTTGACTAAGCCATCTAAGTGCTCGGGGGGAAAGACTATGTATATGCCGGAGAAACTTACGGATAGGTCGCCCTCCAAGTCGTCGAAGGCCTGCGAGGCAAAGGCGGCAAAAGCCAAGGTTGACTCCTTGGCCTCCTTAAAGGTGGACCAAGGGTCTCTGACTTTGCCGCCTCCCGCAGTCGGAGCTGCCCTCCGAGACCTGCCGGCTGTCGTCTCCAACAACCCTTCATTGGCGGCGCGCGATTGAGCGGCATCATCGGCCGTAGCCTCAGCCAGTAATAGAGGAGTTGTCGGCGCGCGATCAGTGGAGGGGATCTTTGGCGGAGCACCCGAAGCCGGGGCTGGAGGTTGGCGCCGAGCGTCAGCCATGAAGCTGCCGGCGTGGGGCGAGGGAGTTGGCGGCACGGTGGCCGGCGAGTTGCCTTGCGGCCGTTTTCCTTTGCCAAGGAGCCTGGTTGGCAACCGGGAAGTCGCGACCCTTTCCCTGTCAAAACAAAAAGCAAGCATAGTAAGTCAGCCAATATTCAAAAGGTTCGCCATCTGGAAAAGGCAAAGTTGAGTACCTTCGGGGGATGTTAATCCCCGCATTCTCGCCAATATTGGCGAGAGTCGACTCGGTAGCCGACGCAATCCGTTTCTTCCTCTCGGCGTTCGCCGTGGAGGAAGCAGCGCCGGACGCCTTGCGCTTCTTCGCCTTCCCAGCTTCCGACTCGTAGAAGTCGGGAGCCAGGTCATCCTCCTTCAACTCGGAGAGCTGAAAAAGAAGATATGTTAAAGGAACTCAACATTAGCCGGCAAAGCTGTCAAGTAAGGGGCAAGTCAAGAAGATATTTACCTCGAGGGGAGGATTGTCGTGGGTGTGCATGGGCACGCCCTCGGCCGCCTTCACCGACCCCGCCTTGACGAGGCTGCGGAGCCGGAATGCCAGGTCGGCGACCGGCAATATCTCTTCGCTCACGCGAAGAGAGGCTGTGTCAGTAGGCGAATACTGACACATCATGTGCGGGCTGTACCGCAGGGGGAGGATTTGCCGGCCGAGCCAGCAAATAACGGTGTCGACCCCATCTAGCTGGGGGGGAGCCATCGTCCTCGTGAGGAACTCGATCCGCCTTTGAATAAGGCGGAGTTCCTCCGTCAACTTGGGCACCGCCTCGTCCCAGCATGGGCGAGGCATGGGTGGCGCGTTGACGAATGCCGGAATGCCGATTTGACGGCCCGGCGCTGCCATGTCTTGGCAGTAGAAGAACGTCGAGGTCCAGCCCTTGACAGACTCGAGGTACGGTATCTTAGGATACCATTGGCGGCCCTGGCGGCAGTTGAAGGTGATGCTGCCGCAGGTCGCCAACCCGCCGTCTGGCACCGTCTGTCGCCGGCAACGGAAACAGTATCTAAAGAAGTCTAAACTAGGCCTAATACCTAGATAGCCTTCGAAAAGAGCTGTGAAGCCGGCTAAGACTAATATACTATTGGGTGCAATATTATGGGGCTGGAGCCCGTAGTGATCTAAAACCTCGCTAAAGAAGGCGGAAGGCGGCAGAGCCATTCCCCTGACTAGGTGGGAGGTGAGGATTACCCGTTCTCCGGCTTCCGGAGCCGGAATGATGTCTCCCAAGGCGGACCTCCACCGGCAATCCTCCCGAGTGGGGAGATAGCCAACTGCCTCCAAATCTTGGAGGGCCTCCTCGTCGACAATGGAAGGCAGCCAATAGCGGGACCCGAGGTCTGGCGCTTCTTCTTCCTCGTCACCGGGAAGGCTCGTCGCCGCCGTCGCCGCGGTGGTTGGTGGAGGAGCGAAAGGGCCCGCCGCTGGGACGCGTGCGGCAGAAGCCCGAGGGGGGACTACGGAGACATTGCCCGCCGTCGCCGCCGGAGCAGGGCGAGTAATGGCGCCGCCCATCGACGCTGCGAGCGCGGCTTCGGTCGCCGGGCCGCTCGACGCCGTTGAGTGAGCTGGACCGGTGGACATCGCCGTCAGAAAAGGTCGCCGGAGAAGAGAAGGCCGCCGGAGCTCGTTCAGAGGCTGGGAGCGAAGAAGCGGAAGAGGCAAGGGCGCGAGGAGAGCAAAAGGCAGGGTAAAGAAATGGACCGTTTGGGCTACCTATTTATAGGGCCAGGCGTTGCTCCCTGCGCAACGGCATTTTGTAGTCGGACACGTGTCCAACATCCGTTGCAGCCCATGATTGCACGATCTCCACGCCTCCTCTTTTCCCGCAATTTGTGATCGTGGCGAGATTCCCGCTTAGTCTGTTTTCAAACTGTCGTGAAGCCGGCTAGGCGGTAACCGTCAAGAAGAATGCTCGGCAAGATTGCCGGGTAGCCGTCTTTTCCCATGATGGATAAAGGCGGTCGCATGTCAACATCAAGACACGCGTGCCTCGTTGATTTTCAGAATGGTTCAAGTCCTGCAGCCGCCAATTTTGGCAGATGAAGAATCAAGAAGAAGCCGGCGCCTGGAGAACTTCAACCTTTCTGGGGGCTAATGTTGGGGATATATCAACTAGGGGTATAACCAACATGGATCAATCCGGCTAGTCCAGGGTGGCCCAAGGGTGGTAAGGCCAAGGCCTGCCGGGCGGCCCAGACAAGCTGACGTACAAGGAAGTAGGCGGACGGTCCAAGGAAGGCGGAAGACCGAAGCCCATCAAGCCACCGAGTCCAAGACGGAAGGCGGCAACTAAGCCGGCTAGGACTAGGACTCTGTTTACTTGCCGGACAAGTACTTACCTTGTACCCTGGGGTCTGGCCGCCTATATAAAGCCGGCCGCCAGGGAGCCTTTAGGGAAGAGACAATCTCATAGGCATCATACCCATTGTAACATGTTCACGGCTATTGCCTCATAGTGAATTATAGCAGCACGTAGGATCCCGCCACCGCTGTGGGATCCGAAGCTGGGTAAACTCGCCGTGTTCAATCCCGACCTCGACGACACCAACCTTCTTCCCCGCAATCCATACGTAGGCTAGAGGACCCCCGTCTCCTATCAATTATGCCGATACCACGACAACTCTAAGACGCAAGGTACGGGTCCTTGATGCCCTCTCTTCCTCTACAGTCTCCGGAACCACCACAAGAGCAACCAAATTAGCATCGGAGCGGAAACATAGAGAGGAAATGACTCCATATCATTCTCTATCGTTATACTATTGACTATAGTTATTACGATGATAACGCTACAATGTTACTAGCTCCTCAAATTTCCATGTTCAAATATTTAAAGTACTTAGGGCTAGCCTTCGGCGAATGAAAAAACTGATGAAAATCAGTATCCTCGAATCAGTTTTCATACTATAAAATCCAACTATCCGCATTCACCGTCGCTATCCCAGACAAGGTCCTAAACCCATACGCCGCATCAACGGTATGTTTTACACCGCTGGACGCACACTTCGCCCATGAAGTGTTTCTCAGATTGCCGAATCTGTTGTGATTGTTTTTTATTTGTATTAGGCATGGGTTCGTCCGAGGATGTGTATAATCACGGGGTATTAGATCATTTCATGTACAAACAGTTCATCAAGTGTGAGATAGTCAATGATGAAGATGAGGAGATAGCCGCGGTGATGAACATCCTTAAACAAGTGGAGAAGAAGGAGGAGAATGTCCATCGGAAATGAATGATCTTGTGGACCATACTTTGATCTTCACTTGAAATAGTGAATTTAAATCTGAATTTAAAACTACGTATAATTTTAAGTATCTTTATGTACTCTGAACACTGTTTAATTGATTTGACCTATGGTCATATTGATTTGGATAAGTTTTATGGTCGGTGCATGGTTTGCATGGATTTGAGGCTTGAGCTACGAGGTTTATGGTTGGAGATTGAGGTTCCCTTGGATCATCCACTTTACAAAAAAAGTTTGTGGTATATTTCTTGTTCTACTGCAAGAAAAACCTTGATCCGGTCTATAAAAAGGATTTCAAACCTTGACATGTCTAGTAGCGGTCTTAGTTTGGATTCATCAACGTTCAAATTATACCTACTCTTATCGAGATTCAAGTTCCGCTCCTGACCTGCACTTTCGAATAGGTCCAGTGAACATCTGGACATTAAGTACAACGATGCACGCGCATACACTCATCCAATAAGCAATAAACGTAGGCACGGACATCCTACTCTGTAAACATCTCTGAAAGACCTAGACAGCTAATCATTTTTGAGATTAACGGAGTTATAAATATCGTCTCACTATGAACGGAAACGTCGCCTTCACTGGAGAAAAAAAACCATGAAGATACGTGTAACGGCAAAATCTTCTCGCTGTCCAACGGTAAGAAAACAATAGTGCATATTTGACTTTCCGCATGAAAAAAAAGATGTACCGAGAACGTGCATTGTGGAACGGTCACGGCCTCACGGGCCGTCGCATCTTTGCGTTTGCACGGTCGCCGGGCCGGGAACGCGGCCGGCACGCCAAGGGCGCCGGTAACGGCAAATGGGGGAGCGCGGACGGAGACGAGGCGCCGACCCGCTGACCCACCACGAATCCCGGCGCCGTGCCTGCCCGCCCGACACGCGGCGGCCACGACATCGGTCAGTCGGTCACACGCACACGCCGCCTCTGCGCCGCAAGCAGCAAATCCCGCAGGGCCGCTCGCTGACGGGCGGAACCACCACAAAAGAACAAGCGAGACGTGCCTGGCCGCCGGTTCCTCCGTGCCAGCAAAGGAAGGAAACGCAACGCCCTTCCTCCTCCGTCGTCCGGCCCCCTCGCCGCCGCCCCCGGCCCCGATGGCGAAGGACAGGGACCGGGACATGCTCGACTGGCTCGGCCCGGACATCACCACCGCCATCTTCCGCCTCTTCGACCACCCCGCCGACATCCTCCGCGCCTCCGCCGTCAACCGCTCCTGGCGCAGATTCGGTACGCCCCTCCTCCCCTGATCTCCATTTCGTTCCCCTACGAAACGGAATGAACAATCCCCGGCCGGCGGGCGCGCCGCCGCCGCCGCTTTGCTTGCTGACCTGCTCCGACGGACTGTTCATTCCTCATGTTTCCTTCCTTCTTCTCCTTAATCACATGCAGTGGTGGCGGACGACTTCTGCAAGGAGCTCTGCGCGCGGCTCTGCCCGGAGGCGGCCACCCTGGCGGCCGCCGTGGAGGTGAACAGCAGCAGATCAGCAGCGCCCTCCGCCTCCCCCGACTCGTCGTCGTCCAGCCGCCGCGACGCCGCGCGCGAGGCGGAGTTCAGGATCTACTCCCACCTCTGCGGCGCCATCGTCGCCGCCAAGCCCCCGCCCGTCGACTGCATCCTCCACTGCCTCGGCGCCTCCAGCACCGACAACTTCCCCGACGAGACCATCGAGAACACGCTCGAGCCGCAGGAGCGCATCAACCAGCGCGCATCCTACTGGTCCAGCGGGGGCCAGGACGACGGCCTCGTGCCCGAGACGCTCACCTACAGGCTCGCCTCGGATCTATGCGTCGTACACGAGATCAGGATTGAGCCATTCAAAGGTACTCCCTTCTTTTACTGCCCTTCATGATTATGCTCATAACTAACTACTAGCATAGACCATCAGTTGTTATGTCTTCCGCTGTCGGATTCTTTCCGGCTCGCTGTCGGATTCATTCAGATCTTTCTTGTTGTTTGGCAATTACATGGCATCCTCAAGTTTTATTGCCCTCCATGATTATGCACATAACTAACTAAGATACACCATCAATTGCTTTCAATTATGTCTGTCTACTTCGGCTGTCAGATTGTTTCCGACTCGCTGTCGGATTCGTTTTCCGACAGCGAATCCGACCATTTCATCTGCAATGATTACCTGTGAACTTTTATTTCTCATGGAAAAAATCAATCCAATGGACCAGACTAGCCGAGACTTGGCGCCAAGTTTGAATCAGTATTGTTGTGAAAGGCGTGGAATTTGTAAAGTTTGTAACTTTACGTCATTCCACATCCAACGTATAAATGAGATTTAGGAAAAAATAGCAATATTTCCAACGGGGCAGACTAGCCTAGACTTGGCGCCAAGTATGAATCAATATCATTACCAAAGGCGCAATTTTTTTTAAGTTCGTAACTTGACGTAATTCCACATCCAAAATGACACGTGTAAATGAGATTCAGGTAAAATAACAATCTTTCCAATGGGCCAGACTAGCCGAGACTTGGCATCAGTATCGGTACCAAAGGTGTGATTTTTTTTTTAAGTTTGTAAATCTACGTCATTCCACATCCAAAATGACAGCGTGTAAATGAGATTTAGGAAAAACAGCAATCTTGTTCCCCAAGTTGCCGCAGCTTGAAGAATGGGTGAGGATAATTAGGCAAGAAGGGCAACGAGTGCCGGCATTAAAGCGAGCACGATTCTGATAGGCAACGTGTTCTAGTGTTCTAGTTTTGTGGAAATGTTAGTGGCAAAATCAAGGTTACATTACGTTGTTCGCTGACTACCCTGAAAATTTTATCAGTTCTGTAGACCAAGAAATTTTCCTTACATTGAATTAATGCAATATATTGAGTGTATTAAACTTCTTAGCTAGCCAGAACAATCAGGCACATGAATATGCGGAGGAGTAACATTTGAGATCTCCAACCAGCTTTATTTATTAAAGCATTGATAGTCAACATCATGAGGAGTAAAATTTTAGATATCAAACCAACTTATTGAAGAATTGATAGTCACTACACCTTGCTTTTCTAAGAAGACAATGAATTAGTTAACCTAATAGTATTATGAATTTGTGACATTTAAATACAATTGAGCTAGTAGACGCCTATGATACATGGTTTGTCAGTGGCACGCTGCAGCTAGGTTTAACAAGGTGGTTGGGAGGATTCTAGCAGCAGTCAGTAGTCTGGGATCGATGGTGTTAAAAACTGTATCAGCGGCAATCCCGATTACGTGGATTGTTGATTGAGTGGTGTACCTATTATTGTCTAGGTAGAGCCAAGTTAGATTCAAAGAAGGAAGCCATAGTATTCTCTCAAATCAATATAGATTCGACTTATACTCTCTGGTATCTAATGAAGTATTTTGATAGATATATGGTACTGTAAAATTCTCCAGTCCTTAGATTTGCCCTAGTCAGATAGATAATTGATTACATTGCCTTTTGTTCAAATTGCCAGCATTCTTTCAGATTGGCCATCCTATATACTCTTCAAAGATGGTGCGGTTTCGGATGGGCCATAGCAAACTTCCTCGTGGATCAGAGTCATTTGTCACGGATGAGGATGAGAACCAAGCAGTAATTGCTGATGAGAACTACATCTGGACTTACACCTCACCTGAATTCCCTATGTTGCAGGTGGGTGAGATCCTTCTTTTTTCTTGTTGATCTATATATTGCAAATTCTCATTTTTGCCCCTTTACACGTTTCCTCAATGTTTGTGTATCTCCATATTCGACCCATCTGCACATATGTTTTAACTTAACCAGCCACGCAATCTTGAGGGCTATGAACCTCTCACAAAATCTTTGGCTGAATAAGAACACACTGTTAAAAAATGCAAACTTGCCAAGTATTTTGTAACCGAGATAGTCAAGGAAGGTAGTCATTAATATAAAAAGCTACACCTTCATCCAGGTATACATAGCAAGAAGTTTACGAGTTAACATTACATAATGGTTTTAGTTTTACAATGAGGATGATATGATCACTGATCACTTGAGAAGTCATTCCGGTAATCCTGAAGTTAATGTGATGCGGTAAGGCAAAGGATCTGCTGAGCAGCTCAGTTCAGACACACGAAGTGCAGAGGCTGACTTGGAATTGCGTGTAGCAGGAGGTGTACGTGCCAATCCAGAATAGAAATTGGACAGAACTGGGAAGGGTTGTTTAGAATAGGTAAGACATAGTCCGATTCCGGTTTGATGCGAGAGTAAAATTTGGTTAAGAACAAGTTAAATTCAATGTGATATATAAGCATAACGTCTCATGTAAGTTCATGTTAAGCAACCTCCAGCTCTCGTTTTCAACCACCGGCAAGCGCCTAGACGCAGAGGATAAACCTTGTCCTCCCATGCGCTCCTACAAGGTTTCACTGCAATTCATGTCAATGTGAACAACAGAAAAACATATCAAAACAAATATGATCTATCATATCATGTTGGAATAGCTGCACTTATACTCCTTATCAGGGTTTATTGTGGGCACATATTCAGGCTTCAAAATGGCAATTGATTCCATAAAAGAGTAGGTTTCGTGGCTGCCTAGATTGACTGGTTGACATGTAAACCAGTAAAACACCGGCCTGGTTTCGAATATCCAACTGTGGTTTATTACTTTTCCAGCGGGTTGCATTTTCTGGGTTATGATACTAGTGATATTGTACTGTTATATAATAAATCAACATTCTGACTTGATGTCATGATATCTGATACCATCTGATTTGATGTTACAGGAAAATTCACTACAATCGTTTAAGCTCCCGCGCCCAGTCCTTTGCATTGGTGGTGTGGTGAAAATTGAATTGCTGGGAAGAGTGCAGAAGCAAGCATCAGATGATAGGTATTACATATGGTAAGTTGACACTGACAGCATGCAAAGGAAATGGCATGATTATCCAAATTTGGAGATTGGATGTAAGTCCGCTCTCAGGCTGGGTCTAGTAGCACATAACCGATGCCAAAATTTGGCATGTCCAGACAATTGGCAAGCCAAATTTTGACTGCAAACTAAGCTTGCCAAACTTATTATTATTATTCATTGCCACCTTCAACAATGAGATTGTACCTTGCGGCCTTAGTTTCAGTTAGCACCAGGCAATTCTGTCCTTGCACTTAGTTATCGCATACAAACTCCTTGTTGTGCTTGTATGCGCATATTAGAACTTAGGGGATATGGTTGTCGGTTTGTTGCATTAGCACAAAGACATGGCAAATTCCCAATGGAGTGTATCTTATGACATGCTGACCTGACGCTTTGCTAATAACCCGTTTCCAATTTGTATGTTCACAGCATCTGCCATGCTCAAGTGGTCGGCCGTTCGCTCTCACCAGTCCTCACTGTCGACATCTCCGACTTCGGCAGCCGCTCGGTCCTGAGGTACGTGCCGGCGGCCAAGGACCTGTGCACGGGGGCCCTGACGCGGGACAACGCGCCGGAATCGCTCAACTGGCCCGCCCTACTCGAAAGGTACAGGGAGATGAGGCATCTGGCGATCATGAACGTGATCCTGAGGCCTGCGGAGGTCAGTGAACAAGAAGAAGCAGATGACGACAGCGGGGTCTCGGACGACGACGACGACGACCCTTTCGCCTAGGCTCGCTCGTTGCTGCTGGGACGCAGCAGCTGTCGTGGAGAGACTGTTGTTTCTTATACTGTTGTTGTAGTAGGACATACCGTGATGTAAACTGGAGTGGTAGTTGAGTTGAGGACGACATGGCTGAGGAGATAGTGTGTTCGAGAGAATATAGAGTGGAAAGAGTTTATGCCGTCGGTTGCAACTTTGCATATATCTTTGGTCGTGCTAATAAGCTGTTTTCTGGTAGATGTTGCTGCCTGTTAGATTGCTGAGCATGTATGCAACAGATTGTGTGTGGAGGACGGCGGCGCCGCGGCGGTCTGTGCTGTTTGAGCGGAGGCGCATGTTGCGGGACGAGCGTGGAGGCGCTAGGGGAGCGATGGTGGTTTGGGCGATCGGAGGATGAGGAACTCAAAACCATATCGGGCGGTACATGGGTGCTGAGGAGGGACGGTGCTGCTCCGGCCTTGCAGCGAGCGGGGCGTCGGCGTCGGATGGGGGCCATGAAGCTCGGATCTGTCATCTGAGGTTGTAGTTGTCGTCGTACTTGGAAGCCGGAGCGGCGACATAGGGGCGGTTTAACATGGCCGGTGGAGCTCTGGTGAGGACTCCTGGCGGTGCCGATGGACGGCGGGGTGATGGAATCTCTTTGCGGCAATCTGGTGACTCGTGGTCGCGGCCCTCCGCACAAAAATCTTTACACGATCTTGCTAAAGTGTTCAGGGCATCATGTACAATTTTTTTTCATGGCAATACATGTTTCAGTGTTCGTTTCGCGCAGCGATTTTCTCGACCTATAGATATTCTGACCCGGGAGTTTTTCTTTGCTCACTTTGCTCGATTATCCCATAATAAATTGAAATTGTGTGGTTTTCAAATCTGATTTCTCTAGCAAAATGAAAAAGTTCTTTTCTTTGATTTTATACAATTGTGATAGCACCCGTGACCTGCCCCACAACGACGTTACATAAAAAAAAGATGAACAAAGAGGAAATAACTTTAATTGAAACCTTCAAGAATTTTAAATTCTACTGGATCAACTTTAGGATGGATGAAATACTCACTGACATATCACTGGACAACATAGGTTTTGGTTGGCAAATTGATAGGAGAGTAGTATCAAAATTGTTTTTTCAGTTGTTGACGCCGCTACGACAATAACAGTAAGTGGACACGTCGTGCTCGATGTCGACGGGTGGTCCTCCTTCGTGGTGAATCGAGGGATGCATTGGGTTGTTGCGCTGGAGAAAAGACGGCCTACCGATATGCTTTAAAAAACAGTCTACTGGTATGTAGGTGACAGAAAGGAGAAAAATAGGAGTGACGTGTTGGTCGATCGACTGAATATTTGTGTGCATTTTTTGTAAAATTTTATACACTTGTGATATGCTATGAGATGTAAAAATTTACGTGTTTCTTATAGATTTGGTGTATATATTTTATGCACGACTTCCTTTAAAATTCTGATTTAATTCAGTAAAAACGTCTGGATATTACCATTTTCTTTTCAAAGTAATCTGCCCTCAATTCACTTCCAAGATCCATCCCCACCGTCCGGTACCTTTCTTCCTCCTCTCCTAACCTCTCGAGTCCTGCTCCGCCGCGGCTCCGCACCGGTCGCCACGCCCCTGCCCCTGCCCCGACGCCCTCCGCTCCTCACGCGCGTCGCCACCGCCACCGCCGCTCCGTTCTTCCTGGTTTTTGAGGTACGAGCTTCCTGCCACCCGCTGATTGGCTAAACCCCACTGGCCTCCGCGATTTTCTGATGAGATCTCATCTACCCCTGTGGCGCGGCACTGACGGCGGTTGGATCTTGCGTAGTTGGGTCACTCCGCAAAAGTCCGCCGCAAAATTGGATCAACGGACTTATTTTGTGTTCTGGTAGTGTCGACTACGGTAGCTTAGAGAAGAATTTGGATCTAGCTAAGGGATGCTTTACTCTGCGGTTAGGTTTCAGCGTTAGTTTATGGAAATTAGGCTCAGGAATACTTGTTGCGGCCTAACTTCGTTGAAGGTTAATTGTCGATTATAATGATTTAGGCTTCTGTAGCACTGCGTTTTACCAAAGGGTTGATAACTCCCGTGCGACTTGTTTCCAAGCCAATAGCTGTAGTACGACGTCTTTCCAGACAATAGCTGGAGTACGACGCAGATACGAGGAGAAATAGCCCTGAGACAACATGTCACTTAAAATTAGGTGTTAGGTTAGGGTGACCGTTTGTGAATAGGTGACCGTTGAGAACATTGGGCCCACCACTTGTCCACGTAGGCACTGCGTGGGTCCCACCTCAGGCAGTTAGAAGAGAACCTCGCCCGTCCCCGACCTCCCGACGACGCCATTGCTTCCCCTCCCCTTCCCGCATCCATTTCTCCCTCTTTTTCGGTGACGAAGCGCAGATGTCTGTCTCCTCCGCCGCGCGGTCACAATGGCCGTGGTATGGTGCCAGACTGCCCACGCCCAGAGCCTCTCAAGCGTTGGGTCAGCAAGACCGGCGGCAATGACAATCTTGGGCGCGAGTATGCCAGCTGCTTGAGCAAGATGCACGCCGGAAGGGATGGGCAGATATAGATCTCATCTCTTTCACCACAATTCGTTTTTCCTCATCGAATTTGGGAAATTTTGAATTTAGGTTTCATGTTGTTGTTCTCAGATCCCGAAGAAATGTGGCCATTTCGAGTGGATGGATAAATATTTAGAGAGGCTTATATTTGAGGGCTACATTGATTAGATGGGGTGGCTGCCGCCGGTGGGCGTGGAGATGGGGGAAAGCTCAGAGATGGGTGCGCGCGGTGCTGGCAGAGAGGTGAAGAGAAATGCGCGCAATGGTGAACTGCCCGGGCTGCCCTCGGAGTCCGAACTGAACCAGGAACTGAAGAAGATCAAGAAACATCTAAAGCAGATGGTTGATTTGCAGAAGCAAGCAAATATGATGGCTGGTGGATTTTATTGTTGCATCGTTGCTCTGTTTTTCGTTTACTTGTTGATCCGTCGTTAGGGCAGAGGACGCGATCTCTGCGCTATGCCAAGTTCGTGTCACTTAATTGAATGCATGTAACAATTTGTTAAGTTTCTGAATTTGTTGACTATGTTATTCAGTTAACTTCAGTCGACAATTGTGTTTTCCTTACGAAAAAATGTACTGGGCTGCTAGAGTAGATGTTGGGCCGTGATGAGTAGATATTGGGTCGTGACGTTTCTGAATTTTGGGCTGCCAGAGGAAATCTTATTTACTTCCTCGTGTCCGAAAAAACTATCGCTAGCGTAGTTGAGAAAAATATTACGTATGTAGTTAGATTCGTCCGACACTTATTCCGGACCGGAAGTAGTACTTGTTTTAGTTTGTTGTAACAAATTATGCTTTTTCTCTTGTATTTTGTAGAGAAGTGATAGGACCCGTTGCTGAGCCTACATGTACTTGTTTTAGCTTGTTGTAACAAATTTTAAATGTTGTGAGGCACGAGGGAGGCCGCAGCATGATTGATGAACAAGTTTAGGTTTAGGATTAGTTATTTCCATAGCATGTTATTGCTGGATTAGCTTAGGTTTAAAAGTTTCCATTCATGTTTCTATTGGGATTAATAATATGAAAAAGTTTTGGTTTAAAAGTTTCCATGCATTTTCGTTGACGATGAGTTGTGAAGCTAATTTAGAAGTTAGTGGTTACGTTTGTACAAAAATAGTTTAAACACATTTTATATTATAGCTCGACGCACATTACACATATTAAACTAAAAAAACGTTACATTTCATATAGGGCCCTAAATATAGAGACCCTAAAACCTAACCGCCGGCGCCCCTTCGTCTGCGGGCGCCATTCCGTCCTCCGGCCAACCGCCGGGGGTTGGCCTACTTCCAGGCCGCCGCCCTGTTCGCCATCTCGCGGATGGCCAAGGCCCGGAGTTTCTCCTGCCGCCTCTCGTCGTCCTCATTTTCCTGGCGGTTCTTGATGCGGCGTCGGAGAGCCTTGTCCTCCCTCCTCGCCTCCCTCTCCTCCTTCCTACGGAGGCGGTTCTTCTCCGCCTCCGTGAGGTTGGCCTCGCGGTTGGCGTTCCTGTTGACGAGGACGGGGTCGGGGTGGTGGACCTAGGCGGTTGACGCCCACACCGTGCACTTCTTCTTGGGCTCGATGGGAACGATGCTCAGCTGCTCTGGCGTCCACTCCGAGTCGTACCAGGGTCGCCCCTTCGGGTGGTTGTCCTCGTCGCTGACGGACTCCAGGCTGGAAGGGATAGAAATAGTAGACATGGTAGAGGGAGGAGGACGCAAAGGGGATGGAGAAGGATGAGAAGAGGGAGGAGAAGGCAAAGGCACTATTTAAATACCCCGATGAGGTGTGAGTTAATTGGGGTAGATGAAGCAACGGTGTGAAAACGTAAGATAGCTAGTTGAAGATGCAGGGTATGGCATAACTAATTCAAAAAAAAATCAAAACATGCTCAAACCAACGCACATAGTCTTAAAATAGCTAGGGTTAAAAATCAAAACATGCTCAAACCAACGCACATAGTCTTTAAATAGCTAGGGGTTTAGAGACGTTGCTTGTTCATATACCCTGCATCTTCAACTAGCTATCTTCCGTTTTCACACCGTTGCTTCATCTTCCCCAATTAACTCACACCTCATCGGGGTATTTAAATAGTGTCTTTGTCTCCTCCTCCCTCTTCTCATCCTTCTCCATCCCCTTTGCGTCCTCCTCCCTCTACCATGTCGACTATTTCTATCCCTTCCAACCCGGAGTCCGTCAGCGACGAGGACAACCACCCCAAGGCGCGCTCCTGGTACGACTCGGAGTGGACGCCGGAGCAGCTGAGCATCGTTCTCATCGAGCCCAAGAAGAAGCTCACGTTGTGGGCGTCAACCGCCTGGGTCCACCACCCTGACCCCGTCCTCGTCGACAGGAACGCCAACCGCGAGGCCAACCTCACGGAGGCGGTTGGCGGAGAAGAACCGCCTCCGTAGGAAGGAGGAGAGGGAGGCGAGGAGGGAGGACAAGGCTCTCCGGCGCCGCATCAAGAACCGCTAGGAAAAGGAGGACGACGAGAGGCGGCAGGAGAAACTTCGGGCCTTGGCCATCCGCGAGATGACGAACAGGGCGGCGGCCTGGAAGGCTGGAAGTAGGCCAACCCCCGGCGGTTGGCCGGAGGACGGAATGGTGCCTGTAGACGAAGGGGCGCCGGCGGTTAGGTTTTAGGGTCCCCTATATTTAGGCCCTATATGAAACGTAACATTTTGTTTTAGTTTAATATGTGTAATGTGCGTCGGGCCCCTCTATCTATATCTAAAGTGGGGCCAATGTTTGTTCTTGGGTATACTATAAAGTGTGTTTAAACTATTTTTGTACAAACGTAACCACTAACTTCTAAATTAGCTTCACAACTCATCGTCAACGAAAATGCATGGAAACTTTTTCATATTATTAATCCCAATAGAAACATGCATGAAAACTTTTAAATCTAAACTAATCCGGACCGGAAATAACTAAACCTAAACCGAAACTTGTCCATCAATAACATTGCGGCCTCGCGCCTCACAAAATTTAAAATTTGTTACAACAAGCTAAACAAGTACATGTAGGGAAGTCGGCAACGGGTCTTACCACTTCCTACAAAAATACAAGAGAAAAAGCATAATTTGTTGTAACAAACTAAAACAAGTACTACCTCCGGTCCGGAATAAGTGTCGGACGAATCTAACTACGTACGTAATATTTCTCAGCTACGCCAGCGACAATTTTTCGTTTTTTCGAACAGTAGGAAGGAAATAAGATTTCCCCTGGTAGCCCAAAATTCAGAAACGTCACGGCCCAACATCTAGTCGTCACGGCCCAACATCTACTCTAGCAGCCCAGTACATTTTTGCGTAAGAAAAACACAACTGTCGACTGAAGTTAATTGAAGAACAGAGTCAACAAATTTAGAAACTTAACAAACTGCTGCATGCATTCGATTAAGTGACACGAACTTGGCATGGCGCAGAGATCGTGTTCTCTGCCCTAACGACGGATCAACAAGTAAACGATGCAACAATAAAATCCACCAGCCATCATATTTGCTTGCTTCTGCAAATCAACCATCTGCTTTAGATGTTTCTTAATCTTCTTCAGTTCCTGGTTTAGTTCGGACTCCGAGGGCAGCCCGGGCAGTTCACGATTGCGCGCATTCCTCTTCACCTCTCTGTCAACACCGGGCGCACCCATCTCCGAGCTTCCCCCATCTCCACGCCCACCGGCGGCAGCCCCCCCATCGAATCAATGTAGCCCTCAAACATAAGCCTCTCTAAATAATTATCCATCCACTCGAAATGGCCACATTTCTTCAGGATCTGAAAATAGCAACATGAAACCTAAATTCAAATTTCCCAAATTCGACGAGCAAAAACGAATTGCGGTGAAAAAACTGAGATCTATACCTGTCCATCCCTTCCGGCGTGCATCTTGCTCAAGCAGCTGACATACTTGTGCCCAAGATTGCCATTGTCGCCAGTCTTGCTGACCCAACGCTTGAGAGGCTCTGGGCGTGGGTAGTCTGGTCATCGTGTCAGCGGCACTGCACCATACCGCGGCCATTGTGACCGCGCAGCGGAGGAGACAGCCATCTGCGTCGCCGGAGAAGAGGGAGAGAAGGATGCGGGAAGGGGAGGGGAAGCAATGGCTCCGTCGGGAGGTCGGGGACGGGCATGGTTCTCTTCTAACTGCCCTGCGGTGGGACCCACGCAATGCGTACGTGGACAAGTGGTGGGCCTAATGTTCCTAATGGTCGCCTGTTCACAAACGGTCGCCCTAACCTAACGAGCGTTTAAGTGACATGTTGCCTCTGGTCTATTTCTCCTCATATCGGCGTCATACTCCAGCTATTGTCTGGAAAGACGTCGTACTACAACTATTGGAAACAAGTCGTACAGGAGCTATTTGCCCTTTACCAAAATAGTTGATGTCTGGCTGCATTGGAAACCGTATTAATCTTGATTTTTCCAACCTAGCAGTCACAGATGAATTCATGTCCTATACGAGCTTGGTCCTGTTCTAGTGTTCTTCCCGGTGTAGAATTGGTAAATCTGAATAATAATGCTTATTTCACCAAGGAAGTTGATATTCATGTTTTAAATTGAAACACGAGTTGACCACGTTTTGCGCTATTCCTCAATAAAGCGGACATTACTTTCCTCACATTTCATGTGATGTGTGGGTTAATATGTAATGATCAGCTACTCTAGATATTGTTAGACCTACTTAGCTAATGTCCCCAAAGTAAACACAATAGTAGTGATTGTATTTTCTTGCACACCCATGTGTTTTCCACCTTAATTGGATGTATCTTGAAGAAATTAATGTACACTTTGCATTATGTACTTTCTTGTGTTACTTGGATATTCTGTAGCGCTTTGTAACTTGCATTTATTTTTCTTGTCAGTTTAGGCCTTTCGGGTGTGATCATGTCTTCTTCAGTGGAGTCAACATACCTTCCTGCCACTACTGAGTCAATTGCAAAAGCTCAGGAGGCTAAGGATGCTTCAGAGTCGATTTCGATCCTTTACCGTGTGATCCAAGACCCGTCTTCTTCTGCAGATGCACTGAGAATAAAAGAGCTCGCAATTACTAACCTGACAAACTACCTCACTAAAGAGAACCGAGCGGAGGAGCTGCGGAATCTTTTGACCCAGCTCAGGCCATTTTTCTCACTGATTCCCAAGGCCAAGACGGCAAAAATTGTCCGTGGGGTCATTGATGCTGTCGCCAAGATTCCTGGAACATCTGATCTTCAGATCTCGCTCTGCAAGGAGATGGTGGAATGGACCCGTGCAGAGAAGCGTACGTTCCTCAGGCAGCGTGTCGAGGCAAGGTTAGCGGCCCTTCTATTAGAGAATCAGGAGTACACTGAAGCCTTGACACTCCTTACTGGTCTTATCAAGGAAGTCAGGAGACTTGATGACAAGTTGCTTCTGGTTGACATTGACTTATTGGAAAGCAAACTCCACTTCTCTCTAAGAAACCTGCCCAAGGCCAAAGCTTCATTGACAGCTGCAAGAACAGCGGCGAATGCCATTTATGTTCCACCAGCTCAGCAGGGGACTATTGATCTTCAGAGTGGAATCCTTCACGCTGAAGAAAAAGACTACAAAACTGCGTACAGCTACTTCTTTGAAGCATTCGAGGCCTTCAATGCACTGGAGGACCCAAGAGCTATCTTCAGCTTGAAGTACATGCTCTTATGCAAGATAATGGTGAACCAGGCTGATGATGTTGCTGGAATAATCTCGTCTAAGGCTAGCCTGAAGTATGTCGGTCCTGATGTTGATGCTATGAAAGCTGTAGCGGATGCCTACTCTAAAAGATCTCTCAAGTACTTCGAGACCGCCCTTCGCGATTACAAAGCCCAGCTTGAGGAGGACCCTATTGTTCACAGGCATCTTTCATCTCTGTATGATACTCTGCTGGAGCAGAATCTCTGCAGGTTGATCGAGCCCTACTCGAAAGTGGAGATTGAGCATGTGGCGCAGATGATTGAATTGCCGGTTGATCATGTTGAGAAGAAGTTGTCACAGATGATCCTTGATAAGAAATTTGCTGGTACACTGGATCAAGGTGCTGGTTGCCTCATTATCTTTGAGGAGCTCACAACTGAGGCCATCTTCCCTGCTACCCTCGAAACTATTTCAAACGTCGGAAAGGTTGTGGACAGTCTTTACATGAGGTCCGCGAAGATCATGGCTTGAATTCTACTACTCGTTTGATAGTTTATCTCTTCGATATGATTCCATCTTGTTACATTCCTATTATGTCTTCTAAGACATGTAATCCTGCCATGTTGACGCTTTATTCTACATGTTGGATATTTTAGTTTAAAGAAAGTCTACCTTAAATACATGACAATGTGTTATTTCTGTGTGGTCGGGTGTACTGTGAAATTAGCTGTCCAAGTATATGTTATCGTACTATCCCCCCCCCCCCCCCCCCCCCCCCCCCCATGCCATAGTAATGCTTGAAAGTTGAAACACAATGCTGAGAGGCACCCGCAGTCAACATG
The DNA here is from genome assembly GCA_026929855.1 of Poa annua. Classification (NCBI taxonomy): domain Eukaryota; kingdom Viridiplantae; phylum Streptophyta; class Magnoliopsida; order Poales; family Poaceae; genus Poa; species Poa annua. Next base: position 263,141,905 of record CM049427.1, on the reverse strand, counting down.
TCTATTTCGTGCTCGGAATCATTTTGCGATTTTCATCTGTGTTGAGGCTAGATCCTGTATCACTGGTGCTGCTACGAATATTGATGCCGATGCTTGTAGGTAATGTGTTTACTCATATGTCAGCTGCCTTCCTTGTCGTATGTGATTTCTGTCTAGCCATTATCCTGCTTGTTTCAGAGTTGTTGACATAACCATGTTTAAGGGTACAATACAGATTAATAAATATATAAAGGGCACACTAGAAAAACTGGTTCCTTCACGTGGACTGTGGACCCATATCATTCGGTCTATCATTTTTCTCTAACAGTCTGATTTTTTTTAAAAGCTATAGATCCCTGAGCATGTCATCAGCTTATTTGTTGTCTCCAGCTCTTTTAGAAGTGCCATCTTATGTGTGGAGTCATTTCTTCTCAAAACTCTTCATCGTGACATCGTTTCTGATTATGAGCCAAGGGATTGATTTTAATCCCATTTATCTCTTATCACGAACAGCTGGAAGGTAAAAAACTGCAGTTCTCTTGATCTGTGAGTCGATTGTTTCCTACAAGAACTTCTCCAGACCATAGATCAAGTTCTGCAAAATATATGGTGATGTTTTCAGTGAAGAACACAATCTTAAGAATACTAAAGGGATTGCAGTATCACTGCCAGATACCTTCAAGCGTATCACTTTCCGTATGGCCAGAATGAGTCCTGGCATCAGACACCGAACATCTGTAACATCATGCTTCAAGGTGTAAATCTGAAAAAATGTATTGGTTGTGCGTTTAGTTCACACAAAGCTCAGTCAAGCATACGGCCAGAGCTTAAGTACCTCTCCGGGGCCTGATAAAATGACCGATGTGCTCGACGCAAGCCCTGGAAGAACCATGCTGTGCACACGCACTCCGTCTTCTCCGAGCACCTGACCTCTTGCCTTTTTCAACACTAGCCAGTCAGTTTGTAGAACATATCATTTACTGTTTTTAAGTTGATGTAGGAGATTACTCTTATATATGGAGTACAATTTAGAATAGGATTGAGGATATGTTCCAAAAATCTAGCCAAATAGTGCTTCTATTTTTTGTTACTCCTACTATAAAATCACACTGAAAATAAAATTGCTGAATAAATTTTTGTCACACTCACTGGATTATCAGTGTCCATATCTTCCCTGTTGTATATCTGACCAAGATCAGATATGTTATTTGCAATCTGTATGGCATCTTGCGATGGCAAGTCCTGTCAATGTCAAACATCAGTCTAGCAATCTGCACATTGGCGATAACATATCTCCATTTCTTGATAATAGTATTTCTGTTTATGATGAGTACTGTAGACGTCTTCCACTGGCATTTTTATTCCATGTTTGTGATGATGTGATGTTAGCTGCACCACTGTTCTGTGATACTGGAATTCGAAGGCATGCTGAATGCAGAGGATTTAATTTGTCAGGACTGCTTCTTACCGATGGGTTAGGCCTTGATTCAACTATCTCAACGTTATTGTAGTGAAATGAGGCCTGGATTGCAGCTTGCTGAAGGAGTACCGAGCCAATCGACAGTGTTGGTGCGACCAAGCAACCCTGATCATGAAAATAAGTACAAGTTTGCATTTTTTAGAACAATTTTAGTATGGTGAATTCTGTAAGTACTCCAACAATTATTAGTCTTACCATGCTCGCCTTCTCGCAGAATGCTGACAGCTCGGTTACTGTATCCATCTCAATTCTGGGAACGTATACGACGCTGCTTAAGCCAAAAGCCGCTGCCTGCGCATAGACCATTTTTTTGCGTTCATTCGATGTCAAGTAATTAGGTTCAGATTCCATAAATAAATAGCTTATACTGCATCGTTATGGGAATAAAAAATAATTCAGCAACCTATTATGCGTTTGGTTCTGAACGGCATTATATTTATTTCTGTCACTGTTTGTGATTTGTGAAATGCATTTCTGAGGTGTTAACTTTGGTTTGCTACCGCTACCTGAACCTGCATTTGCACTTGTGGAAGTAGAAGGTTCGCTGGATAACGTACCTGCTTGACATTGTCATAGACAAGAGAAGGTTCACTGAAATCAACAACCACACCAGTTCCTCTTGACTGGAAAGAGCAAAATTGCAATCAGCAAAAGCCGCAACGACGGCAGTATTCATTTCACAAATGAAGATGCTGATTATTACCTGTGCTATGGAGCCGAGAACCATGGTGAGATCATTGAGCACCGGGATCTCCAGGGGTTCTTCCATGCCACTTAACTGAAAAAGGAGCACCAGCAACTTAATTACAGTTCAAGAACAGAGACAGACAGAGCACAAGGGAACGGGTGGTCAGCAAGCAAGCAAGAACCTCTCCGGCATCCTGCCCAATGCATTGGGTGTCAATGGCACCCGCGAGCTCCATACCCCTCGCCCTGCTCACCGCCGCGATCGCCGCCCTCCCGATCTCTTTCGTGGCGCCGACGATGACCACCTTGATTGTGCTCTGCGACGGCGGGGCCTGCACGGAGGCGGCGGAGCAGGAGACCTTGGCCGCGCCTCTCCCGGCGCGCGCTCTGGCGTGGCGGGTGGCGGAGTAGCTGCTGCATGACGAAGCGGCGGCGCTGGCTCTGCAGGGAGCGGAGGTGGAGCAAGGGCGCAGGTTCAGGCAGCTGTGCCCTCCCATTTTTGCAGATAACGGAAGAAGATTGCTCTAGCCCTCCAACGCGTGCAGCGACCAGCGTCGCCGTGCCGTGCACCGCCACCGACCAAAGTACTACAGTAGTAAGGATGACTCGGGCCAACGTAAACGGACGTATACTTCGTTGGCATTTGATCGTCAAATGGATATGCGGACGGTCCATATCCGCTCTTCCTTGACACATTTTATCCGCTCCAGCTAAGATTTTGTTTTTCTTTTCGAAACTTTTACCGGTAATTGGAGAATTCATTGAAATAATAAAATAATAATAGAAGAACTAATATAGAGCTCCTTGTCGTCCTCCTCCGGGCGGTGACGGAGGAGTAACCGGCTTATCGACAGTTGTCGGTGCAGATCCCAAAATTCGTCGGCGCCTCGGCTGGTGTTGGTTCCGCGTCCAGGTGGTGCAGACCACCTTGCATTTGTGGCGGCAACTGAGAGTCCCATGGAGATCATGGCTCCCACGGGCTCCACACCGGGGCAGGTTCCTCCGGCACGACCAGCGCCACCTGTACGACTAGTCGACCACACACTCGTATTCTCGGTTCATCATTGCTGCGATGAGTGGTGGGCCGCGACGAGGAAGTTTATAGGTGATCTACCTCCTAGCATTAAATCCTAGTCATATCACTAACCATAAGAAAAAGGATAAAAAGTAACGACCGGCTACCAGAGTTTGGCCGCAGCCGTTATAAGAGGGAAGATCAAGGAGGTACTGCGGCCATAAGGAATGTCAAGCCGCGAGTCCGTTCGACCACGTACTTGCTAGCTCTTCCTTCACCACGATTGGGGCAGTAATGGCCTAGCTAGTTCATCCTTCTTTCTACATTCGTTGTTATGAAAATATGTAGTGGTGTCGTATTCCTTACAAAATGGGTTGCACTTAGGGGCGGCCTGCCTGGTCGTCGCCTCGGTGTCGCGGTGTCGCGCTCCAGTTTGCGGTGAAGAGCACATGTCGCGGATGTAGCATCACGACACGCTTGCTCCGGCTCGACCTCCATGGCTACGTCCGCACAAGCGCACACAACAGACACGAACATAGCTGCCCGCTACGCGATAGACTGGCTGTGAGAGCTCCCCCCCTCATTGCAGCCTCCTCAGAGGCGTGGAAGTCGTGGATACCCTCCTCTACGTCGTCGCCGAAGACCTTCTCTGAGCCGCCAACGGTGACCCCCCTTGACCCCGACGGTGTAGGCTTCCTTCTCGGGGTCATAAGTGTCGTTGTAGGCGGCCTCTACCGTTCTCCTCACATGCTCCGGCAGCCGCGGTCGAAGCGATTGCGGAATCATGCCATCTCAAGCCAAACAACAAGAGCATGATAAGAGCATCTCTAACAGACCCCTCAAACCTAACTCCAGCGACTTCACGGGCCGAGTTTTTTTTGTCTCATAGCAGAGCCCGTGAACGCGAACCGGCCCTTATACGGGATAAGGGCGCCCGTCGCGGCGACCCGTGGATCCTTATTAATGCCGCACTCGAGCATATTTCTAGGGCAAAAACCTTATCCGCTCGCGCCGCCGACGAGAAATCCACCCCACAACGCGCTCTTCTCCGACGAACAATCCGCCGCTGCCGGAGACTGCACCCGCCGCCCGATGGCCCCCAAGCGTGAGCCCGCGACCCCGCGGCACCGTGCAGACCCTTTCGACGGGGATTTGTCCGACGAGCGCCGCGCGCAAGCGGTGACGAGCGACGGCGCTCGGAAGCGGTCCGCGCTGCGGTACAACAACATCGGCTTGCGCGTCCCGCCGGCCTTCTTCCGACGCGAGGCGGAGGAGATCGACGCCCTCCGCGTCGAGCGTGAGGTCCGCCGCCGTCTGAACGGGGAAGGCAGCTCAAGCGGCGCAAGCGGCTCGAGCACCTCCACCGCGCTGCAGGCACTTCCTCCGGCGGAGGAGTACGACGGCGCCGCCTTCGAGTCCTCCGTGGCGCCGGAGGATTTCGTCCCCGACAAGGCGCTTGGGTCCGTAATGGCTCAAGTGTTGCTCCATTCGGCGCGCGAGGCGGAGGAGAGGCAGGCTCAGGTCGCCCGCGACAAGGAGCTGGAGGCAATGCTCCTCCACCAAGCCATGGAGGCAAACCGGTTCGCCGCGGAGAAGAATGCCTACTGGGAGGCCGACGCCGAAGACGTCATCGACCTCGTCTCCGACGAGGAATGAAGGTCATCGGTCTCCACCGCGTCGCCGCCACATCCGAGTCTCCGGTGAGCCAAATTTTGGTAGTAGGGTTAGGCGGCGACCTTAATCTAGTTTAGCTTTTGGATTAGTGTAGAACAATGTATAATTATGTATGGATCGGTGATGAACATATCTCTGCTATGAATCGGGGAAGAAGTCTAGTTTGTTCCCGTCAAAATCAAAATATAACCAGTTTGTTTCTCCTATGTGTTAATCGTTCTTCGGAGTAGAATTCGTGTAAAAGTGAAGCTTAAAAAATATTTGAGGGTGGGCTGATGCTCTAAAGGGAGATCAAAGGTGGAGCCGTGGAGATGAAGATAGAATGGAGGTGGGCTTCGAAGTGGCCCACGGCAGTACGAAGAACGGAACGGAACGGAAGCACCCCCACGCTTCCCGCCTTTTCCCCATTCCCCTCTCCGCCTCGACCTCCTCGCCAACCCTAGCCCTCTAGAACCTTCCATCCCATTCCCATCCAGGCCCCAGGACGCGGCGGGAGCTCCACCCGGCCTCCTATAGCCAGCGTCTTCCCATGGCCATCACCGAGCGGCCTATCATGGTCGGGAACCGCCGGCTCTCCAAGGACGATATGGCGGCCGTGCGGACGTTCGAAGACGCGGTCGTGGGCGACATCCCCGCCGTCAGGAGTAAGCTAGCTCCCCGCGCCTGCCGCCGGGTCTCGGGTTTCGGTGCCAGCCCGTGGATCTGATTAAAAATTTCTTTTTTTTGGCTGGTGGTGTTGTGTTGTACACGCAGAGGCCGCGCGGAGGCTGAGGATGTCGGGGAAGGACCTGGAGGAGGCGCTGGGGGCAGTCAAGATCCGGCGGATCGCCCCCGGTGGCCCGCTCCACATGGCGGCGTGGGCCGGGAGGCTCGAGATGTGCAAGTTCCTCGTCAAGGATCTCCGCCTCGATATCAACAAGCCTGGAGTCTATGGTAATTACTAATTAGTTTGCTGCCAGCGCTATTTTGCCTCGATATCAACAAGCCTGGGAGTTCAGGAGTTGCAGGAATGCCATGGAATGCTGTGTTATTTTATTTTTTGTTTTTGTTTGAGAGAACCATTGCTGAACTCAGGAACATGAAAGTTGATTGTTTTGGAGTGGCATTGGTTTTCTAAGTTGCTCAATTCTGTAAATTCTGGTGCTGCTCAAGGACGCCTTTGTTTCTTGAGAGGCTGGAGGCCATCCTTGATCACCACCCGTCAGTTTAAATTTTAAAGCTAACTATTGATGTTGCACGGTGATCTAGATACGTAATTGTTATTTATTTTATTTTGTTTTGGTGTTGATTGCTGGGAAGCCCCTAAATGTTCTCGTGTGTTTACGGTTTCTGCATTAAAAACAGGGAGCTACTGTATTTTTTTTCTTGAGAGAGTGTTTCTGATAGGTTGCTTCTGTCAAATTCATGCGGAATCATGGATCTATAAAGCACAATCTTTTGTGGTAGCATCGACATCAGTGTTGTCAAGGGAATCTTCTTGCTCTTTTTTTAATCTCATGACTTAACTCACCTGTGGCCCCTGATTGCGTGATGTTCTAGTATGCATTTAGCAGCCGCAGCCGCTATTGATTATCCATCACTTTATGTTGGTCAGAAGCAAGAATTGTTGATCATTCTTATCAAACATCTTCCATTCTTGTGCTCTGCTAGGTTCAACGCCTCTATTATATGCAATATTCGGTTGTGGATCTACCCCAGTTGTAAGGTTTCTTCTTGACCGTGGTGCTAACCCAAACAAAGCAAGTACAAAAGGGACTACTCCACTCCATTCTGCTACAATGACAGGTTCTATTTGCCCCTGCGTATGTTTGTTTCAGTTTTTTTACTGGTAGTTTTATTCATCCTCCTTGATCTGTTCTGCTTTGTATTTTACTTTTGTGATGTCTGTCCTGCAGTAAATTTCAGCCCTTCTGTTTATTTTTTTGTCTTGCACATTGTAATTTTATAGGATGATTAATTAAATATAATGACAAGAATGTTTAGTTAGCGATGAATTTTTTGGCTTAAGAAATATTGTCAATCTAGATGTAATAGGAGCCATCATCATTTGATGTTTATGGTTCAGATTGCTAGGTCAACAGTATGCCATGTGCATTTTTTTCTCTTGAACAATACACATAAGCGCAGTAGAACAATACTTAAACTAGGGCTTAAAATGCTAATCCTTGGATTGGAAAATATATTTTGGTCTGTCTCGTTGGGTACGGCCAGTTTTTATACTTCGTTTGATGTGTGGCCTATGCTGCTGTAAACCCTTTTTAGTTCCAACCTATGTTCTAATAGTTTTCCCAGTCTGCTACTGCTTGTAAAAACCACTTTATATATTTTTCGTAGTTATCTTTGCTTACAGGGATGCTGTACAGATATTTTTTTTGAACTTTTAGGCGCTTGGCTATGGTTAGGTCTTAAGTACTTATTAAACATATACATGAAAAACACATGGTGGCTTTCTCATTTCAATCATCAGAGATCGTAAGATGAAAAACATACCAAAAAAGACTGTACTTTTGAAGGTTTTCCAGTTTCATAGTGATCCTAACCGGATTGGCACATAATAAGCAAGTAAATCATTCATCCAGGCACAGATACACCAGTGGCACACAGGAAGTGGGCAGCTAACACCCGGGGTAGTAAGCTATCTTCAGTATTCTTTTTAGTATATCCTTGATGATAATGTGACGTGATCATTTTCAATTATTTCATGCAGATGCCTGTGAAATAGCAGAGTTATTATTGTCCAGGGGAGCTTATGTTGACCCTATATGCAAAACAGGAACACCATTACACATTGCTGCTCAAAGTGGAAATATCAGAATGGTTGAATTGTTGTTGCGGCATCAGGCAGATGTAATATCTTTCTTCCCCATCTTCGGTTTACTCTTTATGATCAATATTATATGTGTTGTGTACAGTACAATATTCCCTTCAATATAGCTAAGAAGTCATGGCTGAATGAATAAACTTAATAAGTAGTAGTTATGCCTCTAATATTCATAAAGGTGTATAGTATTTTTTATATCTTAGTAATGCATGACTTTCTAGCCTTTTCACAACTATATGTAAGCTATATTTAAATCCGGTCATTGACCTTAACTCGGCTACATCCTGTTTGCTGATGTATTATTTATCCGGTGAAGGATCTAGCTGACATCAAGTAAACAGTTTTTTTCCTTTTCTGCAAAAAAAATAAACAGTTTTTTCTTAAGCTGCCAGTTTGTTTGGATGTGGGAGTTTATCACTGGATTAGTGTACTGATTGAGAGCACCTCTAGTTACTAATTTGTGCATGCATTTATAATATGATAGGTGAAAGAATAAACAAAGACGATAGAACATTGTTTTTGGTATGCCAACTATTTTGGGTAATCGCAGAAGTCAAGTTGTCGATCGAAGACATAATTTAGTTGTTCTGCTAATATTTGTGTATCAAACATTGATAATTTATTTTACTCCATTATTGTTCATCGTTTGTCTGCAAGTCATCTTTTCTTTGCCTTCTCTCCAGCCTAACAGAGTTATGCGCGTAAACTATACACCACTGACAATGGCTATCTTCGCTTCTTCAGTGAAATGTGCGGAACTACTTATTAAGGTGCAGTGACCTGTTCTTCTAGAGCTCCTACCGTAGATATTTTTTGTGAAGGAAGAATTTGGTTATGTTATTTTTAATATGAGTGTAAACAGTTGCATATTTTAGAAACGCCATCTTCAACATTATGCATTCTATATTCCATGTTTTAGGCTGGTGCTGATGTCAATGCTGGTAGGCCTTCTACACCATTAGTTATAGCAACGTCTCTTGGCTTCACTGACTGCATCAAGTGTTTGTTGGAAGCTGGAGCTGATGCAAATATTCCTGGTAAAGTGAGTTTTCATACGGCTACTTAAGTTATTACTTGTCAATTTTGTTGACCTTCCGAGTTGACTATGAATGGCTTAATGTGACTGCTAAGATCTGTGGATCTTTAGAATGTTTCGAGTGTCTAATAACACAGGTAAATTTAGGCCATTTGACTAAGGCCTTAAATGATTCCACATGTTGGTATTGTGGTTAATTGGGTTTGGTAAAGCATTGTTTGAACTATCCTTTTTATGTGTAGTTTTCATTTTCTAATGAATTTTGGTCCATGAAAATGGCTGAAGGCTGTAACTTCAAAAGATGACTAGCCTGCTAAGGTCCAATATTGATCTTTGGCTCCACAAGAAAGTAAAGAAACATTGTGCTGTATTGTGGAATTGAGAGTTTGTGACAGTTATGATTAGTCTAGAAAATAGGATAGAAGACAGGTAGTTGTTCTTATCCGGTTTTGAAACTTTGAATACTGAAAATATTAAGAAATGTTGCACAACTTGCACTTGCAAACTAAGGTATTGTGAAAATCTGTTGTAGTTAGTGGACTTCTTTCGTATCTCGGTGAACTTTAGGCTAAAATACCCCACACGGAATTATGATCCATTACAAAATGTTTTATGTAGCTAATACTGAAGCACGATCTCTGCTTACCACATATAAAAGAAAATAACAACATGATTGAAAGAGGCTGATTTAAGCATTCGTGCACCTGTTCACTCTGTAGAGATATCCAGGATATAATGGGAATGTGGCTATGCATACAGTTACCTAGACATTCTTATTCTTCTGTACATTATTACCGCAATCCATGCCTTTCACCTCTGCAATGGCCTATAATTCGTCATATTTTGAATCTCATAGTGATATCACTATAAGTGCCTCGTCCACATTCTTATGCTATTGCATGATGGAGACCCAATATTTTTTTCATTCTTCAAGCTCTCTCTCTTGTTTATCTGTGAGATTTACCCTTGATAATTGGTATCCTTCTTAAAAGTGTGGTAGAACGCCAGCAGAAATTGCTGTAGCCCATGGATGGATGGATTGCGCTGAGATTCTTTCCCCTCTTACATCTGCAGGCATTGATGTAATACATCAACATGTGAACTATGTTAATTCAAGAGTAAATTTTCATTTTATATTGTGTTTGACTTTCAATTTGATTCAGGATCCCGTCTTCCGTGAAAATGATGGATGTGCTTTAAAAGAACAAGGGGATGCTGCATTAGAGGAAAATAATGGATTTGCTCTGAAAATGCAAGGGGATGCCGCATTTGAGTCCATGGTTTTGAAAATGCAAGGGGATGCTGCATTTGAGGAAAATGCTTATGCGGATGCGTCAACTCTCTATACACGGGTATATTCTTGCATCATATAGTTCTTCATTAGTTCTGTTCTGCGCTTTAACTGATCAACCCCTTTCTGGAATAAAATGCTCCAAGTTCCTAGATTACCCCCATGTACAGACTGTTTATGTATTGTATCCAACTGTCTCTTGTGAGTCAGATGTATGCCCTATTTTTTCAATGCTTACGTAAGTTTTTTTGAAGAGAAGAAAGGGATTTAGTTTGCAGCTAATTTGATGGTTGGTGCGACTAAGGCATCATTTGCTGTATGCAGGCTATGGAGTCTGACCCTGATGATTCAACCTTGTATGCAAAGAGGAGCCTCTGCTGGCTGCATTTGAGTGAAGACGACATGGCTTTGGATGATTCTAATACCTACAAAGCCATGGATATGGATCTATCAAATTCCTTGTGTGAACAAGCGGCAGCCCTGATTCTGACGAAGGTGAGCAGTAGCCTTTTGTTCTGAACACTCTTGCTGTATTTTCCCTGGCCATGCATGCGCTGATGCCTGCTAGTCTAGGAGTATGCCCAAGCATGCCAAGCACTCATGTCTGGACTGAGATTGGACTTGAGAAGCGACGACCTGGACTGAAATTGGACATGAGAAGTGAATCAAGCAGCCGGTGAAGGAACTTGGTAACAGCCTCTTCTCTTTGGTCGAGTTCCCATTGCTTGCTTGGGTTGCTCCTTGCAGGCTGCTGTTTTAACTTTCCTGTTCAGATATGCTAAGATAGCTTATGTCTTGTTGGCAGTGTGTTTCCCTGGTACAGGTCACGGCAAATCGCCTTCTCGGCGATGTCAACCGTATCGTGTTAGTATTCAGTTGTGGATACAAACTTGCAGGTACTACTGAGCTACATCTGCTGAGATTATTTTGGGAGGCGTGGCTTTTTTTTAGGATACTGCATTTTTATTGGAGGTTTCCATCTTATGCAAAGAAACCAAAGGAGACGGAGATGTGTATGTAACATAGATTAGTAAGTGCAGATGTACTTGCTGCATAACATAGATGTGTTGTTATGGATGTTGTCTGTCCGATGTCCCACAGCAGTTCAGTTTCGGAAGATGTCCGCATCGTTGAATTTTATTTCAGAACGGCTCCGCTCCACCACTTTCAACGGTGTCTGCCCATGCCGCTCCCTGAAACGATGAGAAGGCCCTTTCACTGAGCAGAGTCTCCAGTACACCTACACCACCATGCACCTTAACAAGCCCATAATTGCTAGAGTCGAGATTTTAGTCTGGCACTGATCTGCATTTGCACTGATCTGAATGTTCATGAGGCTCATACATTGATTTGATAATGTTCCTGCCTGACGTTGTCATAGATAGTTGAAGGTTCACTGAAACCAACAACCACACAGGTTCCTCTCGAGTGAAAAGAGCAGAACTTCACAGATGGAGATGCCAATTGATACCTGAACCGAGATCTCCAAGGGTTCTTCCGCGCCACTTGACTGAATAAACAACACAAGCACTTATAGATCAAGAAGAGAGGCGAAGGACAAGGGCAACATCACATTGGCTGAACGAGTTGTACTTCTCCTGCGTCGTGCCCCATGCATTGGGTGTCAATGGCGGCCGCAAGCTCCACCCGCCTCGCCTTGCTCACCGCTGTGATTGCCACCCTTTGGATCTCCTTGGTAGCGCCGTGGATGACCACCTTAATCCTCAACGTCGGCACAAAACAACTCGTGCTACTACTCCCCTCCCGACCACCCCATATGGTACCCTTTATGCTTTCTTTAATCCAAGGGTTTTTATAGAGGAAGGGAGGAATGAGGATGTGAGGAGATTTGATGAAAACCCAAACCTTACAAATCTTCACCAACACTCTTTCTCGTACAATAAACTGGCATGAGCTAGAGTTTTTGTTTTAGGTAAAAAAAGAGATGGTTGGTGGGGGATATCTAGAAATTATCCCATATAATCCCCTAAAATACCAAAAAAAACATACTAGTGAGGATTTTCTAAGATCCGAGAATCCTCTTAAATCTCATAAAATACACTAGAAACAAATGAGGCCTAATTGTGCTCTATGACGGAGGCGGCATAGCAGGAGATGTTTCTCCCGGCCGCGGTCTTGCCGTGCCTTGTGTTGTGATGGTGGACGGAGTAGCGGCATGACCATGAAGCTACTGTGCCGGTGCCGCCAGTGTAGGAGATGATAGTCGTGGAGGTGGAGCAAGGGAGGACGTTCAGGTAGCCATACCCTATTTTTTTCTTGTAGATAACGTAAGGTCACTCTTGGGCTCTGTGGTTCTGGGGTCTACACTCGGAATGTTACTGCCGTGCGCACTCGTATTCTCGTTGCAAATCGAAGCTGTGGGGAACCCGAGCGAGCGACGTTGATTGGAATGAATCAGTTACTCCCTCCGCCCATAGAAATATGGACATGCCAACTTTATCCATATTTACATGTCTCTAGATATTATTTAGTGTATAGACAGGGCCGGTCCTAAGATTTCAGGGACCCGGGGCGAGACTAAAATTTGGGACCCATGGTATAAATAGACATATATTTTAGCGAAATAGGAATCCACCGAGAGAAATTAGACATGATTTTTTAGGTGGAAACCTTTGCTAATAGGCATATGTATGTCTTAACTTGTCATTTAAAGTGAAAAGTAATAGTTTCTTCTCTAATATGCCCCTTCTCCACTAATGTTTCCCTTATTTTCTTATCAAGATTAGTCCATTTTTTCATGTCATTAATATCCCCACAAAATGGTTCCTCATCAACACTAGCAGATTCTGTAGGAGATAAATTAAATATGTGCTAATGATATCATATGTATTTATGGCAACATTGTATATCTTATATTTAGGTATCCCCACAAGAACTAGTCTGGATTTTTTGAAATGCTCATGTTAATCTTTAAATATGTGTGAAGGGACCATCTGTGTAAATCTATCAATTTCTTTTCAAGTTCCCTACTGCATATTTTCTCCTCATAATGAGGCTACACACAAAAATAATTACTAATTCGAATTAGGGCATAAACCTACAAAATAATTACAGGAGATCAAAATTACTTAAAACTTCTGGTGGCGCGGCTCCTTGGGGACGACTTATCATGCAATCAGCCGACTCGCCGAGCTGTTGCGCCGTGGTGGGCGAGCGGCGGCCTGTTCACCGAGCTGCTGCACTGCGGTGGGGAGCGGCGGCCGAGGCAGTCGGCGGTGCGGATGCGTTTTCCGATTTTCTTTATCTGACACGAACAGCCGATGCGATCTGATGGGTATGTGAAGTGCAAACTCATTGCGATAAGCCTTCAGGCCCAACTGCTGAACACCACGGGCTTTCAAAGCTAATTGATTTTTATTTTTTGCATACACATAATAAGCCTAGTTATACGTATATGGGAGGGCCCGTAAATTTTCTGGACCCGGGGCGGCCGCCCCTCCCGCCCCCCTAGGACCGGCCCTGTGTATAGATACCTTTAGAAAAAGTTGAGACGTACTTTTGTGGACGGGATGAACTACTTAACATCTACTACTCCCTCAGTTCCATATTAGAGACTTTCATTTATATAAAATAGATGTATCTAGACTTATAACATGGCTAAATACATCCATTTTTATATAAATGAAAGTCATCTACTTTGAAACGGAGGGAGTAGTATTGAACCATTCAGCTGTGATGGTAAGTGCTGAATGGAATGATGATTGATGAACGTACTTAATTGAGCTAATTCCCTATTTGACCCTTCTTTATTTTTTTTTCCCTATTTAGCCCTATCAAATAAATTTTTCCCAATTTGACATCTTAATTTCATTTTCTTCCCAATATGGCCTTCTAGTACATTCTGAACACGAAAAAGACTCTCTTACCCCTGATAGATTTTTCATGTTGGTCGTGGAGAGGAGCGGTTAATTCCGGACGAGTCCGGCTCCGGCCGGACAGAGCGTTGGGAGCTCGACATAGAGGGAGAAGGGGGAAGGGCACAATGAATTGAGGGGCTACAAGCAGGTGAGGGTCCAGATCAAGGAGGGTCAAAACCAGGGCAGGGAGGCGACGGACATGGCCGTCCGCGCACAGACATAGTCTGTCTTCCTCGCATCGGCACGGTGGCGGATGGGCATCGACGGGCTCTGCCGCGGCGTGCGGAACTGCAGCCGCTGACTTGTGGAGCTTGGCCGGCGTCGTCAATCCATCCAGTACAAGCTCGTACGAGCACGCGCAGGGACGATCGATCCTCTTGCTCGTATGAGCACGCTGGCAGCGACGATCCAGTTTTTTTTCTTGCACGAAAGTGGACGATCCAGTCTTGCTCGTATTCCGTGACGGTAAAATTGTAACACTATGTTAATACTCCCTCCAATCCATATTAGTGGACACAACTTTATCTACATACACATGTATCTAGTCTAAATATTTAACTAGATACATATGAATTTAGACAAAGCTATGCCCACTAATATGGATCGGAGGGAGTAGAACAGACTCAATTCTTCCTTTTTTATCACACAATTTATCAGGGGCAGGAGAGTCTTTTTTGTGTTCAAAATGGACTAGAGGGCCATATTAGGAAGAAAATGAAGTTAAGATGTCAAATTGGGAAGAAATTATTTCATAGGACCAAATAGGGAAGAAAATTTTAAAGAAAGGTCAAATAAGAAATTCTCTCTACTTAATTAGCCAAATCGTACCTCTGCACATATATAATCATACGGTACACAATAGTTGAAGCACTTGTACAGTTGGACCCAACAACTGGAAGAAAACAGAAAAATCAACATACAGTTTACCATTGCATGGTTGACACATTACTGGAGTATTTGACATGTATCCTTGCTTTATTTCGTGTAATACTTAATTGATTATGTAAGATAGAAGCTTGCAAGACAGGGCATAATTATATTGCGACTCCATTAATTCGTGCAAGTCGTCCTTGAATATTTCTTCAGTTGCAGCCACCGGGCGCGAAGCCGACCCTGCTCCGGCCGACGTCTAAAACGACGCTGAACGTCTGCAGCTGCGTGGCCCCGATGATGGTCGTTTCGTCAGCGGGCTGAAACGCCAGGCACGTCGTGGCCCCACCCGCCAGGTCGATCAGCACGTTCCTGGGCGGCAACCTTAGTGTGACGCCGCCGGCGAACTCCATGTTCACGGCCGGCACGCGCAGGTTGGACGCCTGGCCCCTGAAGCATAAGTCCGGCGGGTTCGTCTGGACGCGCTGCGTTGCTCCTATGGCTGCGGTCACCGCTTTGCCCAGTGCCGCGAACACGGCCGGGGGCAGGTAGGAGAGAGTGGAGCCGGAGTCTACGACTGTCGGCAGGCTGATGTACGGCGCGAACGGGACGGCGAGCGGGCTCCCGCCGACGGACATCCCGGTGAAGGCGACGAAGTAGTTGTTGATGTCGTACGCCGACGAGCTCGACACTATGGGAGTGTAGGAGTACTGCCCCGGCCTGGACGGCCCGGTGCCGATGGACAGGTATCCGCTGGATGATGATGTCGACGTCGGCAGGCAGAAGGACAAGGAGGAGCCGAGGGCCGGCGCGAGCTGGCCGAACAGTGACAGCTTGTTCCGCGAGAGGCCGATGAGCCCCGCCGACCGACCCAATGGCCCCCTCTGGTCCACGCCGCAGCCGAAGTAGAAGCCGGGGAAGCTGCTCGAGCCGAAGGAGACCGTGTCCCTGCTGAGGAGCCCGGCGGAGTAGGATTTGTCGGAGTAGAGGACATCGTAGACGCAGACGCTGGCTCTGGAGCAGCGGGATGGTAGGAGCGTAGCGGCCTGGAGCTGGCCGCACAGCGGCGCCGAGCATGGCAGGGAGGTGTAGGTTCTGGACCTCTGCGGGTCGAAGATCGGGTCGGTCTGAGGGTGGCAGCGCACCTGGCAGGGCGAGCACTGGAGCCACGTGAAGGACGACCCCGTGTCGATGACCATGGTGTAGAAGGTTGCAGGGGTGCCGAGGCCCAGCCGGGTGAGGTAGGCTCCCAGGTCGTCACCAGCGCCGGGCACGAGCGGCCCGGTGGCGGCGAGTGACGCTGAGAGGTTGTTGCCGCCGGTGAAGCGGGCGATGCGCGCGGCGTCGTGGGCGATGATGGCGGATAACGTGAGGTCCAATGGCGGCGGCGCTGGCAAGAGCGAGCAGGGGCTCCGCGGGTGGTAGAGCGGCAGGTGCAGGCCGGTGCTGTTGAGGTGCTGGAAATCTGCATGGAATTATACCGTGTTAATATTACTGGCTAATACCCCTTTTCGAAAAGAAAAAAAAGGAGGTAAACCATAGTCCATAGATGCTCTACAATTGTTCCAACTCTACTCCTGTACTACATATACAGTATATATACGGCTACGCTACAGTGAACTGAATATGCATGCTACTTGCTACAGAGTACAGACCCTGGACTCTAAATTTGGTAGCGAAGCCACACTTTGAATCTGCTAGTACATGCATGCAAGCAGACCGTAAGTACATAGGTAACAACTATCAGGCGCCTGAATATAAATTTTCTCGCGTTTTAGATGCACTTTGATATGTACATCCAAATCTACACACGGGCGGCTCGAGCTAGGCTTGTAAACAATTTCTATAACCTTGTGTTCATCTGATGATGAAAACTAACTTGGGCAAGATAACGACGGCAAATAGTTGGAACATGAACAAGCTGAAAAGGGAATGTAGTATGGGAGTACCATTAGCTTGTGATTCGCAGGTGTCCCTGGCGGCCATCGCCACAGGGAATAAGAGGAGAGAGCAAGCATGAAGAAGGAAAGGAAGAAGAAGCTCCATGACGTTGCGGCTGAGAGAGAGCTTGTACTTCTTCTCCGGGTTCTTGTGGCCTTTATATAGAGTGTGTGAGTTCGAATCTTTCAAGCAAATGAACTGTAGTAAACATAATGCATGTGGTAAATATACTGGGGTTCAAGTGATTAATAAATTACTCTACTAACTATTTCCTCCATTAAAAAAGATGTTTTAGATGTTACACATGTTGTTGATTAGAGTAAGACTAATTAAAATGAGTGAGTAAATACGTTAAATATGTCTAGATACATATGGATATATGAATGTGAAAAACGGATAAAACAGCTTATACTTAACAATGGAGGGAGTAGCAAGGAGGAGGCACTTCTAAAATCCCAGCTTCTCAATATATTAGAAACATTTTTTTTGTAAGAAGACCATTCTAGGTACTTTTTGTTGCTAATGTGTTACTTATAGTAAAATCGACATCATGTGATTAACTTGCAAGGACTTGACATGATAACAGGGTGCAATGTATTTATATGTTGGTTGATTTTTTAATATAATCACATATCAAGAAACATTAGATTTAATTTTTTTTTCATAAAAATTGTGGTACACGAGAACTCGTCTACGGATCATGTCGGAACCATCACTTGGGTGATCCATATTGTTCCATACCTGGACATGTGCATCATTTTGATGTAGAGGCCGAGCACACCCATTTCTATATAAAAAACCTCTCAATTGTGTGGACACCTCCCAAATGGATTATTTAGAGATATATGCTCGTGATGAAACCGACGTATCATGCATGCACTGCTACAGACCCAACAACGAGTTATCGTCCTAGTTTGTCTTAACCGGACCGGTCCTCATCAATTTCTTTTGGCAGTCCAGTATGACAAAACTGGTAGTCAAGTTGGACATTTTATGAATGAAAATGAACATTTTAGAAAAAAATATGGACAAATGAGCGAACAGCTAGCTTGCACATACTTAGGAAAGAAAAGGAAAATAACAGTGTTCATGAATATGTACGTGGATGATAGAGAAAAAACAAGATGAATGATTCACATCTAGTTTGCACACCCAATAATGAAAAATAAACATATATAACACTTCAAGGGCCGACCATTTCGTCTTCTATATCGATTGACGCACCCTTTCCCGTGCGGGATAATGTACTGAATCTCTCATGATTTACGTTCACTAACAAGTCACTACATAAAATGGAAACATTAGTCATGCTTTTGGCACGCCGGCTAATAGCACAACAATAGCCCTTCATCGCTGAACAGCCTTATAACTGATCAGTGATCACCTGACTTAGCGATACTTCTGCAACCAAGATGTCATGTAAGACTATTATCCCTAGTTTACAGTGTTGAGCTTTCAAAGATAACACCAGAACAGTGTCAATGTTGGTTGAATTTTGCTTCGTAATACACGAGTCAGAGAGACGGAAAAATGCATGCCCATTCACTTAAAAGGGGACAGAAATGATGAATATCGTCATATGTATCTTCATGTTTCTCTTACGGTCTTACCTTTTTGTACTTGTTTACGAATATTATTCCGTGATGAGGATGAAGCAAGTACCATGCATGCACTGCCACAGACCCAACAATGAGTCGTCGTCCTAGTTTTTTTTATCGGTCGGGTACCGCTCGAAATTATTTTGGTCGTCCGGTACTACAATGCCGACTGTCAAGTTGGACACTTAGTTCTAGATGAAATGGAACATTTAGAAAAACCTGGCCAGTGATTCTCAGCCAGACAAGTGTCCAACTTGGCAACTGGTTTTTGTTGTACTTAATCTTTCGTGATTTATTTTCACCAAACCGTTGCTAATAAAGTTCAAACTTTAGCAGTCATGTTTTTGTTTTTGACGGTCAGTGTAGGAGAATGGCATATCGCTGGACCCTTGTCGTTGGCCAAGCTTAAGTAACCAGTCAGCGATACTTCCGCAATAAAAAGCATCTCAAACTATTGTGTCTACTTTACGGTGTTGAGATTTCAGAAAAAAGCGTCGGAACAATGCCAGTGGTGGTAGCATCATCCTAGTAATACATTAGTCAGAGAGAATTGAAAAATGCACGTCCATGTGCATGCTGAAGAAAATGGTGAGAAGATCGTCAATTGTCTCTTTATGTTTCTCTTACCCTTTTGTAGTAGTTGTCACACTGATAGATGAAGTCGACGTATCAAGCATCCACTGCAAGAGAACCAACAGCGAGCCATGGTCCTAGTTTGTCAGTATCAGTCCGGTCCTTCTCAGAATTATTTTGGCCGTCCAGTACGATAAAACCGGTTGCCAAGTTGGACACTTGATTCTGGATGACAAGGAACATTTAGAAAAACATGCCAAATGATTCAGAGCCAGATGCTTGCATATACTTTACGAAAGGAAAACAAAATGACAGCCTGAGGGAATATGTAGGAAATATAAGAGAATCTACATCGTAGTATGGTTAGGACGGTGGTTGTACCCTTAGCCCATCAGAGTTCAAATCCTAAGTTGAGGAAGGTGCTTTTCATTTAAGCGGAATATTTTTTGCGGCGGAGGCGTCCATGGTGACTTCGTCGATCTCAAGAGCTGATTCGTCGTTTCAGTCTTTCGGAGGTGCTCATAAGTGTAGTATGTGCACGCGTAACTTTATAGGGGTGAGTGTATGCACGTGTATATAAGCGTATGCGTTATACTGTTTTTTAGAAAAGAATGGAAAGATAAGAAAAATCCGTGTACTGAATGATTTCCAGCTTCTTTGCACTCAAATATGAAAAAAATAACATAACTTTTTCAAGGACCAAACCCTTCCTATTCTGCACCGATTGATACAGCCAGCCATCCATTATTGTTTGTGTTGGATAATATGTAGGCACGAAATCTCTCATGAATTGTTTTCAACAAAATGCCGCTAATAAACTTAAAACTTTATAGTTATGGTTTTTTTTCTTTGGCAATCAGTAGTAAGAGAATAGCATATCGCTGGACCCTTGTCGATGACCAAGCTTAAGTAACCAGTCAGTGATAACCTCACTTACCGACACTTCCACAATAAGAAATATCTTAAGAGCTTCTCCAATAAATGACCTAAAATGGCATACCTCCTTTTGGTTTTAGGCACGAAAACATGAATCCCATCACACATAAATGCATAGATACGAATCAACGTGCACTTATATCATCAAAAAATATAATCACACATATAAAAATCAATCATAGTTCATCACACACATAAATCATCAACATACTTCATCACACGCACATCCTCACACATAATTTATCAAACATAGTTCTCACAAACACAAATAAAACATCATAACCACTTAAATTTCGTTATGGGAATTGCCAACCATGTGTTTCCATGTCTTAGGGTTTCCGTGCCTCCTCTCATGGCACGATTGCCACTTGAGGCACCGGCTATGTCATCATTGCCAACTGAGGCATTGACCAAGGCAACATTGGCACACACATCACCAGTGTCACCGCTCATGCCACCCAAACCACCTCATGCCACCCAAATCACCAATGCCGCCACTATGGCTCCATTTACATCTTAAATGCAGATATCAAGTCTTAATTCATCTCAAATGCACATATGAACTATCAATTTTATTGTTCAAATATTGAATAACCGAAAAAGAGAGGAGTTTTATAACCTTGATGAATTTCGTCAATTACTTCGGAACGTTGGTGGACATATGGTTGCGGGTAACTGTGGTATGTACACACACTCCGGTGATGCGCGGAAGCCGCCGGCATCACATCAACAAGATTAGTGGGCGAGGAAGCCATTGTCGTCACCTTCTTCTTCTTTCCCTATCCGGTTCAGGCTGCCGACGGATTACGTGGCGGCCTCTTCCTGCCGGTGCCACCTCCTCGAGGCACCTTGCTCTCCGGCTCCGTCGACTCCACTGGCGACCGTCCTTGGGGCCACAAAGTTGGGGCAGATGATGACGGACAACTTCTTAGCCGTTAGGCGCAACTGCAACGGTGGGAATTGATGGGGGAGGATTAGCAACGACGGAGGGGTCGGCTGGGTCGCCAATCAGAGCTTTCATGGTGTTCCGGAGGCGGGAACAAAGGATCCATGATGCGAGGACGTATTCAACGACAGCTGAGCTGCTCACTAGAGGGGGATGGTTTTGCGGCAACATATCGTTCATGCAAATATGCATCACCAAAGATATAATTTTAGAACATTTGCAAATAAATTGCATCACCATATAAGGATTAGCCATCTCTTGGAGTTGGTTTCTTGGTCTTTGGTGATGTATAAATAAATTTTTTGGGCACAAGCCCTACTTTTTATCATCTACTCAAGATGCTCGAAACTATTCTCTCTAATTTAAGGTGTTGAGCTTTCAAAGATAAATAGATAATGCCCGAATAGTGGCCATGTTGGCTACATCTTCTCATTAATACATGAGTCCGAGAGATCTGAAAAAATGGAGGTCCATCCAATAAAGGAAAGGGAAAGAAAATCTTCACCAACCTCTTCATGGTTATCATACTTTCTTGTAGTTGCTTACAAATATTATCCTGGTGATAAAGACGTGCCAAGCAAGCATTGCCAGAGACTCAAATACGAGTGGTCGTTCTAGTTTGTCATTATCGTTTCGATCATGCTCGATTCTTTTGCCGCCCCGTGCAACAAAAACCGGTTGCCAAGTTGGACACTTTGTTTTGGATGATAAGCCACATGTGTACGTAAAAAACCTGGCCAATGATTCACAATACACATACATAAGCTTGCACATAATTATGAAAGGAAAAGAAAACGACAGTATGGGGAAATATGCACGTGGATGGCATGGACAAATTAGAAATTTCCGAAAGGAATGGTTTTACAGCTATTTTATACTCAAATATGAGGAAAAATAAAGTTTTTTCAAGGACCAAACCTTTCTTCTTCTGCATCGATTGATACATGCGTCTATCTATTTCTTTAATCGCATGGGATAATATGGAAGTACTAAATATTTTGCTATTTATTTTCACCAAAATATCGCTACATAAAATTCAAAGTTTATATTCAAGCCTTTGTCTTTGACGCTCATTGGTAAGAGAATAGCATATCGCTGCCGATGATAAAGTTTAAGTAACCGGTGAATGATAACCTCACTTAGCGGTACTTCCACAACAAAAGCCCTCTCAAACTATTGCTTTAGGTTTTTTTTAACCATACTGTTTCTAGTTTATGGTGTTGAGCTTTCAAAGAAGCGCCCAAACAGTGCCAATGTTGGTTGCATCTGCATAGTAATGCACGAGTCACAGAGATTTGCAAAAATGCACGTCCATCCACCGAAGATAAGGGAGAGAAAACCGTTACTTATCTCTTCTTCATGTTTCTCTCATTTGTTTTGTACTTTTCTACAGATATTATTCTCGTGAAGAAGCCGACGTATCAAGCATGCACTACCATGGATTCGAGTAGGAGTCGTCGTCCTAGTTGGTCACTATCGGTCTGGTCCTGCTCGACATTCTTTTGGTCGTCCGGTACTACAGAACTGGTAAGGAACACCTGGCCAATAATTTCCAGCCAGCTGCTTGCAGATAATTATGAAACAAAAACGATACCTAAATGGAGAAGAACAGAAAAGCAGCGGATGTTGTGAGCTGCACAAAAAACTCTCGTGCCCCTGTTCATCTCTCTGAAACTCGATTGCAGGCCAACATGCTGGGCCTGAGCCGTTGTTACGGCCCACTATAAGCCCACCCAGCGATAACTAACCCATCGATCTTCCCCAACAGAAAAGTGACAATGAGGAGGGGTAATATTCTTCTGACTAGGGTGTCTGAGCTGATTGATGACGATAGCGAGTCTTGGGACGAACAAATGATTAGAGAAACCTTTTGGCCTATTGATGCGCAACGAATACTGAACATCCCTTTGGCTCGGAATATGATGGATGACTTTATTGGATGGCACTATACTAAATCGGGAACTTTCTCGGTATGTTCTTGTTATCATATGGAGTGGGAGCATCAACATGGCCAGAAGTTGAGGAGGACCAGCGGTTATGGATCCTCGTCAACACTACCAGTTTGGAAAACGCTATGGTCTCTAAATGTGCCTGCGAAAATTAAAATTCATTGCTGGAGATCGCTTCTTGGTGCTATTCCGTGTAATGGGGTCCTGGCTAATAGACACATGCAAATCAGTGCCCAATGTACGCTGTGTAATACGGAGTGTGAGAGCATACGGCATGCGTTTTTTTGCTGCCCCAGAGTTCGTGATATATGGAAGCTGCTTGGAATGGAGGCAATCATTAGGGAAGCATGTGTTGTTGAAGTGGAAGGCCAATCCGTGCTTGAGGCTCTACTCCGGAATAAAACAGCTAAAGCTCCTTTCCTGGAACATGTGGATCGCAACGATCTTGTTGCTGTCGCTGTATAGTATATCTGGTGGGAGCGAAGGAAGGCAACACACGGCGAGACGGTTCAGTCGCCGGCGAGGACGGCACATGCAATATCAACTCTGGTTCTGAACTATACAAGAGCAAAAAAGAAAAAGAGTGGTATTCAGCGACATGGGTGGATTAAACCTAGAGCAGATTTTGTCAAGCTTAACGTGGATGCTGGCTTTGAGGTTGATACAGGTACAGGAAGTACTGGTGCAATTATTCGCGATGACAGGGGTTTCTTTATAGCGGGAAGTTGTCGTGCTCTTCCGTTTGTCTCCGATGTAACGACAGCCGAGGCACTAGCACTCCGGGATGGGTTGATACTAGCAGGTGAGATTGGCTGCAATAAAATTGAAGTGAATTCTGACAGCATGGAGGTGATCGAGGTAATGAGGAATGGCGGGAATTCTCTTGGACAGGCAGCGGCAATTTTTGAAGACTGTAATTTTTTGTGTCGCAACTTTGCAGTTATGATATTTGAACATACCCCTAGGGAAGCCAACATGGCGGCTCACTTGTTAGCTAGACATGTGGAGGGACCTATGTCAGTTGTTTGGCATGAGGACCCTCCCGACTATCTTGTAAACGATTTGGCGGATGATGTAACTGTGGTGAATGCTTAAAGGCGGCAAGTTTCAGACGCACTCTTTCCCTAACCAGGGTACTGAAAGGGACTGGCAGGGTTTTAATGAGGCGGCTTGCTGACCTAATATATGTGTTGGTAAATTTCAAAAAAAAAAAACTACGGTTCGTCGCGCTGCTCTTTATGGTCATCAGTTCAGCACGTCCTGGCCCTCTGCTCGACTGCTGAACCCTAAGAAACAGCAAAACTAGTCAGATGATGGTTGATAAGTAGTCATATAAACAGATAATATAAGTTGATGTTTCTTGATACTAAAAGAATCTTTGTTTCCAGACCATGTATGTCTAGTATGCAGGCTGATGGTTGCATGACATGTTTTGTACATAACAACATGACATACGAGCAAAAAATCAGACCCATAGCTATATCCCCACTAAGAGCAAGATTATACTTTGAAGGAACAATGGATTGTAAGATATGCAGACAGATAATTTTACCAAAGCAATATATGAAATGTCATGATCATATAATCATGGGCATCCAAATGTAAGGGCACGTTCTGGTTCCATCAACCTCTTGATCCTTACAACGGCATGCGATCGATCGCAACACGGTGTGTGCATGTGCGGCGGGACGGATGCATGGGGGTTAACCGGTGTGGTGGCCGTCAACGATGGGGTTATCTGACCTGACCTGACCTGCCCTGCCCGGCCCGCTTTCCCTTTGCTAACCTGCCACCTTGGTGAAAATGATGACGCACATCGGTTAATTTAGCGTCATTCCTTTTGTGTAAAGATGATGTGCATGCATGCCTGCCTGCCTGCTCTTGGTTACAATACACGAAAGTCCATGCCGCCACTGACGGCAAGTCTTTCTCTCCATGGTGTTTCTTTGTTCTGAAAATCTCCTAGATTAGAGACGTTGATTTCACCTCCAAATTCCTCTAAAGTTATGAGTACGACCCTATCCAAATTAAATAATGGTAATGTTCCTGGTTCCGTTCCTGTCTAGTGCAGCAGTGCTACCAATCGTTCAAGAAGTCCTATATTCCCGCGCAAACGTGGGAACGATGATGAGAGTTCAATACCATCATAATACATAGTATAAATATAGTACCCCTGTATAGTCAGGGTGGGTGTTCGGGATTTCCCGAAATTTTGGGACCGAAAATTCGGAAAATGAGAAGGTCGGGAATCACAAATTGACTCCCAAATTTACATGAGAAAATTTGATTCCCGCTAATTCAGGATCGGGAAAAGCCGAATTTCCTGAAGTTTATACTTTAATGTACATGGGCTTAGACTTATTGGCCGAGTAGGGATGGGTGTGTCCGAAAGAATAAGGTTGTTGCTGACTTGTTGGGACACTAGATGGAAAAGATCTGTTCTAGTCATAAATTCACCGAACATCCCATACATGTGCTTCGTGTGGGATGAAAAAAGACTAGAGTTTCACCTATGCCTTTGGAATTTTTTATCTTTTCGGGATGAACGGGATATTCGGGATTCACTACTACATTCCCGATTTTTCCGAAAAAAATTAGGGAATTAAAAACAGCTTCCCAAGAATACGTTCGGGGTTGTTAGGTTCGGGAAATTTGGTATCAAAAACGGGAAATTCAAGATTTGGAATTCGGGGTCGGGAAATATGCCCAGCCCGACGGTATAGTACCAGTGCCCTATATCGATCCTACTCCGTAGGTGAGCAGTTGCAAGCGGCGGTGTCGTTAAAACTGTGCACTCCTGTGTCGGCATTCCGGCAATCGGCAGTAGATCGGAAGACTAGACCAGCGCGCAACCAACAACAGTAACATGCAGCAGATTTCGTACATGCGGCGATCGTGGAGTGAGACGAAAACGGAAGCGATGTTGGATTTAGGCACCTTGGCTCTGCGCGTGGCGCTCATGGCTAATGGCTTGCTGTGCTGCTAATGGGTGGCGAGAACGCAACGCAACGCTGCTCGTCGTGCTCGTGCTTGTTTTTCTTTGCGTTTAAAGAAGCCAGTGGCCAGGTGGGATCGTGGGAAAGGTAATCCGACGCTAGGGCAGTCGGTCGTGTTCAGGCACTGTAGCCTAGAGGCACGGACGCCTGGGTAAAAAAACAAAAAATCAAGGAGAAGGGAAGAAGCCTTGGGTGTCCCGTCCCCTATGCCTACGCGGTGGTCGTCGAAAGACTCCAAACGGTCTGGGCTCGATGGCACGCCTTTGCATGCCCACGCGCACCCCATCCTGATCGACCGACCAGCGGAACACCCGTCGATGTGACGCCGTTGTGCTCGGGCTCCGTCGCCTCGGGTCTCCCGGCTTGACAGCACGGCCCCTGGAACCTGCTGGGCCGACCTCTGCTTCCGTATGCTATGGCAATGGCATCGATCGCACCATTTTGCATCGCATGTGCCGTCGGAAAGCTGGTTCGCGACCAGGGCGCCGCCACATGTGCTCTACCCCTCACGTCTAGGCCCAACCGTGTGTAATCGCTAATCACTGCCGTGCCGGTAAATCATGGGGTCATCACTTAGTTATCTACTGACAAGCTTGATGATCCGACCTCACACGCTCACTCGATTTCTACTCTACTTCCAAGACAGACGCGTCCACCGGTTAAATAAACATACCAGTTCCGGCCTCGTGCTTTCTTTCTTCAGTGTAAAGGAAGAAACATGATGGATGGTCTTTTCATTAGCATACACCAAAATTGGGGTAGCAAAGATAGACACCTCAGGCCCGGCCATGTTAGTTTCCGTCAAGATTGGTGGGAATTATTATACGGTCAAACTTTGAATTCTGACATATCCTCATTGCTCCACCATGATGTTGTAGGCCTGTAGCTAGGAAGGATAGAGTAGGAGGAAAGACACGTCGTTTGATGAAGTCGTCACCGCCTCGCCAACATCATCCATGAATCCTAACATTTCCGATCTGAAGGATCGTGTCATCAACCATGTTGCCATTAAGAACATCGCCGGTGTAGAGTGGAGCTAGGACAAAATTATTCGTCCGGAAATAGATGCCACCATCCAACGAAAAACCACAACCTACACAATTACAAATCCTAACACTAACTATCAAAACATAATGAAGTAACAGGTTCCCCTCCGTACCGCCACCCAAGCAGCAAGCGGAAGGAGGAGCGGGGACCAACGCACTCATCGGTAGACATCGAAAGGAGGAGTCGCCTACAATCGCCTCTGTCAGGTGCCCCACTGACGGCAACGAGGTGGAGGCAGAAGACATGTGAGTTTCTGGGCCGAATCGTATCCGCAAGCCCAACACAAAGTACAACGGGCCGGAGTGGCACAGCTGAACTATATAGCCATAGCGTGTGTGGCGTGTAGAGGCATCCGGTTGGATCAGGACGAACGACTCTGTATTCCCATCCCCTTCCTCTGCTCCTTCCTTCTTCTCAGTTGAATCCGAACTTGTATCTGAGATTATCGTATGCTGGAGTGAATAATCCCTAGTAGTACCTTATCACCTGGTATCAGAGCCAGCATTGCCATGCCTACCTGGGGGGCTTCTCAGGGGGATGGGATGTTAAGACTGATGTTGACTGGTGAGGCAACATAAAGTTTAGTCCCACCTCGCCTAGGGAAAGAGGCCACACCCAACTTATAAGGGAGAGATTTCTCCTCCTATCAGTTCGGGCTTTTAGCATGGAATGGGCTCTCCTCTTGTTGTTGGGTCGTGTGCGCATAAACGTCTGAAACTAGACCGAGTGCTGGGTTAAATCTGAATGGACGCTAACATCTGGTATCAGAGCCAAACCACCACCGTTTCCTCCCAAAAATTCTCCACCGCTAATTCGACCTGGAGTCAATCATCGAAACTCGTCACCAACGCCAAGTCCGTGAAGAACAGGAGGCCATGGCGGGCGACAAGGGCCGCGAAATTCTGAAGCAGATCCAGTACCTCGTTGCTGCCGCGGATCGGCAGGAGAAGAAGGCAGATTCCGTCGACAAGAAATTGGACGGCCTCGTGCATGACATCTGCGAATGGCAACGCGGATCGAGGCCCGTGTCGACGAGCTTCATCAAGCGGTGGCCGCGTTGCAGGTTCGAGCACCTTCCAAGGAGGTGACGGGTCCTTCCCCTTCTACCCGTGGAGATCTGGCCGCGTCCACCCTCACATACGTCCTCACTGCGGCGACTTCTTCAATTCTCGGTCAGCCGCCGCAGGAAACCGATCTCGGGCAAGGCCACGGCGAGCTTCCGCTACACCGGGGGCAGGCGGCTGGAACCCGCCTGGTTCCACCGTTTTCCCCGGGCACTGGTACGAACAATTTCTAGACCCCGATGCCTCTTCGTTCTGCTACTACGGGCCTTGATTATGGTGCCTCGCAAGTGATTGCGCAATTGGGCCAGAACAGTCCGTCGATGCAGTTCCCTGTGTTTGATGTTGATAACCCGCGGATGTGGCAAACTCTGGCGGAGCAATATTTCACCATGTTTTCGATCCATCAGTCCTATTGGGTTCCAATGGCTTCCCTGAACTTCAGTGGTTCGCCTAAAGTCTGGTTACATTCAGTCCGTAGCAAGCTTGCTAGTCTAGATTGGGATAGCTTTTGTACCTTGGTTTGCACTCGTTTTGGTAGGGATAGACACGAGATGCTTATACGTCAGTTTTATACCTTGAAGCAAACTGGTACAGTAGCGGCATTCATAGCACAATTTGAGCATATTATGAACAATCTTATAGCATATTATGAACAATCTTATAGCATATTCTGATACAGTGCATCCTCTATATTTTTTGACACGTTTCATCGAGGGTCTGCGACTGGATATTCGAGCTGTTGTTATGGTGCAAAGGCCATCAGATCTTGATTCCGCTTGTGCTTTAGCATTGTTACAAGAGGAGGTTCTTGACATTGTGCAGCCCCACAATTATCAAGCTGCTGATTCTGGTTACAGGAGTCGGCCAGTACCTTTGCCACTACCTTCCAGTAGGTCGGTGTTGAAAAATCTTACAAACACAGTGCATGACCGGCGACCTCCCGATCCTTCAAGAGCTGCTGTTAATTATGATTCCGCTCGAAGTTGGCTACTCTCAAGGCGTATCGCAGAGCTTGGGGATTGTGCTTTAAGTGTGGTGAAAAGTGGGGGCCAGACCACACTTGTCCAGCCACTATCCAGTTACATATCGTTGAGGAGTTGCTGGAATTTATGGGAGCTGATGTTCTGGATATTTCTGAAGATTCAGTACCACAAGAGCACTCCAGTGAGCCATTGTGTGCTATCTCTCTACAAGCGCTGTCAGACAAGCTAGATGACAAAGATAGCAACAAATCAGTCATTCAGTTACAAGGTTGGCTGCAGGGTGTGGAAGTGCATATGTTGGTTGATTCGGGTAGTTCCAGTTCTTTTATCAACAATCGATTGCAGTCTCGGCTGAAGGGAATTTCACCTGTTCCCAATCCTGTACGTGTGAAAGTTGCTGATGACCGAGAGCTTTCCTGTACAGAGCAGTTGCTTAATTGCAGTTGGGTGTCACAAGGCCATGAATTTTTCACTGATTTTAAGTTGCTTCAGTTGGGTGCTTTCGATGTTATCTTGGGTCAAGATTGGTTATGCAAGCATAGCCCTATGCATATTGATTGGGCTACAAAACGACTGAAAGTAAATGATCAAGGTTCTGATGTTTATCTTCAGGGTATTGGCGCCAGCATTACTTCCTGTCAAACTATATCAGTGGAACAATTAACTAGTCTGCATAAACATGTAGAAGTGGCACAAATAATGGTGATTAGAGCACTCAATACTGACCAAGTTCATACTGAGCTTCCTATCTCTCCTGAAATTCAATCAGTTCTGGACCAGTTTGAGGATGTATTTGCCAGCCAACTGAATTACCTCCAAGACGCAACTGTGATCATTACATTCCCTTGATGGATGGAGCCCAACCAGTTCAGATCAGGCCTTACAGGCATTCTCCAGCGGTCAAGGACGAAATTGAGCGTCAGGTAGCTGAATTGCTCAAGTCAGGTGTCATACAGGCTAGCACTAGTGCTTTTGCATCACCGGCAATTCTTGTTCAGAAGAAAGATTTGACGTGGAGGCTTTGCATTGATTATCGAAGGCTCAATGCACTAACTGTTCCTAGAAAGTATCCCATTCCTGTTATAGATGAACTGATTGATGAATTGACAGGAGCTCAATGGTTCTCCAAACTTGATTTACGAGCAGGCTATCATCAAATTCGTTTGGCACCTGGGGAGGAACACAAGACAACTTTCTATACCCACACCGGGCAGTATGAGTACAGGGTAATGTCTTTTGGTCTGTCAGGAGCTCCAGCTACTTTCCAGAGCGCCATGAATACGACTCTGCAGTCGGTGTTGCGTAAATTTTGTCTAGTATTTCTTTGATGATATATTGGTCTATAGTGCTACTCTGGCGGAGCATGTGCAACACTTATCTATGGTGCTTTCCCCATTGCGGCGAGATCAGTGGCAAGTAAAACGATCGAAATGTTCGTTTGCTTAGAACAACATTGCTTACTTGGGTCACATCATAAGTGACAAGGGCGTTTCCACCGATCCATCAAAGGTTCAGGTGATTGTGGATTGGAAGGCTCCAACCAATGTGAAGGAACTGCGCAGCCTGTTGGGTGCTGCGGGTTATTACAGGAAGTTCATCAGATTTTTTGGAGTTTTGGCCCGTCCTCTTACGCAACTACTCAAGAAAAATACTCAGTTCCTCTGGTCACCTGTTGTCGACAAGGCATTCCAATTGCTTAAACAAGCATTGGCGTCGGCACCTGTTCTGGCGATTCCAAATTTTGACGAACAATTTGTTCTCGAAACTGATGCTAGCGACAAAGGGGTTGGTGCTGTGTTACAGCAGAAGGGTCATCCAATTGCATTTCTGAGTAAGCCTTTAGGGCCAAGGAATGCTGGGCTATCCACTTATGAGAAAGAATACTTGGCAATTCTCATGGCAGTCGATCATTGGAGACCTTATCTCCAACATGCTGAGTTTTTGATCATCACGGATCATCGCAGTTTGGTTCACTTGGAAGATCAACGCTTGAGTACACCTTGGCAGAAGAAAGCCTTCTCCAAGCTGCTAGGCTTGAGGTATCAAATTGTCTACAGGAAAGGGAAAGATAATGGCATCGCCGATGCTTTGTCTAGGAAACCTCGTGATATCGTTGAGACTGTTGTTGCCTTGTCAGTTTGCCAACCTGTTTGGTTAGATGATGTGTTACTTAGCTATCAAACAGATCCTCAAGCTCAACAACAGTTGTCAGCCCTGGCTTTAGACAGTAATGCAAAGCAAGGATACGCTCTGGACAAAGGGTGATTCGTTATAATAACAAGATTTGGCTTGGGAACAATGATCAATTACATCATAAGATCTTTGCAGTTTTCATAGCAGTTCCTTGGGAGGACATTCTGGGGCTCCGGTAACTTACAAACGCATCAAGGCCCTTTTCTCTTGGCCAGGAATGAAGAAACAAGTTAAGCAATGGGTGCAATCATGCCAAGTGTGTCAACAGGCCAAACCCGAGCGAGTGAAATATCCAGGGTTGCTTGAGCCGTTGCCAGTTCCTCAAAGGCCTTTCCAACACATTGCAATGGACTTTGTTGAAGGTCTTCCCCAATCTGGTTCTTATAACTGTCTGCTGGTTGTTGTTGATCGATTCTGAAGGTATGGAAGATTTATTCCTATGTCTCATCCATACACAGCAGCTAAGGTGGCCAATCTTTTTGTTGACAATGTCTTCAAGTCTCATGGGTTGCCTGAGTCTATTGTCTCAGACAGAGATCCTATATTTACTAGTCGATTTTTGCAAGAGTTCTTCCAGTTTGTGGGTACAGAACTGAAGATGAGCAGTGCATATCACCCACAAACCGATGGTCAATCAGAACGGGTTAATCAATGTGTGGAAACGTATTTAAGATGTTTTGTCCACGCCTGCCCGAAGAAATGGAGCAAATGGATATCTCTAGCTGAGTACTGGTATAACACAAGTCACCACTCCACTTTGAACAACTCGCCTTTTGTCGTCCTGTATGGGTATGCGCCAAGGCATTGGGGAATCGAGCCACCTGGAGCTTGTTCTGTCTCCAACTTGGAGGATTGGCTGACTGAGAGACGGGTGATGCATGACCTGTTGCGGCAACATCTGCTGCGTGCTCAACAACTACAGAAGAAATACGCTGATAAGAACCGCTCCTTCCGCCAATTCAATGTTGGTGATATGGTTTTCTTGAAGCTGCAGCCGTATATTCAGTCATCAATAGCTCCAAGGGCAAATCATAAGCTATTGTTCAAGTATTATGGCCCTTTTCAAGTTTTTGCGAAAATCAGCAAGACGGCTTATCGTCTGGCGCTTCCTAAAGGCTCAACTGTGCACCCAGTTTTTCATGTCTCTCTTCTGCGACAAGTCCTCTCGCCTGGTATGTCCGCAAACTCTGATCTTCCAGTTGATTCTGACGCTTTGGCTGTGCCGTTCAAGATCCTGTACATGCGCTGGAGGAAGAAGGCAAACAAGACATTTGAGCAGGTGATGATCGAGTGGAAGCCGGGCAACGCGGCGGCGGCGACATGGGAAGATCGCCAACACTTGCAAGACCGTTTCCCAGCTGCGCCAGCTTGGGGACAAGCTGATTCTTAAGAGGGGAGGGGTGTCAGGTGCCCCACTGACGGCAACGAGGTGGAGGCAGAAGACATGGTAGTTTCTTCGATTCGGCCCAGCCGGCCGAATCGTATCCGCAAGCCCAACACAAAGTACAACGGGCCGGAGTGGCACAGCTGAACTATATAACCATAGCGTGTGTGGCGTGTAGAGGCATCCGGTTGAATCAGGACGAACGACTCTATATTCCCATCCCCTTCCTCTGCTCCTTCCTCCTTCTCAGTTGAATCCGAACTTGTATCTGAGATTATCGTATGCTGGAGTGAATAATCCCTAGTACCTTATCAGCCTCCTGGCCGCTCATCTCGTGGAGAGTGGCGGCTCGTTTGTTTCTTTTGCATGTTTATGCTCTCGGATGAAATCATGAAAGGATCATGTTTATTTCTAGGTTAGGTGCCGGTACATGCATGAAAATGGCCACCGTCATTGTGCTGACGGTAGTGCCACAGCCATCGCTTAAGTTTTGATTCACTAGGGCAAAAAATGGAAACATGAATGAATAGGAGTGCCAGCAGTACTACAATATCGCCCCATTGCCTAGTCAATCCGTAGGGGAGCAGTGGCATACTGGCATACGGCGAGAATTTTTTATCCCAACATGTATGGCAGCATAATTTGCGGATCATACCTCCACCACCTTAGGCGTTTTTACATTTTCTCATCTTAATATGTAATTCGTCTACTTTTTTACTTCCCTTTGAACTTCGAACCTGTCGGCTGTGTGCATCTATGTTATGCATGTAATGCTTAAAACTCTTTAAGTAATAAATCACCCTTTATCGAAAAATGTGGCAAGCACTAGCCGTAACATGCAGCTCAGCTGGTTTCCTTCGACAAAATAAATAAATAAAGAAAGAAAACTTCCACATCGTTTTGCCTTTGGCGCCGGTCACCCCATGGTGACATTCCCTCGAGTCCACGGCCCGCCACCGCGAATCCATGGGAGGCCGGTGAGGTCAACCCGACGTGAAGTTCCACCAACCCCACATTCCCACTGCCGTCTCCTCTCGGGCGTACGCATGATGCAACCACCCCAACTGAGATCTTGCATTGCACAGTACAGTACAGCTCTAATGGAAAAGGTTTTGGATTTTGGTATCTTGGCTTGGCGTGCCGCTCATGGCTGCTGCTGCCGGCCCGTATCTTTCCACTGCGAAAACGCTGTCGTTCGTTTTAGCGCTTAAAAGAATCAAGACATGGGCCAGCGCCATTGGGATGGGGAGATCGATCGGAGACGACGACGATTCCTCCTCCTTCGTTCACCTGCCACTCTCTGCCACCATGCTTCTTTCTTCCTTCCCTGCCGTTTCTTCCCTTCCTACCCTTCACTCACTACCACACTAGCTTGAATGCTTGATCGAGTGCTGAGCTAAGTTGCGACGAGCTTCTCCAGTCTTGTCACCTGTTCTAGAGAGCTGCGAGAATCGACCATGAGTGTCACGCGTGAGCGGGATGGTGCTGCCGGAGATGAAGGGGAGGAGACGGCGGAGGAGCTGCTGTCACGCGTGAGCGGGATGGTGCCGGCGGCGGTGCGCGCGGCGACCGCGGCCGCGGGGTTCCCTGGCCGGTGGAAGGCGATCGCCGCGAAGCTAGCCACGCTCCCCGCGAGCCTGTCGGACCTGTCCAGCCACCCCTGCTTCGCCCGCAACGCGCTCTGCCGCGAGCTGCTGCACTCCGTCGCCGCCACGCTCGCCGACGCCGCCGAGCTGGCGTCGCGGCCGCCCGGCGCCGGGAAGCTGCGGACGCAGAGCGCCATCGACGCGCTGGCCGCCAGGCTCGACGTCAACCTCCGCGACTGCTCGCTGCTCGTCCGCACCGGCGTGCTCTCCGACGCCTCCTCCTCCTCGCCCGCTCCCACGCTGCCCACGGCGGACGTGCGGGAGCTGCTCGCGCGGCTCCAGATCGGGCACGGCGACGCCAAGGGACGAGCCGTGGAGTTGCTCCTCGACGCCCTGGACAGGGACGAGGGCAGCGTCGTCTCCGCGGTCGGCCGCGCCAACGTCGCCGCGCTGGTGCAGCTGCTCACGGCGCCGGCGCCCGCGGTGCGCGAGAAGGCCGCGGCGGTGGCATGTCGGCTCGCGCAGTCGTCCTGCGAGGGGATGCTCGTGTCCGAGGGCGCGCTGCCGCCGCTCATCCGCCTCGCCGAGTCCGGCCTCGGCGGCCGCGACAAGGCCGTGCTCACGCTGCACCGCCTCTCCTCCGCGTCACCCGACGCCGCGCGCGCCGTCGCTTCACATGGCGGCGCGCGCACGCTCGTCGAGATCTGCCGGACGGCCGGGGACCCCGTCTCCCAGTCGGCCGCCGCCGGCGCGCTCAGGAACCTCTCTGCCGTACCGGAGGCGCACCACGCGCTGGCCGACGAAGGGATCGTCCGCGTCATGGTCGCGCTGCTGGACTCCGACGCCGTGCTCGCGGACACGAAACAGCACGCGGCCGAGTGCCTGCGGAACCTCACGTCTCACACCGGTGGCGACATCTTCCGGCACGCCGTCGCGTCGGACGGCGCGCTACGCAGCCTGCTCCACTACCTCGACGCGCCGTCGCCGCAGGAGTCCGCAGTGGTCACGCTCCGTAACGTGGTGGGCGCACTGTCCCCCGACACCCTCGTGTCGCTCGGCGTGCTCCCGCGGCTGGCGCACGCGCTCCGGGCCGGCACCACCGGCGCGCAGCTCGCGGCGGCAGAGGCGATCTGCAAGATCTCCGTCATCACTGGCGGTGGCGACAACAGGGACATGAAGCGGCTCATCGGCGAGCACGGCTGCGTGCCGCTGCTGGTGCGGATGCTGGACGCCAAGTCATCCGCCGCGCGCGAGGTGGCCGCGCAGGCGTTGGCGAGCCTGGCGGCGCACCCTGGCAATGCCCGCGTGCTCAGGAGGGACGAGCGGAGCGTGCCGAGCCTTGTGCAGCTGCTTGACCCGAGCCCCGCGAACACGGCGAAGAAGCACGCCGTCGCGTGCCTGCTGGCGCTGTCGTCGGGGAAGCGGTGCAAGAGGCTGATGATCTCGCACGGCGCCATCGGGTACCTGAAGAAGCTCACCGACATGGAGGTCGCCGGCGCCGCGAACCTGCTCGAGCGGCTGGAGGAGCGCGGCAAGCTCCGGAGCATCTTCAGTAAAAACTGAGCCAGTGCTTGCACTGTTGAGTGTTGACAGTGAGCTCAATACCACTGGTACATGTTACCGTGCCAAGATGATATCTTAGGTTTTCCGTAACCCGTATAGAAATTCCCTCCGGTTAATGTGGGTTTGTGCAGGTTTATATGTTAGTCATCACTCTAGCTGAATATATTTTGTGTTTGGCCAGTTGAGGAGCTTCTAACCTCTGACTATTCAACATTCAGTAAGTTAGTAATAAAGATGGTATGAGCATGGTTTTACACCCAGTTTGCCATGTTAATAAAGATGCTTCTTGTTTCCAAGTGAAGTCAGTCCGTTATGTTCCTACCCCGACATTACTTTCGCGATCTATGCAACATATATGATTGCCCCAAGTTCATGTTGTTCTGTACTGAAATTCGGCATCGAAGATACAGCAGCAGAAGCTGCAAAATCCATCCATCGATGCAAGCTGCTTCGGTTTCATGAGCAATTCGTCTGCCATTTTCGGGCGGATTACACAAACTGGGCACTCAGAACACACAAAGACCAACTGAGCTGCAACTTTCATGGCAGTCGTTGCCGGCGAGTTGGTCCCGTGGATGGCAATGGGATACGATGAGACGGGTATTTAGATTAGATTAGTGCGATAGTGTGAGCACGATGTGGGGAAACAAACAAACAAGCTCCGGCTGCACGCGTGCACTAGCTCAAGTCGTGATCTCGGTCGCCATGATTAGCCACTCAGACTCGGTTTGTTCAGGTGATCATCCTTCGGTTGGTGCCGGGAAAAGTTAGGCGGAGGAGGCTTCGGGTGCTGCAAAGTGCATGCTAATCTTCTCTTTGGCGGCGTGGTTAAGGTTGCATGACGATTGACGAATGATGCGCGGTACCTTTTTTTTAAAAGAATATGATGCGCGGTACCTGGCCACGCACAGCCCGGCCCAGCCTAAAACTCTCGGGCCAGGCTCAGGCCTCAGTACCGGCCCCGATAGTCAGATCGAGATGGGCCCTAGATTAAAAAACGCAAATTCGGTGACAGTTGGGCCGTGAGGTTTTGTCGGGCTTGGGTTCGACTTTTGCGGCCCAACGATCGTGCCGGGCTGAGGACTGGATTTTTCGGTGTCGGGCCTTTTTAGTCCCGGCTCGAGAAATGTCCATGGAAATGTCCACGCATACCGTTGGCACATCGGTGATGCGCTCGCCTAGCCAACCCCATCCTAAAGACATTTTGAGTTCCCCATGCCCCGGCACCGCTCCATCACCAATGTTACGGGCGCTCTCCTCTTCCATCCGCGCCGCCTTCAGCCACTTACACACCCTGACGCTAGGATTGCGACCTGCCTGGTCG
Source organism: Poa annua (assembly GCA_026929855.1). Classification (NCBI taxonomy): domain Eukaryota; kingdom Viridiplantae; phylum Streptophyta; class Magnoliopsida; order Poales; family Poaceae; genus Poa; species Poa annua. The sequence continues at coordinate 263,105,091 of CM049427.1, read as the reverse complement.
GCGGGTCTCCCCTAATCCCGCATGTGCCACACATCTCCGACCGCACACTTGTGGAGCAGGAGCTCGTCCAGTCCCTACTTGTGCCCACCTCCCCCCCTTTGGTGGCGTGAACCAATGTTTACCGTGCCCATCAAAGTTCATGGTGTACGGTGCCCCTCCAGGCCCAAGACGAGAACTGGGTTTGTTTAGTACATCCGAAGGTCAAAGTGTTCTTTTAGATTCTTCGCCACGACAAGACAAGGACGCGGCGCACCTTCTTCACATCGTCCGGCTATCTACCTCGTCTGTCCCAGTGTTGTGGAGACATCGCTCACCTCTACTTCTGGTGCCCCTGATTGCTAGGGTTCTACAATTTGGCAGGAGGAGCTCGAGACGGAAGTTGCTGCACAGAAACAGAGTAAAAAATAATTAGAACCGCCACAACATAAGTTCGTCAAGAACAAACAGACAGAAGACGGTCGGGGTTTAGTGGTGTTTAGCTTACGTGATAGCAGGAGATGAGCGAGGTGACGAAGCCGAACGCGCCGGTTACCATGGGGTGACCTTCCCGGGCACCAACTGCAGAAGCCCCACGGCGACCACCACGTCCATGCCCGCCAGGTGCCGGTCGTCGGACTGCGTCATCTTAGCTAGGTAGCCTCGTCCTACAAGGGCGCAAGTCGATTTGTGCTGATTTGCATGATCTTTCTTATGTTGATCAGTCAATGGCAGAAACGAAGTACGTACTCGTATTTGTCGGCACCCTCGAGACCTTCTTCCTCACCGCTTTCGATAGCCTCTTGAACTCACCAAGCTGGTAAAATACCACATATCGGCCAGTTAATTTTTTTCTAAAGGAAACTAGAAATTTATCGTGTATTACCATGAAGTTGTGCACACATCAACTAAGCTCGCACATACCGAGGATGCCATCCAACAGTCCGTGCGCTCCTTGTTCTGCCAGGAAGAACATAAAAATATTAACTGAAGGTTAAAAGTCGACACATATTTCTCTCAGAAAGCACATATGATAAAATTTCAAGTATATTGGCAACCTGGTAGATCCCTGATCTTCTTGTTGTTTTCTGGTATATCCTGGCAAAGATCTGCTTGTGACATAGGAGAGTGTAGCGGTACGGTATGAGTTGTTTCCAGTTCGTGATCAAGTCGGACTGCAGTCGACTTAGGGTTTTAACCACTATAAATATATCTTGTAAGCCGCCGGTGGAGGTAAGTCATAAATTGTAAACCCACGGCGCTTGTAACATCGACTCGATCATAATGAAATATTGCTGGCTGACGCCCATGGTTTTTTCTGCTCCTTTATTAACAGGGGTTTTCCATGTTAAAATCTTTTATCCCATTGGTTTGATCGTTCCATTCTTTATCATTTTTGTGATATCTTTTGTAACACTCCTTGCCCACCCGGACTGGTCCAAGAAAAGGAAGGTCGAGAGCAGCGCACTCTAGGACTCCTTGCACAAATCAGTGGAGTTAGCGCATCATCGGTCTTTCTAAAAAAACTCTTTCTCGACATACTCGCTCCGTCCATAAATAAGCGTCTCAAGTTTTTTATAAAGAAGATATATCTAGACATAGTTTTGTCTAGATATATTTGACATTGGGACTAAGGGAGTAGTTTATTCTGGATGTCAAGTGCGGCTGGTAAAATAGGACGAGCGTGAGAGGGGTCCCTTCGGCAGGCGGGGTGACGAGACCATGCAGATTCACGCACTGCAGATGCAAAACCAGACAGGCTCAGTAACCAAATTGACAGGGCACTCGCTAGACCCTTGTAATTTATTTATTTTTTTAAGGGTGAGGGACCCTTGTAATCTGCGACCCTTCCACAAGGCTTGGGCTGGAACTGGGCCGGTACAACTGGGGCTCGGCCTGTTTGGAAGCTACCAGCTGCTACAAATACGAGAGACGCTGGACTCTGGGACGGGCGGCTCGGCCTGGCTGGGCGTGTGTGCTTGTTCTTCTTCCTCCTCCTCCTCCTCCTTGATCTCCACCCTTCTCCAATGTACGGAGTATCTCTGATTTCTGAGCTTGGAGACTGAATTCGTTGAAATCCAGCATAAATACTAGTGGGCTCTTACACGTAATACTCGGCAATCTGCAAGCACATGACATAGATAGCTGGTGTTTTATATCAACAAACAGATAAACCTTGAAGTCTTTGCGAGCCAAGGAGGTCAGTGTGGACTAGTTCTGCGCGGTGCCGGGCTGTCCATTGCTGATGAACTTAGAGCCATACTAGATGGCCCTTCACATCTTGTCTCTGGCCTCTGTTAGTTAGTTGAAACCCCGTTTAAGCTTTCCAGTTTCATGCTTTCCTTCAGTTAGGAAATAAATTCAGTCCCGTACCCCCGTACCTGTGCCTGCGCACCTCACTACATAGGATTCGATCTAGGTAGATTTGTGCATCGTGGGATGGCACGATATCACCGCTTGCTGCGTTACCCTAGCAAGAACGGGTGGGCATGTGATGGCATGCTCGTAAGGCTCGGTCGTAGCTAGTTTTCCGTTCAGTTTTCAATTGTAAACGGTTCAGATCGTATAAATAATGAGAAGATCCGGAAAAGCAGCAAGCCAGTAAGCTGTGCAAAAATCGCAGTACTCTTGTTCTCTGAACTTTGCTGAATCCAATGTCTAGGTCTAGCCATTGCAACATCAGCCTCGGCCTTATTCAGGTACAGGACGACCAGACTCAGCCCTGCTCTCGTGGCCTCCGACGACCCCATCTTGCCTGAATCTGAACTAAGCAAGACGAACAACACATAATTCAGATATCTAAAGCCACAAACAGAACTAACTTACAGTCTTACACCCGCTGAGCTGCACCCCGTTGGAAGTGCTCCTGCGCCACGCGACGACTTCCTCATCGACATCCCCGACGCCCGCCTACGACGACAACGATACACCCTTCTCCTCGATCATGCTGGTGTTGTGCGGTGCCTCAGAGCCCAAGCTCTCAGTGGCGGATGCAGCTGGACTAAATCACAGGGGTGCCAGGCTGCCAGCCGAGAATACATGCTTAAATATACCATCAACAAAAAAAATTAACACATTTTAACACATTAGATGAGACAAGTTAATACTAAATCAAAAGGTGTATTTTTTAAGGGGTGCCATCGCATCAATGGCCTACGGGCTCTCTTCTAGCTCTCCACGTGCCTGCGCTTCTTCAACATCCTAGCGCAAGACCATGGCGGTCCCCATCCTGTGCAACCTGCGTGGGATGCCGCACATCAACCTTGTCTCGGCCTCTCGGGGCGATCGGCATCATTGACGACATAGAATACTCATATGATAAACTGCTCATAATTCAATATTTCATGATATATTTTGTTGTACATTTTAAATCAACTTCTAGTTAGAAAAGCATGTTTGTTGATTGGATATAAAGTTGTTTTTAAAAATAATCGTGTTCATATCAGATCTAGCTTTGAAAATCTCATCGCGCAGTACATTGCCCTGAAAACTGATTTTAATTTGAACATCAGTTCAAAAGTGATTATTTTGTAATTTTTGGAAGGAGGGGGGAAATTAGATAGAGAGCTGGTGTGCGCTATCTAAAACGAGCACCCGCACACCACCAAATTGCTTATAAAACGGATTGAACTGGAATGCGTCAATGGAAAGAACAAGTGCTTTTACAAGGTTGCATCTTTTTTAATACTCCCTCCGTCTATAAAAGCATGTCTCAATTTTGTTTAAACTTGTATATATCTACATACTAAATATCTAGATACATGCAAGTTTAGAAAAAAAATTGAGACTTATAAGAACGGAGGGAGTACTTTTTCATGAATTCGACTAATATTGCGCAAATCTGATAGTTTTGAAAAGAAGATATGTTGACGTTTACCCTGAAAGCGCTATGGGTGGAGCCAGGTTTTTAGCCCTCTTGCCGAAAGCGATAGGGACTACTAGTGTTCATCCTTACTGCTATTCGCATCAAGAAGGACGATAGGTTCTTTTGGCCATGTTGAAAAAAGAAAGCATAGCTCCCACTACCGTCATATGTTGAGTGGTCCCTCTATTCAAAATAGAAAATATATTGTGCACGAAAAATGTAGGTGTCGACGAATAGGTTTCATTCTCGTGTTCGGTTTCATATTTTCTTATGTATAACCTCTCAGTTTCTAATCGGCCTCTGAAACTTTTTAGACAAGTTCTGTCAAATCCGTCGCACTCGATTGGCCATTCAAAATATCCTTGTAGGACTAGGTTCTTTTCAACATTTTTGCACAACTTTCGTGTTATAATCTTTCCATTTCATGTAAGCTAGTTGCACAATATAGGTGTACATACTACAAACTCGACATGTATATGACCTCCAAAACAGAAATATTACAACATGAAAGTTGTTCGAAATGTCGAGATGATTTTTTTTTTATAAAAGGATATTTTAAGCATTACACCGAGTGTAACAAATTTAACATAATTTGTCTAAAAAAGTTCCGCACGATACAAAATTGAGAAGTTATACGAAGCACCGAAATGAACCTATTCGGTGACTAAAGTACACTTTTGAATATAACCAATGTTTTAAAATATATTATGGTTTAGTCATTATACATGTTATCTAGATACGGGCTAAATGAGTGAACATGAACGGTAGAACATGTCTAGATAATATATACAAATGAAAAAATATCTCATATTTAAAAAATAGAGAGAGTAGCAAGGATTGCGATGACGGAGGGAGTAGGTAGGATTTAAATGGTCCCTTTCTGTGCCGAGTAAACAAAAGGCTCCTTTCATCATCGTAGTAGGGTAAAAGACTTTCACGTCTAGTCAGCCGCTGACGGGCCATGCAGAGCGAGCATCTTATCTTATCGCATACAAGAGAAAAGCGACAAGAGCCAATTGTCGTTGCCGAAAATGAAACGGCCGTGTTCTCGTCACGCAATATATTGTTAAAATAATTCGATTACGCGCGTACGTGAGTGCCCATCCACTTTCCAAGGCGAGCGAGAGGAAGCCGTCGCGCGCTAGCTCCATCGCTTTCGACGACGTACTCTGAGCAGCGGTAGTTGTTGACGTGGTTTGCGCTGCAAGTAGCAAGTCTCCGCTCGCGCATGCATTCTATGTTCCCACTATATATATATAATATATATATATATACCCTTATTATTCTGCTTCTGACAATTGGACATTCGACCTAACGCCATCTACGACATGCGATGCGACCACATGCGTGGAAATAAAAACTTCCTGTGGACGTCAGAGACTGAGACAGGCCGGCGGAAATGCGTTATTGCTCATTCTTATATCAGCCTAGCCGCCGGGTCAGTGAGCAGCATCCTGGAACTGGTCTTGCAACTTGTCATTTTGTTTTGGTTCAGACAAAAGATAAACCCTGAGTTTCGAAATGGAAAGCTGCAGTCTCTTTCCTTTAGGTGCATGCATGATTGCAAGTTTCATACATTTCTTTCACGAGGAGCTTACCCGCGGCCTAATTATTAGAAAACCGGTTTTGGCCTTATCTGCATTGTTAATCCAGCGCCGAGTCCGATTCAACCAAACCGCTATAAAATACTCGTACGTACGACACGCTACCAAACCGTAGTAGCCTGGTCGTGCTTCTCTGCTATATAACTACACACCTTTGTTTCTTGTTTCAGACATCCCAAGAACCAAAGAACACCACATGGCGATCGGCTTCAGTACAAACCTGATATGGATAATCTTTACGCTGCTTCTCATCCTGGTCAGGACGACTCAAGTCCGAGCCCAGCCTCCTCCTGGTAATTTTCAAGTCATGTCCTTCCCTAGCTTTCTCTTCTGCACCGTTTTAAGCTCTGCTCCATCTTCACGCGCACTTGAACAATCACAGATGGCTGAAATCTCAGAAATCAGAAAAGTCCTTATTTGGCCCTTTCTTCAAATTGTCTTCCCTATCTGACCATAGAAAAAAGTTCATCCCAATTTGACATCTTAAATTTGTTTCCTAATATGTGCATCTTGAGCATTAGAAAGACTGTTTTGCCCCTAACAAATTATGTCACTGTTTGCTGATACTTTGTGCAATATTTTTCATAAATATTTATGAAGCAAGTAGTGTCCATGAGAAAACTTCTCATGGACACTTCTTGCTTCATAAAACAATATTGTCAGAATATTTTTCTGGTGCAAAAGAGTCTTTTTAATACTTTAAATGCACTACATGGGTCATATTACAAAGAAATGGAGTTAAGGTGTCAAACTGGAAAGAATTTTCTTTTTAGGGTCAAACTGGAAGACGATTTTAATGCAGGGCCAAATAGGAATTCTCTCAAAAATTTATTAGTTAATGCACGTATAGACGCATATGCCATGATCATTGCTATATACAACTTTAATCTGAAACACTTCCGTGAAACCGATATATACTCTTCATTTTTGAAGGGTACATAAACATTGATTGTGGACGGAGAAACAGCAGTGCCTACCTAGAGCCTGTCTTAGACTTACGGTACACTTGGGATGTTGAATTCGTCGAGGGCGGTCAGAGCCGCGAGATTTTACCAGAGTTCATGGCTGACACAGCATATGATAACCAAAAAACCTTGAGGAGCTTCCCTGAAGGTTTAAGGAATTGCTATACATTGCCATCTACAACTGGTAAGAAGTACCTGTTGAGGGCCATGTTTACTTACGGCAACTATGATGGGTTGAACAAAAGTATGGACGGGTCGCTGTTTTTGTTTGGGCTCCATATCGGCGTCAATTTCTGGGAGGCGGTGAACTTGTCAAATTGGGCTACAGATACCACAATATGGAAGGAGCTGCTCACTATTGCACCGGGTAACTCCCTGTCCGTTTGCCTGGTAAACTACGGTTCGGGTATTCCTTTCATATCTTCTTTGGAGTTGAGGCCATTACTAGATACGATGTACCCTTTTGTCAATACTTCTGTGTCGGTCACCTACTTCCAACGCTTCCGATTTGGCAACATCGACAATTATATCACAAGGTGAGACAAGTCTTCCATCCATAATATTTTTGGATTATATAATGGTCTTAAATTCAGTTTGCTAAGTTTGCCACATTTAAAGTGTTTGTTACAACTATTATTGTTATTATTATTACTAGTACTATTGCTATATTATTATTATCATCATCATTTCTTAAAAGCAATATATGGATGTCTAACAGAGATACCACCTTAGGCCATGTCATCTAAATCTATATATCTATGTATTATATACAAAGTAATATATAGATATCTCATAAATACAATACGTTAAGCCACATCAACTAAATTATTTGTGATAACAATTAGATATGAAATTAGTGGGCAAGATTTAATCTTAAAATATTTATTGTGTAACCTCCATAGTTTTTATTTCATGGCTGGAGTCACATATGAACGTGGAAATAATTATTTGCATTGATCAGACTTGGACTCATGAACAACGATTGGAAATAAATTTTTGCGTCGGACGGTGCTATATATCTTGTACAAATAGCCAAGTCTGATTAAAAACAAACATACTACACTAGCTATCTATACCTCCGTAGAAATAGCAAGTTTGTTTAGAAAAATGTCCATAATTATTTTTAAGTTTAGAAAAAAACTTACACTTCAGAACTTCTATCGGACAAAAATAACGTACATCGCTAAGCCAAAAACCGTGGAATAGCAAGTATGTTAAGAATAAACAACGTACACGTACACTAGATCGAGGAATAGCAAGCCTGATCAGAAAGAAAAAGGGCGCACACCAGATTAGCTAGCTAGATCACTTCATGTGGGATAAATTGCCTAGCCGCACCTCTATTCTTTTTAGAGTAAATACATATACTCCCTCCATTACGATGAATAAGGCTTATATATATATTTTAAAAGTCAAGGCATGTAAAGATTGACTAGTCTTTTAGAAAAAGCTGTCAACATATATGATATTATACAGATATCACACACAAATATAGTTCATGATGTTTCTAATAGCATTGTTTTTTATATTTTGCATGTTAATATTTTTCTATAAAAATTGATCAAAAATTATATGCATTTACTTTTTAAAAGTAATATAAGACTTATTCATTGAAAGAGAGGTAGTATTAAAAAATGTAACATGTAAAACATTAATAAAGCTCGGAGTTTCTACACAGTTCTGCAAGAAGTTCAATTATGGGTGTTGCCAACGGCACATGGCTCGCAAGATCGACATGCTGCAATTGCCTATTTTGTAAAATTGGCGAGAAAAAATGATGAGCCATGAAAACCACTTCCTTCGAGGATCATTACGCGATAAACATTAATACTTAAGAAAACATATAAAGTTAGAAAGAGCAAATATCCGTTATTCTAGATGACACCATCCCAACCAACACACATATACTAGTGAATAATGAATAACATAGTAATCTAACATGACTAAACAACATTGGGGAGATTGATTAGTGATATCCCTGGCCTCCTCTAGCCTTATAAATTGATGGAGGAGAAAATAATGAGATGAAGATTCAAATGGGTTCTTTTCAACAAAATGTTAAATATATGTGCAAGAAAAAGTAGCACCATAAACCGACTACAGAAAAAATAATGATTGGGGGAGGGGGGGGGGGTTATTTCTCTCTATAACTTGATGACATTGTCATCCGTAACATTTTGGTACAATAGGAGCACATGAAAATAGAGACATCAAGTAAAACAAATGTGCAAAGAGATCGCGGTTGTTCGATATTAGGCATGATCTTGCTTATAGCCTTATACTAACAACTTTGATTGTTCTTACTACAACTCATCATGAAAATTGTTGTTTAGTTTTCACAAGCCCTTTTTATTCATAATTACTTAGATTCATTGTAACATTTTAACATGTAGGAATTTGCAATAGAGATGGATTGTTTACTCTAGAGGATTATAATTCTTAAATTATTTCTACAAAATCACAGTCAACTAGAAATAAAAACGTTCTTCGACTAGAACCTATTGGGAAAAATATATTTGTCCAGTGAATTAATATGATTTTCCTAATTAACACTCTCTTGTGATGGCTTTATGCTTTTTTGGAGGAAGTTCATATGGTTTCTTATCAATAAAATTTAGTGAGGTGCGTCATTGCAATTTATAATCACATCGAAATATTGACATTTGATTGTGATGAAAAAGCTATGGAATCTATGCCAGCATAGCTATGAAATCCATGCCAACATCACATGGCAAACACAAGCGACCAACAAAGCAAATATATAAATCGACTATTTAGGTTAGAAGGGAGAGAGTTGGAAAATATTAAGCTATAATATTGCTTCCATCTAACCATAAATGGCATTAAAATATTGATATGCCTTTTTTACTTAATTTATAAACTTTTAGTACTAAACAACTATGGATGTTTTATATTCTTTTCACGCATTCTATAAAAAAATTGAGAATCTCATGTAATTTCATAATATATACAAAAAACGGGAGGTGTATATATCATGTTAAAGTGATGTTTCCCTTAGTCAACCAATTTATGAATAAGGATATTCTTTAACTATACTAAGATACAATATATCATATTCCATCAGAATGGTAAGAACATCGTTGCAATGGTTCATCAATTATTATAAACTTCATACGGTCATTGCTCAAGTAGCCCCTAATTATTTCACAATATGATTGTTAATTTTGCATATATCCGTATGAAACTACCCACTATATCACAGTCTGATATTTAATAGAATAGAGTAATTTTATATCACCAAATGAACACATATAGTCATTAACTAACTGGAAATAGATTATTGAAGACGTGTATTTCATAGATACAATTTAGTAAATCAATTATTACATGGATACTCTTGTACATATATTTAATAAATACAATTTTGTAAATCAACTATTGAAGACATGTATTTCGAAGATACACTTGTACATATATGACAAGAACAAAAGTTCTAGCTTTTGGTTTGTTACCTTTTTAAACATGATTTATGGTTAAACCTCGAGCGTTAAAAGGGAAAACAAATATGAAAAGTACAAATTTCTATATTACATTGGTTAAATTGTTCCTACTCCTAGATGTAGTTACATATAGTGGGACTCTTTTAAACAACCCTTAAATGTTTCAGAATTGGTTTTGCTAATCTCGGTCACTCAAAAAAAAATGCATGAATTGCACTTATATGGACAAAGAACACTAGGGCCAAGGAAAAAAAATCCTGTACGACCTCCTTGTGAACGGCCCTGCCGGGGACCAAACTCAGCCGTACGATTTTGATCAATGGATGCGCATGCAGGAATTGATTAGCCAGGAAGCCACGTGTGTATTGTCCAAGGCCGGTCACCCAACCGGAGGGATCGTATAAGATTTTGTAGCCACACATTTCGAAGATGATTAAAGATGTTTACCTCACAAAATATCTTTTATTTATTATAATACTTTATTATAGTGGCTATAGAACTATATAAATTTTCCCTAACCAAAAATTTTCCCTCACAAGATGATTGTATGTTCTTGTATGTAGAGGGAGTTTTCCCTAACCAAAAATGCTGTAAAAATCCATCTATTCTATCTAATCGGACGGCGGATCGACCGCCTTAAACCTCAAAAAATAGAACTATATAAATTTAAATAGATTAATATAATTTCCACAACGCGATGTAATTTTTTTAGCCACTCTTTGACATTGCCTTCGCGTTTGCAATGGCCACCGTGCTAGTTGCTTCTACCAGAAAGTTAGTGATTGCTATATGCCATAATAATTATTAAAAGATTAGTATACTGTGCTAGAGTATTTATCTGTTTTTCCTTGTGTGTGCGATGAAGATATCCGACGGACGTTTATGACCGCATCTGGGAGAGCTTTTCTCAATTCCCAGACGTCGACTACTCCTATCCCTGGATGAGCTTGAACACCAGCAAAAACTTAGGGAACCTCCCCGGCAACAACGAATTCAACGTGCCGTCGGACATCTTGCAGAGTGCCACGACCAAAGACGCAAACTACTCGTCCATGACCTTCTCAGTGGCATCGGGCAGCAATAGAGAAGCTAAGGTTCTACTGCTTCTCTCGGTCTTTCACTTTACCGAGATCAACGGGAGCAACCCGAGCAGGAGGTTCGACATCTACAGCGGCGGCGAAGGGCTCTTCCCAGGCTTCTCCCCCTCGCCATTACGGATCAACAGCTTCTACAAGAGCGGGATGTTCGTGCAGAAGGGCGACGCATTCTTCAGCTTGAACAAGACGGCCGACTCGAGTCTTCCACCACTCATCAATGCGTTCGAGGCGTTCGCGCTTGTTTCGATGAAGAATCTCACCGCTGACTCCAACGATGGTAAGATTAATGTATATACTGCATGTGCATTACACAATTGTCATGTCTGTAGGAGCAGATTCACATGATCTTCATGTAGTAGTTGACAATGCTAACGACTTCACTGTCTAGAGTCTAGACACCTGAAAATTCCTGGACGTTGTCACATCCTCCAGTTAAGCATTATTATGGGACCGTTTCCCTTTTCTTTTGCTGTTGTAGTAAGGCAAACTCACCTGAAAATTCCTGGACGTTGTCAACCAGTTGCACACTCAATTCGAGTAAACCATCTTCTATAGGTCAAATAATGCTAATGTGCCATTGGAAGATCATTAATTAGATGATACGAATTTGTACATTTTAATCATTTTTTATCATGATTAAATAACGCGCTTCTTAAGATAATCTCATACAACAAATTTATGCCGTCCATATTTGTTTCCCTTTTCTTTTGCTGTTGCAGTAAAGTACATAAATGAAGTCAAGGCACACTACAATTTAGCACGAACAAGCTGGAATGGAGATCCATGCTCCCCAAGAGAGTATACCTGGAAAGGATTGACTTGTGACTACTCTAGCAACCAGAATCCCAGGATTGTCACGGTGTAAGAACATAACCAGCAGGACTTATATCATATATTTAGACTCTAAACATTGCACTGCATCAACTCCAAGTAAATTAACACTCCAACTAAGTTCCATTTTCGTTGGCATGCTGCACCAGACATGTTCTTGTTTTTATTTTATACATATATCACAATGCATAAATCCGGCCAGCACATGTCTTACCAGGTAAGATCTTGAAAATACAGGAAATTTAGTTAAAATATCGAAAGCAGTCAGTATAAAACTGAACCACAGCTAAATATTTGCATATTCTTCAAATACACGCCAGCTTCAGGCTGTCACTTAATTAATATTATTTGAATCAACATTACTTGTGTTTTCACAGAAATCTGTCTAGCACTGGACTTGGTGGTGGATTTGCCATATCATTCATGAACATGACATCGCTAGAAAACTTGTAAGTGGTGCCTACCACATAATATTGATAGGCTAACAGGAATTTGTTGATATCTTCTGTTATCCTAAAAACAAAACGCATGTAGGGATTTATCACACAACAATCTCACGGGAGCTATTCCAGACTATCAACTAAAGTCACTTAAAGTTCTGTAAGTTTCTGATTACATTATGTAAGTGATGTATGTTTGTAAATGAATGGTTCTGACTATTATTTTTCAGTAACTTGTCAAATAACAAGCTAGATGGACCAATCCCTGATTCGATTCTTCAGCGAGTGCAGGCCGGTCTGTTGGACTTAAGGTTTGGCATGCTGTATTGCAAAATTTTCTTACTAGATTATTTCGAATGAACTAAACAACTACTCCCCCGTTCTGAATTAATTGACTTAGATTTAGTACAAGTTGTACTAAATCTGAGTCAATTAATTCATAACAGATGGATTACATGTGAAGGGTATTAGGCTCAACCTAAGGTTTATCAACAACCTTTGCACATTCTATCACTTTAAGTGCATTGTATAAACACATGTGAGTTTGCCTTTCTCTGGATAGTGACATACGTGTGGTATATCACACTTTTCTAGCACTATGCCACAACAACTTCACTTGTCGACATAAATTCTTGGCAAAATAGACTAAGTTGTGGTGGTCAATTTGGGTGCACCAAGCACGCTCGTTCATTTGTCTTGTAGCATCGAATAAGTATACATGCTTGATAATCAAGGTATTATAAAATGGGAAAAAGCTAGGACCTAGTAGTAACAGTGTGTGATTTAGAAACAATGTTGATTGTTCATTCAACGGGTAGAGTTATTTAGAAGGACTATTTGCATATTAGTTTTCTTAGAAAATAGAGTCATGTTATAATCCTAACTGAGCTGAGTTTGTATGTATGTTGTTTAACTGTATCACTAGATTGGAAGGCAATCCTATATGCTCAAACAAAAAAGATACATACTGCTCAGATAAGACGAAGAAGAGGAAAACCACTCCTATCTTGCTTATCGCAGTGATTGTTCCCGTGGTACTGATAGCACTCCTAATAGGGATGTGCATACTCTGGAAGTTATTTTGGAAAGGTAAAATAAAACTATAAAATTCAAATTCCTTCCATCAATGCAAGTCCGGTCCAAGTTTGACAACAATTCTAGATCTAAGCTTCCATATGTAACACAAACTCTCTTCACTTTTGCAGAGAACCCAGTAAACAACGAGGATTATGCTATGTATGAAGAGGAAACTCCCCTACATATTGATATTAGACGGTTCACGTACGCAGAGTTGAAGCACATAACAAACAACTTCCAAACAATCATTGGAAAAGGAGGCTTTGGTATTGTTTATCATGGCATACTAGAAAATGGTGATGAAGTGGCCGTTAAAGTGCTTATGGAGACATCAATAGCAGAGTCAACGGACTTCCTTCCTGAGGTACAGTACATAACCAATTAGGCCACATGAGTATTTTCTTCAAAACAAGATTAAAATCTCAAGTTATATAAAATCATTTCCATAGTACATATTTTTTATATACCAAAAACCCAAGATATTTAAAATAAAAATAGAGAGACATACTAGACATACATATATGCAATGATATGTTAACTTAATCATTGGTTTACAAATTAAATATGTTTTATAACCATGAATTTTAACACGATGATTGCCCTAGCTCTAGATATATATGGTTGAATTATATTCATCCGTATAATAAGGATGTCTACAAACCTTATTAATTTCCTTAACATATCCAACATACCATAAATGATACACTCGCATTGATAAGTGCCATAATGTTAGTTCACCAGATGATGCAACTTGCTTCATGTCTAGAATGCTTGGTAAGTAGATCTACTATCGCAGGTGCAAACACTCTCCAAAGTTCATCATAAGAATCTCGTGACTTTAAAAGGATATTGCCAAAATACAAAGTGCCTAGGACTCGTTTATGAATTCATGCCCGGAGGGAATCTTCAACAACTTTTAAGAGGAGGTTTATCTCTTAACTTCTATTATTGTTCATGTCAAGTATAATAGACTTAGGTTCAACAAACCTAACGTTTGGTTGCATATGTCATTTCGCTAACTTGTATTTTGATGCAACAGAGATTGTTTGTATCTTGACTCAAAAAAATTGAATGAGAAAATTTAAGCCCATAATATGTTCATGGTTTTACTTCATGCAAACCGACAACTACACAATGACCAAGAGTTTCACAAACTCTAGGAATAACTTACTTTCCAAATTTAATAATATATTGTGTTCCATAGCATAACATTTACATGTGTGTTAAGTATAAAAATAAAATTCTGAGATCAAACTACTCTACCTTTGACATTGTAGAGACATGATACGCATTGCAATATATTTCCATGTTATGCAATATATTTCCATGTTATAGGTTTAGTTGATGGCCTAACTATTATGGCTCTTAGTTTGTAGAGTTGAGTTGCTAGACTTGCATTTAGATATGTTTAATGCCCTAACCCATAAATATCTGTCTCTCAAAGTGAGACTACCATAGTTCCATTCTTAGCGTCATATAACCATAGAAAAATAGCCACAAATTTTAGACATGTATATGCTTACAAGGTAGTAAGAAAAACAAAGCAAGTAGAGAGGTATGTATTCCCATTATACTTCTTTAGCTTGGTCACATGTTAATTAGATTTTTATATAAAGATGATTTGTGAAGAAGAGGAAAAGCCAAAACGATCTCTTGAAGGTCTCAGATATTAATTAGTATACAAATTATAACTATGGAAAATAATTGTGTGTGTAACCGCCATTTGTTAGTTCAAATATGTGAAAAAAAATCCCGGCATTTATCAAATGACAAATACATTATTGGTACCAATTAATGTAGGAGACATCTACAGTTTGGATTGGGAACAACGACTTCATATTGCACTTGATGCTGCACAAGGTCCGCATTTCAGTTGTGTATTTGCCTTATTATGTCATGTATTTATGTGCCTATTGACGAAGTAAAAGTTTTAATAATCTACAGGACTAGAGTATCTACATGAGTTATGCACGCCGTCAATAGTGCACAGAGATGTGAAGACCCCCAACATTCTTCTGGACAAGAATATGGCGGGAATAATATCGGATTTTGGGCTTTCGCGGGCTTTTAACGATGCTCACACACACATATCTACTGTTGCTGCTGGAACTCTTGGCTACCTTGACCCTGAGTACCATGCCACTTTCCAACTCACTGTGAAGACAGACGTTTATAGCTTTGGAATTGTCCTCCTAGAGATCATCACCGGCCAGCCCCCGGTTCTTATGAACCCTCATACCATTCATCTACCAAATTGGGTGCGCCAACAAATAGCTAAGGGAAGCATTCACGATGTTGTAGACAAGAGACTGTTGGATCAATATGATGTCAGTTCCGTGCAGAGTGCTGTAGACATTGCCATGAATTGTGTCGAAAATGCTTCCATTGACCGGCCGACCATGACCGAGGTTGTTGCAAGGCTCAAAGTGTGGTTGCCAGCGGTTTCAAGCGAAAAACAGTCTATTTCTGGGACTCCTGGTTTTAAAAAATCCATGGATACTGATATCCCAGAGCAGCTCGAGATGACGATATCTGGTGTCAGCAACGAAGAGAGCTCCTTCCAGTCTAGTGGGTTGGCAGAAATAAGCATGTTTTCTGGACGGTGAAAGGAAGATGCCCACCGACTTATTGTTGCACACAAGTAGGCAATTTCCTCAAGTGTGTTCGTACTTATTGTTTATAAACTTCAATGTACTCATTTCGGTTTCTTATGTTTCTCATGTATTATTATGGGATCCTGTGGGTGAGAAGTATTTGTCTTGTCACTGCAACAAACATATGTTGAATCTTCAGCCCTTTTCTTAGTGGCCATGAGTGATATGCTTATAAATCTATGACAATCTCTCACCAAATGGTCATGCGTTCTGCATAGTCCAAACGCTAAAACTTTTACGACGTTTTATATATAAAACTATAAAAGGTCATGATTCCATTATATGAAATGGTCGTAATGATTCCATAATATGAAATGGTCATAAAATAGGCAGCACGGCTTACAACCTTATTTTTAGTCGATTATGATCAATTTACCAAACACATGTGGCATCATAGGTTTTAGTTCATGATGGAGAATGGATCGGCACCTTAATAATGTTGCCTACGTGGCCATTTTAATTACAACACCCGAAATTTTTTTTTTTGAGGAATCACGGGGAGGCACAAAAGGCCTCCACCTGAATTTTTTTCATCTATCTATATATAATGGACATCAGAATCCCAGCGATTCCAGACCCTATGACACTGTTCACTCGATTTTATATCAATCAGAGCACGACACGTGTATCCCCGACGTATCCGAGCCGTCCGTTCTAGATCCAACGGTTCGCACCGGTCCCTCCCTGTCTCTTTTACATAAAGCATCCGAAAGAATTCACTTGTGCCCCGCAGTCCACCTCATTACACGTGGAGGGACCTGTTTGCAAATCGGCAAAACTCAACGGACTTCCCTGCAGAATCGCGTCGGCAGTTTCCCCCTCCCTCTTCTCTCTCTCCCGCACCTACGAGCCCGCCGCCGCCGCCGGACAATGCCGCCGCTCTGTTCATCTCCGATCAAATCGCAGGGGAGGATCAGCTCCGCCGCGGCCTCCTCTCTATCCTCACCGGTGGGAGCATCTCGAGACGCCCGGAATCGTCGGGATTCTTTGCTGCTGCGCTCAGTCTCTGCCGCCATGGTTGAGGTCACCGCCGGCCGCATCCGGCGACCATATGACGTGCCACGCCACCCAATCTCCTCGCATGCGTCTCCTCTGGCGAATCCATGCCTCCACGGCTCCGCGGCAATGCGGGGGGCGGGGGGGGGGGGGGGGGGGGGGGTGAGGTCGCGGCGTCGGCAGCGCCGGCCGATTCTGCCGCCTGCTGGCAGCTGGGGCTGACGGCTGACGTCTGCGCGTGGACGCTGACAGGCGGGCCCCGGCTGCCTGTTTATTTTCCCTATTTTCCAACCAAAAAACTGAAAATGCTTAAATTTTTTAATTCAATATCTTCAAATATATGAATCAGAAAAATATGAAAAAAATATCAAGATGATCACAAAAAGAAACCTATTTATTTGTGTCACAAGGCAGCCCATTTGAAAAGTTCTGAATTGTTAAATTTGGTAAAAAATACAACAAATTTTTAATTGAAAATTAATATCAGGAAAATATTTAAAAAAATCAGAATGGCCAAGAAATAAAAATTCCTACCTATTTGTGGCACAATGCAACACAATTGAAAAGTTTCAAATTTCACTAAATTTAGTCAAACAAACAGCAAGAGGTTAACTACTGACAACTAATACTTCAAACATGAATAACATACAAAAATCATAAAAATACAAACATATATCAAAATGGCCACAAAAAAAAATCCTACATACTTGTACGACACGAAAAGTTCTAAACTGTATTAAAGTTAGCCAACCAAAGAACAAAAGGTTAACTATTGAAAAATAATATCTTCAAACACGAACAACAACAAAATATGAAAAAATGCCCAAATTGACCACAAGAAAAACAATTACACACACTTTCAGAATTTACCAACCACCAAACTCAATTTTTTAAAACACATGGGCGCGGTATAGCCGCGCCACTTCCACTAGTGTATATGAAGGTGTGAAACCCCCAGAGATTTTTGTGTTATAGGGGGGAGGACGACACACACACCCTATGCAAAGGGGTGTACACAACACATACAACACACTACTGCAACATCACGATGTGTCTAGTATCGGACGGAGAGGAGGTACGTCAGCCAGACATCAACGTTGACGCGCTAGACAAGCAGCAGCCTACCGCGCCAAAGGGCGGTGTCATCATGGCAGCACTTGCAGATTAGAGAGAGCGAGGGGGGAGCTCATGGAAGACCACACCATTGCGATGCTTCCAAAGATGCCACAGGCAGAGGATCCTGAAGATCGGGGACGATGCAGCGGGGATCGCCTGGGGGAGGGGACATGACAGCGCGTCCTCGACGAGCAGCGATGTCTGGTAGTCCACACCCAGCGAGTGCTAGAATTGCTGCGCAAAGCTGCAGCCAAACATGATGTGGCTAGCAGTTTCGAGGGGAGCATTACACAAGGGGCAGCCACTCTCCTATATGTAAGAATGGTTTTGCAAAGCAAACAAGCTTGAGCCTGGATGTGATCTTGAGCCAGCAGCCAAGCAAATACCTTCACCTTGGAGGGAGCACTGTTGCGCCACACGAAGTCGGCGAAGGGGGCGTCCACACCTCCAAAAGTGCATAGCTTATAGAGGGCGGAGCAGCTAAGGCAACCATGTGGACCACGTCACCTCTTCAGAATGCGCGTGTTCGTGGTGGAGGGAGAGGCGAACGACAGCGAGGAGGGGAACCAGGGCGGCACGTTGGCGCGAAGCCGAGGCCGAGAGGTGCGGAACCAGCCAGGAGTCGAGGCCGGTGTGGAGCACGTCACACACTGAGACGTCAAAGCGTGCACACCGAGATGCCGCGATAGAGGGGGAGCAGGTGTTAGAATTTGGGCCTATGAGTGGGAAGCCCAATTAGCAATTTCTAAAATCTCAAAGCCCATGGAAAAATGGCAGCACACATGAGACTGGAGTGGAAGTTTAGTCCCACATTGCTAGTTTAAGAGGAGTGGCACCACCTTATATAGTGGGTTGTGCTACTTGGTAAGCTTGTGAGAACATGAGGCTCTCTCACGCGCTCATCCTCCTCCGCCGCCGCTCGCACGCACCGCCCGTCCGTCGGTCTCGTCACGAGGCGCCGCGCCGCGCCGCGGGTTGCGGGAATCTCGCCGAGCCGAGCTTTATTTTTGCAGTCTGGGAAAAACGGTTTGGACGGACGCGTCACAGATAGTCGGTTCGGGTCGCTCCCGGATCGTGGGCTACTGTAACCGACCTAAACGTGCGCGACGTGGACTTGGCCCATGTTGTACCCGTTAGGGTTTTCCACTTTTCCCTAGCCGCGCTATATAAAGTCGGGCACCGCGTGCGCTGCAAATACACCGAACCAATCTAGGTTTTGCCACCTTGTGCCTTGCGCCGCCACCGTAGTCTACTCCATCCCGAGCGCCGGCGTGCACCGGCGAATGGGACAGCAGGTCTCCGGAACCCTCGTCCTTGTGATCTTGTACGGGAGAGGGCGAATAAGGTTTTTGGGAAGCGCTCCGCGCGACTGCTCTCAAGCTCTTCATCACGGCTCGCCTTCTGGTACGCTCTTCATCACGGCTCGCCTTCCTGTACAACTATGACGACTACTACGACTACTATGACTACTTCATCTACAGTTGTTCGGTACGTTCATCACGTGCCGATGTGCCGATTTAGTATGTCTATGCGTGTAGACGTTTTGCTGTTGTTCATGATAATTAATACATCTAGTATTTGCGAGATTAACATGCTAATAGCTGATGTAGTAATGTTTAATATACTGAAATTAATCATGGAAATTGTGCCTAATATTCCAACAATCCAAAAACCTTGTATGTGTTATAGGCAATTTCCTGAATTAAACATGGGACCTCTATCTTATTCGCTGAGGCCAGACATGTTGACCGGTGCGGATTTTAAGAGATGGCAGATCAAGACCACGTTGTGGTTGCGATCTCTGAAAGTGTTCGAGGTCAGTGAGGGTTTACCTAAAGTAGCTATATCTGACGAGGATCATAATAAGTTAAAGGATACCAACACTGCCTTTATGGGACTCGTTCTGAGTGTTCTTAGCAACAAGCTGTTTGATGTGTACATGCACATCTCAGATGGCAAAGAGCTCTGGGAGGCACTGAACGCTAAGTTTGGTGTAGCAGATGCTGGTAGTGAACTGTACATCATGGAGAGCTTCCATGATTACAGGATGGTTAACAACCGTTCTGTAGTCGAACAGGCTCATGAGATACAGTGCATTGCGAAGGAGCTTGAACATGCTAAGTGTGCCTTACCTGACAAGTTTGTGGCCGGGTGCATTATTGCAAAGTTGCTTTCTTCATGGAGGAACTTCGCCACAAATCTCAAACACAAGAGACAGGAGATATCGGTTGAAAACCTGATAGCGTCTCTTGATGTTCAGGAGAAGGCTCGGGCTAAGGACACTGCTGAGAGAGGTGGTGAAGGTCGGTCTAGCGCCAACATGGTGCAGAAGAACCATAACCACGGCAAGAACAAAGAAAAGAACAAGCCTGCTTTCAATGTACCTGCCAAGACTAATTCTTTCAAGAAGAAGAAGAAGAAGAAGAAGATGATGAACAAGTCTGAGCTAGGTTGCTATACCTGTGGAGAGCTCGGTCACTTCTCTGTGGACTGCCCAGATCGTGCAGACAAGAAAGGGAAAAAGGCCAAGACTGTCAATGTCGTGACCGCTAGCAATACTGATGGGTATGGTAATTTACTATTTGTGCTTTCAGTATTTCATTCTCCATGTTGGTGGATTGATACGGGTGCTAACGTTCATGTGTGCGCTGACATCTCTTTGTTCTCTTCTTACCAGATCGCTCGGGATTCTTCCGTCCTAATGAGGAATGGATCACATGTTACTGTTCGTGGTGTTGGCACGGTAGATCTGAAGTTTACTTTGGGGAAGATCGTGCGGCTGAGGAACGTGCAACATGTCCCTACTATGAACAAGAATCTCGTTAGCGGTTCCCTTCTATGCAGAGATGGGTTTAAGTTAGTCTTGGAGTCAAATAAAGTTGTAGTGTCAAAGTTTGGACAATTTATTGGTAAAGGTTATGAGTGCGGAGGCTTGTTCCGTTTTTCACTTTCAGATTTCTGTAATAAATCAGTAAACCATATTTTTGGCGGTGTTTCCGATGATACCAGTGTTTGGCATTCTCGTTTATGTCACATTAATTTTGGTTTGATGTCTCAGTTGTCTAGTATGAGTTTAATTCCGAATTTTACTATTGCCAAAGGTTCCAAGTGCCATAGTTGTGTGCAATCAAAGCAACCTCGAAAGCCTCACAAGGCAGCAGAGGAGAGACACTTAGCACCCCTGGAACTCGTACATTCGGATCTGTGTGAGATGAATGGCGTGTTGAAAAAAGGTGGAGAGAAATATTTCATGACTTTAATTGATGATGCTACCAGGTTATGTTATATATATTTGTTGCAAACTAAAGATGAAGCTTTAGACTACTTTAAAATTTACAAAGCCGAAGTAGAAAATCAACTAGAGAGAAAAATCAAACGTCTTAGGTCGGATCGAGGTGGCGAGTATTTCTCCAAAATATTTGATGCATTCTGTGAGGAACATGGTATTATTCATGAGAGGACGCCTCCCTATTCTCCCCAATCAAACGGGGTTGCCGAGAGGAAAAACCGCACGCTGACCGACTTGGTGAACGCCATGCTGGACACTGCTGGTTTATCTAAGGCATGGTTGGGGGAGGCTTTATTGACTTCGTGTCATGTCCTGAATAGAGTTCCTAACAAGAATAAAGAGAAGACCCCCTACGAGGAGTGGTATGGGAGAAAACCATCACTTTCTTATTTACGCACTTGGGGTGCTTGGCGAAAGTCAATGTTCCAATTCCTAAGAAACGTAAACTCGGACCAAAGACAGTGGATTGTGTCTTTCTGTGATATGCTCAGGGGAGCATCGGCTATAGATTTTTAGTAGTTAAATATGAGGTACCTGATATGCATGTTGATAGTATTATGGAATCTCGTGATGCAACATTTTTTTAGAACATGTTTCCTATGAAGGATATGCATAGCACTGCTAGGATTTCTTCCGAGATATTTACTGAATCTAGTACATCCGTTGATTATTCTGAACAACCACATGTTGAGGAAGTCCTTGAGAAGGATGACAATGAAGCTCCCAAAAGGAGCAAGAGACAGAGGATTGAAAAATCCTTTGGTGATGATTTCATTGTGTACCTCGTGGATAATACCCCTACGTCCATTGCAGAGGCATTCGCATCTCTTGATGCGGATGACTGGAAAGAAACTGTCCATAATGAGATGGACTCGATTCTTTCTAATGGAACTTGGGAATTATCTGAACGACCCTACGGTTGCAAACTTGTGGGTTGTAAGTGGGTGTTCAAGAAAAATCTAAGGCCTGATGGTACTATTGAGAAGTACAAGGCACAACTTGTAGCCAAGGGTTACACTCAGCGTGAAGGCGAAGATTACTTTGACACCTATTCACCAATCGCTAGACTGACCACCATTCGTGTACTACTTTCCATGGCTGCCTCCTATGGTCTGATCGTTCATCAAATGGACGTAAAGACAGCTTTCCTTAACGGAGAGTTGGAAGAGGAAATCTATATGGATCAGCCCGATGGGTTTGTAGTAAAAGGTGAAGAGAGAAAAGTGTGCAAATTATTAAAATCTTTGTATGGGCTGAAGCAAGCACCTAAGCAATGGCATGAGAAGTTTGACAGAACGTTAACATCTGCAGGCTTTGCAATTAATGAGACTGATAGGTGTGTGTATTATCGCCATGGTGGGGGCGATAGTGTCATATTATGCTTGTATGTTGACGTCATACTAATTTTCGGTACAAGCATGATAGTGATAAATGAGGTCAAGTCTTTCTTGTCAAAGTTCTTTGATATGAAAGATCTGGGACAAGCTGATGTGATTCTGAACATCAAGCTGATTAGGGATGAGATTGGGATTACGTTAACGCAATCACACTATGTTGAGAAGGTCTTGAGCCGATTCGGCTTTATAGACAGCAAGCCTTCTCCAACACCCTATGATCCCAGCGTGACATTCAGAAAGAACAAGAAAGAGACGAGAGATCAATTAAGGTACTCTCAAGTGGTCGGTTCACTCATGTACCTTGCGAGCGCGACGAGACCTGATATCTCTTTTGCTGTGAGCAAATTGAGCAGGTTCATGTCTAACCCGGGTACTGATCATTGGCATGCACTTGAAAGGGTCATGCTCTATCTGAACGGTACAATGAGTTACGAGATTCACTATTCAGGGCACCCTGCTGTGCTTGAGGGATATTGTGATTCGAACTGGATCTCATATGTTGATGAGCTCTACGCCACAAGTGAATATGCGTTTATTCTTGGTGGTGGCGCAGTATCATGGAGGTCTTGCAAACAGACCATATTGACGAGGTCAACCATGGAAGCAGAACTTACTGCGTGAGATACAACTTCTGTTGAGGCAGAATGGCTGCGTGAGCTCTTGATGGACTTGCCGGTGGTTGAGCAACCATTACCGGCCATCCTTATGAACTGTGACAACCAAACGGTTATTGTCAAAGTGAACAGTGCTAAGGATAACGCGAAGTCATCAAGACACGTTAAAAGACGTTTGAAGTCTGTCAGGAAATTGAGAAACTCCAGAGTAATAACTGTTTCGTATATTCAAACAGACAAAAACCTGACAGATCCCTTTATGAAGGGACTATCACGTAATGTGATAGAAAGTGCATCGAGGGAGATGGGGTTGAGACCCGTGAGCGTTACTCCATAGTGGTAACCCAACCTATGTGATCGGAGATCCCGTGAATTAGGACCTGGGAAGAACAACCTAGTGGTGTGACAGAGGAGAGTTATTACCTAACCCTCTCTATGTTAAGATGCACAACTCTCAAAATTTGTAAGGCAGGTTGGCTGCATGCCTTAATGTGGTTCTGTTGACTATTCATAGCAAAGATGCTGTTCTACAGAGCATTCTTGAAAGAACACACCTATATGAGTCAAATTGTTAAACGTCGCAATTTATGAGATTTGGGTGATCTCTAGTAAACTCATGAAGAGACCAGGTAGTATGACGCATATGCTACACCCGCGGGGTAGGCTACTGGCAGCCAAGTGCTAGTTATGATTTTGTGTGAAATCTAGAATCACCAAACTTGCAGTTCAAGGTTTGTCCATTGTTCAAGTTGCCAATAGGCGTAGCTCAAGGTTCTAGGCAGAAGTTCAACTTAACAATCTCTGCTGAAACACTGGTATATAAACAAGACTCGAGGTCTCGCAAACATATCTAAATGAGATTTGAGATCTGGTGGGGGATTGTTAGAATTTGGGCCCATGAGTGGGAAACCCAATTAGCAATTTCTGAAATCTCAAAACCCATGGAAAAATGGCAGCACACATGAGAGTTGAGTGGGAGCTAAAGTTTAGTCCCACATTGCTAGTTTAAGAGGAGTGGCACCACCTTATATAGTGGAGTGTTGTGAGAACATGAGGCTCTCTCACGCGCTCCTCCTCCTCCGCCGCCGCTCGCACGCATGCACCGCCCGCCCGTCCGTCTGTCTCGTCACGACGTGCCGCGGGTTGCGGGAATCTCGCCGAGCCGAACTTTATTTTTGCAGTCTGGGAAAAACGGTTTGGACAGACGCGTCACAGATAGTCGGTTCGGGTCGCTCCCGGATCGTGGGCTACTGTAACCGACCTAAACGTGCGCGACGTGGACTTGGCCCATGTTGTACCCGTTAGGGTTTTCCCTAGCCGCGCTATATAAAGTCGGGCACTGCGTGCGCTGCCAATACACTGAACCAATCTAGGTTTTGCCACCTCGTGCCTTGCGTCGCCACCGTAGTCTACTCCATCCCGAGCGCCGGCGTGCACCGCCGAACGGGACAGCAGGTATCTGGAACCCTCGTCCTTGTGATCCTGTACGGGAGAGGGCGAATAAGGTTTTTGGGAAGCGCTCCGCGCGACTGCTCTCAAGCTCTTCATCACGGCTCGCCTTTCTGTACGCTCGCCGGACTCGCGGGCTGCTCGTCAACAACGTCGCCATCGCCTTCAGTATGCTGCTGTCGTCGCTGCTGCTGCTGCAACAACTATGACGACTACTACGACTACTACGACTACTTCATCTACAATTGTTCGGTACGTTCATCACGTGCCGATGTGCCGATTTAGTATGTCTATGTGTATAGACGTTTTGCTGCTGTTCATGTTAATTAATACATCTATTATTTGCGAGATTAACATGCTAATAGCTGTTGTAGTAATGTTTAATATACTAAAATTAATCATAAAAACTGTACCTAATATTCTAACAGCAGGTCTTATAACGAGTTCCAATGACTCGCAGCAAGGGCAGACGATCGTCTGACCGTGTCGACGGGGGAGGAACCCAAGCACGCCCATATCCACCACGGCCACGACTCATCCACAGCGGTGAACACGCGATGAAGGAGTTTGATCTGCAAGCAGCTGTTCTTGACAGCGAGGGCTTGAATGCCAACTGACCTAGGTACATTTAATGGGGTCAAATGACCCCAATGACCTAATGCCAACCCTTGATAAATTTAATAGCAGTATAGCTAGTAAATAGTTTAAAATGAGCCCAACGCAATAGAAATGACCCCAATACTATCTTAGGCTGACTTCGCCTGATTGCCGAATTTTTGGATGTGGATCCTACTCCCGAGTCCCGACCCTGCTGGGCAGCAGACATGAATATATACGTGGGTGTGCCCATCACTATTCATTTGTACTTGCTACTTACGTACGAAGAGTGTAGAAAGTCTAGACGTACAAATAGTCGACACCATCGTTCTATAGTACTACATATTCATAATTGTACTCGGTACCATGCTCAAGTACATCTTGCTTGTTCAATTGCATGAAGGCCGACTAGAATGGTAGTATAGTACGGTTTTTCATCATGCCTTCGGTTTGGCCACAGGGGCACGGGACGGGAGTTGCTGCAGAGTAACAGAGTAAGAGAAGTTCAGAAATTTAGACAATCTCCAAGAACCAACAGATGGAAGGCGATCGAGGTTAAGTTGATCAGTTTTACCTGATAGCAGGAGATGAGCGAGGTGACGAAGCCGAACGCGCCGGTGACCCTGGGGGTGATCTTCCCGGGCGCCAGCTGGAGAAGCCCCACGGCCACTACCACGTCCATACCCGCCTTCACCAGCGCCAGGAGCCGGTCATCCGACTGCTTCATCTTTGCCAGGTACTGCTCATCCTACAACCACACATGACACAACAGATTTGGTAAATTGCATAAGCTCTGATGCATTGCGGAACCAAATAATCCAATGATCAGTCGGTGGAAGATGAGAACTGTGTGTGCACCTACCTTGTACTTGTCGGCGCCCCTCAGCTCCCTCGCCAGCTTCCTCATTGATTTCGATAGCCTCTTGAGCTCACCAAGCTGTGCAAAGTACACTTGAACGGTCAGTTTTTCACATATACGATCTGTTACTCATGGGTTCTTTTTCAAATAAAAAATTAGCATGGTGGCCCCCGCAAATGCGAGGGTAACATTTAAAACTATCCGGAAACAGATTTCTAATTCCACATATTTTTCTTTTGGATGGTTAAAAATATTATAAATCTGCAGTCACCTAAAATATCAAATGTACAAAAAATAATTCGTTGACCATCTATTGTTTAACAATTGGGAAACAAATACCGTATTATTAAGTACACATTTCGTTTGTGCATGGTAATTTTTTATGTTTATATAGTTCAAATCATATAGTGATCTAGTGTGTAGATTCTTTGTTGTTACATTAGTGTGAGGTTGAAAATAAACTAAAATTCATTGATTTAGCTGATTGGCGCTAGAAAAAGGGTCGATAATTTTCTCTTAATATTTTGTAATTTATCAAAATAACATATTATATCTTTCCTTCTAAATCAAATTATTATATAAAGTATAATACATTACATATTTTAGATGCATTGAGATTCCTTTCATTTTGCTCATTATTACAATCCATCTTTATGTTGCATCTTTCTAAGAGCATGCAATTGAACCAATCTATCGTTGAAATTTTAGATATAAAACTGAGACATTTTATGTGTCAGCTAAACATAAACCATTATATTTTGCAATTAGACTTAATGATCTCATGTTGATGAAATAATAAATTTACACTTTAGTTTGCATCAATAGTACATATACTAAATATGTTCTAATTATCACGTTATAATCCTAGATCAATTTGCACTACTCTCATGTGTAGCAATACATTGTATATAAAAAATCATTTGGATTATACGTGAGAGAGTTGGGGTAGCACCGATTGAAGAGAAGGTTGTCCAACACCGTCTAAGATGGTTTGGTCATATAGAACGTAGACCTCCGGAGGCGCCATTGCATACCGGACGGATAAAGCGGGATGAGAATGTTAAGAGGGGTCGTGGTAGGCCAAACTTGACATGGGAGGAGTCTGTTAAGAGAGATATGAAGGATTGGAATATCACCAAAGAACTAGCCATGGATAGGGCTGCGTGGAAGTTAGCTATCCATGTGCCAGAACCATGACCTGGTTTCGAGATCTTATGGGTTTCAACTCTAGCCTACCCCAACTTGTTTGGGAAAAAGGCTTTGTTGTTGTTGTTGTTATTGTTGGTTAAATACTTTTAATTTTGATTTTAAAAATGTTATATGGGTAATACTTATTAATATATATTATTTAATGATTCAGAGATTAATATTTATTTCAAATCATGTACTTAATATTTATTATTAGAAAGTATAGATGGCATCCTTTTTATCTATCCTTTGTTGGTTCGTGCAATTTTTACAAAAAAATACATATTTGAGATGATTCCTTACCTTTTGTTCATTTTTATTACCATGTTTATATAGCATCGACATCCTAAGAATATGCCGTTAAACTCAACCATATTTGATAACCTTTAATTTCAAACCCAAGGCGTCTATGTTGGTCATGTAATCATAAACATTAGATATGTTAAGTATTTCGTGTCGATGAATAAATACATGGCTTTAGTTTCCATGAATAGCATATCTTTTCGTTTTACCTAATTATGAGCGCTGAAATCCTAGCTTGATTTGCATTACTCTCACATGTAGCAAGACATCGTGTTTACAAAAATTAAGCAGTACATTAATTACTTTACGTCGGATTTCCATTTTTTATGGTCAGTATTTTTTGGAGACATTATTTAGTGAGTGCAGATTTTTATTTCTTCCAAAATAGGCAATAACTATTTATTATGGGAATTCTTCTTTTTGACAGATGCAATTACAACAAATGTGGAAATATTTGAGTTTATTTGAGATTCCTTGGATTTTATTCATTATTCAAAAACATGATCATACATTTGCTTCCTAGAGTGAACAATTAGACTCATCCATATTTATGAATATATGGTTTTAGTTTTCATGAATAACATATCTTCTCATTGTTCATATTAATGGTGCAGTTCTACCTAAACTCTAAGTACTTTCACGTGTAGCAAGACATTGTCTTTATCAAAATGAAGCAATAGATGAGTTAATTTTAGTTCATATTTAAAAAATATATTTACATGGTGAGTATTTGTGGAAATAATAATCCATGAATAATATTTGGTAGAATCTATTATTTTAAAATTCATTGCGTAATAGCTCTGTTTGGAAAACATATGTAGACATACACATCTCTATTTCTTTTATTTAACATAGTTTGCATACTTCAGTTACAAACATAATAATCGAATACAAATTACATAGAAATCCATCAGATAGTTGTTTTGATAAAACAACTAAGATTAGGCTTGCAATGGTGGTCGATGACATCAAAAAAATTGAAAGCCATACTTATATACATAGTCCTATAACCTTCACATGGATTGCCCATAAATTGCATATGGTCAATAATTTTACCTAATTCTTATAAAAAAATGTACACCAATTACACATGAATTATTAGTCAATTTTATAGCATGCAACAGTTTCACTAATTGTAAGTTGACTGAATTAAGAATATCAATGTCGAGTTTCGTACTGTTGGATTGCTTTATGATTTGTTTAATCATAAAGCAAAAGGCCAGGGTGACCGGCGGGACGGGCTGTCACCGGCCGGTGACCGGGACACGCGGCGCAACGTGATTGGCCTAGAGGCCCGTGCTACAGTACTGTGCATTTGGGGTGGGGTTTCCAGCGCATCTGGGCCGCCCGACGCGCCGATCGGACGGCTGTCGTTTTGTGGGTGACGTGGATGCTGGATTGAGGGGTGAATCTGACACCCTTTTATATATAGGGTAATAATAGATAGATAAAGTCACTTGGGTAAAACCTAAAGAAGACAGGAGCTAAATGGGTGACTATGTGAAACTAAATGTTGATGCTGGTTTTGATATTGACTCAGGTACATGTTCGACAGGAGCTGTTATCCGGGATCCAAGGGGTTGTTTTCTTTTGGCTTGCTGTAGACGAATCCCTTTCGTCTCGGACCCTGTCATAGCGGAAGCTTTTGCGCTCCGTGATGGCATGATTCTCGCAGGACAATTCGGCTGTAACAGAATTGAGGTAAATTCTGATTGCATTGATGTTATTGAGGTGATGAAGAATGGCGGGAATTCTCTAGGAGCTTCAGCAGCTATCTTCGAGGAGTGCATTTTACTTTGGCGAAACTTTACCACTGTTGTTTTCGACCATTGTCCTAGAGAGGCTAATAGGGTAGCTGATATTTTAGCTAGTAGAGCGGAGGGTCCTCTGTCGACGCACTCTTGCGGATGATGTAACTGTACTGAATGCTTAAAGGCGGTAAGTTTCTAAACAGGGTATCGAAAGGGACTGACTGAATTTTATTGAGGCGGCTTGCTGACCTAATATATATGGTTTAAATTTAAAAAAAAACTAACCTGCATGCAACTAGGAGAAAGAAATGATGCATGTACTCCAAAGAAATTTAGGTGCATACCTCAACTAAGCTCGCACAGACAGAGGAGGCCATCCAGCAGTAGAGGGATAGCCTGGCGATCCGGTCCGTGCGCTCCTTGTTCTTTTTAGCAACAAGAGAAAAATCATGTTGTCAGATTCTTAGCCAATTGGATGGACCAATTGACTTGTAAGACGGTTAAATCTTTGGCAACCTGGTAGATCCCTGATCTTCCCGCCCACACGAACTGGTCCAGGAACAGGAAGGTCGAGAGCAGCGCATTCTTGGACTGCACATGCACAAACCAATCGATTACTAAGCAGTTAGCACACAATCTTGGCCAGGCGGATTTTCTCTGCACTACAGCTAGTAAAATACTTCTGAAAAAGCACCAGAGCACTTCTCATACAGTACTATATACTCCGTACCTTCCCAAGCAAGACCAGTGTGAGAGGGGTCCCTTTGGCCGGCGGGGTGATGAGAACCTGCAGATCGTTCACCCACTGCAGATGCAAAACCAAACACAGAATCAACACAGCTGCATGATGTAGCAGATAATTGGTGTTTTTATATCAAGGAATCGCTTTATGGGTTGTTCGTGTGGGACATTCTGACCGACCTTGAAAAGCCGGAATACTTTGCGAGCCAAGGTGGTGGACTTGTCAACGTTCTGCGCGGTGCTGGGCTGGCCGTTGCTGATGAACTTGGAGCCATACTGGATGGCCCTGCACATCTTGTCTCTGGCCTCAGCCTTGTTCAGGTACAGGACTACCAGACCCAGCTCCGCCCTCGTGGCCTCCAACGAACCCATCTCGCCTTTACTTACAATCTGAACTAAGCTAGCAATAAATTCAGATAACTTGCTGTCTTGTACTCCCGACAGTCTTTTCCCGGCAAGCAATTGTGGTTTTATCCAAAAGGAAAAAAAGAAGAATAAAACAGACTAAGGTATATCTTAGTTATGCAGAGTCTAGATATAATGATTAAAACTCTTAAGTAATAAAATTCACTTTATCTAAAAAAAGCTACGGGCCCGGACATGCAAAGGCACCCCCAATACCGTGAACAGCATAATACTTGCAGGAAATGCTAGGCAGGTAGTTAGCCAGTCTAATGCATAAGCTGACCAGCCGAAGCATCATTTTAATCAGGAGTACTGGAATCTTGAGATGACCGCAGCCAAGATGCAGGAAATAGCGCGTAATTACCTTGGTAGTGGCGAAGAAGGGGGAAGTGGGCGTCGTAGAGCAAGCGAAGAAGGGGAGGGCTGCTTCCGTTATTTCACCTTTCGATTTTTGTGTGGATTGAGAAGAGATGAGCGGTGGAGGGACACGGGGGAGACTCACTCCACTCTCCGCTCACCATAAACGGGTTTGGATTTTAGCCCCCAGCACGCGTGGCCACAAAAGCAATGAATGGAGTTTATAAGGATAAAGCATGAAGAGGCAAGAGCTGTGCGTCGAGCCAAAGTGCATCGGGACCTAGCTAACCCTAACCGCGTCTCTCTCGCCCCTGCGAGGCGACAAGGAGCCGATCCACCGTCACCACCAAGCCCCCTACCCCACTCTCCTCCTCCCTGGCCGCCGCCGCCACATGGCACGGCCTCGGCGGAGATCCAGTGTCTTCTCACGTCAAGGGTCGGTTCTTCGGGTGAGAGTCTGATGCTACCGGGCGTCAGGACGTGTTCGTCCGTCGACGCTCTGTGTTCGGTGCGACGGAGATGTGGCAGACGACATGGCAGGAGGTTGGATTCCGTAGAGCTGCGATGTGGTGGTGGTGGGCCGGCGGCCGTTTGGGCCACCGCTCGTGGCAATCTGGTCTTGGCTGCCCGATCTGAGATCTGGGTGTGTCGAGGCCAGCCAGATCCGGCTATGATGGTTTGGTTTTGGCTTTTGGCCATGTTGGCGACCCATAGTTTGGCACTGGTTTGCCCCGTCATTGATGCATTCCTGACGGGAGTGGTCTCGCGGCGTCGGGGCCTGCGAGGCTAAAGAATAATGGCGTTGGTCCTACGGTTCTCTTGCGACATGATGAAGATCTGACTAACGCCCGTCCTCCTTGATCTGGTCGAAAGCTCGTGTTCCGGAAGGCTTCGCCGGCGATCTTTCATATGCGTTTATGCCTAGAGATTGTTGTATCGGGTGGGATCCGGTCGTGTTGGAGTGAGCGACGCGAAGCTCTACTACTGTGCCACCATGGGCAAATCTATGGTGAAGTAGAAAGTTACCTTCAGCCTAATGCTCCCCATGAATTTTGCTTGTCTGCCGGGCACTATGCCATGAAAAGTGAGGCTGCTATGGTCAAACTGATCCTCAGTCCAGTTCATGCGGCAAAGTGTGTTGTAGTATAGTATGTTGAGGTTGCTGCCACCATCCATGAGTACTTTGGTGAGTCTGAAGTTGTCGACAATGGGATCGACAACAAGGGCGTACTTGCCTGCATGAGGGACGTGATCAGGGTGGTCGGACCGATCCCAAGTGATAGACACCTCGGACCAGTTCAAATACTGAGGGACGTCTGGCATCGTTGCGGTTAGCTCTCGCATCTCCGCCTTTTCCGCCTTAGCCGAAGGTGTGCCGACAAAGCACACGAGTGACTCATTAACCTTCGGGTAAGGTTCTTTTTCTTGGCGGAGGTGTCGTCGTCGCTTGCCATCGACATTGCATTGTCATCCTCTAAAGGGGATTGCAGGCAGAAAACAATAATTTTTCTAACAACGATAACCTTAAACTAGGCAGGATCTATACTATGCAGATACATTAATACGGAAGAGATCGGTATACATACCCTTGTAGACCGAAAAGCGGGGATTACGCTCGTTGTGTGTTGTCGATGTAGCCGACGAAGACGACCTCGAGGTCGTGTAGAGGAAGAAGACCTCCCAGCACCACTAGCGTGGCAC
Organism: Poa annua; assembly: GCA_026929855.1. Lineage (NCBI taxonomy): Eukaryota > Viridiplantae > Streptophyta > Magnoliopsida > Poales > Poaceae > Poa > Poa annua. The sequence goes on along the minus strand of CM049427.1, from coordinate 263,072,358 downwards.
CTCGCAGAGTTCCACACACGTACGTTCACCGTACGACCTCCAAGCTCCAATCCAGGACGACCGGCGGAAGACCGGCCGGGACCGGATGACCAGCAGCACGGCAGCGTGCGTATGGTGGAGAGAATTTTCTCCTTGGCGCAACTCCAACAGGGGAATCACGTTAATCAAGGAGAAAATAGAGAGAATTTGGTGTAATTAAAAAGCCAAGGGAGCACCTCTACATAAAGGGGGAGGAGGGCTGCCAGCTTTGCCAGCCCGGCAATGTGGGACTAAACTCCCATACCCCTCCCCACCTACTTGATGCGCCGGCCCTAGGTGGGCCCCATGTGGCCCACCTAGGCCAGCCGAACCCCCTTCCTCCCTTGGGGGGGGGGAGAGCTTCCCCCCTCATGGGCCTTCTTTCCACCGGAAGGCCCATTTAAGTTATTTTGCCTTTTAAAATTCGAAATTAATTAAATAAAAATATGTTTAACTATTAATTATATTAATTAATATTAAATACATATTCTATAATTTATTTTAGCTCCGAAAACTATTTCGTCGCTGCCCGATTTCCATCGGATCTTTCCCGAGACACTCCCGGTGCTCTCTTTCCTAGTTTGTCTTCCGGTAAATATGTCGACTTGCCTTAAGTGTGTTACCCTAGCGGTTCGATATAATAACAAACATGATCGAGACACCTCTCCAATCAATGACTAATTTGTGGGCCTGGATCCCCATAATTAATCCCTGTGATATAACGAATAACTTTGTCGTTCGAACCTGGACGTCGAGTCTTAAACCTTTTGCCATGGCGATACTTAGCGTGTCCGAGACTCGTTCATAGATATCATGATACCTAGCTTGATCTCGTTATCGACAACACTATCTTCTACTCGTTCATGATATTATGTCCGGGTGATCTAGTCACATGCTTGCAAGCTCATTTGACATAATCTCACCGAGAGGGCCATAGAGTATCTATCCTGCTATGCGGACAGACAAATCCCGCTCTTGATCCCTCGTCTCAACATACTCCCTTCCGATACCCGAGAGGAACACCTTTATAGCCATACTATTAAGACATGACGTTTGATACAATCAAAGTATCTTTCTGGAATAGCAATAAGAGTTGATCTCACGGTCAATGGTGTAATGACTACGTCCTACAAATATTGGGTATGTCCATCACATCGTTCTACCAACGATATGACTCCATTGTCAACTGACACCATTTCACATGATCGGGAAAACTCGATCATCGATTGTACAATCAACTAGTCACGATAGAGGCTACTAGGGACCTGGTTGTCTTACGTATCTTTCTGCTTAATACAGTTATAGCATGACACAAAAACGTATTATGAACAAATGAGATATGATAAATAAAACACTTTATTAATTGCCTCTAGGGCATATCTACTTCAGTCTCCCACTTGCACTAGAGTACAATTTATTCTAGATTACAACTTGGTAAAATCCTAACACCCATAGCATTTTGGTATTTTACATGCTTGTCAAGTAGAAGAGGCTTCGTCAGAGGATCTGCCACATTCAGATCCGTATGCACTTTGCAAATCTTCACATCGCCTTCCTGTACATACTGTCGTATCACATGGAAGCGTCGGGGAATGTGTTTGGCAATTGAGTGAGACCTCGGTTCCTTCGCGTTAGCAAGAGCACTCGTATTGTCGTAGTAGAGGGCTACGGGGTATTGCGCGCTAGGGAACACTCCAAGCTCAATGATAAACTTCCTCAGCCACACAGCTTCTTTCGGGGCTTCAGAAGCAGCGATGTACTCCGATTCCATTGTAGATTGGGCCACGATGGGTTGCTTCCCACTTCTCCAACTCACAAGCCTACGTTCACCTTGAAAACATATCCTGTTTGTGACTTAGAGTCATCTGGGTCTGTGCTGAAACTTGCATCAACGTAACCTGTTACGCCAAGTTCTTCATCACAGTCACCATACAGAAGGACCATTTCTTTTGTCTTCTTGAGATGCTTAAGAATGCACTTAACAGCTATCCAATGATCCTTTCCAGGATTACTTTGGAACCGACTCGTCAAGCTAAGCCAATGCTACATCAGGTCGAGTACTTAACATGGCATACACGATCGATCCTATGGCTGAAGCATAAGGATGTTTAGCCATCTCGGATTTAGATCATGTTCAGTCACCGGACACTGAGCCTTGCTCAATGTTTCATTCTTGACAACCGGTAGAGAACCTTTCTTTGCCGTCTCCATACCGAACTGTTTCAATATTTTTTCAAGATAAGTACTCTGACTCAACGCTAATAGACGTCTTGATCTATCATGATAGATTTTAATGCCTAAGACGTATGCAGCATCTCCTAAGTCCTTCATCAAAAATTTACTATTTAAATATTTCTTCACGCTATTCAGAAGATCCACATTATCCCCAATTAGTAATATGTAATCCACATATAATACTAGGAACACAACTGAGCTCCCACTGATAACCCACAAGTATAGGGGATCGCAACACACTTCGAGTGAAGTAAAACCCAAATTTATTGATTCGACACAAGGGGAGACGAAGAATACTTATAAGTCTTAACAGCGGAGTTGTCAATTCAGTTGCACCTGGAAAAGCACTAGTAACAGGGGTGATGTGAAAGCAGCAATAATATGAGAGCAATAGTAACCGTAACACAAAGACAATGGTGTCGTAGTATCGACATAACTGATGGGAGACAGGGGTCCTCTAGCCTAAGTATGGATTGTGGAGAAGAAGGCTGGAGTCGTTGAGGACGGGATTGAACACGGCTGGTTTACCCAGCTTCAGATCCCACAGCGGTGGCGGGATCCTACGTGCTGCTATAATTCACTATATGGCAATAGACGTGAACATGTTACAATGTGTATGATGCGTATTCGAGCGTGCCCTAAAGTCTTCCTGGTGGCCGGCTTATATAGACGGCCAGACCCCAGGATACAAGGTAAGTACTTGTCCGTCAAGTAAACAGAGTCCTAGACCTAGCCGGCTTAGTTGACGCCTTCCGTCTTGGGCTTGGTGGCTTGGTGGGCTTCGGCCTTCCGCCTTCCTTGGACCGTCCGCCTACTTCCTTGTACGTCAGCTATCTGGGCCGCCCGGCAGGCTTCAGCCGTACCACCCTTGGGCCACCCTGGACTAGCCGGATTGATCCATGTTAGAGATACCCCTAGTTGGTATATCCCCAACATTATCCCGTAGAAAGGTTGAAGTTATCCAGGCGCCGGCTTCTTCTTGATTCTTCATTCTTCAATGTTGGCGGCTGCAGGACTTGAACCATTCTGAAAACAATGGGGAACGTGTACCTCAAATTTGGTACATGGCCGCCTTTATCCAACATGGGAAAGACGGCTTAGTGAAACTTGCCAGATAGCTTCACGAGAAAACTTGATCCTTGGCGGCAAGTCAAACTCATCTTTGACGGATGATGCCAGTTTGGCTCACGACAGTTTGAAACCAAATGGAGCGAAAATCACGACATGATTGCAAATCGCGGGAAAGAGGAGTCGTGGTGATCGTGCGAACGTGCATTGCTCTGCGGCAACGGATGGCCGACACGTGTCCGGCTAATTGAGCCGTTACAGAGAGCAACGCCCGGGCTTATAAATAGGGAGCCGAGCGGTTTATTCTTATCCTTCACACTTCACCTCCTTCGTCCTTTGCTCTTCCGCGCACTCGCTCTCCCGAGCTTTCTTGCGACCACCGAGAGAATTCCGGCGAGCACCTCCTCTTCAGCGACCTCCACGCACGGCGATGGCCACCAGACCTCAAGCCACCACCTCGGCGGCGTCCAGCGAGCTCGCGATGGAGACCACCGCGCCTACGACGATGGGCGACACGGTGTCGCGCTCCGCGGTGGCGCATCCGGGCATTCCCGCCGCCGTGCCATCTTCAACCCCGACCGCGCACGCTCGTGCGGCGGCGGCCTCGGCGCCCTCGTCTTCCACCGCGCCTGCGGCGGCTGGCGGCGCGCTCGTCGACGAGGAGGAGGAGCCCGCCGACCTCAGGTCGCGCTACTGGCTCCCCTCCATTGTCGACGAAGACGCTCTCAAGGACCTGGAGGCGGCCGACTACCTTCCGACTCGGGAGGACATGAGCTAGCGGCCCGCCTTCGGGGATGTCGTCCTGGCTCCGAAAGCCGGCGAGCGGGTAATCCTCACCTCCCACCTAGTTAGGGGAATGGCCCTGCTGCCTTCCGCCTTCGATAGCGAGGTGCTGGATCATTATGGGCTACAACCCCACAACATAGCGCCCAATAGCATTTTTGTAACATCCCAAAATTTTGAAATGTTTAAAAATCACAAAAATTTAAAACTTTATTTCTCATTAAAAAAAATCATCAATATCCTAAAAGATCAACTCAAAAGGATTATTTTTGAACTAGTCAAATGTATTATGATATTAATTCAATCAAGTAACTTTATTTTCAAACTTGAGGGTTGAACTATAAATACATTTTCTAAACATTTATTAAACCCTAAAAGATATTTGCAAAGTACTTCTGGTTATTCAAATTATGCCTATTTCAAAACATTATATTTGGGTTCTTAATAAAACCCTAGGTCAATGTTTATAGTCACAAAACTTTTGAAACATCCTCTATTTTTAAAATATAGTTTTGATTCAAGTGTTTGAATTGAAAATGGGTTTGGAAAGATTTAATTTTAAAACATATGTATCTATGATTAATTTTATTAAGAAATAAATTTCTTAACTAAAAATCTATTTTAAATTCTACAAAATTGTCAAATTATGTTATTTGAAAATATCATCATTTAAAAATGTATTACAAACATGAGTTTGAATGTTTTAAAATAAAGGTCTTAATTTTACAAATTTATAGAAATTTTTTTGAAGTCATTTGGACAAATAAAACAAAAGTTCTGAAAGAAATAAGAAAACAGAAAAGAAAAACCAGAAAACGAACAAAACAAAAAAAAAGGGTAACTGGGCCGAGCCCATCCTAATCTAATGCGCGTGCGGAGCGTAACAACAGCAGTACAGCCCACCCGGGCCGCTCTCCCTTCTCTCCCTATGACCACCGGGACCCACCGGTCAGCGGAGGTCGTCTCCAACCTCCGGCCGCCCGCGACCTCAGAACACGGCGCCACGACCCCGCCCCACTTCTCCACTTCCCCTACTCGCCCGAGCCCCGGAACTCGCCCCCGCCTTCCTCTCTTAAGTTCTTGCGACCCCGGCCTCCATTTCACCTCTTCCCCGTCTTCGAATCGTGCCCCATTTTGCCCGCAAAAGCTCGTCGGAGTCTCCATTGCCGCCGCCGCCACTTCTTGAAATCCGGCGAGGTTGGTACGCCCCGGAACCCAAGAGCCCCCGCAACCTCTCCCCCTCTCTCTTGCGCACCTTCTGAGCCTCTTCGTTATTTTCTTCCGCAGCTGGAGCTGTCGTGGTATCGGCATATTTGATAGGAGACGGGGGTCCTCTAGCCTACGTATAGATTGTGGGGAAGAAGGTTGGTGTCGTCGAGGTCGGGATTGAACACGGCGAGTTTACCCAGCTTCGGATCCCACAGCGGTGGCGAGATCCTACGTGCTGCTATAATTCACTATGAGGCAATAGCCGTGAACAGGTTACAATGGGTATGATGCCTATTGAAATTGTCTTTGCCACTAAAGGCTCCCTGGTGGCCGGCTTATATAGGCGGCCAGACCCCAGGGTACAAGGTAAGTACTTGTCCGGCAAGTAAACAGAGTCCTAGACCTAGCCGGCTTAGTTGCCGCCTTCCGTCTTGGGCTCGGTGGCTTGATGGGCTTCGGCCTTCCGTCTTCCTTGGACCGTCCGCCTACTTCCTTGTACGTCAGCTATCTGGGCCGCCCGGCAGGCCTCGGCCTTACCACCCTTGGGCCACCCTGGACTAGCCGGATTGATCCATGTTGGTTATACCCCTAGTTGATATATCCCCAACATTAGCCCCCAGAAAGGTTGAAGTTCTCCAGGCGCCAGCTTCTTCTTGATTCTTTGTCTGTCAAAGTTGGCGGCTGCAGGACTTGAACCATTCTGAAAATCAACGAGGCATGCGTGTCTTGATGTTGACATGCGGCCGCCTTTATCCATCATGGGAAAAGACGGCTACTCGGTAATCTTTCCCGAGCATTCTTCTTGGCGGTTTCCACCTAGCCGGCTCACGACAGTTTGAAAACAGCCTAGACGGGAATCTCGCCATGATCACAAATTGCGGGAAAAGAGGAGGCATGGGGATCGGGAATCGTGTGCTGCAACGGATGTTGGACACGTGTCCGACTAAAAACGCCGTTGCACAGGGAGCAACGCCTGGCCCTATAAATAGGTAGCCAAACGGTCCATTTTCTTTACCCAGCCTTTGCTCTCGCGCTCTTGCCTCTTCCACTTCTTCGCTTCTTGCCTCCGAGCGAGCTCTGGCGAACTCCTCTCCTCCGACGACCTCTCCTTGCGGCGATGTCCACCGGCCCAACTCTCTCGACGGCGTCGAGCGGTCCGACGACCGAGTCCGCGCCCGCGACGGTGATGGGCGGCGCAATAACCCGTCCCGCGGCGACGGCGACGGCGGGCAATGTCACCGCCGTCGTCCCTCGGACTTCTACCACGCGCGTGCCAGCGGCGGGCCCTTCAGCTCCTCCACCAACCACCGCGGCGACGGCGACGGCGGGCGCCCCCGTCGACGAGGAAGAGGAAGCGGCGGACCTCGGGTCCCGCTACTGGCTACCTTCCATCGTCGACGAAGACGCCCTCCAAGATTTGGAGGCTGTCGGCTACCTCCCCACTCGGGAGGATTGCCGGTGGAGGGCCGCCTTCGGAGACGTCATCCCGGCCCCGGAAGCCGGAGAGCGGGTAATCCTCACCTCCCATCTTGTTAGTGGAATGGCGCTTCCGCCTTCCGCCTTTTTTAGCGAGGTTTTGGATCATTATGGGCTCCAGCCCCACAACATTGCACCCAATAGTATATTAGTCCTAGCCGTCTTCACAGCTCTGTTCGAAGGCTACCTAGGTATTAGGCCTAGTTTAGACTTCTTCAGATACTGCTTCCGTTGCCGGCGACAGACGGTGCCGGACGGCGGGCTGGCAACCTGCGGCAGCGTCACCTTCAACTGCCGCCAGGGCCGCCAATGGTATCCCAAGATACCATATCTCGAGTCCGTCAAGGGCTGGACCTCCACGTTCTTCTACTGCCTAGATATGGCAGCGCCGGGCCGCCAAGTTGGCATCCCGGCATTCGTCAACGCGCCACCCATGCCTCGACCATGCTGGGACGAGGCGGTGCCCAAGTTGACGGAGGAACTTCGCCTTATTCAAAGGCGGATTGAATTCCTCACGAGGACGATGGCTCCCCCTCAGCTGGATGGGGTCGACACCGTCATTTGCTGGCTCGGCCGGCAAATCCTCCCCCTGCGGTACAGCCCGCACAAGATGTGTCAGTATTCGCCTACTGACACAGCCTCTCTTCGCGTGAGCGAAGAGATATTGCCGGTCGCCGACCTGGCATTCCGGCTCCGCAGCCTCGTCAAGGCGGGGCTGGTGAAGGCGGCTGAGGGCGTGCCCATGCACACCCACGACAACCCTCCCCTCGAGGTAAATATTTTCTTCCTTTGCCCCTTGTTTGATAGCTTTGCCGGCTAGGATTGAGTTCCTTTAACTTGTCTTCTTTTTCAGCTCTCCGAGTTGGGGGAGGATGACCTGGCTCCCGACTTCTACGAGTCGGAAGCCGGGAAGACGAAGAAGCGCAAGGCGTCCGGCGCTGCTTCCTCTATGGCGAATGCCGAGAGGAAGAAACGGATCGCGTCGGCTACCGAGCCGACTCTCGCCAACATTGGCGAGAACGCGGGGATTAACATCCCCCGAAGGTACTCAATTCTGCCTTTACCAGACGACAAACCTCTTCAATACTGGCCAATTGACTGTGCTTGGTTTTTGTTGACAGGGAAAGGGTCGCAACCTCCCGGTTGACGACCAGGCTTCTTGGCAAAGGAAAGCGGCCGCAAGGCGGCTCGCCGGCCACCGTGCCGCCAACTCCTCAGCTCCACGCCGGCAGCTTTATGGGCGACGCTCGTCGTCAGCCCCCAGCTCCGGCTTCAGGCGCTCCGCCAAGGGCCCCTTCCGCCGACCGCGCGCCCAAAACTCCCCTACTGCTGGCTGAGGCTACGGCCGATGATGCCGCTCAATCGCGCGCCGCCAACGAAGGGTTGCTGGAGTCGACTGCCGGCGGGTCTCGGAGGGCAGCCCCGACTGCGGGAGGCGGCAAGGTCAGGGACCCTTGGTCCACCTTTAAGGAGGCCAAGGAGTCAACTTTGGCTTTTGCCAACTTCGCCTCGCAGGCCTTCGTCGACTTGGAGGGCGACTTATCTGTAAGTTCTTACCACTCCGACATATACATAGCCTTTCCCCCGAGCACTTAGATGGCAAGTCAAAAGAAATTTTGACTGCCGGATTAGTGGTTATTCTGAAGGAGATATGCCCTAGAGGCAATTAATAAAGTGTATTCTTTATCATATCTCGTTTGTTCATAATAGGTTTTTGTGTCATGCTAGAACCGTATTAAGCGGAAACATTAATGCGGGTGTGATACGTAAACAACCAGGTCCCTAGTAGCCTCTACTAAGACTAGTTTCATTGCGCGATTGATGATCGAGGTTTCCCGGTCATGGGGCATGGCGCCGGTCGGCAATGAGAGTCATATCGATGGAGAGCGATGTGATGGACATACCCAGATTTGGAGAACGTAGTCGTTACACCTTTGACCGTGAGATCAACTTTTATTGATATTTCCGGAAGATACTTTGATTGCACCAAACGTCGTATCTTATTTAGTATGACAATAACGGTGATACTTTTGGGTATTGGAAGGGAGTATTAAGACGAGGGGTCAAGAGCGGGATTTGCCAGTCCGCATAGCAGGATAGATACTCTCGGGCCCACTCGGTGAGATCATGTCTAAAGAGCTTGCAAGCATGTGACTAGGTCACGGAGACATGAGATCATGAACGAGTAGAAGATAGCGTCGTCGGTAACGAGGTCGGGATTAGGTATGGAGATATCTATGAAACGACGCTCGGACATGCTAAGTATCGCTATGGCAAAAGGTCTAAGACTTCACGTTCAGGTTTGATAGATGAAAGTCATTCGTTATATCTCAGGGATTAATTCATGGGGTCCAGGCCTACGGGTTAGTCGTTGATCATTGTGGAGTCTTGATCATACCTGATAGTATATCGAACCGCTAGGGTAACACACTTAAGGGGTTTCGACAAGACAACCGGAAAGGAAGGAGATCACCGGGAGCATCCCGGGAGAGGTCCGATGGAGATCGGGCAGCGCCGAAAGAGTTTTCGGAGCTAGGAAAAATTATATATATTATGTTTGATATTAATTAGTGTTATTAATATGAAAATATGATTTTATATATTTATTTTCGAATTTATTAAGGCAGATTTCCCTAAATGGGCCTTCCGGACGAAAGAAGGCCTAAGAGGGGAAAATTCCCTAGGGGAATTCGGTGGGGGCCAAGAGGGCTGCCCCAGGTGGGCCAAGGGCCCACCAAGGGGGGCGGCGCACCTCTCTAGCCGCACCAGGCTATGTGGGGATAGTCCCACATTGCCTGGCTGGCAAGGTTGGCTCCCCCTGGGAGCCTATATAAGAAAGGGCACCCCCAGCCTTTTAATTCACCAATTAATTCCCGATTTCTCTCTCGATCTCGTGGTTCCCAAGTCGGAGCCGCGCCGAGCAAGAGGATTCGGGGATCTCCTCCACCATAGCCCGCTGCTGGTGTTCCGGTCCAAGTCTTCCGCTGCTCGTCCTGGACTGGAGCTTCGGAGGCGTCGTCTCCACCGTACGTGTGCGACTCCCTGCGAGGTGCTGCGCTAGGGGTACTCAGAGGCTTGCTTCCTCTACACGACCTTGAGGTCGGCTTCGTCGGTCTGCATCGACAATGTTTGTGCGGGAACGTAATCCCCGCTTTCGGTCTACAAGGGTACGTATTCCGATCTCCGTTCGTACTACTATATCTGCATAGAACAGATCTTGGCATGCTTTTAGGATATCGTCGGTAGGAAATTTTTTGTTTTCTGCACACGATCCCCTTCAGTGGTATCAGAGCCGATATATCGTAGATATAGCTGTACGCTGTTAGAACCCGTGCTCTGCACGGGGGCACCGTTCCTGTTATTTGCTACCCTCTAGCGTGCACTTGTGTATTCCAGCGGCATTGAGTTGATGAAGCGGCCCGGACCGACTTTACGCGTACGCTTACGCGAGACTGGTTCCACTACTAACATACGGCTTGTACCGTATATGTGGCTGGCGGGTGACAGTTTCTCTCTCTTTAGTTGGTCTTCGCATTTTCAATGGAGGGCCCGAAAGGGATGCTTAAACATGCAATTATTGGATCGTTGTTGTGGTCATAAGATTCGTAGGTATGAAGCGGTTCTATTTACGAAAGCCCCAAGCCACGTAAAATATGCAAAAGATAAAGTAGAAGCGTCTAACTTTATTTTGTAGGGGCTATGTGATATGGTCAAGGTAGGTTTATTAAATTGTTTATAAACTGAGGGCGCCAAGAAGACCATGGCGCGATGGACTATATCACATTGCATTACATTTGATGTTTTGTGTGCATCTTATTTTGTGTGATTGTGTGTTACACGGCGGTAGCTGAATAAGATGATCCCTTCAAAATACCACTAGTGTTCTCCCTCCAACGCGCACCACCGATAAAGTTCTACGTTATGAGGCAGGCCGTGATGATCGGGTGTCAGACATATCTTCGTTCGCATACGGTGGGTGTAAGCCATGTTGCACAAGCGTCAGCGTGGAGGTCTTTGGTGGCGAGCCTAGCATACTCAGAAGTATGGCCTCGGAACAGGAAGACCGAAAGGTCGAGCACGAGTCACAAAATTGGTGTGGCGGACGATTTTGTCTACTCCTGAAGTTGTGCCGCCGGCTTTGATGATGAGGGGTGGTGCAATGGATGGGGGTCGTGTAATCGCTTAAACGACCAGGAGGGATGTTCGTTTGAGTGGGAGTTATGTTAGTTATTTTCTAAAATACTATAACTCAAAATTTTTATGAACAAAGTCTTATGTTGTTGCAAATTCCATTGTAGATGTCTCGCCCCTCGTTCAACCTAGGTCTGTTCCTTGAGAAAGAAAAGCTTAAGACCAATGGGTCAAACTTCATGGCCTGGTTCCGCAACCTGAGGATCCTCCTCACTCCCCATAGGGTGGCCTACGTCATTGAGGCCGCCATAGGTGACCCTCCTGCAGATGATGCCTCTGAGGATGAGAAGAAGGTCTTCCAGACCCGATCGGAGGATTTTGCCTTTGTCCAGAGTGGCACATGCTCTACGCCATGGAAGCCGACCTGCAGAAGCGCTTCGAAAAGATGAGCGCCTTTGAGATCATCTCGGATCTTAAGGCTGTCTTTGCGCCGCAGGCTAAGGCTGAGAGATATGAGGCTTCTGAGCTTTTCTTCTCAGCCAAGATGGAAGAGCATAGCAGTGTGAGCGAGCATGTAGTCAAGATGTCTGGCTACGTTCAATGCCTGAATGCTCTGGAATGCAAGATTCCCGATGAGCTGGCGATTGACAGGGTGTTGCAATCGTTGCCACCAAGCTACAAAGGCTTCGTCATGAACTACAACATGCAGGGCATGGCTAAGTCCCTGGGTGAAGTGTTCGTGATGCTCAAGACTGCTGAGGTAGAGATTAAGAAGGAGCACACGCTGTTAATGGTCAACAAGACCGTTGATTTCAAGAAGTCTGGTGGCAAGGGAAAGCAGAGCTGGAAGTCCCGGAGGGAGGCAAAGTTGGCTGCCAAGCCCAGGACTAACAGGTCTGGTCAAGAGCTAGCGTGGAGTGTTTCTACTGCAAGGGGAAGGGTCACTGGAAGCGCAACTGCCCCAAGTATCTGGAGGATAGGAAGTCTGGCAAGACGGTCGACAAAGAGCAAGGTATATTTGATATACATGTTATAGATGTGTACCTTACATCCGCCCGGAGCAATACGTGGGTATTTGATACTGGGTCTGTTGCTCATATATGTAACTCTCAGGAGGAGTTACGGAATAAAAGGCGGCTGGCGAAGGATGAGGTAACGATGCGCGTCGGCAACGGATCGAGAGTCGACGTGGTGGCTGTCGGCACGCTCCCTCTGCATCTACCATCGGGATTAGTTTTGGTTTTAAATAAATGTTATTTTGTGCCATCCTTGAGTGTAAACATTATAAGTGGGTCTTGCCTGTTACAAGACGGTTATTCATTTAAACCAGTGTCAAGCAATTGTGCTATTTATATGAATGATATCTTTTATGTTGATGCTCCCGAGAGTAACGGTTTATTCTTGTTGAATCTCGATCGTAGTACTCACATCCATAACATAGAAGCCAAACGAATTAAGTGTAGTGACGATACCGCCATGTTTTTGTGGCATTGCCGTCTTGGTCATATTGGTATAAAGCGCATGAAGCGACTCCACTCCGATGGACTCTTGGACTCGTTGGATTTCGGATCCCTCGATACATGCGAACCATGCCTCATGGGCAAAATGACCAGGACACCGTTCAAAGGTTTCGTTGAACGGGCGTCGGATTTGTTGGGGATCATACATACAGATGTGTGTGGACCGATGAGCGTTTCGACACGCAATGGTTATCGTTACTTCGTCACCTTCACTGATGACTTGAGTAGATACGGTTATATCTGTTTGATGAAACACAAGTCTGAAACGTTTGAAAAGTTCAAAGAATTCCAGAGTGAAGTTGAGAATCGGCTTAATAGGAAAATCAAGCATCTCCGGTCCGATCGCGGTGGAGAGTACTTGAGTTTTGAGTTTGGCACACATCTGAAGAGTTGTGGCATAGTGCCCCAACTTACGCCCGCCGGAACGCCGCAGCGTAACGGTGTGTCCGAGCGACGTAATCGTACTCTACTGGATAGTGTCCGATCTATGATGTCTCTTACCGATCTGCCAGTGTCCTTCTGGGGTTATGCGTTAGAAACAGCCGCATTCATTTTAAATAGGGCTCCGTCCAAGTCCGTTGAAACGACGCCGTATGAATTATGGTATGGCCATAAGCCTAAGTTATCGTTTCTGAAGGTATGGGGTTGTGAGGCGTACGTTAAGAAACTACAGCCCGACAAACTCGAACCGAAGTCGGAGAAAGTCATCTTTGTAGGATATCCGCGGGAAACCGTTGGGTACACCTTCTACAACCAAGCTGAGGGCAAAACTTTTGTCGCGAAGACCGGTACCTTTCTAGAGAAGGAGTTTCTCGCGAAAGGAGTAAGTGGGAGGAAGGTAGACCTCGATGAAATCGTTGATCCTGAACTCGAGATTCCGAGTGGCGCAACGGAAGCAATTCCGGAAACGTCCTCCGTGGAAGGAGTGGGAGAAACTGTCGAGGAAGATGTTCTACCTCGTAGGTCTGGTAGATCTCGGATCGCACCAGAATGGTATGGCAATATGGTTTGCACCGTCATGCTAGTCGAGCAAGACGAACCTACGAACTACAAGGAGGCGATGGAGAGTCTAGAGTCCGAGAAATGGCTTGAAGCCATGAAATCCGAAATAGGATCCATGTATGATAACCAAGTGTGGACTTTGGTGGATATTCCCGAAGGGCGCAAGGCCGTCGAGAATAAGTGGATCTTTAAGAAGAAGACTGATGCTGATGGTAATGTGACCGTCTTTAAAGCTCGGCTTGTCGCAAAGGGTTTCCGACAAGTTCATGGAATTGACTACGATGAAACTTTTTCACCGGTAGCGATGCTTAAGTCTATTCGGATTTTGTTAGCAGTAGCTGCCTACTATGATTATGAAATCTGGCAGATGGACGTCAAAACGGCCTTCCTGAATGGAAACATTGAGAAAGAGTTGTACATGGTACAGCCGGAAGGTTTTGTCGATCCAGGAAGTGCTAACAAGGTGTGCAAGCTTCAGCGATCCATTTATGGATTGAAGCAGGCATCTCGGAGCTGGAATCTTCGCTTTGATGAGGTAATCAAAGGTTTTGGATTTATCCAGAATGTGGAAGAGACCTGTATTTACAAGAAAATGAGTGGGAGCTCGGTTGTGTTCTTAGCACTGTATGTTGACGACATATTGCTAATAGGGAATGATGTGGAACTTCTGAATAGCGTGAAGGAATATTAAACAGTAAGTTTTCCATGAAGGACTTAGGAGAAGCTGCGTATGTTTTAGGCATAAAAATCTATCGCGATAGATCAAGGCGCCTATTAGCACTAAGTCAGAGTACTTATCTTGATAAAATATTGAAGCGTTTTCATATGGAGAAGGCAAAGAAGGGTTCTCTGCCGGTTATCAAGAATAAGATATTGCGTAAGGCGCAGTGTCCGGTGACGGAACTGGGTAAGGCCGAAATGACGAAACATCCTTATGCTTCAGCCATAGGATCGATCATGTATGCAATGTTGAGTACTAGACCGGATGTGGCATTAGCTCTAAGTTTGACAAGCCGGTTCCAGAGTAATCCTGGAATGCCGCATTGGGTAGCTGTTAAGAGCACTCTTAAGTATCTCAATAAGACAAAGGAAATGTTCCTTGTGTATGGTGGCTGCGATGAAGAACTTGGCGTAACGGGTTACGTAGATGCAAGTTTCTGCTCAGACCCTGATGACTGTAAGTCACAGACAGGTTACGTGTTCAAGGTGAATGGAGGCGACGTGTGTTGGAGAAGTGGGAAGCAACCAATAGTCGCACAATCTACAATGGAGTCGGAGTACATTGCTGCCTGCGAGGCCGCGAATGAAGCTGTGTGGCTGAGGAAGTTCGTCATCGAACTTGGAGTGTTCCCGAGCGTGCAAGACCCCGTGATCCTCTTCTACGACAATACGGGTGCCATTGCGAACGCCAAGGAGCCAAGGTCTCACTCCACCGCCAAACACATTCTCCGACGCTTCCACGTGATACGTCAGTACGTACAAGGAGGCGATGTGAAGATTTGCAAAGTGCATACGGATCTGAATGTGGCAGATCCGCAGACGAAGCCTCTTCCGCTTGATAAGCATGAACAACACCAATTAGCTATGGGTGTTAGACTTTTACCAAGTTGTAATCTAGATTAAGTTGTACTCTAGTGCAAGTGGGAGACTGAAGGAGATATGCCCTAGAGGCAATTAATAAAGTGTATTCTTTATCATATCTCGTTTGTTCATAATAGGTTTTTGTGTCATGCTAGAACCGTATTAAGCGGAAACATTAATGCGGGTGTGATACGTAAACAACCAGGTCCCTAGTAGCCTCTACTAAGACTAGTTTCATTGCGCGATTGATGATCGAGGTTTCCCGGTCATGGGGCATGGCGCCGGTCGGCAATGAGAGTCATATCGATGGAGAGCGATGTGATGGACATACCCAGATTTGGAGAACGTAGTCGTTACACCTTTGACCGTGAGATCAACTCTTATTGATATTTCCGGAAGATACTTTGATTGCACCAAACGTCGTATCTTATTTAGTATGACAATAACGGTGATACTTTTGGGTATTGGAAGGGAGTATTAAGACGAGGGGTCAAGAGCGGGATTTGCCAGTCCGCATAGCAGGATAGATACTCTCGGGCCCACTCGGTGAGATCATGTCTAAAGAGCTTGCAAGCATGTGACTAGGTCACGGAGACATGAGATCATGAACGAGTAGAAGATAGCGTCGTCGGTAACGAGGTCGGGATTAGGTATGGAGATATCTATGGAACGACGCTCGGACATGCTAAGTATCGCTATGGCAAAAGGTCTAAGACTTCACGTTCAGGTTTGATAGATGAAAGTCATTCGTTATATCTCAGGGATTAATTCATGGGGTCCAGGCCTACGGGTTAGTCGTTGATCATTGAGGAGTCTTGATCATACCTGATATTATATCGAACCGCTAGGGTAACACACTTAAGGGGTTTTGACAAGACAACCGGAAAGGAAGGAGATCACCGGGAGCATCCCGGGAGAGGTCCGATGGAGATCGGGCAGCGCCGAAAGAGTTTTCGGAGCTAGGAAAAATTATATATATTATGTTTGATATTAATTAGTGTTATTAATATGCAAATATGATTTTATATATTTATTTTCGAATTTATTAAGGCAGATTTCCCTAAATGGGCCTTCCGGACGAAAGAAGGCCCAAGAGGGGAAAATTCCCTAGGGGAATTCGGTGGGGGCCAGGAGGGCTGCCCCAGGTGGGCCAAGGGCCCACCAAGGGGGCCGGCGCACCTCTCTAGCCGCACCAGGCTATGTGGGGATAGTCCCACATTGGCTGGCTGGCAAGGTTGGCTCCCCCTGGGAGCCTATATAAGAAAGGGCACCCCCAGCCTTTTAATTCACCAATTAATTCCCGATTTCTCTCTCGATATCGTGGTTCCCAAGTCGGAGCCGCGCCGAGCAAGAGGATTCGGGCATCTCCTCCACCATAGCCCGCTGCCGCGCTGCTCGTGTTCCGGTCCAAGTCTTCCGCTGCTCGTCCTGGACTGGAGCTTCGGAGGCGTCGTCTCCATCGTACGTGTGCGACTCCCTGCGAGGTGCTGCGCTAGCGGTACTCGGAGGCCTGCTTCCTCTACACGACCTTGAGGTCGGCTTCGTCGGTCTGCATCGACAACGTTTGTGCGGGAACGTAATCCCCGCTTTCGGTCTACAAGGGTACGTATTCCGATCTCCGTTTGTACTACTATATCTGCATAGAATAGATCTTGGCATGCTTTTAGGATATCGTCGGTAGGAATTTTTTTGTTTTCTGCACACGATTCCCTTCATATTCAACAATATGTTATATGCCTTTGTTTTGTCTTGCAGGGCCTTGTGTCCGCCAACGTCGAGCTTGTCTCCTCCCGAG
This sequence comes from Poa annua, assembly GCA_026929855.1. Taxonomy (NCBI): domain Eukaryota; kingdom Viridiplantae; phylum Streptophyta; class Magnoliopsida; order Poales; family Poaceae; genus Poa; species Poa annua. The sequence goes on along the minus strand of CM049427.1, from coordinate 263,055,540 downwards.
TCGAGATAAACCGGCGCTACCGCGACCTGAAGAAGGAGTGCGAGGCCAAGGACCTGCGGATTGCCGAATTGGAGGCGGCCCGCAAAAAAGATGAAGGTAGGGTTGATCCTTTTCGCCTTCAACTATGCTTTTGACTTATGTTTCCGTCAATCATTTAGCTTAGCGGATCCATATTTGTAGAACTGCTAGACCACGCCCATGATATCCTGAAGGCGTCCACTGATATGCAAGCTCTTATGAATGAAGCTTCAGACTTGGCGGCCGCCAACTTGGAGTTGAAGGAGGCTCATCGAAAGGAGATGGAGGCCCAGCAACTCAAGTTTGCGCAGGAATCTAGCCAGCTCACTGGTGAGCTGGAAAGCCTGCGCAACAAGTTGGCGGAGGCGGAGAAGACGGCTGCAGAGGAAATCTCCAAGCAGACTTCTCGCGCCCAAACTGCGGAAGACGCGCTGGCAACTCATATGATTGAGTTGCCTGCTTTCCATAACTCGGTCCTTGGTAATTTCTTGCTCCTTTTTTGATGCTGCCATGTTGCTTTAGCCTGAGCCAAACTAATGGCTTTATTTTTGATGCAGTTCCCGCCGGTTTAGGCGATGACAAGGTTGTCAGCCCCCGCCTGGATCGCCTTGCGCGTCTAGGCGAACTGATCACCGAGACTTTGGCGGCGTCCAAGCGTATTGCCGCCAAGTTCTTCACTTCGTCCGGCAGCCAGGAGCCGACCGAGTTCAGCGACGTGCCCGCCATCTTGGAGCAGGCGACCAAACTGCACAAAAGCTCGCTGAAGTCGGTGGCACGGGGTGGAGCCAAGACCGCCCTTGGGTTGTTCATGGCGCACTACCCCGAGGCGGAGATAGAAGCCGTCACCGAAGGCATGCCGTCAACGTACGAAGACGGTAGCGAGGTTGAGCCGGCCGCTGTTCTGGACAGCGTTGCCAGCTACGCCACGCGGGTTGCCGACATGGTGGACACTTCAATCTTCTACCGGCGCCATCCTGTGCCTGGCGGAGAGGGAGCTGAAGCTGCCGGCGCGGCCGAGGCGGAGGGGAGTGATAGTTCCGGGGCTGAGGTTGTCAGCCCCCAAGTCTGATGTAGAAGCTCCCCCGAGCCATATCTTTTCTGTCCTTGCCTTCTTTCAGCCTTACTTGTCGGCCCCTGAAACAATGCAACATTGACTTGTAACATTTGTATATACTTTTGTTGCTGCTTTGCTAGGCGGAAACTAGCTGACAAGTTTTATTTTGTCTTTATTCATATGGCCCGCCTTAATTTTACCCTGACTTATATGCTTGACTTTTTGCATGTTGACGAAACCTCAACCGGTAACTTTGGCTGAAACAACCAGGGCTAAACCATGCGTTTAGAATCAGAGACCAAAGCCAACATGTTGGTGTCAAAGACATACTACTAGGCGAACCACATATAAGTAATCAGAGGTAAAGGAATTAGGCGGCGCAAAAAGGTTTATTTTTGCTTTGGGTTGGCTCGAAAGCTGCAAGTATCTACCAGTTTGAACCTTTGCACGGAGCTAGAAAATAGGTAACTTAGATACATAGGGGAAATATGATTGCAAGAAAAGACAAAAGATGCATGCTTCTCAACACAGATGAGGAACCATAGACTTTTATTTCATAACCATATTTAACTTATTACAATTATAAATTGCTAAGTGTAGAAAGGACGTAGCTGCTCAATATTCCAAGGCCGTCTTGTTTGCTCGAATGGATCGTCAATGCCTTTCTTGCGCTTGGTTCCCCTTTTTCCTGCCGCCTTCTTGCGCATTTTCTTTTCGTCTTCGTCGCGGATGTCGGCTAGGTAGTAGGAACCATTGAGCAGCGCCTTTGTGACTATAAACGGTCCTTCCCATGGCGGGGATAACTTGTGCAAGCCTTTTCTGTCTTGAATTAGGCGGAGAACCAGGTCACCTGTTCTGAAGCTTCGCTTCCGCACTCTCCGGCTATGATAGCGGCGAAGTTGTTGCTGGTACAAAGCGGAGCGGTGGAGAGCGACGTCTCTTTCTTCGTCTAGCAGGTCTAGGCGATCCTATCTTGCACCTTCTACGTCTTGCTCGATGTAGGCTTGAACTCTTGGGGAGTCGTACTTCATGTCGGTAGGTAGCACTGCCTCAGCGCCATATACTAAGAAGAAGGGAGTGTAGCCGGTAGACCTGTTTGGCGTTGTGCGCAAACTCCACAGTACCGACTGTAACTCGTCTGCCCATGCACCGACTGCCCTGTGTAATGGAGCTTCGAGACGAGGCTTAAGTCCTGATAAGACTAGGCCGTTTGTACGCTCTACTTGTCCATTGGATTGAGGGTGTGACACGGATGCCAAATCAAGTCGGATGCCCAGATCGCTGCAGTATTCTTCTATGTCGCCTTGGGACAGATTGCTGCCATTATCGGTGATAATGTTGTGTGGAACTCCAAACCGAGAGATAATTCCCCAGAGAAAATTGGTGGCTGTTTGTGCGTCAAGTTTGCTGATCGGTTTAGCCTCGACCCATTTGGTGAACTTGTCGACAGCGACCAATAGGTGAGTGTACCCACCGCACGCCTTTTTGAAGGGACCCACCATGTCTAAGCCCCAGACCGCGAACGGCCAGGTGATTGGGATCGTCCTTAGCTCCTGTGCCGGCAAATGAGGTTGGCGAGCGTACAACTGGCAGCCTTTGCATGTCTTTACGATGTTCTCAGCGTCTTCTTTGGCGGTGAGCCAGTAGAAACCTTGGCGGAAAGCTTTGGATACAATGGACCTAGCGGAAGCATGATGCCCGCAGGTGCCAATATGTATGTCCTTTAGAATTTCCCGGCCTTCTTCCGGCTGTATGCACCGCTGATAGATGCCGCAAGTGCTTCGCTTGTATAGCTCGCCTTTTATTATCGTGAATGCCTTGGCTCGCCTTATGATCTGCCTCTTTAGCACCTCATCGTCCTCCGGCAACTTTTGGTCGATTAGAAAATCGAGATATGGGACTGTCCACTCCGGCTGTGTTAAGTAGACAGCGAGACTTGCCGATTCTACCGGTTCTTCTGAGTCGGGGTCCATTAAATCGGCGCCTTTAATGGATGGCTTGTGCAAATGCTCCGGGAAGATATCTTTTGGTACCTTTTTGCGTTCCGATCCAAGTCTTGCAAGTGTGTCCGCCGCCTCATTCTCAGCTCTTGGAACATGCCGGACTTCGTAGCCTACGAAGTTTTTTGCGAATTCGTCAACTTTGGCTCTGTAAGCTGCCATTGTTGCGCTTTTCGCATCCCATGTTCCGCTTACTTGCTGCGCGACCAGATCTGAGTCGCCATAACAGAGGATTCTTTTGACGCCTAGGTCGTTTGCCACGTGTAACCCGTGAAGCAAGGCTTCGTATTCGGCAACATTGTTGGTTGCTGTGAAGTGGATTTGTAACACGTAGCTAAGCTTGTCACCTTTAGGCGTGCGTAGAACGACCCCAGCCCCCGAGCCTTTGAGCATCTTTGATCCGTCAAAGTGCATGACCCAATATTCTGATTCGGGGAGTGTTGTTTCGTCCATTGCCTCTGTCCAGTCGGCGACAAAGTCTGCAAGCGCTTGAGACTTAATGGCGGTCCGTGGTTTATAGACTATATCAAAGGCGGCAAGTTTGATGCCCCATTTGGCAACTCGACCTGTTGCCTCTGCATTGTTGATTATGTCTCCCAACGGTGCCTTGCTGACTACCGTCACTGTGTGTTCCTGGAAGTAATGCCTAAGCTTTCTGGCGGCGAAGAATACACCATAAGCAGCTTTTGGTAATGCGGATACCTCTGCTTAGAGGCGGAGAATACTTCACTGATGAAGTAGACCGGTCGCTGCTCACACGTCGCGGCTTCATTCTCCTTTCTTTCCACAGCCAAGACAACGCTGACAACAGCTCCTGTTGCCGCGATGTACAGCAACATTGGTTCCTGTGATCGAGGTGCTGCCAATATCGGAGCGGATATGAGGGCCTCCTTAAGTTGTTGCAAGGCGGCATCTGCCTCTGCTGTCCACTCGAAGTTGTCGGATTTCTTCAATAGCCGGTAGAGAGGCATTGCCTTTTCCCCTAGGCGGCTTATGAAACGAGTGACGGCTGCCGCTGATCCTGCTAGGCGCTGCACGTCCTTCAGACAAGTAGGTCTGGATATGTTTTGGATGGCCTTGATCTTCTCCGGGTTAACCTCGATCCCTCGTTCTGAGACGATAAACCCGAGCAGTTTGCCGGCTGGAACGCCGAAAACGCACTTGGCGGGATTGAGTTTCATCTGATACCTCCGGAGATTATGAAAAGTTTCTTCCAAGTCCTCTAGGAGATCTGCCTTCTTTTTTGACATTACCGCGATGTCGTCTACATAGACGTGAACATTGCGGCCGATCTGTTCATGCAGGCAATTTTGCATACAGCGCTGGTATGTTGCCCCTGCGTTCTTCAGGCCGAAAGGCATTGTAATGTAGCAGAAAGTCCCGTATGGAGTTGTGAAAGATGTTTTCAGCTGATCTGACTCTCTCATCTTGATTTGGTGGTATCCTGAGTAGGCGTCCAGAAAACAAAGCAGCTCGGAGCCTGCTGTGGAGTCTACGACTTGGTCAATTCTAGGCAGCGCAAAGGGATCCTTTGGGCAGCACTTGTTAACACCGGTATAGTCGATACACATCCTCAGCTCTTTATTCTTCTTTGGGACAAGTACAGGATTTGCCACCCAATCGGTGTGTACAACTTCTTTTATGAAATTGGCGGCCTTCAGCCTATTTATCTCCTTTCCTATAGCCTTGCGTCTCTCATCTCCAAAGCGTCTTGTTGCTTGCTTTACCGGCTTGGATCCTTTTATGACGTTGAGCGAGTGCTCGGCAAGTTCCCTCGGTACACCAGGCATGTCGGAAGGCGACCATGCATAGATGTCACGATTCTCACGGAGGAACTCGACGAGCGCGCCTTCCTATTTGCTGTCAAGGTTGGAGCCGATGACAACTTGCTTAGACTTGTCACCTGGGATGAGGTCCGCCTTTTTGGTGTCTTCTGAAGCTTCGAAGGTCTTCTTGACATCCATCTTTGGCTTTGGCATGGAGTTGTCTAAATCCGCCCCGAGCAGCGCGGGTTCTTCCTTGTGGATGACGGCTTCTGCGAAGGCGGCCATGCCACGCTCGCACTCCTTGGCTTTCTTGAAGTTGCCGGAAATCGTGATGGTTCCGTTTTCCCCCGGCATTTTAAGCTTGCTGTATATGTAGCACGGCCTTGCCATGAACTTGGCGAAAGCCGGTCGTCCGAAGATTGCATGATAGGCGCTTTTGAAGGGGACAACTTCGAACCGAAGGAACTCTGAGCGGTAGTTCTCTTTAGGTCCGAAAGTTACCTTCAGCCTGATGCTCCCCATTGACTTTGCTTGCCTGCCGGGCACTATGCCATGAAAGGTGAGGTTGCTGTGGTCCAGCTGACCCTCTGATAGGTTCATGCGGCTTAGTGTGTCATAGTACAGGATGTTGAGGCTGCTGCCGCCATCCATAAGTACCTTTGTGAGTCTGAAGTTGTCGACAATGGGATCGACGACAAGGGCGTACTTGCCTGGGTGAGGAACGTGATCAGGGTGGTCGGACCGGTCCCAAGTGATTGTTGCCTCAGACCAGTTTAAGTACCGAGGGACGTCCGGCATTGTCGCGTTGAGTTCGAGCATTTCCGCCTTATCCGCCTTAGCCGAAGGCGTGCCGACAAAGCACACAAGAGATTCTTTGACCTTTTGATATGGCTTCTTGTTCTTGGCGGCTGCGTCATCTTCGCTTGAGATAGACATGTCGTCGTCATCCTCATCCTCCTTGCTGTCTTTCTTGTCGTTCTTCTTTGACTTCTTTGACTTCCAGCCGACTTTGGGATCCTTTTTGAAGTCGTCCATGAAACGACACTCGCCAAGCATATGGTTGACCTTGCCCAATGAGGCGTGGATGGGACATGGCAAAAGTTTTGCCTGTTCATAAGTGATTCGCGCCGCCTTAGGCCCTGAGCCGGCTTCGCGACTATCTTTCTTATTCTTCCACTTCTTTTTGCCGGCGTTCCCTTGGAATGCTGCGGCTACCTCATTGGAAGGCCCGGCTTTGTCATCCGCCGCCTGCTTGCGTTTGTTGTTGCGCTTTGGTATGATGTTGACGTCTGGGTCATCGTCCCGGGCGTCGTCATCCGCCGCCGCGTACTGGGCGGCCAGGTTGAGCATCTCACCAAGGTCCGTGATTTGCTCGCGGACGAGCCTATGACGGAGCAAGGACTTCTTCTGTAGGCCCGTGTAGAAGGCATGGATAGCCTATGCGTCCGAAACACCATGATAGTTGGCTTTTTCGGATATCCAACGGCTGACAAAATCTGTCATGGTTTCGTCCGGCTTTTGGATACAGCGCTGCAAATCCGTGTAGGTATTTGGACGCTTGTATGTTCCTTGGAAGTGCTGGGAGAAAACCTTTTCCATGTCGTACCAGCTATGGATGGACTTTTCAGGAAGGTTGTCGATCCAACCTCTTGCCGTGCCTTCCAACATGAGAGGTAGGTAGCGGACGGCAATATGGCTGCTCCCACCGGCAATTTCTATGGCCATGGCATAATCGGATAGCCATGAGTCCGGCTTAACGAGGCCGTTGTACCTAGAACAGTTTTTTGACACTGATGTCATGTCCTTGGGGAACGGCTCTCTGCGGATGGCGTCACCGAAGCACTTTGGTCCAGAGTATAGCGGCTCCTTTCCTCTTGCTATGTCTTGTAGGCGATGTCGTGCGTCTTTTGGATCGAGCTGCCGTGCGCCTCTGTTCGCGTCCGGCTCGTCCTGCGCTGCCCGGCTTATGCTGCGCCTGGGCCCTTCTACCTCCTCTCTCTTCTTGCTGCCAGTGCTACGCTGCGGGGATCGGCTGCGGCCTCTCCTTGGAGGGTCGTTGCCGACATCTTTTCTAGGCGGCTGCCTGTTGCTCCGGCTACCGCCATTGTCGCGTCTTGGTTGGGGTGGAGGTGGCAGGTCTCCTCTGCTTCCTGTCCTTGAGTTCTCGTCCCGCCTTGGCTTTGGCGGTGGCATCTTCTTTGGAGGTGGCGTTGCCTTCCTTTTGTCGCCATGGCTACTGGAGCCAGACGGGCCATCAGGGTCGGCGCCGGGTGCAGCTTTGCACTTTCCCGACTTAGACTCTAGGTCTCCCCCGCGAGCATCCGCCATATGGCCGTAGGAATCAGCGCGAGCTTGTTGTTCTAGGGCCTTGCTCACGAAGTGTCTTGCGTTGGCCAGCTTTTCTTCCGCCGTGTAAGTGTTGTCGTCCAGGGTATCTAGCGCGGCGGCCGCGTTGAGGACCGGGGTGCCGAAGACAACGTCTCCCCTTCTGTCCACGCGTTGTGGTGCCGTGCGCCAGTCGAACCCTAGATCTTGATTCGCTGTTGTTGTTTGCGCAGGCGGCTCTTTTCCACGGCGGTTTTTTGATGACCTTTTCTCCTCGAAGAGTTGCCGGCTTGTTTTGGCCGACATCTTCTCCTGTTCTTTCTCGATCTTCTTCGCAAGGCTCTCAACGTGCTCCTCTCTTTTTCTCAGGAAGTTAGAGTGCTTAAGCATGTTAAGCCTAAGCTCTTCCACTGCGTCGAGTGGGGTATCTTTGTTCACCGGAGTATTCATGATCTCGTCTACTTCTTTGATGACGGAGAGCAAATCCGTGGGTTTGCTGCTGCCGCCTTTCTCGAGGCCAGCTTTCTTCTTCGCGCGCACCTTGTCGAAACTTTCAATGAGTTGGCCGGCAGTGGTGTCGCCGGCATCTTCTGCCGGCTTGTTCTGCGCCTCCGAAGCAACTGGGGTTGTCTCGTGACCGACAACAACCATCATAGCCAGCTTGTCAGGCATGTTTGTATCCGCTGTACCCTCTGAGGGAGCCGGATTACCACTGGAAAAGCGGGTTTTGATCTTCTCTTTGAAGAGACTAGCATCATCATCGGAGTCAGAGTCTACGTTGACTTGAACGGTAGATCTGGATCCGGCATCTGACATCGCATCCTCCTGTAGAGCAGGGAGGATTGACTCAGGATCGTTGTTTTCCGGCTGGGAGTCGGATCCCAGTCCGACAACTCCGACGAAGTGGAAATAAGATTCCGCCGACTCCTGGGAGAAGGCGGATTCAGATCCATCTTGCTGGTCGACTGCTTGGTCGAAGGGTTGGTGGGTGGGGTTGTAGAAACGCGGTAGGCCGTACGCCTCTGGCGTGTACCCGATGAAGATGTCGATCCCTCCGATCGGCACGATTGCGCATCCGATAAGGTAGTCATCCGCCGGGAGCCAGGACTCATCCGAGTTGACGTAGCTATGGCCGCCATACCTTGTGACGCGACCGACGGCGATCTGCTTGCCCAAGCCGCCAAGTGTTCCCGCCTGGAACGTGACGCCAGGAACCTTATGCCCCACGGTGGGCGCCAACTGTCGTGGTATCGGCATATTTGATAGGAGACGGGGGTCCTCTAGCCTACGTATAGATTGTGGGGAAGAAGGTTGGTGTCGTCGAGGTCGGGATTGAACACGGCGAGTTTACCCAGCTTCGGATCCCACAGCGGTGGCGAGATCCTACGTGCTGCTATAATTCACTATGAGGCAATAGCCGTGAACAGGTTACAATGGGTATGATGCCTATTGAAATTGTCTCTGCCCTAAAGGCTCCCTCCTGGTGGCCGGCTTATATAGGCGGCCAGACCCCAGGGTACAAGGTAAGTACTTGTCCGGCAAGTAAACAGAGTCCTAGACCTAGCCGGCTTAGTTGCCGCCTTCCGTCTTGGGCTCGGTGGCTTGATGGGCTTCGGCCTTCCGCCTTCCTTGGACCGTCCGCCTACTTCCTTGTACGTCAGCTATCTGGGCCGCCCGGCAGGCCTCGGCCTTACCACCCTTGGGCCACCCTGGACTAGCCGGATTGATCCATGTTGGTTATACCCCTAGTTGATATATCCCCAACAGGAGCGACGAGTTCGTCCTCACCCGAGAGCAACCGGAGTTCGACGTCTCCGCCCGAGCGGCGCCGTCGCTTGAGGACGCCCCTCTGGTCGACGACCACTCCATCCGTTTTGCCGTGACGAGAGGAGCCCCTCCGTCGCCTCCCGGACCCCGGAAGACCTCCGCATCGTCGGCTTCGTACGCCACCGAGCCGCGCCGCCACCGCAGCGCCATTCACCGGCGAGGAGCGCCGCCAGTTTTGGTCAACTCACCGAGAGCCGTCCGATCCCCCATCTACGCCCAGGATTAGAAGAGAGATACGAAGAGGTATCGCTTGATCTCAGCCCTCCGATCTTAATCCCACGGTACAGATTGGATCACTTAAGGAACCAACATCATCCAATCTCAGGAAGCCACGTCACCCCAATTTTTCTGGATTATATTCCGAATTAAATTAAATTGGTAGTTTAGCAGAAAAGCCCCTGTCATTTTGAACCATCATAACTTTCGATTCACAAAGCCAAATTTGACAAACTTTATACCATTGGAAAGCCCTTGACATGTAGAATCTTGTAGCAGTGTCCAAATTCAATTTTGAATAGTTTAAATTAATTCAAATTTCAAATGAATGATTTGAATAATTTTGACCTAAGTTCAATTTTATAAGTTCAAAAATTGCAAATAAAATATTTTTGGAAACCTTAGAATCTGACTAATAAGGTTGCACTATTAAAATTAATTTTTAGAAATGAAATTCCCATTTAAAAAAATTAGAAACCCTCCTTGTATGTTTTTAACATAGTTTAAAATTCTATTAACCTTAATAAATTGTTTTCTTTTACAAAAATGACACAAGTATTTTATTATTTTACAAGTATTCACAAGTATTATTTTATTATTCACAAGTATTTTCTTTTACAAAAATGACACAAAAATGACAAACTATCAAAAGGCAAGTGACGCTCATAAACCACCTATTATTTTCACTATATGCATAGTAGTATTTTTCTGCAGTATGCATGTTAGGAGTTGTGTGCAGTTCTATATTATGCTATGACCCTATGTAGTGTTTAGCTATCCCCCACCCCGAGCTTAGAAGCAGAACACTTAGTAGGATGCTTAGCCAAGCAATGAAAAATGTTTTGACTAGTTGGATAGTTAAAAAAATAATGAAATTAATTAATGAACTACCTGGGTGCTGGTTGGAGAACCATGGTGGGTGGCTACTCAGGGGGTCCATGTCTATGGTTCATGTCTATGGTAATTACCCTTGGTGGAAGCGCACAAATGTGGAAAGTCACCCAGGCTCAAAGAGATTGTAGACGCACCTTGTTTAGTAGCTACTAGTGCAACCACTTGTCAAATGGGCTCTGTCTTGACCATACATGTTGTGAGACCCCGATCCGTCGTGACCAGCAGATGTAGGGGAATGATAGGTTGGTTCGGGTCACGCGGTTTGACTCGGGGAATTACTTCGGAAAGGTCTCGTCTCGGTCTTCTCTTTTCCATTTCATAATTGGTTGACATGGACGAGGGAATGATTGGGTCTTGTGGTGAAAGTGCACACCCTCTCGAGAGTAAAAACTAAGTATACTTAGCCGTGTCCCCGGTTATGGACATTTGAGCAACTAGACAGGGCAGATGTTGAAGATCTCCTCATCCCAATTTCTATAATAAAATTTGATGGGTGAACAAGGGTTTGGGAGAGCTCACCGTTTTCTATCGGTGGTGCTCGTTGTGAGTAGTTTTCAAAGTTGTTCACCGTTTCTATCGGTGGTACTCTTTGTTGTTAAAGGTGTTCACTGTTGTCTATCAGTGGTACCCTTTGTCTAAGATGAAAAGTTGTTTAAAAAAAAGATAGGACAAAACTGGCTTTATGCAAATCAGCCTGAAACTCCACTGAGCCAAATATGCATGTAGATATAGTCGTAGAAATTTTAATTACCAAGTGCCATTTTGCCACCACAATTCAGTTGTGCTGACCCAATATAGTTTGGGCTGCAACTCACCATTGCAGGACCCTCAGACGAGGAGTAAGGATTGTTAGGGTCGCGAGTCTCCAACCAACATGCCTTGCCTGTGGCACATGATGAAGATGGAGCTCATTTATCCATTTGCTTTCCGCTGTGTGTTTATTTCGGTTTGAGCTAGCCATGAGCTATGCACCTTGTGTCGAACCCCTTTTATTTCCGGATCATCGTGTAATGAATATTGATGCAATGTTATGGTATTTCATCTTAAACTGTGTGTCCTAGCAAGTCGATCCAGGGAATAGCACTATACACAGGAGGTCGCTACCTTATAATAAAGAGGGCCTTTTACAGATGGTATCAGAGCACTGTGTTGCCTTTAGGTTCGTGACCCTAGGTTTGGATTAGTATTTAGGAATGCCCATAGGAAATAAAATCTTATTTTATTAAGTTTTGCATAAAACTTTATGTCATATTCTCATCTAATCTTTTCTCCCCAAAATATTTTATAGATGTCCAGCCTCATAGACTCACTCAAGAAAGGACCAGTGTTTACCATGACTTTGGAATGTGAAACCGAGTTCCCAAAAGTTCTTAAGGAAAGTATGAAAACCATGGGATTTAATGGAGAAGCAGTTTACAAAGGATTCCCTGTAATGGATGAAGACCAAGAATACTGGTGGGTAGAATTACACTTGTATCAGGATAAAGAAGACGACCACAACACAACAGGACTATGGATGTTCACCAATAAAGTACTGGAAACATCATTCTTTGATGCATCACGAAGAGCAGCTTGGAGGGCCATTGATGAACTTTCAAGGAGAATTAGGTTTAGAATGCACAATACTCAAGGATACCTCAAAGATGTGGAGAAAGAACTTGAAGAACTTAAAAAGGAGATAGAGAAGACCAATGACTTGAAGGCCCCTGTGAACCAGTTGATGACTGACATGGTGAATGTGGATTCTGAACTATGCAATCAGGAAGACCAGATGCTGGCCAAGGATGCCCAGATTTCATCAATGAAGTAAAAGTATTGATCTCGGAAGAATCATCGCACTAAGTCTATGAAGGATAAGAAGACAAGGAAGTGCATCACTTTGTTTCCTTAGATCAGACCACCATTTAATTAGAAACTACGATATCGTGTTAGTGTGTTGATCATACCAACTCAGGTTGTATGACAATAGTAGACTGTTGTTTGTGTCTGAACCTTTTTGCTTGATGTTTGATAGATGATGATTGTAAAATGAATTGTCTTGAATCTTCTGTGTTTGGGTAGGATCCTTCCTTAGTACCTTTCTACCTCTACTCATCTATGCTAAACCCAATCAGATGCTTCACCAAACTACCAAAAGCAATGAGATGCCAATCGGAATGCAATCACTTTTAGAGACTCAGAATAAGTTGATGCAATTGATGGCCCAGAATCAAGTCAACAACCCCAATAAGGAATTACCCCCTGGATGGCAGCAACTGTTGTGTAGCCAAACTCAAATAGTACTGATGATGTATCATACTATGAACGCAAATGACGACAATCAACAAGAAATAAACTATGACAACCACAAGATCCAAGAGGAAGTGGTGAAAACACCTAGAGCCTGCAAGACTTGTGGGGAAATCGGACACACTTCCAAAGTATGTCAAGATGAGTGGCCTCATTTGGATGCAACCAGTGGAGCTGAGGAATACTGCACCACTCAAGTTACTTGCTTTTTGTGTGAAGGAGACATACATGTTCCAGCTCAGTGTCAACTCTACCCCATAGTACAACAAGCTAGTCGACAAGTCAGTGAGGGAATGCACCAGGCTTTGAAGAATATATTTGAAGAACAAGAAAAGAAGGGTAAGCGCAAGCGAGATGTTAGTCAAATAGATTGCCACAAATGCGATGGACTAGGACATTATTCATGGTACTGCCCAGAGAAGAAGATTGGCAATACGATCGAACTCGATCAATTGCAGAAAAGAATTATGGATCATACCAAGGAGGAGAATAATGCCAGAATCAAGACACAACCTAACACATCCGAAGGCATCACCAAATATTGCAATTCTTGTGAAGAAGAAGGACATTTTTCTCGAGATTGCCCCAACAAGCGAACAAGATCCTCATCCATAGTAGCACAATACGATCAGCAGGATATAGAGACCCTATTAGCATTGGAAAGACCTAAGAAGAAGAGAAACCTGAGCCAGATCATTTTCTACGGGTGCAAAAAGGAAGGACATTACATCAGTGATTGTCTAGAAGGAAAATATCAGACAAGCGACAAGAGCGTTTTCACAAAACGAGACTCATGCCAAGTCACTAGCTTGGAATGTAAGCACAAGGGACACTGGGCCGACAAATGCCCAGAGAAGAAACATCAAAACTGCCAAGGAAAGAAGTTTAAGGAATGCCCCACCAACTCCCACAAGAAAGACATCAGTCATGTGATATGTTACAAATGCAAAGATACAGGGCACTATGCTAGTGGATGTCCTGAGAAGATGAAGAATAAGTTACTAAGTGGGTCGAGCAGTGAAAAGTAAGTTCCTAATCAATTCTTTTAGCCACATGACACTTTGATGCTAGTACATACGATGAATTTGAATGATGGATGAATGAGGCATCACCCAACGACTCAAGTCTACCCAACAAAGAGTTAGGAAATCCAATGTGACACTTATTGAAGCCAGCAGTCTAGTTACACATGAAAGTTTTCTTTTAAGGGTGGTAGCCCACCCAATTCCCCTAACCCTAAATATCCAAACCTATCTCTCTTTCTAGCCTCTTCGAATCTCGGGACGAGATTCCTTTTAAGGGTGGTAGTCTGTAACATCCCAAAATTTTGGAATGTTTAAAAATCACAAAAATTTAAAACTTTATTTCTCATTAAAATAAAATCATCAATATCCTAGAAGATCAACTCAAAAGGATTATTTTTGACCTTGTCAAATGTATTATGATATTAATTCAATCAAGTAACTTTATTTTCAAACTTGAGGGTTGAACTATAAATACATTTTCTAAACATTTATTAAACCCTAAAAGATATTTGCAAAGTACTTCTGGTTATTCAAATTATGCCTATTTCAAAACATTATATTTGGGTTCTTAATAAAACCCTAAGTCAATGTTTATAGTCACAAAACTTTTGAAACATCCTCTATTTTTAAAATATAGTTTTGATTCAAGTGTTTGAATTGAAAATGGGTTTGGAAAGATTTAATTTTAAAACATATGTATCTATGATATTTTGCTTAATTTTATTAAGAAATAAATTTCTTAATTAAAAATCTATTTTAAATCTACAAAATTGTCAAATTATGTTATTTGAAAATATCATCATTTAAAAATGTATTACAAACATGAGTTTGAATGTTTTAAAATAAAGGTCTTAATTTTACAAATTTATAGAAATTTGTTTGAAGTCATTTGGACAAATAAAACAAAAGTTATGAAAGAAATAAGAAAACAGAAAAGAAAAACCAGAAAACGAACAGAACAAAAAAAAAGGGTAACTGGGCCGAGCCCATCCTAATCTAACGCGCGTGCGGAGCGTAACAACAGCAGTCCAGCCCACCCGGGCCGCTCTCCCTTCTCTCCCTATGTCCACCGGGACCCACCGGTCAGCGGAGGTCGTCTCCAACCTCCGGCCGCCCGCGACCTCAGAACACGACGCCACGACCCCGCCCCACTTCTCCACTTCCCCCACTCGCCCGAGCCCTGGAGCTCGCCCCCGCCTTCCTCTCTTAAGTTCTTGCGACCCCGGCCTCCATTTCACCTCTTCCCCGTCTTCGAATCGTGCCCCATTTCGCCCGCAAAAGCTCGTCGGAGTCTCCATTGCCACCGCCGCCACTTCTTGAAATCCGGCGAGGTTGGTACGCCCCGGAACCCAAGAGCCCCCGCAACCTCTCCCCCTCTCTCTTGCGCACCTTCTGAGCCTCTTCGTTATTTTTTCCCGCAGCTGGAGCGACGAGTTCATCCTCACCTGAGAGCAACCGGAGTTCGGCGTCTCCGCCCGAGCGGCGCCGTCGCTCGAGGACGCCCCTCTGGTCGACGACCACTCCATCCGTTTTGCCGTGACGAGAGGAGCCCCTCCATCGCCTCCCGGACCCCGGAAGACCTCCGCATCGTCGGCTTCGTACGCCACCGAGCCGCGCCGCCACCGCAGCGCCATTCACCGGCGAGGAGCGCCGCCAGTTTTGGTCAACTCACCGAGAGCCGTCCGATCCCCCATCTATGCCCAGGATTAGAAGAGAGATACGAAGAGGTATCGCTTGATCTCAGCCCTCCGATCTTAATCCCACGGTACAGATTGGATCACTTAAGGAACCAGCATCATCCAATCTCAGGAAGCCACGTCACCCCAATTTTTCTGGATTATATTCCGAATTAAATTAAATTGGTAGTTTAGCAGAAAAGCCCCTGTCATTTTGAACCATCATAACTTTCGATTCACAAAGCCAAATTTGACAAACTTTATACCATTGGAAAGCCCTTGACATGTAGAATCTTGTAGCGGTGTCCAAATTCAATTTTGAATAGTTTAAATTAATTCAAATTTCAAATGAATGATTTGAGTAATTTTGACCTAAGTTCAATTTTATAAGTTCAAAAATTGCAACTAAAATATTTTTGGAAACCTTAGAATCTGACTAATAAGGTTGCACTATTAAAATTAATTTTTAGAAATGAAATTCCCATTTAAAAAAATTAGAAACCCTCCTTGTATGTTTTTAACATAGTTTAAAATTCTATTAACCTTAATAAATTGTTTTCTTTTACAAAAATGACACAAGTATTTTATTTTGAATGGTAGTAATAAAACTAAGCCTACTCAACCACTTTTGAAATAAAAAATTATATAGATGTGATAAAACTTGTTAAGAGTAATTTTATCAAATGATATATTGTTTTATAAATCAGAGACTCAATTTGTGTAATTTAGATATAAGTTAAAACCCATAAATCCTTTTAATGTGAAACCTTTTGCAAAACGTCACTTAAATAACTATAGGCTTAGAGAAACCAATACTAAACTTCATTAGGTCCATATTATTCTTAAATGTGTGAAGTTGATTAAAATATGTGACCTTCTTAAATCACAACCATAGTTTGAAGATGGTGTTATTTCATTTTGACAAAAGCATTGTGCAAACATTTTGAACGTGACCAAATATTACAATACTGAAACAATACTTCAACCTATTCAGATTTGAAATATTCAAATTTGAATTAGACCATCCCTTGACCATAAATGACAGACCCTAAGTCCTATCACATTTATTCCTTTTGTAAACTGAAATTATGTGATAAGACCTGACAATAAAATAAATGAATTAAAACAACTATTGTTGAACACATTATTGTGATGTTTGATTTGTGTTATGTGTTTGTCAAATTGTTTGTTTATTGTTTTCTTCTTTCATCGTATAGATTGAACGAAGTGAAACGTTCTTCATTGAAGAGAGTGTGAGAAACGACAAACTATCAAAAGGCAAGTGACGCTCATAAACCACCTATTATTTTCACTATATGCAGAGTAGTATTTTTCTGTAGTATGCATGTTAGGAGTTGTGTGCAGTTCTATATTATGCTATGCCCCTATGTAGTGTTTAGCTATCCCCCACCCTGAGCTTAGAAGCAGAACACTTAGTAGGATGCTTAGCCAAGCAATGAAAAATGTTTTGACTAGTTGGATAGTTAAAAAAATAATGAAATTAATTAATGAACTACCTGGGTGCTGGTTGGAGAACCATGGTGGGTGGCTACTCAGGGGGTCCATGTCTATGGTTCATGTATATGGTAATTACCCTTGGTGGAAGCGCACAAATGTGGAAAGTCACCCAGGCTCAAAGAGATTGTAGACGCACCTTGTTTAGTAGCTTCTAGTGCAACCACTTGTCAAATGGGCTCTGTCTTGACCATACATGTTGTGAGACCCCGATCCGTCGTGACCAGCAGATGTAGGGGAATGATAGGTTGGTTCGGGTCACGCGTTGTGACTCGGGGAATTACTTCGGAAAGGTCTCGTCTCGGTCTTCTCTTTTCCATTTCATAATTGGTTGACATGGACGAGGGAATGATTGGGTCTTGTGGTGAAAGTGCACACCCTCTCGAGAGTAAAAACTAAGTATACTTAGCCGTGTCCCCGGTTATGGACATTTGAGCAACTAGACAGGGCAGATGTTGAAGATCTCCTCATCCCAATTTCTATAATAAAATTTGATGGGTGAACAAGGGTTTGGGAGAGCTCACCGTTTTCTATCGGTGGTGCTCGTTGTGAGTAGTTTTCAAAGTTGTTCACCGTTTTCTATCGGTGGTACTCTTTGTTGTCAAAGGTGTTCACTGTTGTCTATCAGTGGTACCCTTTGTCTAAGATGAAAAGTTGTTTTAAAAAAAGATAGGACAAAACTGGCTTTATGCAAATCAGCCTGAAACTCCACTGAGCCAAATATGCATGTAGATATAGTCTTAGAAATTTTAATTACCAAGTGTCATCTTGCCACCACAATTCAGTTGTGCTGACCCAATATAGTTTGGGCTGCAACTCACCATTGCAGGACCCTCAGACGAGGAGTAAGGATTGTTAGGGTCGCGAGTCTCCAACCAACATGCCTTGCCTGTGGCACATGATGAAGATGGAGCTCATTTATCCATTTGCTTTCCGCTGTGTGTTTATTTCGGTTTGAGCTAGCCATGAGCTATACACCTTGTGTCGAACCCCTTTTATTTCTGGATCATCGTGTAATGAATATTGATGCAATGTTATGGTATTTCATCTTAAACTGTGTGTGCTAGCAAGTCGATCCAGGGACTAGCACTATACACAGGAGGTCGCTACCTTATAATAAAGTGGGCCTTTTACAATTTTAGTCATAGCCGGCTTCACAACTCTATTTGAGGGCTATCTAGGTATTAGGCCTAGTTTAGATTTCTTCAGATACTGCTTCCGTTGCCGGCATCAGACTGTGCCGGACGGGGGACTGGCAACCTGCGGCAGCATCACCTTCAACTGCCGCCAAGGACGCCAATGGTATCCCAAGATACCATACATCGAGTCTGTCAAGGGCTGGACGTCCACCTTCTTCTATTGCCAAGACATGGCAGCACCGGGGGTCAATTTGGCGTCCCGGACTTTGTCAACGCGCCGTCTATGCCCAGGCCATCTTGGGACGAGGCGGTCCCCAAGTTGACGGAGGAGCTCCGCCTTATCCAAAGGCGGATTGAGTTTCTCACTCGGACGATGCCCCCCCCCCCCTTGCAGGATGGGATGGACACCGTCATCTACTAGCTTAGCCGGCAAATACTGCCTCTGCAGTATAGCTCGCACAAGATGTGTCAGTATTCGCCTACTGCCCCATCTTCTCTTCGCATAAGCGAAGAGGGGTTACCAGCTGCCGAATTGGTGGCCCGACTTTGCAGCCTTGTCAAATCAGGGCTGGTGAAGGCGGTGGAGGGCGTGCCCATGCACACCCACGACAACCCTCCCCTCGAGGTAGACAATTCTCTTGTTTGCCCTTCTTTGGCGGCTCTTCCGGCTAACTTGAGTCCTCTTAACACTTACTCTTTTTTGGTTAACAACTCTCTGCTCTGGGGAAGAAGACCAAGAGGCGCAAGGTGTTCGGCGCTGCTTCCTCGACGGCTAACGCCGACAGGAAGAACGGACCGCAATGGCTACCGAGCCGGTGCTCGTCGTCCTCGACGAGAACGCGGGGATTAACATCCCCCGAACGTACTTATTTCCGCCTTAGGCATTTGTCGGCCTTCTTCATCACTGGTATTCGTCTGGCTAACTTTACTTTGTTGTTAGGGAGCGGTTGGCAACTTCCAAGTTGTCGGCCAAATCCTTTTGTCTAGGGGAAAGCGGCCCCAAGGTAACTTACCGGCAATCGTGCCGCCAACTCCTCAGCTCCGAGCCGGCGGCTTCATGAGCGACGCACGCCGCCAGCCCCAGGTTCTGGCTTCTAGTCCGCCGCCAAGGACCTCCTCTACTGGCCGCGCAACCAGCGCCTCCTTTCCATCGGCTGAGGCTACGACCAATGAAGCCGTCCGATCACGCGACGCCAAGGAGGAGCTGCTGGGGGAGGTTGCCGGCGGGCCGCGAAGGGCAGCCCCAGCTTCTGGAGGCGGCAGGGTTAGGGACCCCTAGGAATCCTTTAAGGAGGCCAAGGAGTCCACCCTGGCTTTCACCGACTTCGCCGCCCAGACTTTTGCCGACTTGGAGGGCGACATTGATGTAAGTTGTCTTTTTGGAACTTGGTAGCATATACATAGTCTCCCCCCCCCCCCCCCCCCCCGAGCACTTAGATGGCAAATCAACGATATTGGTTGCAGGCTGAGTGGTGTTTTGACAATATGTTATATGCCCTTGTCTTTGTCCGCATGGCGTCTTGTCCGCCAACGTGGAGCTTATCTCCTCCAGGTCGGAGATAAACAAGCGGTATCGCGATCTAAAAAAGGATTGCGATGCCAAGAATGCGCGGATTGCCGACTTGGAAACGGCCCGCAAGAAAGATGAAGGTAAAATCACTAAGTTTTTGCCTTATACCATGTTTTATGTTTGTTGCCGCCAATCATTTAGCTAGCAAATCCATATTGTAGAACTGCTAGATCACGCCCAGGATATACTGAAGGCGTCTACTGATATGCAAGCTATTATGAATGAAGCCTCTGATCTGGCGGCCGCCAACTTGGGGATGAAGGAGGAGCACCGGAAGGAGATGGAGGCCCAGCAGATGAAGTTTGCGCAGGAGTCTAGCCAGCTTACGAGAGAGCTGGATAGCCTGCGCAAAAAATTGGCGGAGGCGGAGAAGAAGGCTGCTGAAGAGATATCCAAGCAGACTTCTCGCGCCAAGACTGCGGAGGATGCGGTGGCAACTCACATGATTGAGTTGTCCGCCTTCCATAACTCGTTCCTTGGTAAGTTTTTCCTCACTCTTCATTTTTGCCTTCAATTTGTTTGCCCGAGCCAAACTGACGCTTTATTTTTTGATACAGTTGTTGCCGGCTTAGGCGATGACAAGGTTGTCAGCCCCCGTCTAGATCGCCTTGCGCGTCTGGGTGAGCTGATTACCGAGACTTTGGCGGCGTCCAAGCGGTTTGCCGCCAAGTTCTTCATTCCCTCCGGCAGCCAGGAGCCCGCCGAGTTCTGCGATGTGCCCAGCATGCTGGAGCAAGCCACAAAGTTTCACAAGAGCTCGCTGAAGTCGGCGGCGCGGGGTGGTACCAAGACTGCGCTAGGATTATTCATGGCGCACTACCCCGAGGCGGAGATAGGAGTCGTCACCGAGGGCATGTTGTCTACTTATGAAGACGGCAGCGAGGTGCAGCCGGCTGCTGTGCTGAACAGCGTTGCCGGCTACGCCACGCGGGTTGCCGACATGGTTGACACGACGGTCTTCGATCGGCGCCATCCTGTGCCAGTTGCTAGAGAAGCTGGAGCTGCCGGCACGGCCGAGGTGGAGGGGAGCGATAGCTCTGGGGCTGAAGTTGTCAGCCCCCAAGCTTAATATAGGCGGCCCCCGAGCCAATAGTCGTTGTTGCCAGCTATCTCTTTTTTTTTATCTTGACGACCAACCTCCTCCTGCCCCTGAAACAATTATATCTCAACTTGTAATATTTGTAAATATCTTTTGGAGATGCACTGCTAGACGGGAAGCCAGCTAACTTATTTTATATTGCTACTTAAGTAGGCTTTTGCCTTGTTTTATTTAGCCCGCTTTAATTTTATTTTGACTTATATGCTTGACTGTTTGTATGTTGGCAAAACCTCAGCCGGGAACTTTAGCTGAAACAAACAGGGTTAGTACCATGATAGAATCAGGAATTCAAAAAAAAAAGAGTTTAGAATCAGGAACCAAAACCAACATGTTGGCGCCAAAGACATACTACTAGGCGAACCACATATAAAGTAATCAAAGTAAATGAATTAGGCGGCACAAAAAGTTGATTTTTGATTTGGTTTGGCTCGAAAGCTGCAAGTATCTACCAGTTTGAACCTTTGCACGGAGCTAGAAGTAGGTAACTTAGATACATATGGGATATATGATTGCAAGAAAAGACAAAAGATGGCATGCTTCTCAACACAAATGAGGAACCACAGAATTTTATTTCATAATCATATATAATTTATTACAATTATAAATAGCTAAGTGTAGAAAGGACGTAGCTGCTCAATGTTCCAAGGCCGTCTTGTTTGCTCGAACGGGTCGTCAATGCCTCTTTTACGCTTGGTTCCTCTCCTTCCTGCCGCCTTCTTGCGCCTTTTCTTTTCTTCTTCGTCGTGGATGTCGGCTAGGTAGTAGGAACCATTGAGTAGCGCCTTTGTGACTATAAACGGTCCTTCCCATGGCGGGGATAGCTTGTGCAAGCCTTTTCTGTCTTGAATTAGGCGGAGAACCAGGTCACCTGTTCTAAAGCCTCGCTTCCGCACTCTCCGGCTATGAAAGCGGCGAAGTTGTTGCTGGTACAAGGCGGAGCGATGTAGAGCAACGTCTCTTTCTTCATCTAACAAGTCTAGGCTATCCTATCTTGCACCTTCTACGTCTTGGTCGATGTAGGGTTGAACTCTTGGGGAATCGTATTTCATGTCGGTGGGTAGCACCGCCTCTGCGCCATACACTAAGAAGAAAGGAGTGTAGCCAGTAGATCTGTTTGGCGTTGTGCGCAAACTCCAGAGTTTGGACTGTAGCTCCTCTGCCCAAGCGCCGGCTGCCCTATGTAATGGAGCTTCAAGACGGGGCTTAAGTACGTAGAGGACTAAGCCGTTTGTACGCTCTACTTGTCCATTTGATTGAGGGTGTGACACAGATGCCAAGTCAAGCCGGATGCCTAGATCAATGCAGATTCTTCGATGTCGCCTTGAGATAGGTTGCTGCCATTATCTGTGATAATGTTGTGTGGAACTCCGAACCGAGAGATAATTCCCCAGAGGAAATTGGTGGTTGTTTGTGCGTCAAGTTTGCTGATCGGCTTGGCCTCGACCCATTTAGTGAACTTGTCGACATCGACCAATAGGTGGGTATACTAGTTTCTGGTTTCTCAAGACCTTGAGGCAAGGGCAGTTACGCAACATTTTCTCAATATTGAATGCACCCACCACGTGCCATCTTGAAGGGACCAACCATGTCTAAGCCCTAGACCGCGAACGGCCAAGTGATTGGAATTGTCCTAAACTCTTGTGCCGGCAGGTGAGGTCGGCGGGCGTACAATTGGCAGCCTTTGCAAGTTTTCACGATGTGCTCAGCGTCTTCTTTGGCGGTTAGCCAGTATAAAACTTGGCGGAAAGCTTTGGACACAATGGACCTGGCGGAGGCGTGATGCACGCAAGTGCCGATATGTATGTCCTTTAGAGTTTCCCGACCTTCTTCTAGCAATATGCACCGCTGATAGATACCGCACGTACTTCGCTTGTACAACTCGCTTTTGATTATTGTGAATGCTTTGGCTCGCCTTATGATCTGCCTTTTAAACACCTCATCGTCCTCCGACAACTTCTGGTCGATTAAGAAATCGAGATATGGGACAGTCCAATCCGGCTGTACCAAGTAGACGAAAAGACTTGCCACTTCTACTGGTTCTTCTGCATCGGGGTCCAACAAGTCGGCGCCCTTAATGGACGGCTTATGCAAGTGTTCCAGGAAAATGTCCTTCGACACTTTTTTGCGTTCTGACCCGAGTCTAGCGAGGGTGTCTGCCGCCTCATTCTCAGCTCTAGGAACATGCCGGACTTCGTAGCCCATGATAGTTTTGGCAAATTAGTCAACTTTGGCCCTGTAAGCCGTCATTGTTGTACTCTTCGCGTCCCATGTGCTGCTTACTTGCTGGGCGACTAAATCAGAGTCGCCATAACAGAGGATTCTCTTGACGCCAAGGTCGTTTGCCACATGTAGCCCGTGAAGCAAAGCTTCATACTCTGCGACGTTATTGGTTGTTGTAAACTGAATATGCAATACGTAGCTGAGCTTATCACCTTTGGGTGTGCGCGAAACAACTCCAGCCCCCGAGCCTTTGAGCATCTTTGATCCGTCAAAGTGTATGACCCAATATTCTGACTCGGGGAGTACTGTTTCCTCCATGGCCTCTGTCCAATCGGCAACAAAGTCTGCAAGTGCATGACTCTTAATGGCGGTCCGTGGTTTGTAGACTATATCGAAGGTGGCAAGCTCGATGCCCCATTTGGCAACTCGGCCTGTTTCCTCTGCGTTGTTGATTATGTCTCCCAACGGTGCCCTGCTGACTACTATCATTGTGTGCTCCTGGAAATAATGCCTAAGCTTTCTGGCAGCGAAGAATACATCATAAGCCAGCTTTTGGTAATGTGGATACCTCTGCTTGGAGGTGGACAAGACTTCACTGATGAAGTAAACCAGGTGTTGCTGAGACGTCACGACTTCGCTTTCCATTCTTTCCACAGCCAAGACAACTGCTCCAGTTGCCGCGATGTAGAGCAGCATTGGTTCCTGCGATCGAGGTGCTGCCAATATGGGAGCGGATACGAGAGCCTCCTTAAGTTGTTGTAAGGCGGCATCTGCTTCTGCTGTCCATTCAAAGTTGTCGGATTTCTTCAATACCCAGTAGAGGGGCATTGCCTTTTCTCCGAGGCGGCTTATGAAACGACTGACGGCTGCCGCTGATCCGGCTAGGCGTTGCACGTCCTTCAGACAAGTAGGTCTGGATATGTTTTGGATAGCCTTGATCTTCTCCGGGTCAACTTCGATCCCTCGTTCCGAGACGATAAATCCAAGTAGTTTGCCAGCTGGAACACCGAAAACACACTTGGCGGGATTGAGTTTCATTTGGTATTTCTGGAGATTCTGAAGAGTTTCTTCCAAATCCTCTAGGAGATCCGCCTTCTTTTTCGACATCACCGCAATGTCGTCAACATAGACGTGAACATTGCGGCCGATCTGTTCGTGCAGGAAATTTTGCATACAACGCTGGTATGTTGCACCTGCATTCTTCAGGCCAAAAGGCATCGTGATGTAGCAGAAAGTCCCGTAAGGAGTGGCGAAAGATGTTTTCAGCTGATCCGACTCTCTCATCTTGATTTGATGGTATCCTGAGTAGGCGTCCAAAAAACAAAGCAGCTCGAAGCCTGCTGTGGAGTCTACGACCTGGTCAATTCTAGGCAGCGCAAAGGGATCCTTTGGGCAGCATTTGTTAACACCGGTATAGTCGATACACATCCTCAGCTCTTTATTCTTCTTTGGAACAAGTACAGGATTTGCCACCCAATCGGTGTGTTCAACTTCTTTTATGAAATTGACGGCCTTCAGCCTATTTATCTCCTTTCCTATAGCCTTGCGTCTCTTATCTCCAAAGCGTCTTGTTGCTTGATTCACCGGCTTAGATCCCTTGATGACGTTGAGTGAGTGCTCGGCAGGTTCCCTCGGTACACCAGGCATGTCGGATGGCGACTATGCAAAGGTGTCTCGATTCTCACGGAAGAACTCGACGAGCGCGCCTTCCTATTTGCTGTCCAGGTTGGAGCCGATGACAACTTGCTTAGACTTGTCGCCTGGGATGAGGTCCGCCTTTTTGGTGTCTTCTGAAGCTTCGAAGGTCTTCTTGACATCAACCTTTGTCGGCCCAGTGGAGACTGGGGTATGAAGAGCCCACTCTCCCCAGGCCTCGCATGCGGGCTAATCAAACAACACGACTAAGGACCAAGCCACGCCGCTTGGAGAGACCCTCGAGAGGCAAGTCCCCTCGAGGGCCTGAAGAGGAGGAAAAGGCCTGAAGAGGACCCTCGCTTCGAAAGACCCTCCCGAGGCGCAGTGCGCCTGGAGGGAAGTCAACAGAAGCCCCTCCACAGGCCTCCCCAGGCCTTTAGGGAAACGTCGCGGCCAAGGAAGTACGGGCGGGCGCACATGGCCTCTGCCACGCCCACATGGTGACGCAGGCACTCCCGTTGCCGTTTTGGTGATAAAGGAGTCAATAAAGTTGCGCCGCCTGCTCCAGGACTGCCAAGACCGTCCTCTCTGGTGACAAAGAAGCTGGACGGCGCAACCCTCCAAGGAGAACGTCATCGCGGGCTCCACCTCAGAGACTGTCGTCCCTGCAAGCGGTACTGCGCGGTCGGCCGCTTTTCGACCACCGCGCCCAACTTTATCGATGATGGACCGCGTCCATGGACGATCCCGCGGTGGTGGACTCCTGCTCCTCCACGCCACTGCCGTGTGGGAGCCACTTCGGACGCCAAGAGGAAGAAGAGCGCCTGCGGCGCCTATAAAAGGAGCAAGACGTCCACCGTAGAGAAGGTCGGCCAATTGCTTGCTACAACACTTGTAAACCCTAGCACTACTGAGTAGAATAGCCTCTGGATGGAGGAGGAAGAAGACCATCGCTTCCTTCCCCAGGCACGAACTGCCTCAAGGGGGCCCTCGGCAAGCTCTACTGTACTGTAAGCTCCTCGGTTCAATACAGATAAGCAGGAGTAGCGGTCTTACCTCCTCCTGAGGGCCGTGAACCTGGTACGGGCTAGTGTCTTTCTCCGTCGTGGGTGTTTCGTCTCCAGGTCCGGCGAGCACCGTCGTCGTGCCCCTCGAGGGTCTTGACCTCCGCGTTCAATCCCCTCTACGAACTACCCTTCAGGAAATGACTACCCCTGTTCCTAGGGAGTCATAACCCGACATTTGGCGCGCCAGATAGGGGGATTGAGGCGCGCCAACGACCTTCGATCCGCCTCCGCGCCATGGCGAACACCCGCGCTACCCGCGCTGCCCGTGTCGGTCAACGCACGCCTGAAGGAGCGCGCGCCCCACCAGGCGCCACGGCCACTCGCGCATGACGGGGGCGACCCCGCCGTCAAGAGCGCGCCAACTCGGGCCCTCATGCGGAAGAGCCCAAGCGCAACTCCGAGCACCAGGAGGACGCGCAGTCGTCACACTCGACGCGGCACCCGAGCGGCTCCGGTCCTGGCAGGACGGACCCCGCGCCACACACCGCACTGCTCATGGCGCAGGAACTTCTCCGCTACCAGCCCACAACTGAGGCCCACGAGCAGTGGCTGGAGCGCCTCAACCACCTCGTCGGCATCGCCACGACGCGCCCCGCTCCGTCGCAGTCCATCACGCACACCTCCCTCGCGGGCACGGCCGCGCCAGACGCGCCTCCGCCAGGACCTGCACCGGCCGCGACGCAGAGGGCTGCCTCGCACGCGTCCTCGCCGCAAGACTGCTTGATCGTGCAGCGCACCGCGCCCGACGCTCATGTGGGAATGGAGCTCCAGCGCAACCGCCAGAACAGGCTCGTGGAAGAGATCGGCCAGGCAGGCCAGCAGAACCACAGCGCGCTGCAGCACGGAGTCGCCACGTACGCCACCGACTGCATGGCGTTCACTCGTTCTCTGCGCCGCGTGGTCTGGCCCCCGAAGTTCAGGCCGGCTCACCCCAAGGGCTACGACGGCTCTGTGACGCCCGAAAATCGGTACTATGTAGATTTAAACGCATCCGCCGAAATCCGCATAATGACGATTTTAGGTCGCCCACCAGACATAATGTGCACGCCGAAACATGCGCATTATGTGGGTGGAATTGTGATAACATTACAACAGTTCCGATACATCCACAAATACAACAGAAGATATAAAATACAACAACGACTCGAACGAGTCAAGATACAAATGATACAATACAAAGATACAAATGACAGCGGAAGCAAATAATATCCGTCTAAGGATAAGATGCAATTTGGACTAAGAGTCCTGAAGATAATCAATGGCGCCATATCCCTGCCCAGCCAAGCCGGAGGGATTCCCAAGCTAACGTCGTCGAACTTCAAACATGTTGACTGCACATAAAAGCACAACCCAAAAGAGGGTCAGGGCACTCCCTGACAAGCAAACCCGACTTGCCTACTTTCTAAACCATCTCCCAAAATATAGGGGAGGTGGACTTAGTGGCAACAGCACTAGCAACCTAAAGAGACACGCTACAACTTCCGTCTAATTAGAGAGGGATAAGAGAGCGCATAAGTAAACAGCTACTACTAACACCAATCATAACCCATTCTCGGATTAACCCCCTCAACCAAGTATGAGGAAGCAATTCGGGAAACTCACACATTGAACAATTTTAGTTACCATTCATTGTGAAAGTAATTCTATATTACTAGTCAAATTAATTAACATTATTTAGGTGTAAGTTGTCTAGATCTCATTAGTCGGCAACGCACCAAGTTGTCCATAACCACGGACGCGGCTCATCGATAAGATTATACCCTACAGGGGTGCACTACTGGACCCATACTCGCATGATCAACCCAGTCAAAAACTTTAGGGACTTTCAACCCAACTATTTTCCTTCACCGCAACAAGTCCAGGAGCCACGGGAGCTATGCTGGTCCCGGCCAAAAGGGTGCGGACTCACGCAGGACACACCCCTCCGCACCAACAGGCCACGCCCTATATGCATGAAACAAGGCACACCGCCAAAGTAAAATACTACACTAGTATCGATGCATATGAGACAAATGGAAAACATGAACTAGGTGTAGCTCCCGGACAAGTTGAAGTTCCAGTCAAAGTCGAGGGGGGCTCCATTGGGCCTCCCACAAGTGGTTAGTGCGCTCAGTCTTGGATTAGGGGAGCAAGATCTCAGTTCCTAGGTCGACACTTAGCAGAACAAAGCACCTCGCAAGGCCTTCCGCCGGTGCCTTATCTTTTAATTATAATACCCCAATATAAGACAACATTTTATTAAGGTAGAATAATCTATCATACTAAGCAGATGAAAGAAAAGACCAACTGACGACTCGCACAATCAACTATAAGCATGCGCTACGACTCGCAAGGCCAACAGATAAACAAACAACAGGTGATGGGATGTGGGGATAAAGCTGTATGGGCTGCAGGATAAACATGTGATGGGATCGCGATAAGAATCGAATACTAGGGTAGTAGAGATCAACGGCAGGAATGAAAGATAATGTATAGGTAAACAAGCAAACTTTGCTTGCCTGGAATCCTGCATGGAAGCAGATCTTGTCGTTGCTCACACACCTCAACGTCATATCCGCGAAGAAGCAACAAACACTACAAAGCGTAAAAGATGCATTTTACAACTACGGCAAAAGATTCAGCATGATCATACGAGAATGATGCATGGCATGAAAAGATGCAATACAATGCGGGTAATTCAAATTAAGCGGGAAAGCAACCCCGACAATTAATATTTAAGTGCAAATTATTTATTTACTCAACAATATTATATGTTGGTTAACATGGTAACACAAGACATGGGTAATCTAATTAAATTAAATGGAATAGGGAATTATATATTTATTACTCCTAACATTCCATATTTAATTATTTAGTTGCAATTAACAAATTATAATAAGCAATTAAAATAACAGATGCAAAATGACATACGAATAGCATATTAATATTTATTGCATTTTTCTGATAAATAAACATATAAAGATTATTTTAATTGGAGTTATAGATTTAAAGTTATTAACAAATTAAGATTAGGGGTGTTTTCTGTAATTTACAGGACCTGTTCGTGATGAAAAAGTGTTGGGGAGGGTTCTCTGTGCAAAACTGACAAACAGTGGGGCTCTATGCAATTTTCCAACGCATCGGGTATTTCTCACCGAACCGGATCTAGCCAGAGAGGCTGTCAGCTGGGACCAAGCGCCTCGCTGGCTGTGGGAGTGTTGACTGGGCGCTGCGGGCTCCCGCGGTCACTGACCGGTAGGGCCCGCGTGTCAGCGAGAGGAAAGGAATAAGGTTGGGTTTTTATTCGCGAGTCGGGGATTCGAACTCGCGACCGGGCACGTCGATAGGATCGGTGGCTGCGCTAGCCACAGGGATAGAGGAGTGTTTGGATGTACACAGCGAACCATATATTATGAAGTTACTCAGCGACGTTTAACTGAACCAAAACAGGAAAAAGTTCAGACTTTGCGGGCGGATCAGATCAACGAGAGCAGCAGCGATCCTCGATCCTGGTCGTGCGCGAGTGGAAAGCGTGGTACGCGCGCGGTGATGGGGTGTGTGCGGTGTGGTGTGCAGCACAAGGAGCGGGGCAGTGGCAGGAGCACCTCGGGCGTGAGCTCGCCGAGTCGTCCATGGCGGAGGCGGAGGGCCGGCGAGGAACGACTCGAGCACTCCGGCGACAAAACGAAAAGGGGAGGGGAGGAATGGGAAGATGAGGTCACAGCGGGTTCGACTGAGGGGTTAATCGGTGCGAGGGAGGTTTGGTTCGCCGGAATCGGAGGCGAGGGACCGCCGGAGTCGGGGACGAACGGGGACGAGGGCGACGGGCACCGGGGCTCCTGGACCGATTCCTTCGGGTAGGAGGTTGGCGACAGAGAGGCGCAGCTCCTGGGATGCTTCACGGCCCTTCGTCGTCACCGGAGTGGCGGCGCAACGGTGAGGTGCTCGCCGGTGGGATGTTTGTGGAGAAGAAACAAAGGGGATCGTAGGGAGAAGAAGAGGGGAGGCGGCGGCGGCTGAGGGAGAGGGAGGAGGAAGGGCTAGGGTTTGGGGGAGCAGGGGGCCGCGGCTTAAAGGAGGGGGCAGGAGCACATGGAGGTGGGGGCACCATGGCGTCAGGCTTGCTTTTCTTCTCTGCTTTTCTTCTCTGACCGTACGGAGGTAGGAGGAGAGGAGAAGTGGGCCGGGGTGGGCTTCGACCAGAAAAGGAAGGTGGGCCAGAGTGGGGGTTTCGGCCCAGGTCAGTATTTTTCTCCCTGTTATTTCTTTTCTTTTTATTCTTTTCTGTTTTTTGTATTTTTAAACAAAATGGAAAAGAAATTTAAAAAGGAAACTTTACAAAATATTTTGTTTTAAATAGGCAATTAAATAAACTAGTTTTTATAATATTAGCCAAATATTTGAAATACCCATTTTAATTAATTTGAAAAGCATTTGAATTAAATTGCGGGAATTGAATTTTTAGTGCAACAAATTAAATTAAATGAGATGAAATGCAATGTCATGTTGATGAAAAAGAAAACACACAAAACTAAAATGGGGATAAATCCCGGGGCGTTACAGGCTCCATCAACCCCATCGAGTTCCTGCAGCTCTACACCACCTCCATCCAAGCAGCAGGTGGAGACGAAAAGGTCAGGGCCAACTGGTTCTCCCACGCGCTTCACGAATCTGCGCTGTCGTGGCTCCTGAATCTCCCCGAGGACTCTGTGAACTCTTGGGAGTAGCTCTGCAAGCAGTTCGTCTCCAACTTCTAGTGGACGTATGAGCACACTCTCACCCACAACGACCTGCGCGTTGTGGTGCAGAAGAAGGATGAGACTCTCCGCAAGTACATCCAGCGCTTCAGCCAAGTGCGCAACAAGATCCCGAACATTCCTGACACCCAAGTCATCGCCGCCTTCCGCGAGGGCGTCACAAACAGCAGGATGCTCGAGAAGCTGGGTATCCACGACAAGCTCACCTCTGTGGTGAAGCTGTTCGACCTGGCGGACAAGTGCGCCAAGGCTGAAGAGGGACTCCTCTTCGTCAAAATGTCCTCGAGAGGGGACGCGCACGTTGAGGGGTCCAGGAGCCAGAAGAAGAAGGAGGAGCCCAAGCGCAAGGCCACCGCGGTCCTCGCGGCAGAGCCTGACGCGAAGGGCACCCGCAGGGATTCTCCCGAGCCTGGGGAGAGGAAAGACGACCACCGCCCATTCTGCATCTACCACAACAGGCGCCGTCACTCTACCGAGACTTGCTTCGACCTCAAGAGGTTGAGCAAAGAGCGCGAGCAAGCAGAAGGCAGTGGCGGCCGCGGTCGAGGCCGTGGCTACCGCGGGAGCGGTGCAAGAGCGGCTACCAGAAGCCATATGGCAACCAGGACAATGCTGCGGAGAAGAATGGCAACCTCCCCGACGAGGAAGATGGTGGCTATCAAGCTCCAAGAGGCGCCATTGCCTGCATCCTCGGTGGGGCGCAGGCGCCAAAGTCGAACAATCAGTTCAAGCAGTTCGCCCGCGAACTCAACACTACCCTCCCCAGCACTGAGACCTACATGCCCCTCAAGTGGTCGCAGTACACCATCGCCTTCGACGCTCAGGACCACCCCAAGTCCACCAAGACTGTTGGAACCCTCCCGCTGGTCTGCAGCCCCACCATCGACAACGTCGCTGTCTCCAAGACACTCATTGATGGTGGAGCAGGCCTGAATGTCATCTCCACAGAGACGTTCAAAGCGCTTCAAGTGCCCTACGAGCGGCTCATGCCCTCTAGGCCCTTCACGGGAGTCACCAGCGGCTCGATGGAGCCTCTGGGGCAGGTCAGGCTCGCCATCACCTTCGGAAGCGAGAAAAATTACCGCACCGAGCACATCGACTTCGATGTTGCGCACATCGGCCTGCCGTACAACGCCATCCTCGGCTACCCCACGCTCGTGAAATTCATTGTTGTCACACATCATGCCTACAACATGGTCAAGATCCCCGCAGACGAGGACATGGAGCGCTGGCACAATCACCATCCGTGGACATGTCCTGGATGCTACGCGTGTTGTCGAGACGGCCTACAAGGCCGCCGCCATGGCATTCCCCGCAGACGAGGACATGGAGCCTCTCGAGAGACCCAAGAAGAAGAAGAAGCTGTTCTCCCAGGAGCCAGTCGCTACAAAGAAAGTCTCTCTAAGCTCCAGCAGCTCGGGGGCTGAGGGCTCGGGGGCTAGCGTCACCATTGGCGCCGTGCTGCCTCCCAAATAGGAAAGCGCGCTCGTCGCCTTCTTCCAGGCAAACTTTGACATGTTCGCATTGACACCGTCAGATATCTCCAGTGTACCGAGGGAGGTGATCGAGCACCACTTAGCCATGTGTCCAAACACGCGCCCCGTCAAACAAAAAGCAAGAAAACAAGCCCCCGAGAAGCAAGCATTCATCGTCAAAGAGGTCGAGAAGCTCAAAGCGGCAAAGGTCGTCCGCGAAGTCGCGAACCCCACTTGGCTCTCCAACGGCGTGGTCGTCCCAAAACCCGCTGGAGGAGGCCGCCTCTGCATTGACTACACTGATGTGAACAAGTTTTGCCCCAAGGACCCTTATCCCATGCCAAGAATCGACCAGATCGTGGACTCCAAGGTAGGCTGCGACCTCCTCTGTTTCCTCGATGCCTTTTCTGGTTATCATCAGATAAAATGGCTAAAGAGGATGAGGAGAAGACGGATTTCCTCACCCCTTGCGGTGTGTATTGCTATGTCTGCATGCCCTTCGGCCTAAAAAACGCCGGAGCCACTTTCCAGAGGCTAATGTGGATAGCGCTTGGAGAGCAAATGGGGAGAAATGCCGAGGCATATGTCGATGACATTGTCGTAAAATCCCGAGAAGGAAACACCCTCCTTAGGGACCTTGAAGAGACTTTCGCCAGCTTGCGTAAGGTGAACATCAAGCTCAACCCCACCAAGTGCGTCTTCGGAGTGCCTTCAGGCAAACTGCTTGGTTTCCTCGTGTCCCACCGGGGCATAGAGGCAAACCCGGACAAAATCAAGGCCATAGAGGACATGCAACCTCTATGCCGGCTCAAGGACATGAACGCCTAGCAGGCTGCATGGCCAACTTGGGTAGATTAATCTCCAAGTTCGGTGAAAGAGCCCTGATGTGTTTGAGGACTTGAAGAAGTACCTAGCCAGCCCTCCAGTAATGGTCGCACCAAGGACAGGCGAGCACCTGAATCTGTATCTATCAACTACTCCACAGACCGCTAGTGCCGTCCTTGTGGTAGAAAGGGAAGAGACAGTACTCCACAAGAAGAGTGCAACCACTCCAAAGCCAAAACCCCCTGATGAGGAGCTCGACGAAAGGGTAGGCCTCACAAACCCACCGCCAGACCCAAATCCACAAGAGAGGCCCGCCCCAAGTCAACCACGGCAAGATGATCCCGCCTGGGAGCCTGAAGAGCCTCCACAGGCCAACCCCCTCGAGGGCCCCAAAAAGCCTCCACAGGCCAACCCCTCGAGGGCCATGACAAGCC